>OY829530.1:902601-1601032 GCA_963691665.1 Clepsis dumicolana
CTGCTAACACTGGGACTTCTTAAAACACTGGGGAAAAGCGTTAAAATCTTTATACGGAACCCTCGTGCGCGAGTCCGACTCGCACTTGGCTGGTTTTTTATAGCGTCGCATTGCAAAGAAAATGCTAGTCAAAGATTTTAAGTCACCTGTGGTCCTCTTGCAACAATTTGAGCACCTCGAACCCCGAGCTTCTTTGTGCCGCTCTCAGCTCTCTGCCCGTGCAGCCGACCAACTGGGAAACCAATCATAAAAACATTCATACTTATATTATACAGGGCTCCAGATAATTGACCGTCAATATTATACAGGGCTTTAGTATTCTAGATGAAGAACTGTCAATATTATACAAGGTTCCAGATAACGAACTGTCAGTATTATACAGGGCTCTAGGATTCTAGACGAAGAACTGTCAGTATTATACAGGGCTCTAGGATTCTAGATGAAGAACTGTCAATATTATACAGGGTCCCAGATGATAAAAAAACCAATATTATACAGGGCTCCAGATAATGAACCGTCAGTATTATACAGGGCTCTAGAATTCTAGATCAAGAAATGACAATATTATACAGGACTCCAGATGATGAACCGTCAGTATTATAACGGGCTCCAGATAATGAACCATCAGTATTATACAGGGCTCCAGATAATAAACCGTCAGTATTATACAGGGCTCTAGATGATGAACTGTCTGTATTATACAGGGCTCCATATAATGAACCTTCTGTATTATACAGGGCTCCAGATAATGAACCGTCAGTATTATACAGGGCTCTAGATAATGAACCGTCAGTATTATACAGGGCTCCAGATAATGAACCGTCAGTATTATACAGGGCTCCAGATAATGAACCGTCAGTATTATACAGGGCTCTAGATGATGAACTGTCTGTATTATACAGGGATCTAGATGATGAACCGTCAGTATTATACAGGGCTCCAGATAATGAACCTTCTGTATTATACAGGGCTCTAGATGATGAACCGTCAGTATTATACAGGGCTCCAGATAATGAACCTTCTGTATACAGGGCTCTAGATGATGAACCGTCAGTATTATACAGGGCTCTAGAATTCTAGATCAAGAAATGTCAATATTCTACAGGGCTCTTGATGATGAACCGTGAGTATTATACAGGGCTCCAGATAATGAAAAATTTATATTATACAGGGCTCCAGATAATGAACCGTCAATATTATACAGGGCTCTAGAATTCTAGATGAAGACTATATGATAATTCGAACTTTATTTCTTTGACAATACGAAGCGCGCTAAAACAAAAACTCTTCAAGTCAGCAGTTGACACCGAATTGTCATTGAAAACTGACAATTGTAAAGTTGGTGAAATAGGGGCCAGGCCGGGCCGTGTTTTATAAAGCTACAAGTTGCAATTTACAAGCGGAAGTCTCTTTCTAACAAAAGGTGATAAGAATGAGACTTCAAAGTCAAAGTATTTATTGTGTGCCACAGGTGAATTATACAGGTGTTATAACTTATATCTACGTGCCTCTGTAACGCGTCAATATGACATACAATTTATCTTATAAACTAGGTTGTATAAAATAATAATAATAGTAATCATTTTGGTCGTAGTGAAATAAAAACGGATCACTCACGTATATAAGTCGAGTTTAGCCCGACATGTTTCGGACTAATTCGTAGTCCTTCTTCTGGGAGCGCACGACCCAGCGGCGGCGAGACGCACACCGCCGCACTTGACTTCCGCTGGGTCGTGCGCTCCCAGAGGAAGGACTACGAATTAGTCCGAAACATGTCGGGCTAAACTCGACTTATATACGTGAGTGATCCGTTTTTATTTCACTATGATTGAGTCTCACGGTAATTTCATGTTAAAAGTGGCATTTTTGTCGTATTGAAAATTACAGAATCACCAATTATTATTACTTATCAGCATCCAAAATACTTCCGCTTGTAAATTGTAACTTTAGCTTTATAAAACACCGTCCTGGCGGCGCTAGCTCCGCTCCGCCGAGCTCCGCTACACTGACCTGCAGGAAGGCGACGCTCCCGTGCGGCGTGTTGACGCGCGGCAGACGCGCGTCGTCCGCTACCAGCAAGTGGCGAACGCGCGACGCGGACGCGTCCAGCGGCGCGTGCCACGATATGTGGTCGCCGGCGCAGAACTTGTTGCCTCGAGGACAATACAATACAGATTACACTCCGTTTTTAGGGTTCCTGTTGCTGGCTTGGCTGCGGCGCGACCTTTTTATAGTTTTATTTGTCTATTTAATATGCTTTTTTACGACTTATGCCAGTTGTGTTTCTGTCGCTTGATCTGTCAGTCTTAAACTAAAGTTGTGATCTTATATTATTAAATTCATATTATCATTTAACCCGTGTTTCCATCAGTACTCATATAGTCTTCTCATACAGTCCACCACTTGCTATCAGTTCCGTACCTCAAAAGCAAAAACGGAACCCTTATAGGATCACTTTGTTGTCCGTCCGTCTGTCTGTCTGTCAAGACCCATTTTCTCGTAGAGGTAGCATGCTGAAATTAATATCAAATACTCAAGCATGCGGTCCTTTGAAGCTGTGAAAAAATCAAGCATCTAAGTCAACGCAATCAAAAGATACAGTCATTAAAAAGGCTATTTCTTACTTTGAAAACCTAAAGGGTACTTCCAGTTGTAATATAAACTTGAAATTTGGTATGAAGGTAGCTCTTATAGCACAACCACTCAGAAAATTCACAGAATCTAGCATTTTTATGTCTGTCTGTAGATTTGGCCGGCCAAGTGCGAGTCGGACTCGCGCACGAGGGTTCCGTACAAAGATTTTAACGCTCTTCCCCAGTGTAAGCAGAGCCCTGCTCCTAAGCAAAATGTACGCATTGTGGGGTCAACTTATATTGGTTCTCGAAATCTAGAGACAGACATAAAAATTTAAGATTTTGAGACTTTTCTGAGTGGTTGTACTATAAGAGCTACCTTCATACCAAATTTCAAGTCTCTAGGACAACTGGAAGTACCCTTTAGGTTTTCGGGGTACGGCAATTTGTATGGAAGCAGCCTTTTTAATTACTGTATCTTTTGATTGCGTTGACTTAGAAGGTTGATTTTTTCACAGCTTTAAGGGACTACATACAGGCTTGAATATTTGATATTAATTTCAGTCTGCTACCTCCACGCGTTCCAGAGAAAAAGGGTCTTGACAGACAGACAGACAGACAACAAAGTGATCCTATAAGGGTTCCATTTTTTCCTTTTGAGGTAAGTACGGAACCCTAAAAAACATATTTACAGTGGAACATAGAACATCCTCCTTTTTTGAAGTCGGTAAAAATAAGTAACCTGTGGCCTTTTTGACATTTTCACTCATGTTTTTTATAAGTAGTGTATGTATTGTATATGTAGGTATATGTTTATTTATGTAGTATATTTATCTGTAGTTATTAATTTAATTTAAGTTGTTGTTAATTTTAAGTTTCTCCTTTCTGTTCATTTCTGCCACCTAATTTAGCTTCTTCATCTTGGTTTCTGTATTTTGGTTGTCTGTAAGAGATCGCTTTTAAGCGATAAGACCGCCTATTGTCTACCATACCTGTTTTCTGTAATCTCTTTGTACTATTTTGTGGTTTTCAATAAAGAATATTTGTATTGTATTGTATTGTATTGTAACCGTTACGTATAAAACCATAACAATATATAGCATTAAGTTTCATTGTTATTTAATTGTTGCTGTGACTTATGATGCATGCTTAGGATGCATTTAATAGTGCATTGCTTGCGGTCTTTGACAAGCACGCTCCTCTAAAGCCAACGCGTGTTAAGCACAACCCAGCGCCTTGGCTTACGTCGGAAATCAAGCACATGATGGCGAGGAGGAACAGGGCTCGCATCAAGCTGCGCAACGATCCATCGGAGGAGAGTCGTCAAACTTATGTGGCCTTGCGAAATCGCTGCAATAAGGTGTGTAGGGATGCGAAGCGACGATACATATATCAGTCTATTGATAACTGCCCTCCTTCTAAACTATGGAAATTCCTTAAGTCTCTTGGGGTGGGCAAGTCTCAACAAAACTCTTCTACCTTGACTGACCGCAATGGCCTCAATAAACATTTCAGTACGTCGCCGGTACAATTGGATCCTGTAACAAAGCAGCACACTCTGTCTTTTCTTGCCAATACTCAACACCCCGACAATCCCCCCTTTTGATCTCGGCAGCATAGCTCCGCGAGATATTCTAAGCATACTTAAATCTATCCGGACGAGGGCTGTTGGTGAGGACGACTTGGGCTTGGAAATGCTTATGCTTGGGGCGGAGGTCATAGCTCCTACTTTATCCCATATTACAATTTTTTCTTTTTCCTCGGGCAGCTTTCCCATGTTCTGGAAACGCGCTCACGTAATCCCTTTTCCTAAAACGTCGAATCCTAATACATTTTCTGAATATCGTCCCATTTCCATTCTCCCAACTTTATCCAAAATAGTTGAACACTTCGTGAATCGACGTCTCTCTGATCATCTCCATGCAAACAATCTCCTTAATCCTTTCCAATCTGGTTTCCGTCCTGGGCATAGCACTGTCACTGCTCTCGTCAGTCACTGATGACATTCGTCTCAATATTGAAAAAAAAAAGCTTACCGTTCTGGTTCTACTTGATTTTAGTAGTGCATTTAATACTGTCGATTTCGACATCCTTCTTAGCATACTCAGCACTCTTAATGTATCTTCAACTGCATTGTCCTGGTTCCGTTCATACCTCTGTGAGAGACAACAGCGAGTCAGGATCGAGGACGGTTTTTTAGCCTGGTGCGATCTTACCGCTGGTGTCCCTCAGGGGGGTGTACTATCCCCTCTCCTTTTTTCTATTTTTATCAACGGTATCACCGCTTCTTTAAATTCTTCCTACCACCTGTATGCCGACGATCTACAAATTTATTCTGCTGCTGCTCTTGACGATTTTCCTCTACTGATTGATCGCATGAACGCTGACCTCATTACCATCCGCGACTGGGCGGCGAGTTTCGGCCTCAAGGTAAATGCTAAAAAGACGCAGGCGATTGTGATTGGCAGTCCACTTTTCATTTCTCAGATTTCTGACATGGTAGTTCCACATTTGTATTTTGATGGTACAGTTATTCCTTTTTCACCTACCGTCAGAAATCTGGGGATCATCATGGACCAGACTTTCTCTTGGTCGGCTCAGGTTGCTGAGGTCAGTCGAAAGCTCTTTGCCTCGCTTCACTCGCTCAGACGCTTGCAGAATTTTCTGCCGCTTCAAACCAAAATCACGCTCAATCCCTTTTGCTCCCGCTCCTTGACTACGGTGATATTGGGTACTTGGATCTTACTGAGGGGCTACTTGACAAACTTGACCGGCTTCAGAATGTATGTATTCGGTACATTTTTGGGCTTCGTAAGTACGATCACGTGTCACACTTTCGCGCGCAACTGAAATGGTTGCCTATCAGGGATCGTAGGAACGTCCACATTCTGTCATTACTATTCAACATTCTTTTTAATCCTTCCGCTCCTCCATACCTCTCCGAGTGCTTCAGCTATTTAGCTGCTGGCAGCGGGCACCGTTTACGGTCTAGTACCAATCTCCTGCTAGCATCTCATTCTACCTCTTCCAGAACCTATTCCAAATCCTTCTCTGTGCACGCTGCCAGGCTGTGGAACCGGTTACCGACGTCCATCAGGCAATCTTCGTCTGTGTATTCTTTCAGGGAAAGCTTGAAGAAGATGTGGCTCACCCCTTCTTCTTAAATATTTGGGAGTTCTCCTTTAATGTTGTGCTTGTTATTTATTGTATGTATTATATGTATGTGTATATATATATATATATATATATATATATACACATACATATAATACACCACTCCACCACCATCATAATGTGAGTTCATAATTATAATTATCGAGAGACATTACAATACACACACACATACAAAAACCTACCATATTACAATATACTACTAAATGCAAAGTAGAAGTAAATACCAATATATAAATAAATAAATATATATATATATACCAATATATAAATAAATATATATATATATATATATATATTTATTTATTTATTTATATATTGGTATTTACTTCTACTTTGCATTTAGTAGTATATTGTAATATGGTAGGTTTTTGTATGTGTGTGTGTATTGTAATGTCTCTCGATAATTATAATTATGAACTCACTTTGTCTCGATCCCCAGTGAACTATTCCTCTCCACCACTCAAAGGTTGACTGGCAGAGATCCCTTAAAGGGATAAGTCCGCCTTTGTACTCAAATGTTATTGTTGTAACTTGTGTTTTATCCTATTTTTTGTACAATAAAGTGTTTACTTACTTACTTACTTACTTACTTATTTTTAAAAAGCGTTTTTCAATAAAAAAGACATGTCAATATTGTTTACCTTCTTTCTAATGCTTAAAAAAACGGTTTAGCGACATCGCGATGCCGTAGATATTTTGCCTGTCACGTCAGTAAACCCTCACCTGTAGTGAAGACGTATCGGGCCAGGGCCTGCAGCAGCGCCGCGGGCCAGAGCGGCGGGGCGCCGCCGGCCGCCGCCAGCCGCAGCGTCAGCTCCAGCCCGAAGCCCGACGCAGCGCCGGGCTCCGGCGCCGCGTGCACGCGGCCGTCGCCGTGGAGGTCCGACAGGCCGAAACTGGGGAAGCATATAAGAAAGTAATATATATTTCATCATCATCATAATGTCGGCCTCCCCCGCGGCTCTCCAGTCAGACCGGTCTTGTGCTTTCCGCATCCAACGCGGTCTCGCAATGTTTACTAGGTCGTCGCTCCATCTTGTTGGGGGCCTACTGACAGCTCGTCTCCCGGTCCGTGGACGCCATTCGAGAACCTTCTGACCCCATCGGCCATCCAAGAATTGCGAAACTTAAGAGGCAGTGGCAATACTTACATATTTATTAGAAACTAATTCGACACATACACATACAATTAAAAAGAAAACAGTAATCAGACAATGCAAACACTATTAACTAACAAAGACAACTTAAAAACTAACGATTAAAAATATGTGCCGAGTAGCACTAAAAGGTTCACCTTCAGCATGATGCTGCGGCTAGCCACAGAGCTGGTTATCAGTGTGACCCTTTTACCTAAAAACTAAGTATGCCGTGACGACACGAATGTCAGAGGCGAAAAGAAATTAATTTGAAGCGATCATTACCTGACATAGTGCCAATGGGGAGGCACCTGCTCCTCGGGCACCCCGGGGTGCCAGTACATGCTGATGTAGTCCAGGGGGTCCTCGCCTCCCAGCCTGCAACACGATTTAACAAGCTTTTATTTAGTGCCACCCATCCCCATGGTCGGATTGGCACAGATAATTAGATTGATTAACATCATACAGTCAGTAAAAAAAAACCGGCTTCTGATAAAAAAAAACCCGCATCGAAATTAGTAAATCCGTTTGGGAGCTATGATGCCACAGACAGATACACCGACACACAGATACATAGGTCAAACTTACAACACCCCTCTTTTTCATCGGGGGTTAAAAGATAATGTCTCGGAACATCCCGAAAAGTTGTGACCCGTGCAGGGGTAAAAGATTAATATGTTGGTACATACCAATACTTGAGTCGGGTTGTGACCTGCAGCGGATTGGGCTGGTCATGGTACAGTTTGGAGCATGCATCGTACAGTGCCTTCAAGCCAGCAGGCACAAGTCTGTCTGCAAAGTAATGACAAGTATATGTATGGATGAATCCAGTAGGCTGGCACAAATGGCATTTTTTTTTGTAGATTCGTTTTATTGAAATTAAAAAAAAAAAAGGAGATATGAAAAAAATGAGCTCACAAGGTCTACAGCCACTAGTCGTATTTATGAGCAGTATTTATTATGCTTTCCTCTTACAAGCTAACATGATTTTGAATAGTGTCTTTTTTTTACTTAAAACTGTGTGAATTCACTGCTAAATTTCAAATCGTAAAATAAACAGAGTAGGTATACAATGCAATGCCTCTTGCGTCAGTTAAGTATTTTCTCAGCTACGGGTTGCTTATAGAGGGCATTTCAATTTAATTTGGACTTTCAATCACTCTCGAACTAAAGGCTGAATGGTGAGCAAACCATGGTCAATTTTTTTTTAATAAAGCTTCAAAACCATACTTAGTTTTTTTTAGCATTGGAAAGAAGGTAAACAATATTGACATGTCTTTTTATTGAAGAACGCTTTTTAAAAATAAGTCACAGCAAGTAACAAGCTTTATTAAAAAAATGTTTTTGAAAATATTGTGTTCACCATTCAGCCTTTTAAATAAATCACCTGCTTGATTACTGCTAGTACTCTGCTCTCCTGTGTCTTGAGACCCGAAGGGCTCTCCTGCTTCTAGACCCTGCGCGGGCGCAACGAAACTCAAAGCGCTGTTCCTCACCACCCCGTCCCCGGGTGGGCCCGGGCCGCTGGCTGCCATCGCGAAAACAAATATTAAACCTAATTAAACACGTGGGCAATGCAAATGAATAATAAAACGAGTATTTTGTCGACATCGACAAGTCAAATAAAAGAAGCTGTCATGTCAGTTGATGTAGTTTCGTTCAGTCTCTGGAAACTTAGAACAATTTTTATTTCTATGAAATTAACAACCCTCCTCTACCAATATAACATAACATCTGTTTCCGTTGGCAGCATTGAGTGCGAATTAATGCCACATAAATACTAATTGTAATATTGGTAGAATTTTTATGAGCTAATTATTTTATTTTGGGATGCGAACGCAGAGAAGTTTGCAAAATGCAAGTTTTGGTAACATTTATGTTATTTTTAGAGGGTCACTGCATCAACAGACGCACTTGCAAAAGTTCTACCAAAAATGTGGTACTATTTCTGTTATTTTTTATGGCATCCCAACCATAATGTAAAAAATGTCTGCCGTGACGTATTCATGTTTGTTTGTGAAAATTTTGAAAGTTTGCCTGTGTTTTTATTTTTCCAAGTATGACTGAGTATGACTCCTGGGAATAAAACGTCGTGTAGAGCAATTGCTCCTCCGTTTTGTTTATAAGAAAACTGGGACTTTATTATTCACATGTGGTGTAATTTTTCTATCGCCATATTTGACGATTTCATATTTTTAAGACAGTGACTCTAAATTTGTGTTTTTGTGCTTTTCACCATGGGTAAAGGCCACAGAATGTGTGATATTTGCGGTTTATAGGAGAGACATGTCGGCGATAAATTATCCGTGCTTTGTAATTGTAATTTGTAGCTTTATAAAACACGGCTCTGGTAGACTAAAAAAAAAATGATGCGTAAATGAGCTTTCAGCTGCCTTATAATGCTGAATAAAATCTTGATTTTTTTTCTTGAAGTGCCTTTAGTCTTTTTATTGTCTGTGTTGAGCTATTTTGGTGTGAAATAAATGGTAAATAAAAAAGTAACATTATTACTGGAATATGACGTAAACGTAATAATATTATTCATATTAAGATGAATACTCAATAAATCATTCTATTTACCATTTTCTTGACTTTCATTGTTTTATTTTTATACATTTCATCCACAAACCCCACTGCATACATCCCTAAAATTATCGATATATCGATGAAAGAAAAAGTATCGATATGATGCAGGACATTCCTATTAACCTTTGCCAATCCCTAAATAGCAGAATTAGTAGAATCACAGAGTAGAATAAAAGGAAATTGACAGTTCATCATCTCATGTTGGTAGCATTGTTGTTTTTACGCGAATGTTGGCACTGAAAGGTTGTAAACCTCCTCAAAAAGTGTTGTATGAAGTTCCCTCCCTTAAAACGTAGTGATTATATTCTCTTTGGTTTCGTTTGGAAACAATGATTTTTTTATGAAGGAATCAAAAATATTTTTAAGTTTGATTAAGCTTTATCTGATTAACAGTAATTATATTAAGTAAACAGAGACAATTTTTAAGATTTTGATAAACTGGCGTTTATTTGTTGGGTAATAAGAGCAAATAACGTAGATTATTAACGATTAACGTGGTTATTTTTCAACTCGTGTGGGAGCACCATAATCAAACTGTCACCTGTCACTGTCAAATAAATATTTAAAAAATACCAAATCACATCCCGCCCCTACATTTTGTTGTTGATAATTTGGTCGTTTCACTTCTTTTTCTACGCTATTTATAATAACGAAACACTTGGCCAGTATCTAAAAATACCTAGTTTTATTTAGCGAACGTTCGTTGCGGTTTGAAGCCGTACTTCGCCCGGTGTCCGCCGAAATGCGTTATATATTCGTGACTTTAATTTTTAGTGCTGTTTTCGCTTATGAAAAAGATTTGGCTTTTACCGTACAGCCGGGTAGGACCGACTGCTTTTACCAGAATGTGAAGGTGGACGAACTGATCACCGTGGACTATCAGGTGAGATAAGATTTGAACTTTGTGTTGATTAACATCTAACCTATCTTTTAAATGATACTTGTTTACTTGCGATAAACTGATAATTTAAACGAAGTCATATAGCGAAGAAACTTTATTATAGAATGTCTGATCAATAATGAATATCCAATGCGTGCAACTTTTCGATGAAAGCCAAAGTTCTATATATTTATCCTAAAGTTTTAAAATAGATAGCAGAAAATATACTGGCAATGTACTTTTTGTACATTTTGAGCGCAATGGAATATTTCAGTTTGTTTAAAAAATTTTAGTTTTTTTTTTCATTATTAATTACGCCATACTATTAACATAGCTATGTACAATAAAATCTTGCTATTAAAGTAGCTGTAAACCAATTTTATCTGGCCTTGGCCAGTGTAGCAGAAAATTACATTATAAAAATGTAATGGTTTTTTAATAGTTCGTAATTAAAATTAAATTGTATTGTAAAAAAAAACCTTCAAACTTTACAGTATCAGTAATTTAGTTCAAATTATAATAGGTGTAACATAATGCAAACATACAAAATATTTTATCTACACACATATCATAAGTCCTCTATTATCTATATCTACACCAATACAATTTAAAAATAGGCCTCAATAAAAAAAAATGTTGATATGAAACGTCAGCTTGATGTTAGTCTATGACTACAGGTTTATTATGCTTTCGACTTCTATAGATAAAGTAATGTATTCAACTACACATAATTACGCTTTAACCCCTTAAAAAGAGAAATCCTGAATTCTAGTCTCTTCTGATTTTATATCTAATCTACTAAAAATGTGTAATAAAATAAAAATATAAAAAGACTGCTACAGGTATTGATGATGGTTCAAAACAAAATGATTTAAGTAAACTTCTAATGCTAATAATATTTGAAATTTAGTTGCTTTGGTGTATGAGATAATTTTGAACAGCAGAAAAACTCACAGATGACATTAGTGATATCTATGTACTAAATGAAAATAATCGATTTATTGATTATTTTTGTTTTTATTTTTATGAAACATTCATAGAATGAAATTCAACATACAATGACAATGCAAAGAAAAATTCGTTAAGCAGCTGGACTTGAACCAGCAACCTCGGTAATCCGTACCACGCTCCACCAATTAAGCTATACTTAACGTTGGTGTACCTAACGAATTTTTCAATGCCTTGTGTCATATTTAGCCAGTGTCCAGCTGCTTAACGAATTTTTCTTTGCATTGTCATTGTATGTTGTATCTATGTACTGTCTGTGTTAATCGTGATATACATTGTCAAATAGAGGGTCAAAACACTTGTTAAAACACTATTACGAATCTCAGGTTCGCCTCGTTTCATAAAAACACAGTCAAAAAAATTCAAAATTCAAACTTTTATCCAGCAAATGGGCAGTTGAATGCTTTTTACATGTAATTTTTTTTCTTGAGTCCGCCAGCGCTTTCGGAAAGAGCATGATTGCCAAGAAGAATGCGCCGCAAGAAACTTGACACAGTCAGTACATTAGCTCTTACAATTCGTAACATTAGAAAATAAAGATAAAAAAAAAAGGTATTTTAGAAACCAATGTAAAAAAAATATTATAACAACAAAACCAGAAAGAACACTTTACTAGCACATTTTAATTGACCAGGAGATGTATAGTCGTGTTTTAAGGACCCTCATTATGCAACAGTTGCATAAACTCATGATCTCAATTAGAGTATCTTTTTGTATTTTTTCCCCATTTTTTTATTTTTACGGTTTAGACTTTTAAAATACATCATGACATTTAGTCACTGCAAAAAGTGATAAAAACGAGCTGAGATTTGAATACATGGAAAGAATTCGGCCAATACCCATATGCCAATCTTGGTGTAAGGGTACGGCACGCGACACGGAATGTCGAGGATCCGGGTGCGATTCCCGTGGTTGGCATTTTTCTGTGTATTCATGTTTCAGTGAGTATTTTAATAAATAATAAATATCATGGGACAATTGACACCAATTGACCTAGTCCTATGGGTACTAGACAACGGATACACATGCTTATATGTATAGATAAATACAAACTTAGTGAAATAAACGGATCACTCACGTACCTATGTCAGTCGAGTATAGCCCGACATGTTTCGGAGTAATCCGTAGTCCTTCCTCTGGGAGCCACGCCGGTGAGTGATCCGTTTATTTCACTATGATTGAATCTCACAGTACTTTCATGTTAAAATACAAACTTATATAAATATTAAACATCCCAGATCCGAGAACGAACATTCGTATTCTTCACACAAACATCAGCTCCGACCGGTGATCGAACCCGGGGCCTCAAGCTTCATGGCCCAGGGTCTCTAACCACTAGGCTATTCGGTCGGCTATTTTAAAAGTAACTTGCAAAAACTAGTATTATTTGTCCAGGTGATAGACGCGACGCACGGCGAGCTGGACATATCGTTCCAGCTGGCGGACCCCGTGGGCCGCGTCATCGTCGCCGACTACAAGAAGCCCGAGGCGACGCACGAGCACAAGGCCATGCTCGCGGGCGACTACAGATTCTGCTTCGACAACACGTTCAGCACTTTCAGTACTAAAACTGTAAGAGACCGTTTTTAGGGTTCTGTACCTCAAAAGGAAAAAACGGAACCCTTATAGGATCACTTTGTTGGCTGTATGTCTGTCTGTCAAGACCCTTTTTCTCTGGAACGCGTGGAGGTAGCATGCTGAAATTAATATCTAATACTCAAGCCTGCATTCCCTTGAATATGTGAAAAAATCGACCTTCTAAGTCGACGCAATCAAAAGATAAAGGGCATTAAAAAAGGCTTTTTCCATACAAATTACTTCCAGTTGTCCTAAAAATTTGAAATTTGGTATGAAGGTGTAGCTCTTACAGCATAACCACTCAGAAAATTCTCAGTTTTTTTTTATGTCTGTCTGTAGATTTCAAGACCAATACAAGATGACCCTACACTGCATACATTTTGCTTGGGGAGCAGGGTTTTGCTAACACTGGACAACTTAAAATACTGGGGAAGAGCGTTAAAAATTGTTCTACTGAACCCTCGTGCGCGAGTCAGACTCGCACTTGGCCGGTTTTTTTTTTAATATTTTGGGATCCAGGTTGGCAACGCATCTGCAAACGCTCCGGGGTTGCAGGTGTCTATGGGCAGTGGTGATCACTTATCACCAGGGCACCGTTTCTCGAAGCTTATTAGTCTAATGATATTTGTGTTTTGTCTCGTAAATTACACGACAAAATTAAACTTAACACAAATTTTAATATTATTAATCTAATAAGCTTCGAGAAACGGTGCCTAGAGGTGACCCACTTGCTCGTTTGCCTTCCTCGTTGTATAAAAAAAAGTTAAAACAATGATTTGTACATGATTTTTAATTATACATTGACATTATTTAACGACTATTCTTGAAAATGGCTCTTGTAAATATTGATTTCTTGTATATAAATTTAATAATAAAATTAGTAGTAAGGATTAAAATTAGGATAATTTTAAACGATTGTGTACATAATATCTTCAATTTGTATTTGTTTTCAGGTATTTCTCGACATCATGACACATAATAAAGACTCGCCGGAAGATGACTATGACAACGAGAAAGAATTGGAGTTGGGTAAGATATTATACTGATAAATTCTATCGTATTAGGTTAAAGGTAAACGTCCACACGCAACGGATAGGTGTATTCCTTTGTATAGAAACTTATATAAGTGCGTCCACCTGTCCGCATCGTACGCATCGCACATTGGAATATTTTCGTTTCGTGCGATGCGTCCGTTGCGTATACGATACCGACCTGCGGACGCTTACCTTAAGGGAAATCTCGGTAGAATGACTGCGAAGCCCCTGTTTCACCATCTTTACAATTGTCAGTTTTATATGACAATTCGTACTACATTTCTTTGACAATATGAAGCGCGCTAAAACAAAAGATCTTCAAGTCAGGCCCCTACGCCCCTATTTCACCAACTTTACAAGTTTACAATGGTCGGTTTGTCATGACAATTCGAACTACATATCTTGGCCAGTATGAAGCGCGCTGAAACAAAAGCTTTTCAAGTCAGCAGTTGACACCGAATTGTCATTGAAAACTGACAATTGTAAAGTTGGTGAAATACGGGCCAGGCCACGCACAGCCGAAAGCTTTGGCCCTGGAAGGCTGAAATTCTGCGTAGAGGTTGCCTTTATGATGTAGTGTGTGTGTCTGTGTCTGTGTGTATTTAGGTTAATTTCAGGTTCCGGATCCTTTATAACCCCTGACGAAAAAGAGGGGTGTTACAAGTTTGACCTGTTAAATGTATCTCTCTCTCTCTCTCTCTCTCTCTGTGTATCTGTGTGTCTGTATATCTGTGCGTGGCATCGTAGCTCGCAAGCGGATCTACCGATTTCGATGCGATTTTTTTTTGTTCGAAAGCTAGTTTAATCGAGATGGTTCTTAGCTAAGTTTCATTAAAATCGGTACACCCGTTTTTGAAATATATTGAACTTTGAAATAACAATGTCTAGGGTTTTTCAACTTTTCTAAGTTGGTTAGGTCATACTTTTATTTGTAGGTATGTCTACTCTTTTTTCTGATGTCCTGTCATTCGCGCGAAGGTTAACTGGTAGAGATCCCTTTAAGGGATAAGTTCGCCTTTGTACATTAGCTTTTGTTCTGTTATTTTATGTTTTATGTGCAATAAAGAGATATACATAGCATACATAGCCAAAACCCGAGCCATAGCCGAGGAAACAGATTTGTTTCTCTGTTTTCTGAGTGAATTCACAAAGGGTAGCATTATTTGTTATTTGTTACAAAAACAGGTATTAATATAGATTGTTTACTTCAGGACTTCTCTGTCGCATTAGGTTAAGCCTGTAATGATAGACGTAAGTGTGTTTAAATAAATAAATAATAATAATAATAAAATGGCAAAAACTGAACCCTTATAGTTTCGTCATGTCGGTCTGTCCGCGGCTTAGCTCAAAGAAAGCTGTAATTTTGCATGGATATACATATTAACTCTTAGAGCGGGAAAGGAATGGAGATGTTGACGAGCGATTTCCGGGACTCTGCCAAAAGTCTAGCATTAAGTCTGATCAAAATGATCAGGGTCTGTTGATTTAGTGTGAGTTTGTAGGAACGTAACACATTTTGACAGGTGCGTATATAGACTTGTGCTGTACGTGTGTGCTCCTCGTCTCCCTCGAAAACTGACAGAAAAATTGTAGTGCAATAAGCCAAAGGCGCCTCCCGTCTGTCTGCTTTATGTATTAACTAGCTTATGCCGCGCGGCCGTGCCCCCGTGTAATATTTCAAAATGGGCTAGTTCCCTATCCCGTGGGAATTTCGAAAAATCCCTTCTTAGTCCACCTCTAGGATAATCAAGGTATATATTTGCCGAATTTCAAGTCTCTAGGTCCAGTGGTTTAGGCTGTGCGTTGCGTGTCAGTCAGTCACGGTACTGTTTTATAAGTATAGAAGCACGGACCAACCACCCGCTGGACACCGCATCTTTCATAATTGACTTGGAAAGTCATTACGAAAAAAGCCGCGGCGTGCGGGCCGGGGGAATGCGTCGTGATTGGTTCATAGCTTGTCATCTGGTCGAAAGTGAGCCGCGATTAGAGGCTAGAGAGATTTATAGATGCAATTGAGCATATGCGTTTCGGAAACGATCGCCATGACATTTGGTGTCCAGAGGGTGGTTGGGCCGTGTACAGAAGACTAGGCCCAAAAAGTGGTGGAATGAAATCTTAAACAATTTTTGTACAGGCAACACAGCAGAATCTTACATGATGAAAGTCCGCGATATAGCGGAATCTATCACCCGCGTCCGGGACAACATTGGAGCCGCGCGGAGGCTCCAGGAGCTAGTGTCGGCGCACGAGGCGCGGGACCGCAACGTGGCCGAGGAGGCCTGCGCGCGGTGAGACACACACACACACAAATGAAATTAAATGTAATTATTTATTTCGCAAGAACATACACAGGTGTTATAAATATATACATGTCAAAAAAAATCTAGGTATGCTCTGCCACAATTTGGCGTGCAAAATCTTAATCTAACTTAAAAGCAACATCTTATTCATACAATTTATCAAAATATTCATTCAAATTATAAAATGGTCGATTAATCAAGTAGGATTTAAATTTTCTAGTAAAATCATTAATATTATTACATTTTACACACACACACACAGGGTTGCAGGTGTCTATGGGCGTGATCACTTACTATCAGGTGACCCACTCCCTCGTTTGCCTTCCATGTCGTATACAATAAAATAAAAGAGGCAAAACCGCCTTTAAAAAAAGACATAAAATAATAGTTTCATGGCCTAGCAGAAATATGAAGTCGGTGCGGTGCGAGCGGAATATTCTTTGAATGAAGCACCGACTTCATATTTCTGCTAGAGCTAGGCCATAAAACTCATGGCTTTAGAGGATTATTTTACGTTTTTTTTCTAAGGTTTTTTTTTGAAGGCGGTTTTACTTTTTTGTTAAAAAAAATTTTTTCACAATTTTATGATGATTTAAAATTTTCTGAATTATCCTCCAACTCCTAACCGTTAAGGAGATGTACCTTCCACCATCAGCTCATCAACATGACATGCTGACTACCAGACGCAAATACTTGAATAGCCTCAGAAAATATACGAAACACATATAACATAATATGTGCCTATAAAATTTGAGGGTTGCCCTCGATTTCCCTGGGATCCCATCATCAGATCATGATTTGGTGACAATGGGACCACCTCAGGAGTATACCTTTTCGAATAAAAAAAAGAATTTTGAAAATCGGTCAACAATTGACGGAGTAATACAGTGGAACGTAGAACCTATATCATCCTTTTTTGAAGTCGGTTAAAAATTAAAATACAAGGCGAACATTTATTACACGATCGAGGTGAAATGAGACAAACTTATAGTGACTAAAAAAGTTACTGAGCGAGACAACGCGATAGTTACAAAATGCGATTCGGTGAATCGCTATAGGTACAGTCAAGGAATTTAATTCCCTACCCATTTCGTTGAAGTTAAACATTCGCAATGCATTAAGGTCGAAAATGTCAACGCAAACGCGACATGTCAAAGCGACGTCGTGTTCTATCTAGCTCTTATGGTGACAGTTTGCTATACGATATTAAACCTTAAGTGGGTTGGAAATTAAATACCTTGACTGTACAAGGAATTTGTGCTTTTGAGGTATTTAAAGGACTAACAAACGTTAAAAAATATTATCTTTACATGTAACTAACACAATTTTGGTCCTGCAATAAATTATTTTTATTATTTACCTACTAACTGTTGCCCGTGACTTCGTCCGCGTAGATTTCGGTTATCGCTATCCCGCGGGAACTATGCAATTTTCCCGAATAAAAAGTAGCCATGTTATTCCTGAATATTCAAACTATCTTCTTACCAAATTTCATTTAGATTGGAGTAACAAACAGAGAGACAGAGTTACTTTCGCATTTATAATATTAGAGGATTATTTCTTTTTCAGGGTGATGACGTGGTCCCTGTGGCAGATCGTGCTGATGATCGGAGTCGGCATAACCCAGGTTGGTCCAATCCGCCGGTCCTTTGCCATCGTCATCATCATCATTATCACCAGCCTTCTTTCTTCTTTGGACGCTATGGTCGAGGGCTTGGGTTCGAGATTTTTTTCTGGTATTTCTGTATATTAACGTTACAGTTTGAAATTTTACAAAAAAAATTATTGCATCAGGCGCATTGCGGAGGTCGATATTTATGAGCTAAAAACAATTACTTTGCTCACCCGCGACCACAAGTGAAAATTAGAAAAGTTGAGAAAACCCCCCCCAACATTGTCATTTCAAAGTTCAATATTTAGAAAACGGGTGAACCGATTTTAATGAAACTTAGCTAAGAACCATCTCGATTAAACTAGCGTTCGATTGAAAAAACTGCATCGAAATCATTCCGTCAGTGTGGGAGCCATGATGCCACAGACAGATACACAGGCCAAACTTATAACACCCCTCCTTTTCGTCGGGGGTTAAAAAATAGTTATGTCTGTGCGGCAAATGTATGTTTCCATGCAACACCTCCGCCGCCACTGCTACAAGAATCAACACATGCCAACACAACTATCACCACCACTAAACTAAACGCTGACGCGTTTCGGCACTCTCCACGAGGCCATTATCAAAACACCAGAACAAACTTTCAACATGCCACCTTTTCCACTACTACTCAAAACAACGAACACACAAACAAAATAATTTCGAACGGGATGGCCGAAAAAATTAAATACAAAAAGATGGTGTTAAAACTTTTAACATGAAACTACCGTGAGACTCAATCATAATGAAATAAAAACGGATCGCTCACGTATGTAAGTCGAGTTTAGCCCGACATGTTTCGGACTAATTCGTAGTCCTTCCTCTGGGAGCGCACGACCCAGCGGCGGCGAAACATGTCGGGCTAAACTCGACTTATATACGTGAGTGATCAGTTTTTATTTCATTATGATGTAAAAACATTGAGAAGTTATCTTTTTCAGGTGGTATTCGTACGCAGTCTTTTCGAGGAGAAAGATGGCAGATCCTACAGAAGATTCATGCCAAGTTTCGTCTCTCAATGACACTGGAAATTGTATCATTATTATATTAAGTAGGTATTGTACGATGAAGTTGAGGATTATTCGTATGATTCACATTTTTTACATTCGCAAAACTAAATTTAATCGATATTAATCAGTCTTAAATATCGGTCACATCATTGCTATAAGTATGTATAAGTTTGTGATATGAAACCAAAAAAAATGCACAAATATTATGAAATTTATAAAATAAGGAATATCACACAAAAAAAACTTTTTTACGTTTTTTTACAAGTTTTTATTTAAATTTTGCTTTACAAAAATTACTCCAATTGTATGTTCGTGACTTGCAAGTGAATTTCGACCCACTTCTAGTTGTCGGATTAAATTAAAATTAGGTGTTTACAGAGATATGATGAGTGATAAATGATAATGTAATGATAAATTATTACTGTCAGCAAAAAAAAAACTGTATTTGGGTCAGTCAACTTTTTAGTGTTGTTATTCTGTCCGGTCACTCAGGAGACAACAGTGATGCGGTTGCTTAGAAAAATGGTTGTCATGTGTACTACTAGCATGCTTACGAGATAAGCCATGAACATTTTTTTTTTTTCATAATTAATATTTAGCTACACCCTATAGATGGGTGAAATTGTAAATAAATGATGATGAACAAATAAGTAGGCTTATAATAACTGTTACAACTTTTTTTTTGTTTTGAGACAAGGAAGGCAAACGAGCAAGTGGGTCACCTGATGGTAAGTGATCACCACTGCCCATAGACACCCTCAACCCCAGGGGTTATCAGATGCCTTGCCAACCTAGAGAGCTAAGATGAAATGCCTCTTGAGCCCGTAACCGGCTGTCTTACTCTCCATACCGGAACACAACAGTGCCAACACTTCTGCTTAGCGGCTTATACTAGTAGCGTGCTTACGAGATAAGGCATGAAGGAATAGGATTATAACTGTTACAACTCCTAACTTTTGATATATTTGTACCATAGAAAATCGTTCTTTTAATGAGTGACCGAGGAGACGTCGCCATAGCAACGAGCAATACTGAAAATAAAAGTTGCTTAACCCATTTAACAAAAACTTGTTACAATTAATTATCATAATTCATCAGCGAATACATGCAGAGGAACTAAGATGTTCGAAATGTTTATTTGTGACATACAATGACAATGCAAAGAAAAATTCGCAATGAATGAATGATGAATGTTTGAATGTTTCATAAAAATAAAAACAAAAATAATCAATAAATCGATTATTTTCGTTTATTTGTGAATTTAATGCAAAAAAATCTTGTTTTTAAATTTTGTATAAATTTTTATGAAAGGTGAATGGGCAAGTATTAGTAGGAATATACAAATCGTTAGTTATTAAAATTATCCCTGGCCGCTTATAGAATAAAGTTTTATACAAATTTGCCAATTCTCCTTTATCTTCTATACCTATTAAACAGTCACGCGTGACTGACTGACTGACTGATAACGCACAGCCTAAACCACTGGACCTAGAGACTTGAAATTTGGCAAACATATACCTTGAGTATCCTAGAGGTGCACTAAGAAGGGATTTTTCGAAATTCCCACGCGATAGGCAACTAGCCCATTTTGAAATATTTCACTGGGGTAAAGCCGCGGGGCATAAGTTAGTTGAAATATAATAGACAAAAATTTTTGAAAGTAAATTTTATGGCTTCCCGGCCGAAGAATGACATGATTCCAAATGCAATCAAGGTACAAACGAAATGTCAACTTTTGGTAGATTTATTAAGATCCAAATTACAACGCCCAAAAATGGTGAAATGAACCTTTTCGTTTGTAGGTCACTCATTGCTCTGAAATGTCGATTTTTACATGTTTTTTTTTTTCTTTGTTTTAATAATAGAAAGTCATATGGATAATAATTATAGTCAGCAATATTTTGTACCAGTTTGTGATTCTAGCTTTAACTAAAGTGAAGTATAGATCAATAAAATTGTTTTTAAAAATATTGTTTTTTTATTTGTAATATTTTTAACGTGACTTCTTCTATGGAAAAAAAAGCAATGATTGCCGGATGGCCTAGTGGTTAGCGACGCTAACTATGAAGCTTGAGGTCTCGGGTTCGAATCCCGGTCGGGGCAGATATTTGTATGATGAATACGAATGTTTGTTCTCGGGTCTTGGATGCTTAATACCTATGTATATAAGTATGTTGATCCGCTGTCTGGTACCCATAGTAGACTTTGCCTAGTTTGGGACTAGGTCAATTGGTGGCAATTTGTCCCGTGATATTTATTTATTTGGGCCCGAAAAGAATACCTTTCTTACTTGAAATGTAGCCAGAAGGCTACTTTTTTTTTTGTTTATTTAATATTTACTGAATTATCTCCATCTGAATTATCGTTAAGGAGTTGCACCTTCCATCATCAGCTCATCAACATTGGATGATGCCTACCAGACGCAAATACTTGAATAGCCTTAGAAAACATATGAAACACAGTTGTAACGCCGTGAACCGCTTGGCAACCCCAGCCACAGCCAAGCCAGCCCTACGTCATCACCCCCACCAGCCAAGCCAGCCCTACGTCATCACCCCCACCAGCCAAGCCAGCCCTACGTCATCACCCCCACCGGCCAAGCCAGCCCTACGTCATCACCCCCACCGGCCAAGCTAGCCCTACGTCATCACCCCCACCGGCCAAGCCAGCCCTACGTCATCACCCCCACCGGCCAAGCCAGCCCTACGTCATCACCCCCACCAGCCAAGCCAGCCCTACGTCATCACCCCCACCAGCCAAGCCTCTCCACGCCACTGCGCTACGGCCGCAAGCCAGGGGGGGTGATCTTTATAAGCCAGCGCGCCCGCTCATTGCATGTCTTTTTAGATTAATACGAAATTATGTCGTTATGCTGTCCGAATAAATAATAAAGCTTGATTAATAGCAAATAACTTTATTTGTGTCAGCCTTTCGTATTGTCTTAATACAGTATAATACGTGCCTATAAAAAAAGTATACTCTTTCGAATAAAAAAAGAATCTTGACGTCCACAATTGACGGAGATATCTGTGAAAAATCCTTTTTTTGAAGTCTGTAGCTTTGGAATGGGATGAGATGGGAAGAATTTAAATGGGAAAGTGATGCTGTCACATGCTTTTAGGGAGTAAGTAACAAGTCGAAATAATTTTCCATTATTACTTTATTTCCATTTATGTACATTTAAATGCCAAGTAATCCTCACATGTAACGTGTTTACACAAACATTAAATATTACTAGTAAATACGACAAGGAAACATTATTTTATTCACATTTGACGTCGGTAACGTTCTCTACGAACGAGTTCTTTTTTAGAAAAAAAAAACTACTCTGTCTCCTGTCTCCTGTCTTACAAAAACTGCCTTCAGATAATGAATGAACCAGCATTGCTCTCAGAGTGTCAAGATGAGTGCCGCTGCTCTTACATAGGGGCATTTAGCATATCTGACTCGACCTCTTATATAAACTTTGACGAAATTGGAAAAACCACTCTAGACCGCGAACCTAAGGTGGTTATTCCAATTTCGTCAAAATTTATATACGAGGTTTAGTCAGAGTACCATCGATATACAGTTAGCAGCAGAAGTAGCTAAGCAACCGAAGCGGTCACAATGATCTACACATGCTCTTATGTCTATAACAACAGAGCCGTGCTTAGATCAGTGTGAACGCGTCGGTTGCTTAGCTACTTCTTCTCAGAATATCGGTGACCCGACGGCAGTGGATGAGATAAAAAATAGAAATACTACATTACGACGTTAACGCTAACAGAGCAGGGCATGGCTGTGTTATCAAGTAATACGCTTCACATCTTGCAAAAGAGATTTAATTCGATACACTTAAACGAACTTACAAAAGTCACATCATGGCGGTACGGCGGGAGCCAATAGAAAAAGGGGAGAGAAAAAAAAGGAATGTCATAGACATTATAGAGTCAATCCATAGACTACTTATAGAGATATTATTTAAGGCAGACACACATTGCACAACACTTCTGCTACTGACTCAGTCGAATTTTTTTTTTTATACGACAAGGAAGGCAAATGAGGAAGTGGGTCACCTGATGGTAAGTGATCACCACTGCCCATAGACACCTGCAACCTCGGGGGGTTCGCAGATTGCCAACTTAGAACTAAGATGAAATGCCTCTTGTGCCCTTAATTACACCGACTGTCTTACTCTCCACACCGGAACACAACAGGGCAAGCACTGCTGCTTATCGGCAGGATTAGCGAGTAAGATGGTGGTAGCGATCCGGACGGACCTCGCACAAGGTCTTGCCACCCGCAAAATGAGTCAGGATTGACTTAATAGCGGCGGGGCACTATAAGTTACTTACAGTCGAGGAAAGTAATTCCCTACCCACCATAGAAACTTTTCACAGTAAACGTCACAGAGACATCGCATAGCTTGACAAGGAAAATCTTTATGACGTCTATTATGAAAATGTTCTATGGTGGGTCAGGAATTAAATTCCTCGGCTGTACAATATTACTTTTATACTAACTAGATTTTAGTACAAGCTATGTTCGTAAAAATAACAGGCTTAATTTAACAAAAGACTAGAAACACTTTTATCTAAAAAAATATTATTATAATTATAATAGGTGGTAGTTTATACTAAAGCCAAGTTTATACGACAAGGAAGGCAAGCGAGCAAGTGGGTCACCTGATGGTAAGTGATCATCACCGCCCATAGACACCCGCAACTCCGGAGGGTTTGCAGATACGTTACCAACCTAGAGGCCTAAGATGAAATGCCTCTTGTGCCCGTAATTACACCGGATGTCTTACTCTCCACATCGGATAACAACAGTGCAAGCACTGCTGCTTAGTGGCAGGATTAGCGAGTAAGATGGTGGTAGCGATCCGGACGGACCTTGCACAAGGTCCTACCACCCGCACACACATATTGGCTTGGCAGTAACAATAGAAATCCATTTCTTATTAGACTTAAGATATTAATATCGGGAGCTCATCAAACCTATAAGGCAAGGAGGATAGTATACGGAGTGTCAAAGCCCATACTTCGAATCGTTCCCCGCAGTCATGTTAAAATTCAGGCAATTTCTAGATGGCGCCAAGGTCGTAGCCAGCGGGTCAAATAATAACAAAACAGCGGTACGAATGTGTCACTCAAGCAAGGTAGATGGCGCTGAATGTAAATAAGAACGATTCAAAGTATGGGCTTTGTCAATCCGTTCACTTTCCATGATCCTTCCTATAAGGTAATCACGGTCAATATCCCGTTTTCATCATGTCTAACCAAATTATAGGTTTAAAAATTTTAAATGTTGTCAATTCGTGCGTACTTACATAAATAAAAGTGAGGTCTCCCCCTTAGCTTAAAATTTTTCCTTTTGTGTCAATAACAGATTGTTTAAGACACGCGGGGACCCCCTCTCATATTTGGATACCCCACATAAGCAACTTATAGCTGCGCCCGTGCGGCGAAATACGTGTTAATATGACCACTGGGCAGTGTCTTATAAAGCTACAAGTTACAATTTACAAGCGGAAGTCTCATTCTATCACCTTTTGTTAGAAAGAGACATCCGCTTGTAAATTGTAGTCTATAAAACACGACTGACGAGGTTTAAACTAACTAATGCCCTTATTCATAAACGTCACTCAAGCCTCCATTAGCTAAAATAGGTTTTGTCTTCTTCTTACTAACGGAAATGTCAATGTGACAAAAAAGGACAGACGATCTTTAACGGCATTTTAGTTACAATAGGTTTATGAATAACAGGGTAAATCTACAAGAAGGCCTGCGGTAGCGGCAGGGCGCGCGGGGGATCCTCCGACACGTTGGTCATATGTATCTGTTGAGTGAAAAAAAAAAACGTTATTTTTAGGGTTCCGTACCTCAACACGGAATACTTATAGGATCACTTTGTTGTCCGTCTGTCTGTCTGTCTGTTTCTCTGGCACACATGGAGGTAGCATGCTGAAATTAATATCAAATAGATATTCAAGCATTCTAAATTAACGCAATCAAAAGATACAATCATTAGAAAGGCTGTTTCCATACAAATTGCTGTGAAATCAAAACCTAAAGGATACTTCCAGTTGCCGTAGAAACTTGAAATTTGGTATGAAGGTAGCTTTTATAGCACAACCAATAAGATAAATCTGATAAATGAGGTCTGCCGCCGCACTGACCTGGTAGCGCGCGATGGGCGGCTGGCTGCCGCGCGGCACGCCGTGGCTGCGGCACAGGTGCTGCCGCACGTTGCCGGGCCGGGTGAACGTGTCACGGCACACCGGGCAGATGTACCTAACAATAAAAAATAATTTACACAGGCCTTATCGCTTAGTACCCGTATCGCTTATCTTTTAGTACCTGCAAGGATCAGGGAAAGTAAACGGATTGACAAAGCCCATACTTTGAATCGTTCTTATTTACATTCAGCGCCATCTACCTTGCTTGAGTGACACATTCGTACCGCTGTTTTGTTATTATTTGACCCGCTGGCTACGACCTTGGCGCCATCTAGAAATTGCCTGAATTTTAACATGACTGCGGGAAACGATTCGAAGTATGGGCTTTGACACTCCGTATACTATCCTCCTTGGTACCTGTATCGCTTATCTTTTAGTACCGATATCGGTTATATTTTAGAACCGATATTGGATATATTTTAGTACCTGTATTGCTTATCTTGTAGTACCTGTATCGCTTATCACTTAGTATCTGTAACACTTATCGCTTAGTACCGGTATCGCTTACCGCTTAGTACCCGTATCGCTTATCTTTTAGTACCTGTATCGCTTCTCGCGGTGAGCCTTAAATACATGCACTTGCAACAGCTTTTTGGATTTCTCCCGCTTTAGGCACAGGTTGCACTGAAAAATAATGAAAAATAAAATAACACACAACGCTTTTAGTAATCCAAGTAGGTAATGTAAATCGCCATTAGTAACTGGCCTCTATTCACCTCACGGCCCAACCACCCTCTGGACACCAAATGTCAGGGCGAACGTTTCCGAAACGCATATGCTCATTTGCACCTATAAATCTCTCTAGCCTCGAATCGCGGCTCACTTTCGACCAGGGGGGCTAGCACGCGTGCCTTTTTATCGCTTGTCGTTCAGTGCGTCCTTCACTGATTCCGTCACTATGAAAGGGACGCACTGCGCAACAAGCGACAAAATGGCGCGCCGTGCTACATGTGCTGATGACAAGCTATGAACCAATCACGACGCTTTCCCCCGGCCATGAATGACTTTCCAAGTAAATTATAAAAGATGCTGTGTCCAGAGAGTGGTTGGTCCGTGATTCACTTATAATATAATTCTTTTAAATTCTTTTTTTTATGTTTTTATTATAAGATGTTAATTACTGGCCACCCTACAAAAACTGGTCCCGTTATACTAAATTGAATTCTGTCTGTAGGGGAACAGAGTTCATTAGGGTTCTGCACCTCTTATAGGAACCCTTATAGGATAACTTTGTTGTCTGTCTGGCAAGTCCCTTTTCTCTGGAACGCGTGAAGGAAGCATGCTGAAATTAATATCAAATACTCAAGCCTGCAGTCCCTTGAAGCTGTGAAAAAAATCAAACTTCTAAATCAACGCAATCAAAAGATTACATATTTCATTTTCGTGTGATCTTATTATGAAGCTGAGTTTCATAATAGGATCACATGTGTTTTAAGGCCTAATTATGTGGAGTTGCATACATTACTTTATTTACACACATATTATAAGTACTCTAAGACGGGTTCAGAAGCCGAAGGCATATCAAACTTGTACCAAATATGATTGTTTTACTATCGACTTTTTTTTTCTGAGGCCCATTTTTTTTTTTTGTAAAACTGACTGTCGTAATACTCTCATTACCTACGCTTTTTCAACGCATTATAGAGGACTTACGATATGTGTGTAGATAAACATTGTTTTCAGCCTGACCTGTGGAAAAAGGTTATTACTAATCTGTATTTTTATATTATTTTGTAAAACACAACAGATTTCTGAATTTTTTTTAAGCTTCTATTTTTAAACTAAGGTAAAGGCACTAGTGTTCGGCATAGGACCAGCAGTTGACAACAAAAATCGTATCGAAACAACCTTTCTCACCCGTTACTACTAAGATGCTAAAGTGGTAAAGCCATCGGTAATTTAAACTCCCCTTTGCTAGTTTGTGTTCGACTATGAGACAACGTCGACGGAGCGCGCGTGGCGGAGCTCCTATTCCGTGTAGCATACGCGCTTCGCTTTGACGCAACTCTAACGTAACCTAGTAAATATACATAATGAGAACGGGATATCGACCGCGATTACCTTATAGGTTTGATGAGCACCCGATATTCCGACGCAGTTACATACATGCATAATGATCACGGGCAAACTGACGAAAGGCGGGTAGATTAATGATGCGCAGACCGGGCTTGTCTAGCCGCATTTTTGCGGGACGACTGCGCGGGCACAGCCAGAAAAAAAAGCGGGTAGACAGAACCCAGTCTGCGCAACATTAGTATCTACCCTCGTTTCGTCAGTTTGCCCGTGATCATGATGCATGCAACTGCGTCGAAATATCGGAAGCTCATCAAACCTATAAGGTAATCGCGGTCAATATCCCTTTCTCATTATATCGAATCATTTAAAACTGTCATTCTAGTAAATGGGACAATCAACTTTTCATTGCCACTCGTAGCCATGGAGATGTCCCCTGGGTAACTAATCAAAAATAAGATTTTCTAATACCCCACTCCCCCGAAAGTCAGGATTTGCATGCTTAGGAGATGAAGCATGAAGGAATTGGCATATAATTGTCGAAACTCCGAACGTTTGATTCAATGCTGCCATAAAAAAAAGAAATTTAGATGAGTTACCCAGGGGACATCTCCATGGCAACGAGTGGCAAAGAAAAGATGATTGACCCAAATAGTCGTCGAACGACAACGAACAGGTGTGCTACGGGGTATTTAAATTCTAGATGGCTCAACTAGTTGAGCAGTTTAGTCGTACCGTGAGTCGACTAAAAAAAAAAAGGTCAACTTTAAAATTATTAATTTAGTCCTTTATGTCAACCACTAGTGCGCTATACTAGAAGAAATAATTGAAAAATATTTAATTATTACGAACGAGTGTTTTTTTGTATTATTTCTCCATTTTTTTTTACTTTATTTCCGTTAAAATCTATTATTATACTTTTAAATGCTCACTGAAACAAGACTAAGTACACAGAGAACCAGAATTACTTTGTGCCAAGTTTCTTGCGGCGCATTCTTCTTGGCAATCATGGTCTTTCCGAAAGCGCTGGTAGCACGGACTAACCACCCTCTGGACACCAAATGTCAGGGCGAACGTTTCCGAAACGCATATGCCCGTTCGCACCTATAAATCTCTCTAGCAACCAATCGCGGCTCACTTTCGACCAGATGACAAGCGAGATGACAAGCTGTGAACCAATCACGACGCACTCCCCCGGCCCGCTCACCGCGGCTTTTTTCGTAATGACTTTCCAAATAAATTATAGAAGATGCGGCGTCCAGAGGGTGGTTGATCCGTGGCTGGTAGACTTAAAAAATGGTAGCGATCCGGACGGACCTCGCACAAGGTCCTACCACCCGTTTTCTGTAAATACTTGTTTGTTTCAGTGAGTATTAAAATTACAATAATATGTGTTTAATCATAAGTTAAAATTTTATTAATAATGAAACCACTAGTGCCTTAACCTTACCTTGTGGTCAAATCAGCTTGTTGCGAGCACGGACCCATCTGCCTATCTCAAGTCATTGTCGGTCTCTGTCACACTATTAGTTAGTAAAAAAAAAGATTTAAGTACTCAACTGTACGATTCTTGTCTATTTTCAGTACCTAAGTATGCAGTTGAAATTTTCTGTCTCTTGACAGTAATATTTCTAAACACATTTGTAAATATTTATTTACTTCATATGCAAATTGGGAATATTATCATCTGTATGTACATTGTAAGTAATAAAAAAAAAAAAAAACAAAAAAAAATGCAACTATGCTAAAGTTACAAGGAAGACATTTAGACATTAAATATTAAAAATAATACAAATAAATCAAATACGACTTATTTCCTTGTGGTACTCGTGTACTCAATTGAAAATAGATAAAATTAAAAAAAAAAAAGTTTTAAGTAAAAACATGATTATATATACAATTACAAGCAGATGACAAGAAAGACTTGAACCTATAATACCTTAATAAGTTATTACATGATATTTAAATACATTACTTAAAGTTATCTCAGTCAAGCCCTAAACTAACTTATTATCATAAATTTGTTGATTAATTAAGTAAAAATATGATTTAGTCAAATATTTACAAAAACGCGGAAGTAGCATGAATAATAAAGACTAGTTTTTGTCTACATATATATCTCCAAGTCAAACCTAAAGTCTCCAAGTAATACCTAATGACTCCAAGTCAAATTTAAAGTCTGCAAATAAAACCTAAAATATCCAAGTCAAATCTAAAGTCTCCA
Organism: Clepsis dumicolana; assembly: GCA_963691665.1. NCBI lineage: Eukaryota > Metazoa > Arthropoda > Insecta > Lepidoptera > Tortricidae > Clepsis > Clepsis dumicolana. The sequence goes on from OY829530.1 coordinate 931,995, forward strand.
AGTCAAATCTAAAGTATCCAAATCCAATCTAAAATCTCCAAGTCAAACCTAAAATATCCAAGTCAAATCTAAAGTCTCCAAGTCAAATCTAAAGTATCCAAATTAAATCTAAAGTCTCCAAGTCAAATCTAAAGTCTCCAAGTCAAATCTAAAGTATCCAAGTTAAATCTAAAGTCTCCAAGTCAAATCTAAAGTATCCAAATCAAATCTAAAGTCTCCAAGTCAAACCTAAAATATCCAAATCAAATCTAAAGTATCCAAGTTAAATCTAAAGTCTCCAAGTCAAATCTAAAGTCTCCAAGTCAAACCTAAAGTCTCCAAGTCAAATCTAAAGTCTCCAAGTCGAACCAAGGGTATAGTCCTACAGTCAATTTTAAAGTCGTACAGTCAAGTGTAAAGTCCTACTACAGTCAAATATAAAGTGGTACAGTCCAGTGTAGCGGTACTGGGCGGCTTGTGGGCGGCCTACAGCTGCACGCGCACGATGGGCCCGTGCTGCGCGTCGGGCAGGCCGTGCACGCGGCGCTGGTGCGCGCGCACCTTGTTGGGCTTCTCGAAGCGGTGCGCGCATACCGGGCACAGGTACCCGTACCGCTTGCCCGTGTGCGCGTTGTGCTTGTGTATCTGGAGGAACTTGCGCGACTTGAGCCGCTTCGGACACATGTCGCACTGTGTGGGGAATTAGGGTTTTGGTTTATGAAAAAAAAATTTTTTTTTTTTAATTTGCTTGCTCGATTACGTTTTCAAATGATATACGTGGGTCAATCAACTTTTTATTGCCACTCGTTGCCATGGAGATGTCCCCTGGGTCACTCGTCTTAAACAAGATTTTCTAAGGCACCACATAATCGAACGTTAGGAGATTCGACGGTTATATGCCAAATCCTTTACGCTTCATCTCCTAAGCATGCAAATCCTGACTTTCGGGAGAGTGGGGTCTTAGAAAATCTCATTTTAGATGAGTTACCCGGGGGACATCTCTATGGCAACGAGTGGCAATGAAAAGTTGATTGACCCACATGATGATGTGTCTTCTCATAAAATTCATCCGTTCTCACAATATAAAACCATAAGGGCCTTATTCATAAACGTCACTCAAGCCTCCATTAGCTAATATAGGTTTTGTCTTCTTCTTACCAACGGAAATGCCAATGTGACAAAAAAGGACAAACGAACTTTAACGGCATTTTAGTTAAAATAGGTTTATGAAAAACAGGGTAAGAATATAAGCATGTTAGTAGCTTTAACGTCTACCCTTCCTTTTTTTTTCTATCTCCCAATTCCAGAAAATTAACAACTTGTTGTTCGTGTTGTCTGTGTGTGCTGCACCTGTATATAGAATCTCTGTCTGTTGGGTGTGTGTCCGTGTGTGTGTGTGTGTGTGTGTGTGTGCACCTGTATATAGAATCTCTGTCTGTCGGGTGTGTGTCCGTGTGTGTGTGCACCTGGTAGTTCTTGTCGGGCAGGTGTATGGCGATGTGCTGCACCAGGTTGCTGCGGCGGTGGAAGGTGGCCCCGCAGTGGTCGCAGACGTACGGCCGCTCGCCCGTGTGCCGGCGTTCGTGAATCTAAGTAAGTAAGTAAGTAAACACTTTATTGTACAAAAAACAGGATAAAACACAAGTTACAACAATAACATTTGAGTACAAAGGCGGACTTATCCCTTTAAGGGATCTCTGCCAGTCAACCTTTTAGTGGTGGTGAATCTAAACGGTAAAACATCATTATCATTATGATACGAATGATTTTTCTGTAAAAAAAATTCATTTTTAATACAAGATTTAAACGGTCTGTATATCTCTCTATTTTCCACTCCTCGTCTCACTCTCCCTCACCCGCCCCCCTGTTCCTCCCTCTATTTTCCACTTCTCCCCCGTCCCTCTCCTCCCCCTATTTCTCACTCTCCCTCACCCCCCTCTCTTTTCTCTCCCGTCCCCCCGTTCCTCCCTCTATTTTCCACTCCTCCCCCGTCCCTCTCCTCCCCCTATTTCTCACTCTCCCTCACCCCCTTCTCTTTTTCTCTCCCGTCCCCCTGTTCCTCCCTCTCTTCCCCCTCCCCCCATTTCTCACTCTCCCTCACCCCCCTCTCTTTTTCTCTCCCGTCCCCCTGTTCCTCCCTCTCTTCCCCCTCCCTCTATTTCTCACTCTCCCTCACCCCCCTCTCTTTCTCTCTCCCGTCCCCCTGTTCCTCCCTCTCTTCCCCCTCCCTCTATTTCTCACTCTCCCTCACCCCCTCTCTTTTTCTCTCCCGTCCCGCTGTTCCTCCCTCTCTTCCCCCTCCCTCTATTTCTCACTCTCCCTCACCCCCCTCTCTTTTTCTCTCCCGTCTCCCTGTTCCCCCCTCTCTTCCCCCTCCCTCTATTTCTCACTCCCCCCCTCACCGTGAGCGCCTCCTTGGTGGCAGAGCTGTACTCGCAGTAGGCGCACTTGTGTATGCGGCCGAGGCCGTGCCGCGCGCGCTTGTGTTCTTGCAACTGATTGTTGTTGCGGCACCGTTTGCCGCACGCCTGGAATAGTAGTTTATGCAACTGCTGCATAATGAGTGTTTTAAGGCCTAATTATGTGGAGTTGCATACATTACTTTATCTACACACATATTATAAGTACTCTAAGATGGGTTCAGAAGCCGAAGGCATATATCAATACCCATACCTGTCACGAATTTGACTATTTTTTTTAAATCATAGACAAACATACCGAGCTGACGTTTCGTAAACTGTTTTTTTATATGTAAAAAAAAAACACATTATTAATTATACATGTCGGACTGAACTCGACTTATATACGCGAGTGATCCGTTTTATTTCACTATGATTGTAAATTACGTTGGCTGTCAAATTCTAAAAATCTAATTCGATATCGAAAAGTCATTACGACATTACGAATTCGATGTCGTAATGACTATAAATTTACCGCTGGACCTGCTGGTCGTGGTGAGGCGACGATGTACTGCAATGCTGGTCATTTTCTACGGTTTCTGAACGCATTATAGATGACTTATGATATGTGTGTAGATAAAACACTATAGTGGTAGTTGTACGCATAAAAAAACTGCAATCGATGGACAGGATAGCCGTTTAGTACACGTATACTTGAGGTCAAAACAGTTTTTTTCACTCAAAGAACAAAAAAAAATCCCTTAGGAGAGGAGTTATGCCGGCATCTTTTTTTGTATGGAAAAAAAAAAATTGTTCCGAAACCTATCTATGATAAACCTACCTATATATGAAAGGGCTTTTGGAGACGATTATAAAAATATACCACATGAATACGGTCGTACAATTTCCACTACTACTTTTTAATACGAGTGCGGAAAGTATGGCATTTTGCGCGAGTCCCGCGGGGAGATTTCGGGACGAGTGAAAATGACACGCGTGTACCAAACGACGCTTTTAGGGTTCCGTACCCAAAGGGTAAAAAACGGGACCCTATTACTAAGACTCCGCTGTCCGTCCGTCTGTCTGTCAGTCTGTCTGTCCGTCTGTCACCAGGCTGTATCTCATGAAGCGTGATAGTCAGACAGTTGAAATTTTCACAGATGATGTATTTCTGTTGCCGCTATAACAACAAATACTAAAAACAGAATAAAATAAATATTTAAGTGGGGCTCCCAAACGACAGACATGACATTTTAGACAATGCCATCTGTGGACGAGTAGTGTAACTAGGCAGCTATATCATTGAGCTTGACTCTTAAGACAAAAAAACAATACTCTTTTCTTTGGGCTAGTCGTGTAATAAAATAATTCTAGTACAACTGCTACTCGCCACTAGATGGCACTGTCAATCATTTTACTTTTTATAGATAATTTAATACATCTGGGAATAAATATGAATGAAACCAAAGGCGGCGAAGGCGCGCGCGGCCTGAGCACCACCCGCCGGCGCCTGCGGTGAGGCCAGCGCCCACCGACGCCTTGGAAAATAAAAAGTACTAGTGCGAAAAATTCAACTTTCCGCACGCTACATAGTTTTTTTTTTTATCACTTATTGAGCAACTGTATTTGTGCGGGACAGCGCAGTCCAATTAGTTTGTAATTATAGTTTAAGATAGGTTAAGATTATATTATAATAGTTATATAAGTATCGTATAGAAAAATAGGCTAAGCTCATGTAAATAGATAGTAATAGAAAGAGAAATAAAATAGTATCGGATCCGGCCCCGGCCCCCACGCTCGCCCGAGTGTGAGAAGGACAAACGAACCCGGCGCCTCGGGCCCCCGCTCTCGCCCGAGCAGTATAAATAGAGCCCGCGCGGCGCTGGGAAGTCAGTCGTCTCGGAGTCTTCTCACAGTCGTCAGCCAGCCATCTCTCTGGAAACAACCTCTTCTACGGATCCGATCAGAAGCCGAAAGCGTCGCGTTTTATTTTGAACCCCAAAAAGTGCGGGTCTATACAGTCCGGCCCGTACAGTATTTTAACATTAATAAAGAGGTTTCGCTGTGCTCACCTCGCAGACGCAGTAGTTGGTGTGGAAGCGCATGTGCGCTTTGTACGTCGCCTTCATGCGGAACTGCTTGCCGCACGTGCCGCACGTGTACGAAGATGCGTTCGGGATCGCTGTGCGCTTGCGTTTGCTGTTAGGTTTCTTTGCGAGCTGGAGTAAAAAAAATTTTTTTTTTTTAGTTCGAACTTACGTTCATTAAACTATTTTGTTATTATAGGAACGCTAGTTAGTATTTCCTTCCAGACTTTCTCAACTCATCCAATTTAACTACTCGTCCACTTTATCAACTCGTCCACTTTCGCAACTCGTCCAATTTCCCAACTCGTCCACTTTATCAGCTAGTCCAATTTCCCTACTAGTCCACTTTATCAGCTAGTTCAATTTCCCTACTCATCCAATTTCCTTACTCGTCCAATTTCCCTACTCGTCCAATTTCCCTACTCGTCCACTTCCTCAACTCGTCCAATTTCCCTACTCCTCCACTTTCTCAACTCGTCCAATTTCCCTACTCGTCCACTTCCTCAACTCGTCCAATTTCCCTACTCGTCCACTTCCTCAACTCGTCCAATTTCCCTACTCGTCCAATTTCCCTACTCCTCCACTTTCTCAACTCGTCCAATTTCCCTACTCGTCCACTAATCGATCGATTGATGTGGTACAGTCAAAGACAAAGACATGGATCCGCGCAAGGTTGAAAAAAATATGCATACATCAACCTTACCGTCGCACTAATAAGGTCTGTATACATATTGTTGGGACTTTGTGGTGTATACGAGTTCATTTTGGTGCCCTTGACTGTAAGAACCTAACGGGTCCGTTTTTCCTTCCGAGATGCGAAACCCTAAAGAACAAATACCTGTTTTATCTTGGGCTTCTCCTCAATTTCCTCAGTAAGCCCGTAGGGCTCCGCGTCCTGCCCACAATCGTTCTGGTAGTCATCGAACGAGCATTCGTAATCCAAATCCTCTTTCTCAACCTTCCGTTTGATTTTCTTAACACTTGGGATATTGATGGTGACCATCTTGCGGGTCGCTTTGGCTATGGACTTCTTTTTCGGCTTAATACCTGAAATAAAATAAGTTTTGCCGTTATTCAACCCAACCATAAAAACTTTTTAGAGTTCCACACCTCAAAAGGAAGAACGGAACCCTCATAGGATCACTTTGTTGTCCGTCTGTCTGTCTGTCAAGACCCTTTTTCTCTGGAACGCGTGGAGGTAGGATGCTGAAATTAATATCAAATATTCAAGCCTGCAGTCCCTTGAAGCTGTGAAAAAAATCGAACTTCTAAGTCAATGCAATCAAAAGATATACTATGAAAACCTAAAGAGTACTTCCAGTTGTCCTAGAAACTTGAAATGTGGTATGAAGGTAGCTCTTATAGCACAACCACTCAGAAAAATCTCAAAATCATAATTTTTTATGTCTGTCTGTATATGACAGAGATCAATATAAAATGACTCCACACTGCTTGCACATTTTACTTAGGAACAGGGCTTTGCTAATACTGGACAACTTAAAAACAACTTACACTGGGGAAAAGCAAGGAAATCTTTGCACGGAACCCTTGTGCGCGAGTCCGACTCGCTCTTGTCCGGTTTTTATTTATTGAAAGAGGGAGACAGACGTACAAGCGGAAGCGTTATCGAGAACATTTGTATGACATCCGGAACAGCGCCCGATAGTGAGCGTATTTGGTACAAAAATTTTATATGAACTTTCTTGATGGCAATATGAAAATGTTACGCAGGATTCGAATATTCGTGCTTGGGCCTGTTTATGAAGCTTAGCTAAAGAAAGCCAAGACCAAATCCGTTCATGCGAGCTACAATGCAACAGACAGATACACAGACACCCATACACATGTACATACACTAACAACACCCCTCTTTTGGTGCTGGGGGTTAAAAATAATAAGTAAGTAAGTAAACACTTTATTGTACAAAAAACAGGAGGATAATCACCTAAAGACATATTTAGAAGTGACTTTTCAGCTTTTCTACTGGTTCTCCGGAATTGCAGAGCATTGTTCAATTTCTCTATGCAGCTTGAGCACATCTTTTGTGATAGGCCGTCGTTTTGTTGTATCTGAAATCAATTAATGGTTATTTGTGACACAAGGTTGGTAAGGAAGGTTTTATAAATGAGTTGAGTGATAAACCCGAGCCGTTGCAAGTGTTTGTAAAACCTTGCCAACTGTTATGTATTGAGGCGGGTACTCTTGAAGATGATTTGTAATGACAGTTGTAGGTAGATTTAAAATAAATGAGTTTGGCTTCTGCAATCAACTGTGTTGTATCTTTTATTGGCGACTTTGGAAAACAAATGTAATTAATGCGAAAATGAGCAGTAACTTTACCAATATTGTGTTCCCCGGACAATTTAACCCCAAAAGTGATAAATGGTGTGACTATAATAGTAGATTAATGCCCAGGCGTGGGAAGTGAGCAATTGCTGGAGTGAGAACTTAGTTTAAAAACACGAACCGCAGGCGAGTGTTTTTAATAAGTACGAGTCCAGCAATTGCTATTCCAGCCGTGGCAGATATAGATTTTTTTCTCAAACATTAAGAGGAAATAAGGAATTTTTAATTATTAATTAATTCTCATAATACAGCAAGCCAAAACTGCCATTGTTGTTACTATTTGTGCAGTGTCTTATATATTATTTATTGCAAAATATTACAATATCTGAGTCATTATTAACATATTTTATTTAATTACATACTTAATAACTAACTAAATTCATTAGGTAATTTCCTTACCCCTGTTTTATAATAGTTTCACAACGACTAAATATTTCCATTGAAATTTAAGCGGTACTAAGCAGTTTGCTTTAGTTAATAGTTATCCTCTGATTTTCATCATGGTGGACTTCTATGCAACAAATGATCACGATTTTGTCACTAAAATCTATTGAATTAATATAACTTGCATAACTTTAAATAAATCAAGACTTTGTGTGTTATTGTTACTTGCTTACGTATGATTTCATTCCCGCCATTTTTTTTTAGTTTTTTTTTTTTTTTTTTATTCATCCCATAAGGGATAGGCAAAGGAACTGAGTCCATACAGCCACGTCTGATGTGTTTTGTAAATTTCTGTATATTAAAGTCAGCCACGTCTGATGTGTTTTGTAAATTTCTATATATTAAAGTCCTGTCATCGTCAGAGTTGTGTCAGTCTGTCCTAGTCACGTCCTGTCAACTGCTCATGCCTTCCGTAAAGCGATAGTGTACTTTACGGCGAGCTACGGCAAGCAGCAGCCGGCGAATATTTGGGGGTCACAAACAGAGGGAATACGCGTTTTCACTTGAATTCTTCATTTGCTGAGCACTTTCACGTCAATTTGTTGTATAACACACTATCTTTATTATCCACCAAACAACATTAAGCACAGAAACTAAAATTCAATTAACGACACGATCCACTCTCATCGGTTTCCCGCCAAATTCTTTCTTTTTTTTTAATTAAAAAGTATATTTTTCTTTTTAATACTGCCAAGCTATTTAAGACATTGATAAAAATGTTAAATTTCGAAAAGAACGCCTGCATACAGGCACCGGTTTGGCTGAATGAGACATGTCACTGGATGTTTCCATGGTCTATTTTACTTTTTGAAAAGTTAAAAACAAATGAAAAACAGTCCAGCAATCCGATTTAAGGACAGGTAATCGCGCCTGCAACGTAATGCGGCCGTCAACAAGGCACTTCGTCTTCTGTTACTTCGAGTAAAATGACAACATTTCCGACAATGTTTGAGAAAAGAACAATTATTATGTGCTCTCGACGTGGCGGGCGCCGCGGACGACGACGCCAAGGCGCGCTCGTTGTTCTTATCGCAGTGCGGCAAAGACACTTATGCGCTGATCACATCACTGGTGGTACCTGCACGGCCGACTAATACCACATTTGCAGATATCATTTACATTTTGGACAAGTTTTTTGAACCGGAGGTTAATGAAGTATTACAAGCTGGGAAGTTTCACAAGCGCATACAATTACAACAGGAAAGCGTGCAAGAGTATGTCGGCGCAATCAGTTTACTCGGTACTTAATGTAACTTTGCCGACCTGAAGCGACAGTTGAGAGACAGACTAGTGCTCGGGGTGCACGACGAGCGCCTGCGGCGGGAGATGTTGAAGACCAAACGTTCGAGAGTGCCGTTCAGTATTGTCTCAACTACCAGACGACGTTTCCGGATTTGTACCCAGAGGCTAGGCCGTCCAAGCAAACTCCACTTTGTAACAACGACCCGATGGAAATTGATAAAATCCAGTCTGTGGAATGTAAACATTGTGCACGGCTTTACAAGTCGAATGAGCGGTGCCCCTTCATTAAGGCACGGTGCTACTACTGTAAGCGACACGGGCACATCGCGCCGGCTTGTAGCAAGAAACAAGGCAGAGCGCACCAGATTGTAGACGCGGAGAATAGTTGTTCGTGTGAATGTGACTCCAATTCAGAAGTTATGAATGGGGTTTATATCTGTTCTGAAGATTATCAACAGCCGATAACAGCAGATGTATTGATCAATGGAGTTAAATTAAATATGGAAATTGACTCCGGAGCTTCGAGGTCCATCATATCTGAAGAAACATATAAGACATTATGGTTGACTCCACCCCCGTTGAAGGCTACTGGCATAAAACTTGTTCCCTGGACCCGCGCCCCTTTGAAAGTGTTAGGGATGGCCCATGTGCGAGCGGTTTTGGGCGATAGAGAAGCTCAATGTGAAATGATTGTGGTGAAAGGCTCAGGACCAAGCTTGCTCGGCAGAAACTTTAATAAATTAAAGAAAATTGCCAGAAATTCACTCCCCTGCCCGTCTAACTGCCCCTCTAACAATTTTGACCAACCATTTTCCTGGCAGGAACTCCTGTCCTCCTTGGATCATCTTAAAAATTCGTCCCCTGCCCCTGACAATATACCCTACTCTTTTCTATGCAAATCTGGCCAAATAACAAAAAGATACTTTCTGGACCTTATTAACTCCTTTTTTGACAACGGTTTCGTTCCAGACGCTTGGAAGAAACAAGTAATTATCCCTATCCCTAAGCCAGGAAAAGATCCCCTTCTGCCTACATCCCACCGTCCCATCGCACTATCGTCCTATTACTAACAAAATAACTGAACATATGTTAAAAAAACGTCTTGAGTGGTTCGTGGAGTCTAACAAAATTCTGGCCAAGAGTAAATTTGGTTTTCGGCGGGGAATGGGCACCATGGATAGTCTCGCTATTTTAACCACAGACATCAGGATCACCCTTTCGAAGAACGAGTACCTTGTTGGGGCGTTCCTGGATATCTCATCTGCTTATAACAATGTGATTCTCTCCCTACTCAGAGATAAATTATCTAAGCTGAGTTTGCCGCAGAAGCTAATCCATTTCATCTGCAACTTTCTTATGGACAGATCAATCGAAGTAAGACACCGTGATGCTCTCTCCCCTCCGAGGTCTGTTTGGAAAGGCCTACCACAAGGATCTGTCCTTAGTCCATTGCTTTACAGTCTGTATACACACGACCTAGAAGAGGCTGTGGTCCCTTTCTGCAACATCCTGCAATATGCAGACTCTGTATATATAGCTCTGTATTCCTCCGCCCACTCGGTCGAGCTAGCCACGAGTGACCTCAATCAAGCTCTTTTTACCTGGGAGACTGGCTCCCGGCTCATGGTCTCTCTCTTTCAGTCTCCAAATGTTGCGTAGTTCCTTTTACTAGAAAGAGATCCTATCCCCCCATAGAAGTAGCTTTTAACAACCAACTGATCCCCGTTAGTAATAAAGTTAAGTTTCTGGGTGTTATTCTCGACTCTCGTCTTTCCTGGACCCCTCATATTACCTTCACAGCCTAAAAGTGCCAGTCCAATATAAAAAAATTACGATGTCTTTCGGGTGTGTGGTGGGGTGCCCACCCCTATTCCCAAAAATTACTATATAATGCTATAGTCCGCAGCGTCCTGGATTATGGCTCGTTTGCCCTGGAATCTTGCAGTAAGGTAGCTTTGGGCAAACTAGACAAAATCCAGTTTTAATCCTTACGAGTTATTCTGGGAGCGATGAAATCTTCACCAACCAACACCCTACAAGTGGAAGCTGTAGACCCACCCCTTTCTCTTCGGAGGCAATATCTGGCTGATCGATTTTTTCTTACACTTTCCCTTCTGGTTGATCATCCCCTCCTACCAAAACTCCAGGAACTCTCGTCTCTTGTCTCTGATAGCGGATTCTGGTTTAACAAAAACTCCCCTTGTTTGATTAATAGCTTCCGCAAATTCACAGACCTCCGAGACCGCGACTGGACGAAGATTTATACAGATTCTTCTCGCCTCTTGACCTACGGCAGCAGTCTGGATTCCGAAAGACTCTAATATCTTAAGCTACAAATGCCCTCCCCTTACATCAGTTTTTACAGGTGAATTAGTAGCGATCTTGGAAGCCATAAAATATGTAAATGCACATGGTATATGCAGGTCAATAATCTTTTCAGATTCCCTTAGTGGCTTGCAGTCCGTCAAGGCTAATCCCTTTCTTGCCAAACTCTTTTACCCCATAGTCTTTTTAATCAGGCAAGCTTTGTACGAATGTCACCTCCGCAACATGGAGGTATCTGTGGCCTGGATTCCCAGCCATTCTGGAATTAAGGGCAATGAGATTGTCGACACCTTCGCTAAAGAGGCTATAGAAATTGGCAACCTAGAGCATTCTCATTGTTACTTTTATGACCTCTTTACCTCTGCCAAGTCAGAACGCGATGCTAACTGGGTACGACAGTACGAGCGTTCGTTGTTTGTCAAAGGTCAACATTACGGAGACATCCAACCGACCATCCCTTCTAAGCCTTGGTTTTTCCGGTTCCGCCAAGTTAACAAACAGACTACATCGGTTATTTGCAGACTGCGTATTGGTCATACCTGTACCCCCTCCCGCCTGCACAGGTGGGGAATTATTCAATCCCCCCTCTGTTCATGTGGCCTGGAGGAGGGCACTGCAGAACACATTATTTTCGACTGCCCCATTAGATCAGCTTCCCTCTACAACATACTGCCCCCTTATGTTCCCAAACCTATCAACCTTAAAACCCTATTACTACTCTACTAAAAGCTTTGTACTTTTTGCGTACCGTCCCTAACAGCTGCACTAACAAGACTCCAGCGGAAATGTTAAACGGACGCAAGTACCGCACGGCCGTGTCGACCCTCCACCCGGACAGCGCGCCGAGCCGCGCCGACGAGCAGGTGGAGCGGGCGGCGCAGCGGCGGCGCGCGCGCGCCCTCCGCCCCGCGCAGCCCGTGCTGGCGCGCATGTACTCCGGGACTCAAGTGGCAGAGGGCCACGGTGGAGGAGGTGGGGGGCCCCACCACTTATAAGGTGAGGACGGAAGATGGGGAGTTGCATCGTCAACATGCCGATCAGATACTGGCACGCGCTCCGAGTGGGTCTACAGCAGAACCAGACGCTGATAACGATCGACAGCGGAACAACTGGGGGCTCCCAATCCTCAACAACTTCGGATCCTCCCATTGAGATACCTCCCCCAGAATTATGGCCGGATATAATTGGCATACCTATGTGATTTGGGTTTTGACAATAAGTGATTGATTAAATAAGTGTGCTTAATGAAACCTTTCAAGTTATGAACCTTTATTACCGTTATTAACCTTTTGTTTTGTTTAAACTTGACGATTATGGTGGAAAGGTATGTTATGTATTGAGGCGGGTACTCTTGAAGATGATTTGTAATTACAGTTGTAGGTAGATTTCAAATAAATGAGTTTGGCTTCTGCAATCAACTGTGCTGTATCCTTTACCAACCATGTGTCATATGACATGTTTCAATACATTTGTAATTAAATAACACAAAATTAAAAAATAAACAAAACTATCAAAAATGGTGTGTTCCTTTAAGCAAACCGTGCATGCATAAGTTTTGTTTTTAATTACTTATGTAAAATAAAATTATCAGGCAAAGGTACTTGAATATTCAGCCACTGCAAATTTCTCAAATAAATAAGAAGTGAAAATCTTAAAAATCTGAGGTAATTAAATAGTTATATTAATTACAATCAATTTCGCAAATTCACTGCTTAGTTTTCTATATTTATTTTTATATAGGAAAACAAAACTCTTTGCTTATAAAACTTTTAAATCGGACTTCTAATAATTAAAAAAAACTGTAAAAAAATCGCACTAGTGCAGTAAATTTTACTTACGACCCATGTATACATCCTCTGAAAGTGAATTTTTCAAGTAAAAGTATTGAAAAATACCTTATGTTTTTGTTAAAAAACATATATAAAAATCAAGCTTATTGGCTGACTATACAGGGTGTGTTTTAATGAACCATCCAAAATACAGCCAGGGGTTGAGTAAGTTTTAGTCAACACCCTTTTAAAGTTCTTATTTGGAAAAAGAAAAAAAACATTCTCGCATACTTTCATAGCCCTTTTTTTATTTAGGCCTACTCAACCCCTGGCTGAATTCTTGACTTTTTTCTTTTTATATGACTGACTGTTCAAAAAACAGTAAATACCTGCAAAGGTTTACACAAAAAAAAAAGTTTGTAATTACAGACCTCCAGGCCAGTGACAAGCCTCAATTCTTCTGTGCGTTTTTTTTCCATTCCAGTGGTGCAGAAAATGGATACCAAGTCATCTGAACTCAAGCAGGTCCTGCAGTAGACCGATTGCGTATCTGTCTTCTCGGACTTACAAGCAGCCGCCTTAGCTAGCAAACTTCGTCTTTTCAGACTCATAGTGTTCAACATCAAAACGGCTAACATTTTCTATGTTTATCTAAAAGTTTGTAAATTAAAACTGTATTAGTAGTGCTCATGCGGTCGTTAAATCGTTTATGACGAAAATTTTATGAGTTACTTATTCACAATTGCACAGAAATCTTATTATTTTAAGCGTATACAAAAAATTTCGATTTCTCGACAGAGCACTTTGATGACATTGACATTTGACTTTTTTTTAGGTTCATCCCATGAGAGATAGGCAAAGGAATCTAAGTCCATACAGCCGTATCTGTGAGGGTCTTTCCTACGTGGGGCATCAACTTATTGCATAAAGTGGTACAATAAAATATCAACGGAATATATATCGAATTTACTCAGTCTCTATTGTGACAGCATAAACAAACTTGGTTGCTAACTAATAGAACCAAAGACGACAGAGCAGTGCCAGCCAGTACTCACAGTATCTGCTGTTTTTTATTATTGTCCCATCATAGTCAGAGTCGTCAGTCTGTCCTGTCCTAGTCATGTCCAATGGCTCATGCCTTCCGTAAAGCGATACTATTATGTATAGTTAATATATTCTCTTTGTTCAAAGATCGTATGTTTATGTTTTGTGTGGCGTTGGCGTGCGACACAGAGAATATAATCAAATCACTACGTAATCTCGGAATTTGATGGGAAGCAATTGAGAGTGGATCGTGTCGTCAATTGAATTTTAGTTTCTGTGCTTAATGTTGTTTGTTGGATAATAAAGATAGTATTAATAATAATACAACAAATTAACGTTTGAGCGCTTTTGATTTTTTTCGCTCGATTAATATAATAACATTCCATTAACGTCACCTTAACTTATCGCAAAATAACGTTAAAAAGAGATAACGATACTTTTGATTTAACAATACTTTTGAATTAACATTAACAGCTGACAACGTTACCTTTTTTTACTGGTGAAAAAACAGAATAAGTAACAGTACATCGCTTAACGTTAACAGCGATAAGGGTATTTGAAGCCTGCTCTAAGCACAGACTTCATTAATCTGAGTCTCTAGTCTGTGGATGCCATTTGAGGTTTTGAGTTGAGGTCATTTGACATTTTGAGGTGCGATCTTGTAGGATCTTGTGTTATATTGTCGTAAATTTGAAAAGTTTTGAGTTTAAAATTAGTTAGTAGGTAGTCGAGCCGTACAGTACGGACTTACGGAGTCGGATTTTATTTGCTTACATCGTTCGTTTACTTGCAAAGTTAACGACGTAATTGAGCTTTTAAAATGAATTTCAATGCTGTCTGTCGTACTTGCTTGACTACTCAAAATTTGAATCCCATTTTTGCGGGTTCAGTGGATGATAAACGCTATTCTGCTGCTGTTTTCATCACTACTGGTATAAAAGTGAGTAAATTGCATCCTCGCGTACTTAAAAAGTATTTAACCCTCGAATTTCTGTAATAACCTCCAAATTTAAATCAACTGTTCAAAACCAAGAACTATAAAAAATTTGATAAGTACTTAATTGCTATCTTTATGGAGCATAAATTACTTTTCCTATTGGACCCATAATTTGTGTTCAGAACCCCATAAACTTAATTGCATAATAAATCCTTATTAAACAAGTAATGTTTGAAATTACATCCTTTTCAGGTGGCCATAGATGACGGGCTGCCTCAGCAAATGTGCGCGACCTGCATCAGCTTCTCAAACGCCTACCTGAAATTCAGGAAACAGTGCAAAGATGCTGAAACCAGACTTTTACACGTAAAAACTGAATGTGACGGTGCAGCAGAGACTTTGCATAGTGAAGGCTTAAGCAATAAAGACATGCGGTTAGAGTTAAAGGCCGAAGAAGACAGTGAAACAGACAATGGCAATGTAACTATTAAAAGTGAAGCTGATAGTGAAGTTGAGGATAACACATCTGGTAATTACAATGATACTATGTTGAGTGTTGATATATTTAGCCATTTGTTAATAATGTAGACTAACAAGTTAGGTAGCTGGGTTTGCATGTGTCCCACCCCCACTAGCTCAAGGAAGCAGTCATTTACAAAATGTTTTCTTGCAGGTGCACAGACAACTGAGGAGGACCTGTTACAGCTGAAGCCGGCGGGCGGAGCCGGGGCCGCGCCCGAGTGCACCCACACTTGCCCTGAAGAGGGACCTCCATGCAAGATGCACAAATGCAAGACTTGTCTTGATTGTGCATCATGGCTTAGTGATCATAACTGTACAAATTCAGTCCAGGGCACAAATTTGAATAAAGTCTATAAAGCAACTGCTAAAACACATTTTAAATGTGACCTTAGTGGCACACAATATGTGCAGAAAAGGTATATAATAAGGCATCTAGCTGCCAACAATGTACAACAAGGTGATGAAAAACTGGGGCCATACTCTTCTGAAGATGATAAATTTGCCAACACAGAAGAAATTTCTTATTCTGGTCATGTTTCTGAGACACAGTTTAAAGATCAATCTGCGTTGACTATTCACACAGGTGAAAGACCCGGCACACACATATGTGATATGTGTTCCAAAGAGTTTTCACAAAAACAACACTTGATTAGACACATAAGAAAATTACACAGAGATGACATTGACAACAAGATGGACAAATACATTTGTAACATATGCAAAAAACAGTTTAGACGTCTATCAAATTTAAATATCCATATACGAGTTCACACAGGAGAGAAACCGTTTACCTGTGATGTCTGCAAGAAGCAGTTCACGCAGAGAGGTGCTTTGAATAGGCACAGACTAATTCACACAGGCAAGAAACCATTTACTTGTGATCTCTGTAAGCAGCAGTTCATGAGGAGTAGTGGTTTGAATTTGCATAGGCTAATTCACACAGGTGAGAAACCATTTTCTTGTAATGTCTGTATGAAGCAGTTTAACCAGAGCAGCACTTTGACTAGGCATAGACGTATTCACACAGGTGAGAAACCATTTACTTGTAATGTCTGTATGAAACAGTTTAAGCAGCGCAGTGCTTTGACTATCCACGGACGAATTCACACAGGCGAGAAACCCTACGGCTGTAGTATCTGCAATAAACAGTTTGCTCTAAAACATGATTTGACTAGTCACTTAAGAAGACACACTGGAGTGAAATCGTACAGTTGTGATGTATGTAAGAAGAAATTTGCAGAAAAAAGTAATTTAAACCAACACATGAGGATTCACACAGGCGAGAAACCATTTACTTGTGACATATGTAAGAAGCAGTTTATGAATGGAATTAATTTGACTAGGCATAGACGGATTCATACTGGAGAAAAACCCTACGGCTGCAGTGTTTGCAATAAACAGTTTGTTTTAAAACAGAGCTTGACTAGTCACTTAAGAAAACACACCGGAGAGAAACCGTACAGTTGTGATGTATGTAAGAAGAAATTTGCAGAAAAAAGTTATTTAAACCAACACATGAGAATTCACACAGGCGAGAAACCATTTACTTGTGACATATTGGTTGATGACATAATATGAGGTTAGGCGCAATTACCACCAGTCACAGCTTGTAGTATTTTGCGTGGCGTGTCGGATTGTCCTAAACTCGTGAGTCAGGTTGTGAGATTGTACGTCCCAGAAGTGAACCGAATAACTCTCCGTCCGCGGGCGCGCGTGCTGCTGGCGATGCCGGCGGCGCGCACCGTGTCGCGCAGGAACTCGCCTGCCGCGCGCGCTGACGCTGCTCAGCGCACTTCTGGCGTCAGCACCTGACTGTGACCTGCTCGCGTGGCGATGGACGACTGTATGCTGTGAATGCTTGAGATTCTGTGAGATACTGGATGTTAGGCAATCTAGTATTTATAAGTGACATTTCTGTCTTTAAATAACTAGTTTATAAATGTATAATTTCTCGGTGCTTTGGTTTATAACTGTAATGCCGTGTAAAAGTATTTACAATAAATAAAAAATATATGTAATAAGCAGTTTATGCATAGAATGGATTTGACTAGGCATAGACAGATTCATACTGGAGAGAAACCCTACGGCTGCAACGTCTGCAATAAACAGTTTGCTCTAAAACATAATTTGACTAGTCACTTAAGAAGGCACACTGGAGACAAATCGTCCAGTTGCAATGTATGTAAGAAGGAATTTGCAGAAACAAGTAATTTAATTAAACACACGAGAATTCACACAGACGACTCAGGCTAGTAACAATTTGATTGTAAAGTCTGCAGACAAAGCAGTTTATGCAGACCGGCATAGACAGATGCATACTGTAGAGAAACCCGACTGCAGTTTAGAAGCACGAAAGTAAGAAATATATATTTATTAGAAACTAATTCGACACATACACATACAATTAAAGAAGAAAACAGTAATCAGACAATGCAAACACTATTAACTAACAAAGACAACTTAAAAAGTAACGATTAAAAATATGTACCGAATATATAGATGTGAAGCCGGTTACTAACGTTTCTATCCTAGCAGCTAGAAACGGCTTATTTGGATTATTATCGTTTCTAGCAACTAGGTAGCGGCTGGAAACGTCTGTTTACGTTTCATTGATATATTCACACGATTTAGTTTTTTGTTGTTGTTTTTCTTCTGTTTTATTTACTATGGGATACATTTAACATAAACAGACGTAAACAATGGCATTTGCATCTGTATTAAGTGTTAAAAGCTCATCTCATCTCATAGAAAATGTGACACCGCAGTGGAATAGGACTATTTTATTTATTTGTGAGGGATGTTTTGGAAATAGTTATTTATCCATGAAATAAGTGTGGACAGATACCTAGTGATAGTAAGCATTTAGTTGTTTCTTTAATGCACCAAAAGCCTGTGCGCGTGATTTGCCGCGACGTTGCCGCTCCGTGCGTAAGCGGGGGCGATGATTAGATCCAAAGTAAACTAATTTAGCTACCTTTATTCTTATAATTTTCATACACCACCACCTAAGCACAGACGTAGTTTCATAATTTAATTATTAAGAAAATTACGAGTAGTAAACAAAAATAGCCGAACATATAATAAGTGCTACTGTATAACAAAAATAAGAGTTTAACGTTAATAAATGTAATAAAAATCGTTTTTTTTTATTCGATACTTAAGTCGGGTATCTACCCGGTATCAAGCGGCTGGTTATTCTTTTCTACCGGTTATTTGGTTTCGGTTACTAAAGGCCTACAAGCCGCTGGTTTACAACTATAACCGAATAGCACTAAAAGGGTTTAGTGGTTTAGCATCAAACACCAAGGCAAAGCACCAACAGTATTGGACGAACCTGGAAACCTGCAGGCAGACCAAAAAGCAGGGCTTCAAATAAAAAGTTGGTAACGTTATCGCTGTTAACGTTAAACTCATAAGGACAAATTATCGTGGTCCCAACATTTTCTTGACACAATGACACATCTTGTTCCAGTTGTATGAAGTACTTATATTTCCTTGGCTCCCGACGATTAACCCCAGTAGGGCTAGCACGACTGGCCGCGACTTTGATCGCGCGAGATTATATTACCCGTCCCGTTGCATTTCGAGTGACAGAAAAGGCCGGGCAGTTGTTCTCCCGCGAGATATAAGGCGCACTGTAAGTTGTGTCACGTTGTGTTAACCTACAGTGTAAAAATGAGATGAGCTTGATTAAAGTACGCGCTAACGGCGCTTGCAAAGTCGGTAGTATAAGCGTACATCATGTAAGTATAAATGTATAATATAACCGATAGATAAATACACAGTTCTAAATAGGAATAATATGGAACACAGTCTCACAGGTTTCTTGTTGCGATTATTACCCTTTTCCTCCTCTTTTTCCATCAGTTAATATCATCGCTATCTCCACTACGATCGCCATTAATGGGGCTGCTAAGGTCACTGTGGTGGAAGCTCTGTTGCCTACCATGTAGCGGGGGCTTAAGCATAAGTGGCTGTGTGGATTTAGTTTTCTTTGCCTATCCCTCATGAGATATATAAAAAAAGGGATTGACAAAAACACTGTCTGTGGCAGGAGAATTTGGCGGGAAACCGATGAAAGTAGATATGGAGTGGATCGTGTCGTTAATTGAATCTTAGTTTCTGTGCTTAATATTGTTTGATAGATAATAAAGATAGTGTATACAACAAATTAACGTGACAGTGAATTCTTCATTTGCTGGGCAATGAAGAATTCAAGTGAAAACGCGTATTCCCTCTGTTTGTGACCCCCAAGTATCCGCCGGCTGCTGCTAGCCGTAGCTCGCCGTAAAGTACTATCGCTTTACGGAAGGCATGAGCAGCTGACAGGACGTGACTAGGACAGACCATGGACAGACTGACAACTCTGACGGTGACAGGACTTTATTATACAGAAATTTACAAAACCCATCAGACGTGGCTGTATGGACTCAGTTCCTCTGCCTATCCCTTACGGGTGAATTAAATAACAATGTCTGTGGCATTCATTGCGGCTGTTTGGCGTGCGAATCGTGCTATTTTGTTTATTTTCGTAAATTTGAATAATTTTGAGTTTTCGGAGTCGGCTTTCTTTTGTTTACATCGTTTACCTGTAAAGTTAACGACGAAATTCAGCTCTTAAAATGAATTTCAATGATGTCTGTCGTACTTGCTTGACCACTCAAAATTTGTATCCTATTTTTGCGGGGTCAGTGGATGATAAACGCTATTCTGCTGCTGTTTTCTTCACTACTGGCATAAAAGTGAGTTAATTATATCCTATTATTCCTAGTGTAATAAAAGGATCACTCGGGTTTGTCAGTCTAGTATAACCCAACATGTTTCGCACTAATCCGTAGTCCTTCCTCTGGGAGCACACGCTTCGCCAGTAGCGAACGAAAGTAGGGTAGCACATTACACTATACATATAATCACATCATTTTTGTAAAGGCTTGTTCACACTAACTGTTGACACAGTATTCAACACAGTTTCAATTATATCCTCATGGACTTAGCAATTAAGCCTCCAACTTCTGTAATAACCTCCAAATTTAAATTATCAGCTGTTCAAATACTATTAAACCAAGAATTTTTAAATTTTGTTAGTTATTTGACAACATTTCATATTTTTGAGACTATAATTTGATAAATTGTCTGCAATCTACTTTAAAAGAAGAGCAAACCTACGATTTTAAATTTTCATTAGGACTTGTAATAAATGTATTATTGATTTATTAAAAGGTATTTATTCCAAAAGAACGTAACTCCGAAACTACGCTAGGATGGATCCATTGCCTTTGTCTTGTCACGATCAAAAAAACAAAACCCAAGATGTCAAATCTGACACTGTCAAACATAGTATGCGTCATGTCAAATTATTGTTGTGCTTGTGGTTTGTTTGAAAAAGGCAAAGGTATTACACCCATTCTTGCGTAGTTTTGATAGAATTGGTAATTTTATTTTAGTTTCTTGTATTTAAAAAAATAACTAATATTATTTTTTTATAAACATATTGGTGTGTTCAGGAGGCAAAGCCCTTTTGATACCTATATTAGTTTCTATCTGTGAAAAATATGAAATGTTGTCAATTGCTATCTCTAAATCCTATGGAGCATAAATTTCTTTTCTACAAAAAACTACTATTTTTAGTTGCATAATTAATCCTTATTAAAAAAGTAATGTTTGAAATGAAATATTTTTCAGGTGGCCATAGATGACGGGCTACCACAGCAAATGTGCGCGCACTGCATCAACTTCTCAAACGCCTCCCTGAAATTCAGGAAACAGTGCAAAGATGCTGAAACCAGACTTTTACAATTAAAAAATGAATGTGACGGTGCAGCAGAGACTTCGCATAGTGAGGACTTCAGCAATAAAGACATGCGGTTAGAGTTAAAAGCTGATGGCGATGTAACTATCAAAAGTGAAGCTGATGGTGAAATCGAGGATAAAGGATCAGGTATTTTTTTCAATTTCTTGATTTTATGGTTTTCACCCTTGCTCTTTTGGCGAGGAGTATTTTGTCGATGTTCGTAAACTTTTTATTCTACCTTTATTCTACCTCCAAAACGGGGTCGCGGTTTTCCCACGAAGTTAATCAGGGTTTCTTCTTGAGATAGTTTGAATCACTTTGAAATGGTGTTTCCCGAATGCTTCGCTATACAAATCCGCGTAATACCAGGATTGTGGTGCACTTTAAATAATATTTTTTATTAAAATCGCAGGAGTCTCTGTTTCACGTAGTGAACTGTTTTTTTTTTTTTTTTTATTTAACTCAAAATAAGAAAATAAAAGTACAAAACTTAGACATAAACTTCTGCCAAACTGCATAGCAGTTTGTTGGCAGAAAGTGGAGAGCTCTCACACACCATACTGCTATATGTATTACCATCCTAATTATTAAACCGGCGACGGCCGCGCAGACGCTAAGTAGCTATATACGGCGTAATATTATTTATTCTTACAAATTCGCGGGTGGATGCGCGCTAATAGGCACTCGTAACCGCACCCCGCCGCCGTCGCAGCGGCTAACAACAATGTAGACCTAAATCAACACTTCGTGTCGTGTGTTTATCTTAACCTAAGCACATACTATAATACGCAAATGAAGAGTAATACTTATCGTTTATTTATACCATTATCCCATAGCACAAGGATATTTGTAAGCTATAGATTGATCGCTACGTGTGTCTTTGTGCAAACAAGAAAGTAATGGGCTGGAAGGACACCCAAAAGGACAAACCCGATCACAAATTATGACCTAGTCCGTTTTACAGCCGTGACGGTAATGTAAGTAAGTAAGCAAACACACAATAAATTGTACTAAAAAAACAGGGTACAAACACAATTTACAAAAAAAAGCAAATTAAAGTACAAAGGCGGGCTTATCCCTATAAGGGATCTCTACCAGCCAACCTTAGAGTGGTGGAGAGGACTAGCTTACTAGGGACCGACAATAAGTGTCTTAAAAATTATAAATATTGAAAGCCATAAGGTCAACCGGGGTAATAGCGTCACCGTTTTTTTGTTATTTTTTAATTATATTATATTATGAAATATGTATTAAGTCTATTGAAATACTCTTTTGCTCTGTGCTTTGTACAACTCTTTAGCTATTCAATTCGTGATGTAACTTTCTCGCTGCACTATAATTAAAAGATATATAGGCCTTTTTTTAAAAAACCGTATTTTAGACGCGTTTACCCCATTTTGGGAAAATGCGTCTTTTTAAAATAACTGTTAAACGACGTAATGTTCCGTAGAACTGTCAGGGACAGGGAGAAATGGCGACAACTGGAGGAGGCCTATGTCCAGGATGGGCAGCCTGATGCCAATGAGGCTGGTGTTAACTAAGTTAATTAATTAATATAAATTCTTTGTAACATTCATCAGAGAATAAAGGCTATTTTTGTTTTATTATTTTGTCGGTGTCAGCATTTATTTTCATATTTTAGTTTATATTTATTTTCAGTTCATGAATATGGACCTCCGCAAACGCAAAGTAACGCCTGACTCAATAAACTATGCGTATCGATATTTAGCTATTAGTCAATGAACATATGAAGAGTTTCCTATCGTAATATTGCTTGATGAAGACAATACATCTCAATAGTGTGGCCTAACAGGTTAGGTTGCTGGTCTTGTAATGCAAGTGTCCGACCCCCACTAACGCAATGATGCGGTAATAATAATAATTAATAATAAATAAATGTCATGGGACAATTTACACCAAATGACCTAATCCCAAACCAGGCACGGCCTGTACTATGGGTACTACACAACTGATAAACATACCTATATAGATAAATACATACTTATGTACATATTAAACATCCAAGACCCGAGAACAAACATTCGTATTAATCATACAAACATCTGCCCCAGCCGGGATCGAACCCGGGACCTTAAGCTTTATAGTCAGTGTCTCTAACCACTAGGCTATCCAGTCGTCATTATATAAAATATTTCCTTGCAGGTGCGCTGCTCACGACAGAGGAGAACCCTTTACAGCTGAAGCCGGCGGGCGGAGCCGGGGCCGCGCCCGAGTGCACCCACACCCGCCCCGAAGAGGGACCTCCCTGCAGCACGGGCCACAAGCAACAGTTCAAGCTTAGCAGCTGTTTTGTGAGGCTCGAGCGCTTCCCAATAGAAGACTTGCACCACAACATGCACACTTGCAAGACTTGCCTCATGACCTTTGATTGTGACTCAAGCCTTAGAAATCACAGCTGTACCAATTCAGTCCAGGAAACAAATTTCAATAAAGTCTGTAATGAAACTGCTGAAAAAACACATTATAAATGTGACCTTTGTGGCAAACAATATGTACAGAAAAGTCATATAATAAGGCATCTCGCTGCACACAATGTAAAACAGGGTGATGAAAAACCGGTACCGTGTTCTTCTGATGATGCTAAATTTGCCAACACAGAAGAAATTTCTTATTCTGATAATGTTTCAGAGACACAGTCTAAAAGTCAATCTGCTATGACTATTCTCACAGGTGAAAGACCCAGACCATACATATGTGATGTGTGTTCTAAAGAGTTTTCGGAGAAGCAACACTTGATTAGACACATAAGAAAACTACACGATAACATGACAAACAAATACGCTTGTGAGAAATGCAAAAAACAGTTTAGACGTCTATCACATTTAAATGCCCATATACGAGTTCACACAGGTGAGAAACCGTTTACTTGTGATGTCTGTAAGAAGCAGTTCACGCACAGTAGTGGTTTGTATAAGCATGGAATGATCCACACGGGCGAGAAACGATTTACTTGTGATGTCTGTATGAAGCAGTTTTACCGGAGATTTGATTGCACTAGGCATAGATGGATTCACACAGGCGAGAAACCACTTACTTGTGATGTCTGTAAGAAGCAGTTCATATGGAGAAATGATTTAACCAAGCATAGACGGATTCATACTGGAGAGAAACCCTACTGCTGCAGTGTTTGTAAGAAACAGTTTAAACAAAAGCATCAATTGATTGTTCACATGCAAACTCACACGGGGGAGAAACCATTTACTTGTGACGTCTGTAAGAAGCAGTTCACGCGGAAAACTGGTTTGACTATGCATAGATGGATTCATACAGGAGAGAAACCCCATTACTGCACTGTCTGTAACAAACGGTTTGCACGAAAATATTTTTTGACTGGTCACATGCGAACGCACACGGGGGAGAAACCATTTACTTGTGACATCTGTAAGAAGCAGTTCACGCGGAAAACTAGTTTGACTATGCATAGACGGATTCATACTGGAGAGAAACCCTATTGCTGCACTGTCTGTAACGAACGGTTTGCACAAAAATATGGTTTGACTAGTCACATGCGAACGCACACGGGGCAGAAACCGTTTACAAGGACGGCCGAATAGCCTAGTGGTTAGAGACCCTGACTATGAAGCTTGAGGTCCCGGGTTCAAATCCCGGTCGGGGCAGATGTTTGTATGATGAATACGAATGTTTGTTCTCGGGTCTTGGATGTTTAATAATGTATATAAGTATGTTTATCCGTTGTCTGGTAACCATAGTACAGGCTTTGCCTAGTTTGGGATTAGCTCAATTGGTGTCAAATTGTCCCATGATATTTATTATTTATTATTATTTATTTACTTGTGACGTCGGCAAGAAGCAGTTTGGGTGGAGAATTGATTTGCCTAGGCATAGACGGACTCATGCCACGTTGCCTTGCTCGGCCAGTGCCCGCGACACGAGGTCATGAACCACCGCCTCCGCGGCGCCGCTTCGGCTGATATTGTAAAATACGCAAAATGTGCAAACAGTTGAAATGTACATACGCAAAATCTACATCATGACAAACGTACGTACAGTACACGAAGTGTACGTACGCAAAATGTACTTACGCTGAAAGCACAAAGCAAAATGTGAAAAAAGAAAAATACTCATTCGCGAATTGTTCAATGCCAAATGCACAATCCGCAAAACGTGACAAAAGCGAAATGCTCAATCGCCAAACGTACAAAACGTAAAATGTACATGTACAAGTGTGGCTCTCAAATGGAGAGACTAATCGAGACGCGGTTTGGTTTCTTTTTGAAAGCTGGTTTAATCGGTAGTGTTCTTAGCTAAGTTTCGTCAAAATGGGTTAGGCTATTCAAGAGCCGTTTGCCAGACTCTACAAAGTATGTACATTTTGCATATTGTTATTTTTCCGTTCCGTTGTGTACAATTTGCGCGTTGATCATTCTAACTTTTACATTTTGCCACTATCGCGTGGAGTTCATTTTGCATATTATACAATGATCATATGTACATTTAATTGTTTGTACAATCTGCGTACTGTACGTTTGTCACGATTTTGATTTTGCGTATGTACATTTAACTGTCTGCACATTTTGCGTATTGTATATTATCAGTCTCCAGCTGCTCCGATCGACTGTCAAACTACAAGCTGGACAATACGACCACCGTTCTTGCATGTTGGTAACAGTGCAGGCAAGGATATCTCACTTTGAAGACACAAGCTGTCAGCTGTTGAGCAGCGAGGTATCCACAAGACCATCTTACGTGCGTTCCCGTATTCTAGATCGGTTTCCTATGAACGTAATGTTGTAATATCCAAGTGGAATATCAATTCTTTGACAAATAAATTTATTATTAGAACAGTTTCAAATGATTCGCGGTTAATTGAATTAGACAATGAAAACGGGATATTGAATCTATAGGTAATCGCGGTCAATATCCTGTTTTCATTATGTCTGTGGCGACCTGGCGCCATCTGTCATCCAGTAGGAGTACCAACTAACGACTCCTAGCGCCATCTAGTTATCGAACGTTCTTCGCAGTTTTCAGTTCTACATCGCGCTGACGAAGTTTCTCAAGTCGGTTGCATAAATACAACTTCCAACTCTCTTCCTTCGGACTTTGGTCCTCAGGCGTAACATCTGCCTGGAGTGAGATCTCTCTATTGTGGTCCTCCCCACATGTCCAATGTAAATTTATTATTATTTCATATGATCAATATGGGAGTGGCCTATCCGGGGACCACCTGTAGTCTCGGGAAGTGGTCAATATGGGAGTGGCTATCCGGGGACCTGTAGTCTCGGGAAGTGATCAATATGGGAGTGCCCTATCCGGGGACCTGTAGTCTCGGGAAGTGGTCAATATGGGAGTGGCCTATCCGGGGACCTGTAGTCTCGGGAAGTGATCAATATGGGAGTGGCCTATCCGGGGATCTGTAGTCTCGGGAAGTGATCAATATGGGCGTGGCCTATCCGGGGACCTGTAGTCTCGGGAAGTGATCAATATGGGCGTGGCCTATCCGGGAACCTGTAGTCTCGGAAAGTGATCAATGGCCTATGCGGGACGTGGTTGTTTTGGGAAGTGTTCATTATGGTCTGAATGGAAACGCCATTTTTGTTTTGTTTATGTAATCCATATATTACTGGCGCTGTTGGCAATCCTGCGCCGCCGCCGATGCGCGTTGCTCTTATGAATGTGCATCAGAGTGACGGACTTGAACATGCCAGGGCATTCGTCGCACTGAAAAAAAAAACACGTTTTAGGTTTTTTTTTATAATATTCATCTATACTTATGCCAAGGAAACTAAGCCCATACAGCTATAGCTGTTGTTTTGTTAATTTTCTGTAAATTAAAGTCTCGTCACAGTCACTCGTCACGTCAGTCTGTCCTGGTTATGTCCGGCGTCCTGTCAGTGTCAGCTGCTCATGCCTTCCGGCGGCCGGCGGGT
The DNA here is from genome assembly GCA_963691665.1 of Clepsis dumicolana. Lineage (NCBI taxonomy): Eukaryota > Metazoa > Arthropoda > Insecta > Lepidoptera > Tortricidae > Clepsis > Clepsis dumicolana. Next base: position 958,792 of record OY829530.1, read on the forward strand.
ACTTGGGGGTAACAAAAATAGGGAATACGCGTTTTCACTTGAATTCTTTATTTGCTGGGCACTGTCACCAGCTGCGAATGCTAGTGACACGACTGGCTGGTCTGACTCTAAATAGGGCTAGTGGAGTACCTGAACGGTCTTCTCGGGCAGATGCAGCGGCGTGTGAGTGAGGTAGCTGCTCTTGCGGTGGAAGCCGGCGCCGCACTGCGCGCACACATACGGCTTCTCGCCCGTGTGCGTGCGCTCGTGGATCTGGGTGTACAATACAATAGTACATTTTGTTATAAGTGCGGAAAGTATGTCATTTCCCGATGTATCTAGGCCCTAGCCGTGAGGCGAGGGTCAAGATTCGGGACGAGTGAAAATGATACTTCCAGACTTGTACCAAACAACGTTTTTTAACACATTTGCGAAAAAATCACAACGAGGCGGCGAAACCAGCGTCAGCTACCGCCATCAGAGGCCCGAACACGAATACAATACAATAAAAGAACTCTTTATTAAACACCACATAATAAACAAAACAGAAAAAAGATACAAAGAAAACGCGAATACAGGAATATTCGAATCCTGCGTAACGTAACGCTATCGTACCGCCATCGTGAAAGTCCATGTAAACTAATTCTCGATTACGTTACCACTCGGATTACGTTAAGCAGGATTCGAATATTCGTGCTCGGGCCTCGGCTCATTGGATAAGTAAAAAGCACTAGAGCGAAAATTGCAACTTTCCGCACGGTACGTGGCTACATTATAAGTAGCTACCACTTATTGAGCAACTGTATTATAAATCTACTTTTTAATTACGCAGGATTCGAATATTCGTGCTCGGGCCTCGGCTCATTGGAAAAGTAAAAAGCACTAGTGCGAAAAATGCAACTTTCCGCACGGTACGTGGCTACATTATAAGTAGCTACCACTTATTGAGCAACTGTATTATAAATCTACTTTTTAATTACGCAGGATTCGAATATTCGTGCTCGGGCCTCGGCTCATTGGAAAAGTAAAAAGCACTAGTGCGAAAAATGCAACTTTCCGCACGGTACGTGGCTACATTATAGGTAGCTACCACTTTTTGAGCAACTGTATTATAATCTACTTTTTAATTCAGTTGCTCAGAGTTTTTTTTTCATGGCTACGTCATCCTTCCGGGTTCCATTTTTCCTTTTGAGGTATGGAGCCCTAACAAATAGCTTTCGAATATATAGAAACGCATCATACGTGCCTATAAAATTTGAGGGTTGCCCTCGATTTCCCTGGGATCCCATCATCAGATCCTGACTTGGCGACAACAGGACCAACTAGAAAGTATACCCTTCCACACAAAAAAAAAATTATTCGGTGCAGCAGTCTTCGAGTAATCGGGGAACACGCATTAAAAAAAACCGACGAATTGAGAACCTCCTTTTTTTGAAGTCGGTTAAAAAGAAAGTGCACCTTGACCAGTTCGGGCCGCGAGCCCCGGTAGTCGCAGAAGCGGCACTTGTCCGTCTTCTCGTGGCCGTGCATGGCTTTGTGGTGTACCAGCAGAGCCTTCTCGTCCTTCAGGGCCTTGCCGCAGTACTGAAAGAAGAGAGAAATCCTAATACTAACTTAATATTCTAAATGCGAAAGTAACTGTCTCTCTGTCTGTCTGTTTGTTACCTCTTCACGGGGAAACAGCTACACCAATCTACATGAAATTTGGTAAGAAGATAGTTTGAATATTGCGAAATAACATAGGCAACTTTTTATTCGGGAAAATTATATAGTTCCCACGGGATAGCGATAACCGAAATCTACGCGGACGAAGTCGCGGCCAACAGCTAGTATATATATATGTCGGAGAATCGATACACTAGTCGGTGTTGATCATAGTCTAATTATAAATTACCTTCATTTGTTATGATTTTAACGAAACGTCAAGCGGTGACAGCTGTCAAATAAATACTGCTTGGGAGTGGTCTGTGTTTGGTTCATTTGTGGGTAGTTGGTATAAGGTCGAAATGACATTTAGTAACTTTGAAAAGAAAAGGGCATTCTTGATCGGGGGGTCGGACTGATCACAAGTTGGTAATGTAATCCGTTTGCATCGGCTTGGTGCTTTGAGTTTTAATGAGAATTGTTAGTGATTTAATGAACTAAGTGCCTGTGCCCCAAGTACAGAGTCTTATTTTGAGTCTTAAATGATATCTTGGCAATAGATCACGTGAATGGGCGCAAGCACAGAACTCTCCAACGTTTCCAATATGGTACTTGCATTTCGCGTTAATAGTAACGAGTTAACTGTGTTATCAATTGTAACTAATTTAGACCTTGTATGGTGTTATTATTGAAAAGATTATACCTCATTGAGTTTCTTGCCGGTATCTTCTCAATAGAGGTTATTTCCGAACCGTGCGGTAGAGTCATTGATGTAGGCCTTAATCAAATAAAGATTGGCTTAGAAGTGAAACATGATGTGTCTGCAGTTATTTCTACCACCTCAATCGACCTTGAGGATGAGTAAAGCTCATGACCAAGCTCTACTACGTGTAAAACCCATTTCATCCTGACACAGCTAGCTAGCAAACCAGGTCCGCTGGTGTGTGCGATGTCTCGTCCCGGTCCCAGTCTCCGAGTTATATATATATATATTAGAGACTAATTCGACGCATACACATCTTTTTGTATTTTTTTCCCAATTTTTCTATTTTTACGGTTTTCCCCTTCATGACGATCATGATGATGATGTCCCTGTAATCCCTCCCTTATTTCCCCTTTATACTTAAAATATCATACAGCAGACAGATGGGAGGCGCCTTTGGCTTATCTGTGCACTGCAATTTTTCTGCCAGTTTTTGAGGGGGACGATGACACATACAGCACACGTCTGCGCTCATGTCAAAATTTGGGAATTTGGGAATACACTCTTTTCATTTTTAATGCATTTCTTCATAGTAACTCTTACAGAACCCTACACTAGGCATGGCAGGCCCGACATGCTCTTGACTGGTTTCCATTTTTGAAGTAAGCTGGGCTCTGCAAGTCTGAAGTAAGAACTATGAGTATTTACCTGGCATATAGCTTTTACGGTGTTATGTGTTCTCTGATGTCCAAGGAAAGCCTTCCTTGTCGCAAATACTTTGGGACAATGCTGGCATTGCAACGGCTCATTCTCCTCCTTGACTTTATCCATTTTTATAAAACTCAAATCTGTTTTTATCTGTTTTTTCTTATTTATAAAAATTACATCTTTCGCTTTCACTATGAATTCATTGAATGTTCCTTCCGTTTCCACGTAATTATCTGTATCTATGTTATCTAAAGAACTATCGTTGCTGTGCATTCCATCCTCAATTTCTGTTTGTTGTTTTTCAAGATTCTTAAGCAATTTAAGTAGCTTTGTGTTGGTTTCTTCACATTTTTTTCTAAAATTTATTGACTTCTTTATAAAACTCATACATTCTATGCATATCAGTTGGGACAGTGTGTCACCTTTTTCTATCTGAAATTAAAGCTTTATACCCATAAAACAGTACCGTGACTGACTGACTGGCTGACAGACAACGCACAGCCTAAACTACTGGACCTAGATACCTGAAATTTGGCAAACATACATCTTGTGTATCCTAGAGGTGCACTAAGATTTTTTTCGAAATTGACATAGGATAGGGAACTAGCCCATTTTAAAATATTTCACGGGGGCAAAGCCGTGGGGCATAAGCTAGTAATAAATAAAATGTTAACATAACATTGCTTGGCATTTAGCATATTTAGGTGAGTGAGCTGTTATTGTCAACTAATGTCAGCTGTGTCCGAACAATTGCATTAACATCTTTTTATAAGATTTGTATGTATGTTCGGGTCAAATCGTGCAACTGAATTAATTACCTTTATCCCTGTAGTAATTAATAAATCGTTAGTGATTTTTTCACTGTCGAAAGTGCTATTGAAAATTGACACTAGGTTGGTCGAACTGAAGCACGTTCTACAAAATCCTGCCTTACTCATATTGTTCGCTAATTTAATAGAAAATAGATTTAGCAGTAAACAGTTTTTCAATCTTTAATTATACAAATAAATCGTGATATAAAAAACACACAGCTGACGGCAGCGTTTTGTTTTTCGTCTTTGTGAAAACTGTCAAATACTTTTCTGGTTATCCGCAATAAATCAGTTTTTCAAGTTACTATCCTGTTAAAGTAAATCAAAACTTTTATTCATATAAAAATATAAATATTCAGATGACGAAATGCATTGTAGTAGTTAATACAAGTCTTAAGTATAATAAAACATTTTATAACTAAACGCAATTAAAGGTTAGTAACCTTTTTTTTTATTTTAAGGCTACCAGTTAATAACTAATGGGAGTAATGGTAGAAGACGGTAAAGTATCTATAAATTAAAAACGTAATTTTACGTAATCAGATACAAGGGTAGTCGTTGTTTGTTCCGGAGTCCTTACGTGGTAATTGCTTCTTTTTTTGTGGAGGGGAAGACATTTTGAAATGTTCTAGTCGTCCCACGATAACTCTGCAACGAACTGATAACAGTAGAAATCTAAAGTTTGTTTATTGCAACACTGATTTATAGTCAAACAACACGTTTTGAAGTTTTGATTAGATTAAACATTAGACAGGTCATCGTTCATTCACGGTTCATTCCACCATTAAAATATCACTCAAATTTCGTTTTATAGATTTTTTTACCGTACAACGACAAAACCTACTAAACACTGGCAAAATTGTCCTCCAATGGAGAGAGCCATATTTAAAAAAAAACAGCGACTTTTGATAACTACTGTCATTATTATTTATAATTAAAGAAACGTCTGAATGTCATGAAAAAAGTGTTACCACAGCGTGATTTTTCTGGGTTGCCAATTAATATCTTAGTTAGAGTTATCGTGGGACGATTATAAAAGATAGATTATGGCCGTATGGACTTAGATTCCTTTGCCTGTCCTTTACGGATGAACTATATAAAAAAATACTACTGTCAGTGTCACTTCTGTGTCATTCTTCGTTTCTTTATATTATATTACTCTATGGTTGTTTTGCAGTTGGGTGTAACTTCACGGTGCGAATTTTTCAAAAAATAACTGGAATTAAATGTGCTTGACATTACATTAATTAGCAGTACACTTATAAGGATCCGTTTGCATATTTTGCCTTGATCTATTAGGTTTTAAAATGAATTTTAATGCTGTCTGTCGTACTTGTTTGACCACTGAATATTTGAATCCTATTTTTGTGAAATCGGTGGATCACAAACGCTATTCTACTGCTATTTTCATCACTACTGGCATAAAAGTGAGTAATCAATGTCCTCGTTCTTAAAAGGTACCTTATTAGTCCAATTTCACAAAAAAATAATGGAATTTTATTTTACCAATCAAGTGTCAAGTGTTCGTACTATGTAAGAGCTGCGGTTCCCTTCTGGATCCGTCCGGGGGGAAGAGCAATGTTTGGGCACCTGACTGCTAAAAACATAACATAGTTCCTAATTAAAGGATCAGGGCCAGAATTTTTTTTTTTACTTTTTAAAGGTTTTTTTTTATGTTGGGGGTTTGTAACTGTCATTGCCACAATGAAGAAGAGACATAAACCAATTATTTCGCAATATTTTTAATTTCCTAAAGGGCACTAGTGAATATTTTTTTCTTTAGAGGGAATTAAACTAAGTTAATTTGTTTTATAACAAAAAGTAAAACCACCTTCAAAAAAAAACCTCAGAAAAAAACATAAAATAGTGCCCAAAAAGCCATGAGTTTTATGGCCTAGCAGAAATATGAAGTTGGTGCGGTGCGAGCGGAATATTCTTGGAATGAAGCACCAACTTCATATTTCTGCTAGGCCATAAAACTCATGGCTTTTTGGGCATTATTTTATGTTTTTTTTTTCTGAGGTTTATTTTTTGAAGGTGGTTTTACTTTTTGTTAAAAGATTTTTTATTTCACAATTTTTAGTTACATTAATATTTAAAATATTATCCTCCAACTCCTAACCTTTAAGGAGTTGTACCTTCCGTCATCACCTCATCAACACAAGATGATGACTACCAGATGCAAATACTTGAATAGCTTTCGAAAATATATGAAACAAATTATATATCCCTATAAAATTTGAGGGTTGCCCTCGATTTCCCTGGGACCAACTAGAAAGACAAACAAAAAAAAAATTTTTTAAATCGGTCTATCCGTATTTGAGTAACCGGGGAACATACATAAAAAAAAAAACCAATGAATTGAGAACCTCCCCCTTTTTTTGAAGTTGGTTAAAAATTAAACAACCGTGAGATTCAGTCACAGTGGAATAAACGGATCACTCACGTATATCAGTCGAGTATAGCCTGACATGTTTCGGACTAATCCGTAGTCCTTCCTCTGGGAGCACACGCCACGTCGGTCGCGAGACGTAAACATATATACTACTGTAGTCTTTGGACGTAAACTGCGCGCCGCGGCTTCTCGGCGCAGCTGACGGCGGCTCACAACTACCTTCGTTTTCATCGTCATTTTTATTATTGTCAAAAGTAGGGTATCACACTACTCTAATCACATCACTTTGTAAAGGCTTGTTCACACTAGCTGTTGACGCAGTGTGAACAAGCCTTTACAAGTGATCCGTTTATTTCATTATAATTTGTAAGTAAGTAAACACTATTGTACAAAAAACAAAACAAAAACACAAGTTGCAATAATCTAATTCGAGTACTAAGGCAGACTTATCCCTTTAAGGGATCTCGGCCAGCTAACCTTTGAGTGGTGGAGAGGAATAGTTTACTGGGGATCGACAAAAAATTAGTTCATAATTATAAATATCGGGAGATAATACAACACATAAATTCATACAAAAGCCTACCATAAATTGTTTTTGTTAAAACGGCTGGTTAAAATATTAAATATTCCAAAATATGTCCCTTTTTTATTTTTTTTATTTATTGCAATGGGAAACAAACAGCATAGATAACACAAATAGTCAGCTCTTAAAGTTAATACATAAGCCACAAGAGTTTCCACTTATAGTTTATACATTAGTTTGCTCAGAAAGTACACCAAATATACATCTGTTTATTATTTTTCACTGTTAACAACATTATCCTTTTATTTATTCTGCTTTTTACTTCTGCCACTATTTTCCTCTTTGACTGCAGAAACAAATCTACTGTGATTTAGATGAAATAGGTCGATATGCGAATATTTGCCATTATAAATTGTACACGCTCTCGCCAAGCATTTATTACCTACATACTTGGTACGACTGAGAGGGACAGCAAACAGGTGCGTAGACCGGGTTCGAAAACTCGGACATCTAAATGAGACTTTGCATAAAAGATCTTGTGAGTCAATAATATTATTCAGTAGTTTATATATAAATATTATTACGTCCCTTTTTTCTCGTCGTAATTCGAGAGATTCAATATTGTCACATGAAAAGTGCTTAAATTTATAATTCATTCTTTTCATAAATTTATTTTGTATCCGTTCAATTGAATCAATATGCACTGCAAAATGTGGACTCCAGACCATTGATGCGTATTCTAGATGCGACCTGACAAAGGCATTGAATAAAAGAATTAAAGTATGGGGGTCTTTAAAGTCCTTGCTCCGTCTAAAAATAAATCCCAGCATTCTGTAAGCTTTTGAGGTGATTTTTGCAACATGAGATGTCAATTGTGTTAGAAGTCCGGGGATCTTCAGAGTGGGGCCTGCAGGCGTACGACATAGGATTTCTTAGTAGAGAGCCAGATGAATACTTGTGGCGAATAATATGCAAATAGCTGTTACATTGAAACACTTTTATTGCACAGAATAACGCGTAACAATGTACTTAAATTAATTAGGCTAAATATTACAAGAGCGTACATGCGTCCCGTGACAGCAGAAAAATGGAAGAGAGCGGACATAGATAAAGCAGAGACAATCGTAGAGCACGACATAGTGTTACTATATTAAATTAATACTAAACCCTACTATGTATTAACATTGTGACACCATACACTGTCCAACAAATTGAACCTCGCTGTCAATTGCTATACCTAAATCCTTAACCCTTACCGTTTTAGGTAGACATTGGTGATGAGCTGCCGCAGCAAATGTGTGCACGCTGTGTCTGCTTCCTGAACAGCTCTCTGAAATTCAGGAAACAGTGCAAAGACAATGAAACAAGACTTTTACAATTAAAGAAAGAGTGGGAGGCTTTAGTCGTTGAAGGTGAAAATGGGGACTCGGACAATGAAAACTTTAACGATAAAGTTGAGCGGTTGGAGTTAAAAGATGAGGAAGACTGTAAATTAGATGATGATGATGTAAATACTAAAATTGAAGGTGATAACGAGATTGAAGATAAAGGATCTGGTAATTATAATTATTTTATGCTGGGTGCGGGTACGGCATCAAGCATTATCGTAGGTTGATATTATAATAATAAAATAAATAGATAAACTACAATTATTCAATACTTTGTATACGTGATTTCAATTGGAGTATCTTTTTGTTTTTCTCCCCCAATTTTTTATTTTTACGGTTTTCCTGTGAATATCAATTATACTTTTAAATACTCACAGAAACATGCTCACATTAGTGTACAGTAATATAATACAACAACTTTAATTCAAAACAACAATTGACAATCTTACTTAAAACTAGTGTATAAAATTTTCTACATTATTATGATACTCGGGACTTAATCGCGTAAAAACATATATTCAAATACCTCGACGTTTCGGACGCGACGTTGCGTCCATGGTCTCGAAGGGACTGAAGAGGCGGGTATCAACATCATAATAAAGACCAAGTGCGGGTAGTTCGAGGAGCCCGTGCAGCTAGGAGATGTTGATACCCGCCTCTTCAGTCCCTTCGAGACCATGGACGCAACGTCGCGTCCGAAACGTCGAGGTATTTACATTATAATTTAAATATGTGTTTTTACGCGATTAAGTCCCAAGTATCATAATAATGTGTGAAAATCGCGAAAGTTTAAATTTTTCTAAATAACCACCTCGTTGTTGCACATACATAGAGGTTCGTGGAAAAAATCCTGTATTGCTCTTCTAATTTGGGATAATTTTTAACAGCATTCGCACAGTTATGAGGTCATGCAATGGATATTTTGAAAAATTTGAGGCTTTAGATTAGAGGGTTATTTTACACACATACATACATACATACATATAATCACGCCTCTTTCCCACGGGGGTAGGCAGAAACTATGGCTTGCCACTTGCTACGATCCTTACACACCTCTTTAGGGTTATTTTATGTTTTTTGAATTTCACTTTTTAACACCTGACAAGAAAGGGGTGTTATAAGTTTTAGATGTGTATCGGTATATCTGTCTGTGGCATCATAGCTCCCAAACGGATTTCGATACAGTTTTTTTCAATCGAAAACTAGTTTAATCGAGATGGTTCTTAGCTAAGTTTAATTAAAATCGGTTCACCCTTTTTTGAAATATTGAACTTTGAAATGACAATGTCGGGGGCTTTTCAACTTTTTCAACTTTTCCAACTTTTCCAAGCTGTTTAGGTTATTTGCTAAAAAGTTTTTGAACTCCTCAACGAAATCTGCCAGTCAATCTTTATATGTACACATTTCACTTTCAGACTCAAAAGACGACATCTTATCACCCCCAAAAGGACGGCATCGCAGAAAGCGGCGTGAAGTCATTGAAACTGAGAAAGGGCAGCGCATAACATGCCATTTATGCCAGAAGGACCTCTCGGTCAGGAGCATTGGCTCCCACATGGCCAAGAGCCACCCCGGGGCCGACGAGAGACGGATCAAGTGCGAACTGTGTGACTCCTACGTCACGAAGGAAAAGATGAACAGACATGTTACCATGATGCATGGGAGCAGGCCGTTCCGCTGCGGGGTATGTCTTGCCAAAATACCTTTTTCATCATTATCATGTCAGCCGAAAGACGTCCACTGCTGGACACAGGCCTCCCTCGCGGCTCTCCACTCAGACCGGTCTTGTGCTTTCCGCATCCACCGCGGTCCCGCAATCTTTACTAGGTCGTTGCTCCATCTTGTTGGAGGCCTACCGACAGCTCGTCTCCCGGTCCGTTGACGCCATTAGAGAACCTTCTATCCCCATCGGCCATCAGTTCTGCTAGTAATGTGCCCCGCCCACTGCCACTTAAGTTTCGCAATTCTTCGGGCTATGTCGGTAAATTTAGTTCTACTGCGGATATCATCATTTAGACTTTACCTTTTACCTAATTCTAATTACTTTCGTAACTCAAAAGGAAATAAGGAACCCGTATAGGAACTGCACTTTGTCGTCTATCTGTCTGTCAAGACCCTTTTTCTCTGAAACGTGTACAGCAATGAGAGCTGTCGCAAGTCAAACATCCGCTAGGATTACAGGTGTCAGAATCATAGGCCAATAAGTTGTCTGTTATTGGTGGAGAATGGCATATAGACCTCACTCCACACTATATAAATATCTATTTATCTAAGTAAGCCTTTGACCAGTGTGTGTTGCCAGTGATGACTTACGGATCTGAGACGTGGGCGTTAACGATGGGCCTCATAAGGAAGCTCAAAGTCACTCAGAGGGCGATGGGGAGGGCTGTGCTCGGGGTTTCTCTGCGGGACAGAATCAGAAACGATGCCCGAAGAATTGCGAAACTTAAGTGGCAGTGGGCGGGGCACATAGCTCGCAGAACTGATGGCCGATGGGGACAGAGGGTCATCGAATGGCGTCCACGGCCCGGGAGACGAGCTGTCGGAAGCCCTCCAACAAGAAAGAACGACGAACTTTTATATTATGAGAATGGATGAATTTTATGTGTGTGTGTTTGTTCCAGTACTGCAAGTCGGAGTACGACAGCAAGAAGGTATTGGTGGAGCATGTGGCGGGCTGCACGGCGAAGAAAAAGAGAAAAGTCTCAGAGAGGGTGGGTTTTGATATACCAAAGATTAGTTATGGCCATCGACGACCGAATAGCCTAGTGGTTGGAGACCCTGACTATGAAGCTTGAGGTCCCGGGTTCGATCCCCGGTCGGGGCAGATGTTTGTATGGGGAATACGAATGTTTGTTCTCGGGTCTTGGATGTTCAATATGTATATAAGTATGTTTATCCGTTGTCCGGTACCCATAGTACAGGCTTTGCCTAGTTTGGGACTAGGTCGATTGGTGTCAATTTGTCCCATGATATTAATTTATATTATTATTATTACCTATATATACCATTAAAGACAGGCCACGCACCTGTTCAGCGCTGGCAATATGCGGCCCTCACTCATTAGCAAGTCATTAGACTGACTCTCGGCCCAACCGCCCTCTGGACACCAAATGTCAGGGCGAACGTTTCCGAAACGCATATGCTCATTTGCACCTATAAATCTCTCTAGCCACCAATCGCGGCTCACTTTCGACCAGATGACAAGCGAGATGACAAGCTGTGAACCAATCACGAGGCATTCCCCCGGCCCGCTCACCGCGGCTTTTTTCGTAATGACTTTCCAAGTAAATTATAGAAGATGCGGTGTCCAGAGGGCGGTTGGTCCACGGACTGACATAATGTCAAACATCAAGGGATGCTAAGTCACCGTATCACCTAATCACCTATAATTGTTTGTCCGCGGCAGGTGAAGCAGTGGCCTATTTGGTTAATCCATGTTGCTGTTTTGAGACAATTTTATCTGCTGGGAACTTGTGTTCTCCTTATTTTTTCGGAACACTGTTGCATGCTCGATATTTTTGCGGTACGGTTCTACGGTATTACTAGAATATGATTCAAATGTAAACCTTGTTTTCACGCTTTTTTTAAACCTTTTCAACGCCAAGGACGCTTAAATGCGTCATGAGCCGACGTGCCTACGACGCCACCAACGCTTATAGGCGTTCGGCTGCACAGTGAAAATGCGACCTAAGAACGTGTGCTTAAGGTTTAGGTCCGCGTTGACGTTATGCCAACTTGGCGTGTGCATGTCAACTTTTGTATGCGTCGTTGGCGTTGAAAGGGTGACAGGTGTCAAATCGATTAGATTTTTCTGCCCCCCTATAAATAATATTTCCCCTCACTACTTCGAAAAGCCGTTTTTTATCCTTTAAAACAAGCGGGTAAAAACGCATTTTATTCGCTAGTGGGGAAAGTTATTTGACCTTGGAGTGGAGCGTGTTTAAGTAGCTTTTGACAGATAGCAAAACGTAAAACGCTCATAATAATGGTTCGTTCGATATTAATTATCATGAAATAAATGGCTTGAGAATTTAATAAAAAATATCAAATTTACCTTTATTCAATTCCAGTGATGAAGACTTATTTTTAATGAGCTGTTTTTTTGCATGTTGCGCTTACAGTGAGGTGAAAAGTTTTGTGTTACACACGGGTGCGAATGTATTTTACTTCTCGTGTGTTTCAACACTCGAGTTTCATTTCCACACTCGCGAGTAAAATACAACTTTGCACCCTTGTTTGTATAACAGATAGGTTTAATGTCAATGCAAATAGGTAACTATTGTTTGTGCAACAGGGGCGCCAGCTGACTCAGTGCGAGGTGTGTCAGAAGACCATGCAGCGCGCCAGTCTGCGCAGCCACGTGGCTGTCACGCACGGGGGGCTGCGGCCCGTGTGCGAGGTACGTGCCATGGGGGGGGGGGAGTGCGAGGTGTGCCAGAAGACCATGCAGCGCGCCAGTCTGCGCAGCCACGTGGCTGTCACGCACGGGGGGCTGCGGCCCATGTGCGAGGTACGTGCCATGGGGGGGGGGAGTGCGAGGTGTGCCAGAAGACCATGCAGCGCGCCAGTCTGCGCAGCCACGTGGCTGTCACGCACGGGGGGCTGCGGCCCGTGTGCGAGGTACGTGCCATGGGGGGGGGGGGAGTGCGAGGTGTGCCAGAAGACCATGCAGCGCGCCAGTCTGCGCAGCCACGTGGCTGTCACGCACGGGGGGCTGCGGCCCGTGTGCGAGGTACGTGCCATGGGGGGGGGGAGTGCGAGGTGTGCCAGAAGACCATGCAGCGCGCCAGTCTGCGCAGCCACGTGGCTGTCACGCACGGGGGGCTGCGGCCCGTGTGCGAGGTACGTGCCATGGGGGGGGGGAGTGCGAGGTGTGCCAGAAGACCATGCAGCGCGCCAGTCTGCGCAGCCACGTGGCTGTCACGCACGGGGGGCTGCGGCCCGTGTGCGAGGTACGTGCCATGGGGGGAGGGAGGGGGGGGGGGGGGGGAGTGCGTGGCGTGCCAGAAGGCTAAGAAAGACTATAGGAAGTTAGGATTAGGATAGTATACTATTAATGCTGGACTCGTTGCAGCACTGCGGCCGCAAGTTCGGCAACCGGCTGCGTCTGAGTGAGCACCTGCGCGCCAAACACGGCCACGAGAAGCTCAAGTGCTCGTACTGCGAGTTCGCCAGCGCCAGCAGCGCCGCGCTCCGGGTGAGCCCTCGATATACCCGGGATCCCATCATCAGATCATGACTTGGTGACAACGGGACCACCTCAGGAGTATACCCTTACGAATAAAAAAATAAATTTGAAAATCGGTGAACTATTTATGTATGTACATACATACAGTGGAACGTAGAACCACCTCCTTTTTTGAAGTCGGTTAACTAGCTTATGCTATAAATCCCTTCTTAGTGCACCTCTAGGATACTAAAGGTATATGTTTGCCAAATTTCAAGTCTTTAGGTTCATTGGTTTAGGCTGTGCGTTGTCTGTCTGTCAGTCACGGTACTGTTTTATAGGTATAGATAAATAAATAAATATCGTGGGACAATTGACACCGATTGACCTAGTCCCAAGGTAAGCAGAGCTTGTGTTATGGGTACTAGAACTGTAGTAACTTTAGTACTATATAATCTGTGGTACTAGACAATGGATAAACATACTTATAAATACAGATAAATACATACATAAATACAAATTCAACACCCAAGACTCAAGAGCAAACATTAGACTAATAATATTAGTGTTTTGTCTAAATGATGACAGCGACAATGATAATGATGACAACAACGACGATACTGATGTTGATGATGACAGCGACGATGATAATGATGACAACAACGAAGATAGTGATGGTGATGATGGCGACAACAACGATGGTGATGACGACAATGACGATAGGGGTTGTGATGTCAACAGCGACGATGATGATGATGACAACGACGATAGTAATGTCGATGGTGACAGCGACGATGATAATGATGACAACAACGACGATACTGATGTTGATGATGACAGCGACGATGATAATGATGACAACAACGAAGATAGTGATGGTGATGATGGCGACAACAACGATGGTGATGACGACAATGACGATAGGGGTGGTGATGTCAACAGCGACGATGATGATGATGACAACGACGATAGTAATGTCGATGATGACAGCGACGATGATAATGATGACAACAACGACGATACTGATGTTGATGACAGCGACGATGATAATGATGACAACAACGACGATAGTGATGTTGATGATGACAGCGACGATGATAATGATGACAACGACGATAGTAATGTTGATGATGACAGCGACGATGATAATGATGACAACAACGAAGATAGTGATGTTGATGATGACAGCGACGATGATAATGATGCCAACAACGACGATAGTGATGGTGATGATGACAGCGACGATGATAATGATGCCAACAACGACGATAGTGATGGTGATGATGACAGCGACGATGATAATGATGACAACAACGAAGATAGTGATGTTGATGATGACAGCGACGATGATAATGATGCCAACAACGACGATAGTGATGGTGATGATGACAGCGACGATGATAATGATGACAACAACGAAGATAGTGATGTTGATGATGACAGCGACGATGATAATGATGCCAACAACGACGATAGTGATGGTGATGATGGCGACAACAACGATGGTGATGACGACAATGACGGTAGGGGTGGTGATGTCAACAGCGACGATGATGATGCCATTGATGTACGTGACGTATGTATGTATGTAATGACAATAAATGGTGATGTGACAGAACCACGAGCGGCGGCACCGCGGCGAGAAGCCGTTCGTGTGCGAGCAGTGCGGCGCCAAGTTCCACGCCGCGTACCTGCTCGCACAGCACAGGCAGTCGCACCGCACCGAGAAACTAGTCAAGGTAGCTCAGTGCAGGGTTTCTTATGGCCTTCTTCATAAACGTCACTCAAGCCTCTATCACCTAAAATAGGTTTTGTCTTCTTCTTACTAACGGAAATGCCAATGTGACAAAAAAGGACAAACTAGCTTTAACTTTTTTTATTGGATCTTTGTTGTCTGAATAAATGATTTATTATTATTTGTATGTCGCACCCATTCACGGGACAACAGTGTTCCGGACCTTGGGGAGGCGTGCGCGGCGCCGAGGCCAACGCGTAGAGGCCCTTTTGACAATTTAATGAAGAGTGAGGGATACATCGAGCGGACGCTGTCCCTGACCGCGCCATAGGGACACACTCAGAGACAGCACCCGCCAGGTGTAGGGACTAGTGTAAATCGATGGGACCTAAAGCGTAATGGACTATGGGGAGGAAAATCATGGTCTAACTACTGGACTATTGATTGAGACCGCCGGACGTCTACCGAATTAAAATGTCTCAATCGAAGATGATATTCGTAGGCGGTGACTCGCCTTCCGCTAAACGGGCCCCGTATGAGCGACATATAAAATGGCCTAGGAGCAACGCCGGTGCGGAGGGCTAAGGGTAGAGATTATTATTATTATTAACGACATTTTAGTTAAAATAGGTTTATGAATAACATGGTTAATCTTTAAGTAAAACTCACTAAACCATCCTGTTATTTATTGTATGCATTATATGTATATACTAGCTTATGCCCTATACCGTGGGAATTTCGCAAAATCCCGTCTTAGTGCACCTCTAGGATACTCAAAGTATATGTTTGCCAAAATTCAAGTCTCTAGGTCCAGTGGTTTAGGCTGTGCGTTGTTTGTCAGTCAGTCACGGTAATGTTTTATTTTATAGATACAGATTTATATTTACGTATTTGTGTATTTTTTTTACTATGCATGCTTAAGTATATTGAGAAATGTTTTTACATTTCAAAGTGTTCATGACATAGACATAAAATTGATTTTTGCCTGACCTGTGGAAAAACATTTTTTCACTAGTCCTATGTATATTTTAATATGGTAGGCTTTTGTATGAGTTTATGTTTTGTTTAGTTTACGTATTGTTTCACTATTAGTTAGCTTGATTTTGGATGAAGCTTTTGCATGGTCATCTTTCAGTAGGACTAGGATTAATCACACGATTTACACGTGAACTGTATATTAATCGCATTAATCACCTGTGAACTGTATGTTAATAGCATTAATCACCTGTGAACTGTATATTAATAGCATTAATCACCTGTGAACTGTATATTAATCGCATTAATCACCTGTGAACTGTATATTAATAGCATTAATCACCTGTGAACTGTATATTAATAGCATTAATCACCTGTGAACTGTATATTAATCGCATTAATCACCTGTGAACTGTATATTAATAGCATTAATCACCTGTGAACTGTATATTAATAGCATTAATCACCTGTGAACTGTATATTAATCGCATTAATCACCTGTGAACTGTGTAGTAATCGCATTAATCACCCGTGAACTGTGCATGGATCAGTGCGGGCTGTGCTGCGCGGCGTTCAAGGCGGGCAACAGCCTGCACGCGCACCGGCTGGCCGTGCACGGCGCGGCGCGGCACCGCTGCCCGCTGTGCTCGCGCGCCTACTCCTGCCGCCACTACGCCGTCAAGCACATGCGCGCCGTGCACCGGTACAAGGTAACACACATTGTTGACGACGCGCTCACATGGTTCTACCCACTTTTAATGAAGTTTTATTTTATGTCAAATTTGAGGGTGTTTTTTAGATTCACCTGACTTTTAGTTTTCTCTTGCCGTGACCCGGCAGTCTGCACGCATCTCGCGACACGACCGCATGTCGTATTGGTTTTATTATTACATAGTTCTAAGTGCCCTGTGTAGTATCAGTATCGGTATCCTACAAATAAACTGTGTGTTCGTCAAAGCGGTGTGTTTTACTGAAGAGCAAACCCCAGTGGCCTACACACATCACACGTACATACACATGCTACAATTGTTCTAAGTTTGTCAAAATTCAAAATTTTATTCAGCTAATAGGCAGTTGAATGCTCTTTTATTACACGTCATTTTTAGGGTTCCGTACCTCGAAAGGAAAAACGGAACTCTTATAGGATCACTCTGTTGTCCGTCTGTCTGTCAAGACCCTTTTTCTCTGTAACGCATGAAGGTAGCATGCTGAAATTAATATAAAATATTCAAGCCTTAATCTGAAATCTATAAGTACCTTGAATCTGAAAAAATTAAACTTCTAAGTCAACGCAATCAAAAGATACAGTCATGAAAAAAGTTGTTTCCATACAAATTGCCGTACCCTGAAAACCTAAAGGGTACTTCCAGTTGTCCTAGAAACTTGAAATTTGGTGAAGGTAGCTCTTATAGCACAACTACTCAGAAAATTCTCAAAATCTTAAATTTTTATGTCTGTCTGTAGATTTCAGAGACCAATATAAGTTGACCCCACACTGCTTACATTTTGTTTAGGAGCAGGGCTTTGCTAACACTGGACTTCTTAAAACACTGGGGAAAAACGTTAAAATCTTTAATCTGGAATTTAAAAATTTCTTAAGCCGCAAGAGTAGAATATCTTCACGTTCGAATATCAAGTAGTTTTTCCACGGAAAAATGCTTTTGCGCTAAGATTTCGAATGTTAAAGCTAGTTTATAGTTAAAATAGGTTTATGAATAATAGGGTTAGTGATTGGGCACAAAGTGACGCGCTGAAGTAGATGTTTCATGTAAAATCGCGGACCAACCACCCTCTGGACACCAAATGTCAGGGCGAACGTTTCCGAAACGCTACGATATGCTCATTTGCACCTATAAATCTCTAGCCACCAATCGCGGCTCACTTTCGACCAGATGACAAGCGAGATGACAAGCTATGAACCAATCACGACGCATTCCCCCGGCCCTCTCACCGCGGCTTTTTTCGTAATGACTTTGCAAGTAAATTATAGAAGTTGCGGTGTCCAGAGGGTGGTTGGTCCGTGTGTAAAATCTACGATTGTGTGGTTTGATAGCTTTATTTTTTGCAGGGTACAATACCGCCTCTGCAAGTCGAGCCAAACCCAGACGAGATGTGAGCTGCAGTGAATTTATTAAAATAAAGTGCCAACAATAGTTTATTCGTTTTATTTAGTGACCGTGTGAACGAAGTGGGCGAAGCGTCTGTTTCAGCTTGGAAAAGGGAATAGGGGGAATAGGGAGTTCCCCCCTTTTTTAACCCCCGACGAAAAAGAGGGGTGTTATAAGTTTGACCTGTGTATCTGTCTGTGGCATCGTAGTTCCCAAACGGATGGACCGATTTCGATGCGGATTTTGTTTAATCAAAAGCTTGTTTAATCGAGATGGTTCTTAGCTAAGGTTCATTAAAATCGGTTCACACGTTTTTGAAATATTGAAATTTTAAATGACAATGTCGGGGGTTTTTCAACTTTTCTAAGTTGGTTAGGTTATTCCCTGTGCGGGGACCACTTAGAAAGACCTCTCGCCAGGGTCCAGGCAGATGTTACGCCTGGGGACCGAAGTCCGAAGGAAGAGAGTAGGAAGGTGTATTTATGCAACCGACTTGAGATTATTATTAATTATTATCTTCGGGCAGATGTACAGTTAAGTAATATAATTATTGAATTGGTAAAAATTTATATTTTACAGTTTATTTTGAAAAGGTACACAACTAAGTACAAACTCAACTTTATTCTTTGGGAGTGCGGAGTGAATCTCCACAGAGTTAGGACGCGTCCGCTCAGAGTGCAAAACCAGTGTTGCAAGACCCCTGCCTTAAGGAGCTCGACCAAAGTTAAAGTATCTAGTTCCGCTGGACGCCTCCGATGCACGACCAGCCGACTCAGACCCATCGCTTACGGCCTAAACACGGGCGACCGGTGTCTCGCACGACTGGTTTCTGGATCAACGCGTAACTATACCCTCTTGTTTTCATACTAAGTTGCGCTGATAATTTTATCAAACAAACATTATAATGGCTTACAATTGCGCGGGCTGTCGCAAGAAAATTACAACTTTACAAAATATGTCGTGTTCCGCATGCAAGGACAATTACCACCCAGAATGTGTTAACAAGAATTACCAGAATTTGACAAAGAACTATATTCTTACTTGGACATGTCCGTCTTGCCAGAGTAAGGTACCTAAAACGGATAACTCAAATACGCCGGTGCGGCTGCCGGCTCGCGTGGCCGGCAGTGCAGAAGCGTCAAATGCGAACGTCACTCTGCGCCCGCAAAACCGCGAATCTGAAAAGCGCTCGAAATCTCCGACATCAGGCCCCGATAACGACGCGCTAACTGCGCTCACAAGGGAGATTAAGCTGCTGCGTGACGACATGAGTGAGGTAAAGAACCAACTAAAACACATTACTACTTGCGTAGAGAACTGTGCTACTCGCCTGGACGAATACGATGCCAAATTAGCCTGCTCGGATGCTAGGATACGCGCTCTGGAGGAATGGGAATTAGAAAACGCGTTACTTCACCAAAAAGTCACCCAACTCGAAGGGAAGCTTAATGCTCAAGCGCAATACATGGTGCGTAATGAGATTAGAATTTATTTCATATCATGAAAGTTGCCGCAACTAAGATCGGGATTGAGCTCAATGAGTTCTATATAGACGACGTTTCGCGTGTGGGCCCTCGTCGTGGCGCGGGCAATAGTGACGGGCCGGAACAGGCTGACTCGACGGGTACTCAAAACTCGGAGCCTTCTCTGCCGCGGCCTGTTGTCTTTCGCTTTGTGAGGCACATGAAACGCCAAGAATTTCTAAAAGCTGCCACTAAAATTACCACTGCAGACATTGGGGTAACTGGACAGAGGAATAAGCTTTTCTTTAAGGAAAGGCTAACGAAGGAGAACAGGCGTTTATTTCGTCAGGCAAGGCAGGAAAAATCAACTTGGACCTATAAATATTGTTGGACTACTAACGGCCACATTTTTATACGTAAGAGAAAGGGGGGCCCCGCCATCGCAATACAAGGACCAGCGGACCTCGACCGAATCCGGGAAACGGACCGCGCCTTGTCCCCTACAGCCCCCGTCTCTCCGGCCCCCGCCGATCCTGCCTTCCTGCGGCGATGTCTCCGAGACGGGTACTTCGGGTTCTTCGGCCGGCGCGACCTTTCGTGTCGACAATTGATAGGGACAGTTGCAGCCTTTCTTGGGTCTTAATTTTTCGGATAGCATATCTTTTTGTAAATTACCAACTATTTTTTTATGCAATAGTCTCAGCAAATATTGTTTCAGCCAGCGCTCATACACACACTCACAATAAACTGAACATCGCAAAGTTACACACATTTTCATTCACACATACCAACGTAGGAACTGTATCTCCATGGAGATTCATTAATGATGCATCATTAATGAATCCACTTACCCGAGCAATGACATCATGGTTTAATCAGCAGGTCTACTCGTCTTCTTTTGCTGGCATTGTCAGTAATGGCGTCGCGTGACATAGGAAATGACATAGACCAAACAGTTGCCATAAAATGTCATAGGTTCGAAGCCATGGAGCAATGTAAACCCTTTTTTGCAAACGTGGATTCTTTTAAGTTCATGACTTTCAATATTAGAAGCCTCCAGCGGAATTTTAATGCATTTGAAGTGGCCTTAAAACGCATGGATATACAGTTTGAAGCAATCGTACTTACCGAATGCTGGTTAAACGAACACTCGATAATCAATCGTTTACCAGGATATGTTTATCACACGTCAAAGTGTATAAATAAAAACGGTGGTGTAGTCATATATATTAAGGAGTCTCTCAATGCCTCGGGCACTGAACCAAATTTCGACGACGCAAATTGTCTTTCGGTAGTTATATCTGATCAACTTAAAATCTTTGGCATCTACCGTTCCCCCTCGTTTCATAACAAAGACAAATTTCTGGCCTCTCTGGATTTGGTACTCGGTGAATCTAGGGGGTCTCACAATGTGTTAGTTCTCGGAGACATAAACATCGACATAATGGAGTCCTCAAATGGTCAACCTCTCGACTACCTACACCTTCTGGCAATGCACGAATTTCTCCCAGCAATTAATATTCCGACAAGAATCGGATCGTGTCTTGATCATATCTTTGTTAAGTCTAGGTATCACTCGGTATCATTAACACGATTTTGTTTTATGTACTTAGATAGATTTTTATTTATCAACTTTACGTGGGTATTTTTAATATTTAATAGATAAAAAACCTCTACGTATTTGTAATTTTTGGCAGCCACTTTTTTTTGAATTAGTGATGTCCATTACACTTGTAGAATTTACTTGTAGTACAATACCGTATTACAAGTGTAGCTTTCCGTGTGTCTTTATAAAACACCGCGTTGATTCTCCACCCTGTCGTTTTCGTAATGATCCTCTTGTCAATGTCGTTACTGAGGATTGTTTTGTCGTTTCTCGTTGTCGTTCTCGTGATAATCCTTGTGCCAATGTCGCTGCCAAGGATTGTTTTCTCGTGTAGAGTTTGTCTCTGGACAACAATATAAAACTGTTGCTTTGTCGAATAATTAATTGTCGTGTGAAGACCATATGGAGGCATCTTATCGTCGAAATCCTGATGGTAGAATAGTTGTCCTTAACTTTCATTGACCCTTAGGATTAGCCTCGGTTTTCCAATTCTCGCGAAATCGCTCTGAAGCGGCTTCAAATCTTGGAGAGGAAATTTCGGTTGAATCCTCAATTTCAGCTTATGTCAATTTAATGAATGACTACTTAAAATGCGGTCATATGGAAGAAGTGAACCCCCTCTGTCAAGTGAAGGAATTAATGCATATTTTGTCGTCGGTGCGCCTTCATTCGCGGAAATGGACTTCCAACAACCAAGACTTAGTTAGTGTGTCGAATGCCGACGTTCATGACGTCTCGTTTGAAGATTTCAGGTCTATTGTGGTTACTTACCTAAATCTAATATTTCCTCGTTTAAAACAAAACTGTCAATCCTCTCGGATATTGCTCGCATTTTCGATCCGTTAGGACTTCTCTCGTTAGGTAATGTTTCTCGCTAAATACCTGATGAAACTTTTGTGGTTATCATGTGTTCAATGGGATGATGTTATCTCTAAATTTATCGCTGAAGAGTGGCTCAAATTCAAGTCCCTCGTATCGTATCGTAGAATGGTAGAGTCGTTTAAGAACATTTATTTTCATGGTTTCTGCGATGTGTCCTAGCGTGCCGTGAATCATGGTGGGCGGGGCCTTCATGGATGTCGCGCCCTGAAGAGGATTGGCCGAGGCATCTTACAAAACCAGACGGAGTAGCCTTTGAGGAGGAAAAGGTTCAACTTTGTTTACAGCCATGAACTCTGATTTCGTTGATCAACTCTTGTCTCGTTTCTCGTCGTTTCGTCGTATCGTCAATGTTTTGTCGTAGGTATTGTTTTCGTTATCTTCATAATTTGAAGAACCTTAGCCGGAACGTGTCTATTTTAGCTCTCTCGTCTAATGAAACCAATTGTGCTATTTGGTTTCTCGCAAAACACGTGTAAGAGCGTGTATTCTCCACTGAAATTCGAATACCAAAAAAGGGCTCACCTAAATTGTTTCCTAGACCTCTTCATAATTTGTCACCGTTCTTGGACAAGGAGGATGTATTGAGGGTGGGCGGTCGGCTCTCTCACAGCTATATTTCGAACTGTGAGAAGAAGCATCCCTTGTTACCTCGTCATCACAGACTAACTTCGTTGATCATCGAAGAATATCATCGTCGGTTCCTGCACCCTGGTTTACAGACCTTGCAAAACCTTATTGCTCCGGAATTCTCGATTTTGTCGTCGACGTGGGCTATCCGCTCGGTGGTATCTTCATGTGTCAAATGTTTCCGCGTCTTTCCACGAGTGGCTTCGCCGCCGCTCCTGGGAGATTTGCCATCGTCTCGTATTAGTCAGCTGAAACAATTCTCGTCAGCTGTTGTCGATCGTGTTAACGTCTCGCTTAGACGTACCAGAGGTAGAATAGTTCAACTACATCCGGGTGATACAAAAAAGCCTAAGGGAGGGACGGGATGTGGGATCGGTGGTGATATACTCGGACAGTCAGGCAGCATTAAAAGCGCTGAAGAAACCAATAATTAGCTCCTCACTGGTAAGGGAATGTAGAGAGGCGCTTAATGGACTGAGCGACCGCACAAAGGTTACGGTGGCCTTGGTACCGGGACATCAGGGAGTAATGGGCAACGAGAAAGCAGACGAACTCGCCAGGGAGGGAGCTGGAATGGAATTTATAGGCCCAGAACCAGTACTTCCAATATCAGCGGACGTCACTAAAGGAGTCATGGACAAACTCCCTGAGCAGGAAGCAAACGCAGAATGGAGACAGTATGCGGGCTGCCGCCAGTCAAAGATGATGATGGGTAGTATCAACCAAAGAAGAGCCAGGTAAAGGTTCTACTAAACCTAGGTAAGAGTAGCTTAAGACTTATGACAGGTATAATCACTGGACACAATGTATTAAACAGACACCTAAGTATCATGGGAATTAAAAGCGACTCCTCCTGCCCACACTGTGGGAAGGAGGAGACGAGCAAGCATGTCCTAGCCGAGTGCTTCATGTATGCGGCTGCGCGACGCGAGGCATTCGGAAGCGATGAGCTGAGAGAAGACGTACTTAAGGATATCAACCTAAAAGATGTCCTTATTCTCAGCAGGAGAACGAGGAGACTCGAGGAGAGATGCTGCGTGGGAGCGCCGCTGGGGCAGTAACCGTCGGCTCCAACCCACGGGGAACTGGGCTGAATGAACGCACAAGACGATCGACAGCCCGCCTGATCCAGCCAGGCGTCCCCACACATCATCATCATACATCCGGGTGCAGATGGTATTTGTCGTGTCGTGACCGTCCGCACTGCAACCGGAGAATATAAGCGCCCAGTGGTAGAGCTCTGTTGCCTACCACTGACGATTTAGTTTAAGTACCTATATCGTGTCGTCGTATCTTGTTAGCTTCTTAGTCCGAACTCGACATATTGTCGTTTTCGGTTTGAGTTCGAACCAAGAAAAATAGTTTTAAAATAAGTAGTTAAGTTTCGCTATCGTAATAATTTCGAAAATACCTTGTATTTTGGTGGGTGGAATGTTCCGTTTTCGCTTAAAAATATAACTTTCGGTATAGCTACCGTCATAAACGTCAGTTAGCTGTCAAATTAGTTCATAGCACTCTCGATAAAATGTCGTGTCGCGACTGTCGTGTCGAAAACTCGCGCCGTTCAAATATTTAGTAACTTTATTATTAATTTGTAGCTTTGAGAAGCTATTTGTCGTAGACTTTCGTGTAAATCAAGTGCCTTGAGGATTCAAGAGGATACTAAGCGTATCGGTCATGTAGCGGGTAACCCTGGGCTGAAAAGGTAAGGCCGGTCGATCCTGGGAAGTCCTGTGGCCCTGTATCTGGCTGAGGAACGCTACACCACAACACGTCGAATGGCAAGTCTCTTTTTGATCCTCTCAAGGCCCCTGAAAACTTATTTGTCGTGTTTCGTTGTATCGTCGATATACAATCCACTTTGCTCAGCTATCGCGGTTAAAACTTCCACAATTTGATTGCGCATTTTTGCCGTTCTTCCATTGTATAATACTTTGTTACAAGACTTAGTGTTTCCAAAATTGTGAATAAAAATGCAATTTAGGTTAACTGTACTTTATTCGGACTTAGGTATGATTATGTTCTTACAGCCTTCAGCCTCCATCAGCTCAGTCTATTTGGATAGAGTTGGGTCGTGGGCTTGGACCCAGGACGTGTCTTCACCAGCTAACATGTATTTCTCATTTCATCCAGACGGCTAACACGCGCTTTGAGAAAATCGATTCTATGTTTGGTTTAAGCTCGCTTTTTGCGTTAACTGTTTGTTACAGACGCTGTAGAAGGGTCCATCTATTCTAACTATGTAAACTATTTTTGACAGACACCGCGGGAGCGGGGTTTCTGTTTCTCTCCAGTATGAATTCGTCTATGCCTAGTCAAAGCACCGCTCTGTGTAAACTGCTTCATACAAACATCACAAGGAAATGGTTTCTCGCCTGTGTGAGTCCTCATGTGAGTAATTAAAGCTCCCTTTCGTGTTAATTTCTTATTACATATATCGCAACTGTAATTTTTTACACCCGTGTGCGAGAGCATGTGACGGGACAAATAACTTTTTTGTGCAAACTGTTTGTTACAGACACCACAGCAGTGGGGTTTTTCTCCAGTATGAATCCGTCTATGCTTAGTCAAATAACTTATGTCAGTAAACTGCTTCATACAATCGTCACAAGAAAATGGTTTCTCGCCTGTGTGAGTCCTAATGTGCGTAGTTAAAGTTCCCTTTTGTGTAAATTTCTTATTACATATATCGCAACTGTAATTTTTTACACCCGTGTGCGAGAGCATGTGACGGGACAAACATGTTCTTTGTGCAAACTGTTTATTACAAACACTGCAGCAGTAGGGTTTTTCTCCAGTATGAATCCGTCTGTGCACAACCAAAGCAGTGCTACCTGTAAACTGCTTCTTACAGACATCACAAGAAAATGGTTTCTCGCCTGTGTGAGTCCTCATGTGAATAATTACAGTTCCCTTTAGTGTAAATTTCTTCTTACATATATCGCAACTGTACATTTTATCTCCTGTGTGAGTCCTCATGTGTTTAGTTAAAGTTCCCTTTCGTGCAAATTTCTTCTTACATATATCACAATGGTAATTTTTTTCACCCATGTGCAAGAACATGTGACAGGACAAATGTATTTTTTGTGCAAACTGTTTGCTACAGACACTGCAGCCGTAGGGTTTTTCTCCAGTGTGAATCCGTCTATGCCTAGTCAAATCACTTATGTTAGTAAAATGCTTCATACAAAAGTCACAAGAAAAAGGTTTCTCGCCTGTGTGAGTCCTAATGTGCGTAGTTAAAGTTCCCTTTTGTGTAAATTTCTTCTTACATATATCGCAACTGTAATTTTTTACACCCGTGTGCGAGAGCATGTGACGGGACAAACATGTTCTTTGTGCAAACTGTTTATTACAAACACTGCAGCAGTAGGGTTTTTCTCCAGTATGAATCCGTCTGTGCACAACCAAAGCAGTGCTACCTGTAAACTGCTTCTTACAGACATCACAAGAAAATGGTTTCTCGCCTGTGTGAGTCCTCATGTGAATAATTACAGTTCCCTTTAGTGTAAATTTCTTCTTACATATATCGCAACTGTACATTTTATCTCCTGTGTGAGTCCTCATGTGTTTAGTTAAAGTTCCCTTTCGTGCAAATTTCTTCTTACATATATCACAATGGTAATTTTTTTCACCCATGTGCAAGAACATGTGACAGGACAAATGTATTTTTTGTGCAAACTGTTTGCTACAGACACTGCAGCCGTAGGGTTTTTCTCCAGTGTGAATCCGTCTATGCCTAGTCAAATCACTTATGTTAGTAAAATGCTTCATACAAAAGTCACAAGAAAAAGGTTTCTTTCTTGTATGAACTCTGATATGGACAGTCAACTGTGATAGACATCTAAACCCTTTTTTACATAGTTCACAAATGTAATTGTCTGTCATGTTATCAATGTCATCTCTGTGTAGTTTTCTGATGTGTCTAATCAAGAGTTGTTTTTGTGAAAACTCTTTGGAACACACATCACATATGTGTGGTCCATGTCTCTCACCTGTGTGAATAGTCAAAACAGATGGATTTCTTAACTGTCTTTTATAAATATTGTCAGAATTAATTTCTTCTGTGTTGGCAAATGAAGCATCATCAGAAGAATTTACATCACACTGTTTAACATTGTGTGCAGCGAGATGCCTTTTTATATGCCTTTTCTGTACATATTGTTTCCCACAAAGGTCAGATTTATATTGTGTTTTTTCAGCATTTTCATTACAGACTTTATTAAAATGTGTTTCTTGGACTGAATTTGTACAGCTGTGATTTCTAAGGCTTGAGTCACAATCAAAGGTCATAAGGCAAGTCTTGCAAGTGTGCATGTTGTGGTACAAGTCTTCAATTGGGAAGCGCTCGAGCCTCACAAAACAGCTGCTAAGCTTGAACTGTTGCTTGTGGCTCGTGCTGCAGGGAGGTCCCTCTTCGGGGCGGGTGTGAGTGCACTCGGGCGCGGCCCCAGCTCCGCCCGCCGGCTTCAGCTGTAACAGGTCCTCCTCAGTTGTCTGTGCACCTGCAAGAGAACATTTTGTAAATTATTGACAGCTTCCTTGTGTCAGTGGGGGCAGGACACTTTTATTGCAAGCCCAGCAACTTAATTTGTAAGTCTACATTATTGAGATGTGTTACTATCTAGTAATTTTATTTTCTTGTATTTTATTGAGGCTTTGGTACACCTGGTGTGACCATGTCAGCCTCATGGGGAGACTCTAGGTATTAATCTACATCTACACTAATATTATAAAGAGGAAAGATTTGTACCTATTTTTGTATGTTTGTATGTTTGTAATGAATAGGCTCAAAAAGTACTGAGCCGATTTAAAAAATTCTTTCACCAATAGAATGCTACATTCTTCCAATTTGACATAGGCTACATTTCATTTTGAAAAAAATTAGGGATCCTTGGTAAAATTTGAACAATGTAACCGAAGGTGTAGAAAAATGAGTCTTAAAATGTCTTTCGTCGAATGCGCTGCCGAAACTATTAGCGATAGAACAAAATAATGTACAACAATATTGATAATTGTCTACCCTGTGCGAAGCCGGGACGGGCTGCTAGTAGTTTATAAAGCACTGATTCTAGTGCTAGATTCCGTAGCAATGAAGGAGCTCTCTACAAATTTGTAAATTTGGACAGCGTCTCCGAACAAAGGGTTGGCCAACACAACATTAATCCCTCCATTACTCAGGTCCAAGCACCTCAAATATCTGCAACTGATGCTTTCATTCTGGTCACAGTCCACCAAAAAATTTATAAAATCCTCTGTTTGATAAATCCGATAATGTACAACCCTCATCATATGCAAAAAAATGTTTAATACAATGTGCCCGAACCAAACGCGAAAAGCTATCACTAGAAGGTCCCTGGGGAGGCTGAACCAACTAGAAATATTAGGAAATTAAACTTTTCATATGCTAATTGACAAATGGCTAAATATCAATACTCAGCATAGTATCATTATAATTACCACATCCATTATCCTCAACTTCACTATCAGCTTCACTTTTAATAGTTACATCGCCATCATCTATATCCCAGTCTTCCTCAGCTTTTAACTCTAACGGCATGTCTTTATCACTGAAGCCTTCACTATCTACAGCTCCACTATGCAAAGTCTCTGCTGCACCGTCACATTCATTTTTTACTTGTAAAAGTCTGGTTTCAGCATCTTTGCACTGTTTCCTGAATTTCAGGGAGGCGTTTGAAAGCCTGATGCAGCGCGCGCACATCTGCTGTGGTAGACCATCATCTAGGGCTATCTGGAAAAAAAAATGGAAAAAATTACCATTATCGGATTTATCAAGCAAATAAGTTTTGGATTATGAGTTCAAAGGATAAATCCCTCTTTGTCGAAAAGTAATTGCATGGTAATAAGTATTGTAAATTACTAGTTTTATAGTATTAAACAGTTGATAATTTAGATTGGGAGGTTATTATACAGAAAATGGAGTGATAAACATTTTGTATCTCAGGATATCATTTACTCACTTTTATGCCAGTAGTGATGAAAACAGCAGCAGTATAGAGTTTATCATCCACTGATCCCGCAAAAATGGGATTCAGATTTTGAGTGGTCAAGCAAGTACGACAGACAGCATTGAAATCCATCATTCAAATCCATACAGCCACGTGAGCCGCGTCTGATGTTTTTTTGTTTCTTTGCTGTAAATTAAAGTCAGAGTCGTCAGTTTGTCCTAGTTACGTCCGTCCTGTCAGCTGCCACAGAGTACCTTTTTATAACTGAGATAGTGAGATAGAGATATCACTTCAACGTTTCGCACACAGCGACATCTGGTGCTTTATGACGGCAAAATATACGATGACGTCATTGACGTCTAGTTTCCTAAATGTTAAAATAATTTTCTTCGAGCAATTGCTATTACACCATGTCCTATTATATACATTAGAACATGGTGTAATATAAATTGCCCAATTTCCCGTTTTGATGAATTTGATAATTATTCAGTGCTTTATTTTTTACACATTTTCTTTTTATCAGGCATTCCAACTCCAACTTAGACACACGGTGGTATAACTTAGAACAAAATGTACACTTCGTTGTCCAGCTAATTTCAGTAGTCACTCAAGTTACATTTTATAGTTTAAACTTAAGTAATATTCTATTTGGTTGGGTTATAGACATGTAGTTGTTGTCACACGTCGATAGGTGGTGCTAATATCAATATAGTTTATATTTGAGTTTTAAATTTTGGAATAAATATTTTATTTTCGCTTAATAAATGCTCTTATTTATCTTTCCTTGTTTAAAAATGCGTTTATGCTAATTAATTATTTTGTGAGCACTGGTAACATCGACCTTTTTTAATTATAGTAATGTCTTATCTAAAATATCATTACACGCATCAGCATTATTGTCGCGTCAGGCGCGAACTTGTAGGTGAGTAGCCCGCTTTATAAGTTTTAGGTGGCAACACCAAATATAAAAAGTGACAGTTCTTAGTCTACGGGTTTGAAGTGTAACGACGCGAACGTGCACATTAGTTAAAAGTTTTCCGCGAGTCTTCCAACAGCGATTACGAATCTCCTTGCACCCAAAGCTGAGTATACCAGTGTTTCTGATTATACCTGTGTCTCTGAGAGTACGTCAGTGCTCCTATGGTCTCTTCGGTGTCGTTCGTATTAACTTTATACATTTGTTTGTGCCAATCATTATTGGGGAATCAGAGCGGGTGTATGCCTACACATACCGTGTGGGATACAGCCTGACTGGTGTCCTTATTATACTCTACCTACGGCTCCATTGGCAACCCAGGTACATATCTCGTTGTCCGATGCGGGAAGCGAGATCTGGGTTGGTTAAAATCTTGGCGTGTACACGGAATCAAGTATCTTGCGTATTTAGGCGTGTGGGCCTGGAGACGTCCGGTTACCCCTCGCAACCACTAGAAATAGTGACTTATGGAGTGTCTGTTAGATCTAGAGTGTCGTAACATCGTGACACGATGATTGAGTCTTGCCGTTCTAATACCGGCTATGTTTTACAGTTGACCGTAAAATACTACACCGAGGAGCGCCACGGGCTTACCGTGACTCTCCGCAGCCAGATGGGTGATCAGGGTTACTCATCTGGCCATAATCTATACAGGAGGTGGAAGGCACATCACCAGCTGAGACACACACTACCCAACAAAGGCGAAGCAGATATACCACAAGCCAGCCGCCTACGCGCAGAAGAATCCAGGTATGTTAAATTCAGATCACATCGCGAAATTAGGATAACTAGATAACTTCCACAATATCCATATCCAACATCATCAAACACATACATAATCAAACCCCCACTATATGGAAGCTATATTGAATAAGTATCTTCCTGCGACATGGAAGAGAAATATAAGGATTAACTTTTTGCGATATGGTGGAGGTGTACTGGAGAAAACTAAATATTTGATCAATTCTCATATTTAATATTGAGAGATGCGGCTGACTTCGTGTTACTGGCATCTTTGGCCCCCCCGGGAGAGTCCTGCAGGATTGGAAGTCATCGGTGGATGTACATTAAAGACTAGAGAAATTACAAGTTCTGACTTACATCACCATCTGTTGTTCGATAGTAGAACTAAGTAATGCTGATATCACACTTCACTGTGCTCTATTTGTTAAGCGGCTAGTGAAAAGAGAAGCACTATATTGTTTCTCACCTGAAAGACTGAGACGCCATTAGCGCATCTCGATAGTTGAATACTCACTCGTGTGGTGATAGCTTTAGGTTTCTCGTTTGTTGTTGGTAAAAATGATCGAAAATTAGAAACCGCCAAACTGAAACAAACCTAAAGATTTCGATAGCACTCAAGAAAGAAACATGTGAATATGTGATTGATCTGCTTTATGATGTGTTCTAACGTTTAATTAAAATTATTTGTATTCTAGTGATATATTTTAAGGACGTTATTCGACCCCGCCAAGGTTTTACTCTGCTATCCGATACTAGATGGCAGTTCATAATCGTTTATTAGCTCTGGTAACATTGCGGTTTATTTCCGCTACCCGATACTAGATGGCAGGACTAGTCACTTAGTAACGGAGTAAAATGGTTCAAAAGTTTACGTGATATGCAACAAGAATTCTTTCATATTAGTTATAGTTTTTAGATTAAGTGTTGGCGAATAAAAGAAAAATACTTAAGTTATTTAATTATAAGAAACAGTTAAATTTAAGACTGAATTCAGACGTGTACGTGAAAGTATTAACATTAAGAGTATGCATCTTGGTGAAGTTCGTATTATACGAGAATCACGATACCGCGCCAAGTACCTACCTATCTACTTTTTCGTCCATCCGACTGACACCGAGCGACGCCGACGCCATTTTAGCTGTATTGCCGTGTCGTGATTCAAGTTTGAGGTTGCGATTGTGAATTTTAGTGGAATTAAACGTTTGAAGTGGAAAAGTTTGTTGGAAACTTTGTTCATTGTTTCTCTAAGGTGAGTGTTATAGTACTCAATCAGGTTTAAGAGGTTTAGTTGCATGGATTTTACTTTCTGTCGCATAAATGTCTACGTGCGATTGGAGTTTGAGATTTTACAAGTAACCTTTTAGATACTGTTCGAAAGTTCGAAAGCGAAACGGAATGAACATTAATGCTCGTATTCAGTGCTGCCTATCTGGACAGTTAAATCTAGTAACAAACAAGAATGTTACACATGAACAAGAACTTGTTAACACGCGGACGGCTCGCGGCCACACGCGGCTTATAAGAATCTTATAGGAAACGTAGTCTTAGGTGCTACGTTAAATACTGAGTACTTCAGTCTATTATATAGTACATTTTGGAAAAGAAAACCCGTTGTGAGCGGTGCCACCTCGTGCACGTGTGTTTTTTTTTTATACATATGTACCACATGGATACATAAACAGTATGTAAGGGTCCTAACGCATAAGTAGGTAGTCATCTCATCATATATTTTTTTTTCTTTGCTTAATTGCTTCTCTCACACCAATAGGTACTTGAACTAAAAGTTCGGTAGCGCTGACCTGACCGGGCCGGCTGAGAAACCTGGCTGCCAACACATGTGAAGAGAGGTATGTAAGTAATGAAATTATTAAAGTATACTGTGCTCAGTTATAAAAAAGGAGCCACAGTTAACATGTTCACTGCCACTTAGTGCTTTGTCTATTTTGAAGAAAACCTACTATGAAACAGAATTGCAGGCTCCGGGCACTGAACGGTTAACTATTAACATTCATCGCTTAGTCAACTTCTCACATTCATTGTGGCACAGAGCTGTGGATAAGCTATGTTTATGCAATGCATATGGAATTGAACCTTTACCTACCATGTAACATATTACATATTATTATTAGCACTACATATAGTGCTGATACAATGATGGTATAATTTAGTATAAATTTCCATGATGTGTTTTTAGCAAATACTCACAGATTACTTCAAAGCTACAGGACTAAATTTGAACTTTTCAGTTACTGACATTTGTTTCCAATCTAATTCTATGAAAAGGTTAATCATATACATACATACTGGTAACTTATAGAGATCTTGCTTAATTAATAAAACAAATCTATGTGCATGATAGTGCGAGAAGTCAAGTTCTAGATGAAAATTTACTAAAAATTCTGTGGTGTGTTGAATTCCAGATTTAAATAAATACAAAATATTTATTATGATTATTAAAAACATTATGTAATAAACATAGGCAGTATGTCTGTTCATCTATTTGTTTCAAAGTTGAATTTCCCTTCCAAGCACTCGCTAACATCCAATTGTGTTCAAATTTGGTACATGGATGTCACTTTAGGTACAAAACAATAACATGAGACTGTGGATCATCATCATCATCAGCCTATTGACTTCCCACTACTGGGCACAGGCCTCCTCTCAGACTGAGAGGGCTAGGGCTATAGTTCCTACGCGGGCCCAGTGTGGATTGGGGTACTTCACACACACCATTGAGTTGCTTCACGGGAGTGTGCAGGTTTCCTCACGATGTTTAGGTGGATATGATCTGATGATGGAACTGGGAGGTTCGATAGGAACTCCACAACTACACATGATAACATGGTCATGTTTAGGCTTATTTGTTTTGTTTTGGCGAGCACTAGTAGACTATGAGGAGTACGGTCTGCAGCGGTAGTGTATTAAATACATTATCGGAAATTTTATATTAAAAAAAAAAATATATGTATATATATATATATATGAGCGATTATAATTTTCTCTTTTTTTGCTAATGATACATATTATTTTAAATGTGTTCTTATGAGTGAATACTATGTATAGGTAATCAATAGGTAAAGGAAGAAATAAAATTATTCCAGATTACAACAGGTC
Organism: Clepsis dumicolana; assembly: GCA_963691665.1. Taxonomy (NCBI): domain Eukaryota; kingdom Metazoa; phylum Arthropoda; class Insecta; order Lepidoptera; family Tortricidae; genus Clepsis; species Clepsis dumicolana. The sequence goes on from OY829530.1 coordinate 992,313, forward strand.
AAGATGTCATCAGAGGATGAAGAGACCTCTTTGGACAATATAATTAAATCAAGATTACATCAAATAGTAAAGCGGATAAACGAGCATAGAACAGAAGCGGAAACTTATTGTAAGGAAGGGGGCAATGACGAAGAGGCAGTGCAAAAAGCACAAGTATGTGCCTCTAAATTAGAAAACATGATTAAGAGGTTCACAACAGAACTTAATGAGTATTTTAGAACTTCGAAAAACCCATCACCCGACGAAATCTCACATATGAGTGATGCTCAACTCGATGGTGAAGAGATTTTGACTGAACTAAAATGTAAATTGTCAAGCACCGCGGATAAAAATAAAAGAGTGATCCAGAGCGATAAGGAACGAAGTCATACGTTTTCGGCCAAATTACCTACCCTTACATTACCGGAATTTCAGGGAGATATGTTAACTTGGTGCGAGTTTTGGGACGTGTATAAGTCCAATATTCACGATAGGCCGATATCGGACGTTGACAAGCTGCTTTATTTAAAGTCTACACTAAAAGGCGAACCACGCAGAATTATAGACGGCTTAGAAACTACTAATAAAAATTACACAGTGGCTATTCAGATACTAACTGACAGATACGGTAAACAAGCACGTATCGTAGATGCACATTACAGTGCCCTGCATAAAGTGAAGGCCGCGGATTCCGCGTTAAGTGATTGTCGAACCACACTGAATGATGTGGAACGCCATCTCAGAGTCCTGCAGTCACTCGGGGAAGACACTAATCATAACCATCTGCGGCATCTTATTACAGAGAAATTCCCTGGGGATCTCATCTATGAAATGAAAATGAAGATGAAAGAAGATACAGTGAAAGAAATGAGGAAGCACCTGGAAATCATAATATCTGCGAGAGAGGAAGCTAACAAGATACGACAAGATAAACCCGCAGAAAACGGAAACCACACAGTAGGTACATTACACGTAACACACAAGAGTAAAGAACCGTCAAGATATAAACCTGTAAGAAAACGCAATAATTTCAAAGAAGGGAACTACACGAAGAATAAAATTATACAGAGAGAAAGTAAAAGCGAAAATCCGAGGGGCGAGCTTACGCAAAGAGTAGAACAGAACCATTTTAAGAACCGAGGTGATACAGCAAGGAAACGGAACTATGAAACAATGAAAGGTATAGACAAGGTACAAAGAGAAGGAACGAAAGGATATGCCAAGCTTAAAAGAAGGAAACTGTCATGCATGTTCTGTGGGAAAGATCACTTCTCAGACCGTTGTCTAAAATATAAGACAATTGAAGAAAGAAAATCGCAGCTAAATAAACGCTGCTTCAATTGTCTATCAGACAAACATCAAATTCGTGTATGCAAAACTAGAACAGAATGCGTGTACTGCCAACAATCAGGAAGACATCATCGAGCTCTCTGTCCAGAAAAGTTTACAGCAAGGAGTGAGACCACGCTAGCTGCACTGAATAGCAGTGGATTTACAGTACTACAGACAGCGATAGTAACGGTGAAAAACGAGAAGGATCTCAACAATCCTATTACATGCAGATTACTGCTAGACTCCGGGTCGCAAAGGTCATATGTGACAGGAAAGATTTCCAAGCAACTCAACCTACCGGTGAAGGAAGAAAATCGGCTATCAATTTTCGGATTTGCAAGCGAAACGCCTCAAGAGTATGATAGCCCAAGAGTGAGATTGGAAATAACGACAAGAAAAAACAGAAAAATAACACTGCATGCCAACGAGGTACCTAGAATTACTAATGGGGTAGAAACACCTGTTATTAATCTCGGAAAACTTAAAGAAATATCTCTAGCTGACGATGGGTCCCTCGGAGCAAGAGTTGATATTTTAGTTGGAAACGACTACTATTTCGACCTAATTGGTACAGAAAAACTACGCTTGCAAGACAACCTGTTTTTGGTAAACTCCGAATTCGGATGGATAGTCAGCGGAAGTGTAAGCACGGAAGAAAATGAAAACACTTTGTCTTTCATAACATATTGTGAAAACCATGATCCAAACTGCGTCTACTTTACAGAACCAGACCTACCTCTCAAGAATATGGACATCTCGTTCTTATGGGCTCTAGAAAGTATAGGCATTACCGATAACCCGAAGGCAACAAGAGAGGAAGAAGCCATTAAGCACCTCAACGAAACCATACGATATGAAGATGGCAGGTATATGGTGAAATGGCCATGGATTGAGTATCCTCCAAAGATGCCTACCAACTTTGGGTTAGCATACGGTAGACTTAAAGGCCTACTGCAACGATTAAATAAGAGTTCAATGAAGGAATATCAAACCATATTAGAGGAACAATTAAAGAATAGCATCATCGAAATCATAAACCCAGAAGAAGACGCTTATGTTCAGAAAGTACCTCCAATTCATTACCTTCCTCACCATATGGTGAAACAGGAAGGTAAAAAGGGACGGATTGTGTACGACGCATCTGGAAAGTTGAAAGACAACAAGAGCTTGAATGAGTGCATGTATAAAGGCCCATCAATGATTGGAGATTTGGTAGCACTACTCATTCAATTTAGAACTAACAAGGTTGCTATTTCAGCCGATGTTGAAAAGGCATTCCTTCAAATAGGACTCCAGACAGAGGACAGGGACGTTGCCCGATTCATTTGGATAAAGGACGAGCGTAAACCTTTATCTATGGATAATATTATCCATATGCGCTTCTGTAGAGTGCCTTTTGGGAGTATTGCTAGTCCATTTATATTGACAGCCACACTACGGTATCACGTCTCACGGAACGCACCAGAACTTATTCCCAAGATTGTGGACAAGTGCTACGTGGACAACTTCGTTACCGGAACGGACACTACAGAAACAGCGATACAACTTTTCAACACCTCGAGAAGAGTCTTCAATGACATAGCTATGAATTTGAGAGACTGGATGTCGAATGATGAAGCCTTTTTAAGTACCATCCCGTCAGAATACAAACCGAAACCATCGGAAGAGACAAAAGTACTGGGTTTAATATGGAACATGAAAAGAGATACTTTGCGTTTAAATATCAAAAGCGAACCTTTCAAGGAAGAAAATGTAAAAGAACCTCAGAGCAAAAGGAAGATACTGAGTACAATAGCCTCTATGTATGACCCATGTGGACTTTGTGCTCCATTGATCCTACCTACAAAGTTGTTGTTGCAACAATTATGGGAGATAAAAATAAAATGGGACACTGCCTTACCTGACGAACTTCAAAGAAAGTGGGAAGATATAATTCATCGCTTAGAAGCAATAAAGAATGTAGAAATACCCCGCTACATGGGACTTATTGGAGAAGCAGTATATGAGCTGCACGGATTTAGCGACGCGTCAAAGCAAGCATACGCTACAGTGATATACCTGACAGTAAGAAATAAAAACAAAGTAAAAGTATCTTTCGTCATGGCTAAGTCAAAGGTTGTACCAAAGGAGGAAAGAGAGGATTTACGCATGCCTAGACTGGAGCTACTAGGTTGCTTCTTAGGTAGCAAGCTAATGAGGTACGTAAAGCGTGAAATAGGTCTCACAATAACGAAAGAGTACTTATGGACTGACAGCAAAATCATTTTAAGTTGGGTTCACTCTAATAAATTATTACCTCCTTTTATTACGAGGAGAGTGAATGCCATCAAAGAAAATAAGCAGCTGGAGCTACGCTACGTAAACACCAACCTTAATCCTGCTGACCTGGCGACACGACCCGAACTATGGGACAAGAAAAAGACGCTATGGCTTAACGGTCCTGAATTCTTGCAACAAGGAAAAGACAAATGGCCAAGCCACTCTGTATTCGAGGTTCATGAGCCGCCTTCGGGGCAGGGTCCTTCGGATACAGTAAACTTAATGGAGATTGACGAGAAAATACCGGAAAAGACATTTCGAGAAGAGAATATACCAGTAGATACGGTAAAGACTATTAAAGACCTACAGAAAGAATATTTTCCATTAGAAAGCGAAGGAAAGAAAACGAGCTTAGCAATTAATTTGGAAGTATTCAAAGACATAGACGGGCTTTTGAGATGCAATGGTCGAATGAAACATGCTGACTGGTCTTTTGACAAACGTCATCCAATATTAATACCCAGAGATTGCGAATTTAGTAACGACCTTGTCATGAGAACGCACAGAGAAAATTACCATATGAAAGCCAATCACACATTGAGCAAAGTGAGAGAATCATACTGGATCCCAAAGGGAAAGAGTTATGTACAGCGACTACTAGCGAAATGCCCAGAGTGTATAAAGCACACTGGAGGTCCTTTTAAGTTACCTCCAGCACCGGCTTTACCTTTTGAGAGAGTGAACTACTCGTCACCATTCACTTATATAGGAATTGATTACATGGGACCTCTTCTGATAAACAACGGAGATGGAAATAGCAAGAGGTGGATTTGCCTTTTTACCTGCTTAGTCATCAGAGCTATACACCTCGAAGTCGTACAAGACCTTACAGCTGAAGAAGGTTTACTCGCGCTAAGGAGAATGATCTCTACGAGAGGAATTCCATCATTAGTGACATCAGATAATGCTCAACATTTCAAGCTGATAGCAGAAATACTCTCAGGTCAATACTGCATTGACAAGAAGATACGATGGAGATACATAGTTCCTCTCTCTCCGTGGGCTGGTGGATTTTACGAGAGATTGATCGGGGTAGTTAAGAATTGCATGAAGAGGACGCTAGGAAAACACATGCTGAAAGACAACCAGCTCATCACGATCGTCAAAGAGATTGAGGCCGTGGTTAACTCACGACCTCTCACTGCCGTGGATTCCGATCCTGGTCATATTTTGAAGCCTTCGGATTTTCTGACTGTAGGAAAAGTAATTACATTAGAAGAATCAGAGAAAGAATCCGACCCACAAAATATGACTACAACAAAGATAGAACTGATAAAAGGCTGGAAACGAGCGCTCATCTTGTTAAAAGAATTTAAAGATATGTTTTCTAACCGTTACCTACTAAGCCTTCGTGAGAGATACAGACATCTGCCGCGAGAACCACGTATAACGTCGAAGCTGACACCGAGACCTGGCCAAATTGTACAGATCAAGGGCGACTCCAAAAATAGAAACGATTGGAAGGTAGGGAAGATTACAGGACTGATCCCGAGTGCAGACAATCTAACTAGAGCAGCACAAGTACAAGTGGGGAAAAGTCAATACACACGTTCAATCGCACACCTCTACCCTCTTGAAATAGAGGACGCGCCCGAGTTAAGTCAAGACACGGAAATCAGAGAAGAAACTGATCCTCACGCACCTGAGATTAATCACGACACAGTAATCACGGAAGTAACTCATCCTTACGTGCCTAATCTAAATCATGACTCTGTAAATTCAGACAATTTAGAGGAACCTCGTCCTCAAACGCCGGACGAGATACTAGAACCTGAAGTCGTTGCCCCTATGCCGATGACGGCTGATATGAACATAAACCAGAGGTCAAGACGCGCTGCAGCAACTAAAGCCAGGGAGAAAATTACGGAATGGACGCGGGACCTGACGGCGTTGCTGATTAACTCCGGAGCCTTGCCCCCGGGGAGTGTCGCGTCAGGCGCGAACTTGTAGGTGAGTAGCCCGCTTTATAAGTTTTAGGTGGCAACACCAAATATAAAAAGTGACAGTTCTTAGTCTACGGGTTTGAAGTGTAACGACGCGAACGTGCACATTAGTTAAAAGTTTTCCGCGAGTCTTCCAACAGCGATTACGAATCTCCTTGCACCCAAAGCTGAGTATACCAGTGTTTCTGATTATACCTGTGTCTCTGAGAGTACGTCAGTGCTCCTATGGTCTCTTCGGTGTCGTTCGTATTAACTTTATACATTTGTTTGTGCCAATCATTATTGGGGAATCAGAGCGGGTGTATGCCTACACATACCGTGTGGGATACAGCCTGACTGGTGTCCTTATTATACTCTACCTACGGCTCCATTGGCAACCCAGGTACATATCTCGTTGTCCGATGCGGGAAGCGAGATCTGGGTTGGTTAAAATCTTGGCGTGTACACGGAATCAAGTATCTTGCGTATTTAGGCGTGTGGGCCTGGAGACGTCCGGTTACCCCTCGCAACCACTAGAAATAGTGACTTATGGAGTGTCTGTTAGATCTAGAGTGTCGTAACATCGTGACACGATGATTGAGTCTTGCCGTTCTAATACCGGCTATGTTTTACAGTTGACCGTAAAATACTACACCGAGGAGCGCCACGGGCTTACCGTGACTCTCCGCAGCCAGATGGGTGATCAGGGTTACTCATCTGGCCATAATCTATACAGGAGGTGGAAGGCACATCACCAGCTGAGACACACACTACCCAACAAAGGCGAAGCAGATATACCACAAGCCAGCCGCCTACGCGCAGAAGAATCCAGGTATGTTAAATTCAGATCACATCGCGAAATTAGGATAACTAGATAACTTCCACAATATCCATATCCAACATCATCAAACACATACATAATCAAACCCCCACTATATGGAAGCTATATTGAATAAGTATCTTCCTGCGACATGGAAGAGAAAGAAAAGGATTAATTTTTCGCGATAATTATATAGAATATTCTATGGACACTGGTTGAGTTAACGTATCATATCTGCAAGTAAATCCTAATAAAATGTGGCGAAAACTTAGATTTTTAGTAATTGAGGAGGTTTTGATATTTATTTAGATTTATTTATTTACTAAAAACAACGTACAGTGAAGGTATAAGTGAAACGGAACGAATGAATAATGGCCGCGATTATCTCTCTAATCTGTGGTTTTTCACATTCACCGGGTGTCTAAGTAGGAGTTGGAGAATGCCTGATAAAAAGAAAATGTGTAAAAAATAAAGCACTGAATAATTATCAAATTCATCAAAACGGGAAATTGGGCAATTTCTATTACACCATGTTCTAATGTATATAATAGAACATGGGGTAATAGCAATAGCTCAAAGTAAATTATTTTAACATTTAGGAAACTAGACGTCAATGACGTCATCGCATATTTTGCCGTCAAAAAGCACCAGATGTCTCTGTGTGCGAAACGTTGAAGTGACATCTCTATCTCAGTTATAAAAAGATACTCTGTGCTTAGACACCCGGTGAATGACGAATGTGAAAAACCACAGATTAGAGAGATAATCGCGACCATTAGTAATTCGTTCCGTTCCACTTATACTCACTGTACGTTGTTTTTAGTAAATAGAAAAATCTAAATAAATATCAAAACGTCCTGAATTACTAAAAATCTAAGTTTTCGCCCCATTTTATTAGGGTTTACTTGCAGATATGATACGTTAACTCAACCAGTGTCTATAGAATATTCTATATATTTTAGCGTAAGAAAAACTGATGCATTTAATGATATTTTAGATAAGACATAACTATAATTAAAAAAGGTCGATGTTACCAGTGCTAACAAAATAATTAATTAGCATAAACGCATTTTTACACAAGGAAATATCAATGAAAGCATTTGTTAAGCGAAAATAAAATATTTATTCCAAAATTTAAAACTCCAATATAAACTATATTGATATTAGCACCACCTATCGACGTTTGATAACAACTTCATGTCTTTAACCCAACCAAATAGAATATTACTTAAGTATATGCTATACAATGTAACTCGAGTAACTACTGAAATTAGCTGGACTACGAAGTGTACATTTTGTTCTAAGTTATACCACTGTGCATACAGCCATCAGCCATAAATCTGTGGTCTTCTCAATCCGCCACTCGTAACGCCATCTATTGACGAGTAGTAACCCAACACAAAACCCAACAATATCCGCTCATTTTTGACAGACTTCAAAAAAAGGTGGATGTTCTCAATAGTGTTTTTTCTTTTATGACGAGAATCGTTTGAAAATTACGACTGTATCTTCAAGGGGAAATAAAAATGAAATACTCCTTGTACTAGGAACGGTGGCGTGCGGTCCAGTAAGCTAGAGGTGAGACGGGAGCTCGTCCTCGCTTCGCATGTAGTCAGGGTGCCGAGGGGCGCGTCGGGCAGCCCCGGGCCGGCCGTGGGGCGTCGCCAGCGGCCGCCGCTGCTGGCGGGGCCCGCCGTGAGCAGGTCGCCGCGGGAGGCGGGAGGCACCTTGACGAGGCCTATTCGCACTAGGTATGAACAAAGTCGTGCTGGAGTTAGACATTACATGCTCCCTGAACGATTTCGCAAAGGCCCCTAAACTAACCTAAAGCACGATTTTGTTGTGTTATTTATTTTACTTGTTTTAATGACATTTTATAGCACTTTAAATAATAATGATTATTTTTACTAATTATCGTTAAATTTTGTCAATGGCGTTTTATTTTTACGTTTTTACTTGACGGTAATTTATTACTATTATTATACTTATCTGCCTAATGAATTTTTTAATAATTAATTTACTCTAAATTGTACGTAATATGAATATTGACACTTAATATAATTTAATTGTAATGCCCATAATTTACTTGTCTATCGCGTTAGGTATATCGTGGAATTATAGTTTTAACTTTTAACATGTAACTACCGCGAGACTCAATCATAGTGAAATAAACGGATCACTCACGTATGTCAGTCAAGTATAGCTTGACATGTTTCGGACTAATCCGTAGTACTAAGAGCCGCGGCGCGCAGTTTACGTCTCGCCACCGGCGTGGCGTGTGCTCCCAGAAGAAGGACTACGGATTAGTCCGAAACATGTCCAGCTATACTCGACGGACATACGTGAGTGATCCGTTTATTTCACTATTATAGTTTTAAGTTATTTGGGAGAATAAATAAATACAAATTTTGAAAGTGGTCATCACCATGCAGTTTAACACGACTGTCTCGGACTAATTCGTAGTCCTTCCTCTAGGAGTGCACGACCCAGCGGCAGCGAGAAGCTCACTACGTGCTGCGGCTCCAAAAAAAGCCATGATGACGAAGCTGCCAGCTGCGCCGAGCAGTCGCGCGAGCAGAGCCGCGGCGACAATACATAGTGTCTCTTAGTCTGTGCGCGGCGCGGAGTGAGCGTCTCGCTGCTGCTGAGGCGTGCGCTCCCAGAGGAACTAGTCCAAAACATTTCAGGCTAAACTCGACTTATTATACGTGAGTGATCCGTATGATTGAGTCTCACGGTAGTTTCATGTTAAAAGTGTTATAAACACATTCTCAGGAAACATTTGATTGCGCATTTTTGCCGTTCTTCCATTTGAAGTATAATACTTTGTTACAAGAGTTTGTTTCCAAAATTGTGAGTAAAAGCAGTCTATTTGGAGAGAGTTCGTGGGCTTTGGACCCAGGGCGTGTCTTCACCAGCTAACATGTATTTTTCATTCATTCAGACGGCAAATACGCGCCTTGAAAATATCGATTCTACGTTTAGTTTAAGCTCGCTTTTTGCGTTAACTGTTTGTTACAGACGCTGTAGAAGAGTCCATCTATTCTATCTAGGTGTTAGGGTCTTGGCCCTTATTCTAATATTCTTGAGGTGGAGTGCAGACGATGGAAAAACGTGTTGGTTGTTGCGAGGTTTATTGCAAAGAGAAATAAATCAAACGCCATTTTGTGAAAGAGCTGTCGCAGGTTACGCCATCTGTAGTTTCTTTCCCGAACCCAATAGTCCGGTCGATATCGAATGGAGCTAGTCTACTTCAGCTTACGCCGAAGTAGTGCCCACTAATAAATGTAGATGGCGTTCCTGTGACACTAGTTGTGTAAACTATTTTTGACAGACACCGCGGGAGCGTGGTTTCTCTCCAGTATGAATTCGTCTGTGCCTAGTCAATTTACCGCTCTGTGTAAACTGCTCCATACCAACGTCACAAGAAAATAGTTTCTCGCCTGCGTGAGTCCTCGTGTGTTTAGTTAAAGTTCCCTCATGTGTAAATTTCTTCTTACATATATCACAACTGTAAATTTTTACGCCCGTGTGCAAGAGCATGTGACAGGACAAATCGGTTTTTTGTACAAACTGTTTGCTACAGACACTGCAGCAGTAGGGTTTTACTCCAGTATGAATTCGTCTATGCCTAGTCAATTGATCGCTCCGTCTAAACTGCTTCATACAAACGTCACAAGAAAATGGTTTCTCGCCTGTGTGAGTCCTCGTGTGTTTAGTTAAAGTTCCCTTTAGTGTAAATTTCTTTTTACATATATCACAACTGTAATTTTTTACACCCGTGTGCAAGAGCATGTGACGGGACAAATTTGTTTTTCGTGAAAACAGTTTGTTACAGACACCACAGCAGTGGGGTTTTTCTCCAGTATGAATCTGTCTATGCATAGTCAAATTATTTATATGAGTAAACTGCTTCATACAATCGTCACAAGAAAATGGTTTCTCGCCTGTGTGAATCCTCATGTGTTTAGTTAAAGTTACCTTTTGTGTAAATTTCTTCTTACATATATCGCAACTGTATAATTTATCTCCTGTGTGAGTCCTCATGTGAATAATTAAATTTCCCTTTTGTGTAAATTTCTTCTTACATATATCACAACTGTAATTTTTTTCACCCGTGTGCAAGAGCATGTGAATGGACAAACTTTTTTTATGTGCAAAATGTTTGCTACAGACACTGCAGCAGTAGGGTTTTTCTCCAGTATGAATTCGTCTATGCCTAGTCAAATGACAGCTCAGTGTAAACTGCTTCATACAAACATCACAAGAAAATGGTTTCTTGCCAGTATGAGTCATCATGTGTTTAGTTAAACATCCTTTTTGTGCAAATTTCTTCTTACACATATCACAACTATAATTTTTTACACCCTTGTGCAACTCCATGTGACAGGATAAGTAAGTTTTATGTGTAAACTGTTTGTTACACACACCACAGCAGTAGGGTTTTTCTCCAGTGTGAATCCGTCTATGCCTAGTGAATTCACTTATGTAAGTAAAATGCTTCATACAAAAGTCACAAGAAATAGGTTTCTTTCTTGTATGAACTTGGATATGGACAGTCAACTGTGTTAGACATCTAAACCCTTTTTTACACAGCTCACAAATGTATTTGTCTGTCATGTTATGAATGTCATCTCTGTGTGGTTTTCTTATGTGTCTAATTAAGTGTCGTTTTTGTGATCTTTGTCTTTCACCTGTGAGAATAGTCATAGCAGATTGATTTTTAGACTGTGTCTCTGAAACATTATCAGAATAAGAAATTTCTTCTGTGTTGGCAAATTTAGCATCATCAGAAGAACACGGTACCGGTTTTTCATCACCCTGTTTTACATTGTGTGCAGCGAGATGCCTTATTATATGACTTTTCTGTACATATTGTTTGCCACAAAGGTCACATTTATAATGTGTTTTTTCAGCAGTTTCATTACAGACTTTATTGAAATTTGTTTCCTGGACTGAATTTGTACAGCTGTGATTTCTAAGGCTTGCGTCACAATCAAAGGTCATGAGGCAAGTCTTGCAAGTGTGCATGTTGTGGTGCAAGTCTTCTATTGCGAAGCGCTCGAGCCTCACAAAACAGCTGCTAAGGTTGAACTGTTGCTTGTGGCCCGTGCTGCAGGGAGGTCCCTCTTCGGGGCAGGGGTGGGTGCACTCGGGCGCGGCCCCGGCTCCGTCCGCCGGCTTCAGCTGTAACGGGTCCTCCTCTGTTGTCTGCACTGCAACTGCAAGAGAACATTTTGTGAATTACCGACTGCTTTCTTGTGTTAGTGGGGGCAACTTAAATAAATAAATAAAAATTCTGTGGTGGGGGCGGGACACTTGCATTAAAAGCCCAGCAACCTAACCTGTTAGTCTACATTATTGAGATGTGTTGCCCTCACCTAGCAAAATTACGATAGGAAACTTTCATATGCAATTTTTTTTAATACGGCTTTCAGCCTTGCTTCTACGGCAAGGAGTATTTTGCCAATGTCAGCGTTTAGACATTACACACGTGAGAAGATTGTTTGGTTTAGGAATTCTTCGTTTTTAGGAAGGAACAGAAGGGTGACCTAAGACAAATAACATAAACACAGACACAGCAACAAAAAACGTTTGAACATGTTGTTATTTCTCTGGAGTGGTTTTTTTTTAAAGCAGGTGATAGGGAGAAAAAAAAGGAAGGAAGGTTATTTTTAGACCTTTTTATTGGCAATTGTATAAGACCTCTTTAATTTTTAAAATAATGAGAAATTTGATATTCATTTTAAATTGGTTGCCTACAATTGCTTGCAGGCAACTTTTCCGAAAAGATTATGACCTTGTCTATACTATGTGATTCTACATATTTAATTGCTTCAAGGATTGCAATGGATTCACCAGTGAAAATGGATGACTGAGCTGGGCATTTCCGGGTCAGGACAATGCGGTACTTGGGAATTGTTAAGTTTTACGATTTAAACAAACAAATATTATTTGAATATAACAACTGACAAATCAAATTCTTATTTTTAATAAAGGCAAACCATAGAGATCTAAACAGTTAACTAGAAGGCGGTATGCCTTCACAGGAATCCATACTGCAGTCCCCACACAACCTCCAGGGTCTCCCTTAGATGCATCAGTGACGATGGGTAAGTAGTTGATCCATTTATTTAAATATGAAATTTGACATTGGATCCTGGACTATTCTTATAAATACCAAAATCAAGAATAACATTGGGGGTAAAAATGAGTGACTCATAGTTGGTCTCCAATATTGGGTTTATGTCAGTGGTGTATAATGGGGATGGGAGGTTTTCAATTTTGAATAAGTGATAATATTTCTAGGAGTTGCTTATTGGCAAATGACTAAATATCAATATTCAGCATTGTATCATTATAATTACCAGATCCGTTATCCTCAACTTCACTATCAGCTTCACTTTTAACAGTTACATCGTCATCATCTATTTCACTGTCTTCCTCGGCTTTTAACTCTAACCGCGTCTCTTTATCGCTGAAGCCTTCACTATCTACAGCTCCGCTATGCAAAGTCTCTGCTGCACCGTCACATTCATTTTTTACTTGTAAAAGTCTGATTTCAGCATCTTTGCACTGTTTTCTGAATTTCAGGGAGGCGTTTGAAAAGCTGATGCAGCGTGCGCACATTTGCTGTGGCAGTCCGTCATCTATGGCCACCTGAAAAAGATGTGTTGTAATTTGTAATATCAAAGTTTACTTCTTTAATAAGGATTTATTATGAAATTAAGTTTACAGAGTTATGAACACAAAGGATGGGTAGTTTTGTAGAAAAAGTAGTGGGAATTTTAAATAGTTCAGCGACAGAGATGTGGTGTGCAGAACTGCTGTGGCTGATTAGAGCCGTTCAATAACAACAGTGTGACCACAATAAAACTACTAAATAAGGTTGGACGAAATGGAACAATAGGTCATTTAATTGCAATATGGCGAAATTACTTGTTTATAGTATTCGTTTGTGGTGTACACTTTTATTGTGATCTCTAATTTAAAAGATAATGCCTATTATTCAAATAAAACAATCGTTTTCTTTCTGTGATGCGAGCGCGCCGCAACCCGCACCCTACCAAAACCATCGTCCGACCGGTGTTAGGCGGTGTTGACAGACACACCTACACCCATATTTATCGGATAAACAGTTGATAATTGAGATTTGGAGGTTATTACAGAAATTGGAGTGTTAAATACTTTGTAAGTATATGAGGATTATATGTAGGTACTCACTTTTATGCCAGTAGTGACGAAAACAGCAGCAGAATAGCGTTTATCATCCACTGATCCCGCAAAAATGGGATTCAAATTTAGGGTGGTCAAGCAAGTACGACAGACAGCATTAAAATTCATTTTAAGAGCTTAAACGATATAAATGAAAGCCGACTCCGTGAGTCCGTACGGCTCGACTGCTGACTAGTTTTAAACTCAAAGCATCAAAGCTATCCAACCACAGACTACTAAGAGATATATCCAACCAAATTTACGAAAATAAGGCAAGATTGTTTTTTTTTTTTTTTTTTTTTAATTCATCCCATAAGGGATAGGCAAAGGAACTGAGTCCATACAGCCACGTCTGATGTGTGTTTGTAAATTTCTGTATATTAAAGTCCTGTCACCGTCAGAGTTGTCAGTCTGTCCTAGTCACGTCCTGTCAGCTGCTCATGCCTTCCGTAAAGCGATAGTGTACTTTACGGCGAGCTACGGCGAGCAGCAGCCCGCAGATACTTGGGGGTCACAAACAGAGGGAATACACGTTTTCATTTGAATTCTTCATTTGCTGGGCACTTTCACGTTATTTTGTTGTATAATACACTATCTTTATTATCCACCAAACAACATTAAGCACAGAAACTAAAATTCAATTAACGACACGATCCACTCTCATCGGTTTCCCGCCAAATTCCAGGCAAGATTGAAGATGGCACGAATGACAAGCCACGGATTTTTTTTTAATTCATCTCAGAAGGGATGGGCAAAGGAACTGAGTCCATACAGCCACGTCTGATGTGTTTTGTAAAGCACCTAGCACGATTGTTGAATCCGTCCAAAACGTCACGTTATCGAACTGGCAACGTAACGAGTCTCTGATTTTTACCAACAAGCAAGCTCCCATTAACTCCAACCTTGGCATGGTCATGGGTGTTAACGACGCGACTCGCCCTTTTGCGCACAGCAACCGGACAGTAACAGCTGATTGGTCGTCAATCGTGCGAACGTATGCGCAACTTCCGTAAGCCAACTGGGATGCATCTGTAAATATGTGAATTTCTTTGCGAACAGGATTATTGCACATGACGTGACGCGGTATACGAACATTGTCTAGTTGAGTTAAGTTGTTTACAAATTGAGACCAAGTCCGCGTGACGTCATCGGGAACCGGTTCATCCTAGTCTATTTTTAGAAGCCATAGTTTTTGTAAAAGGGCTTTGGCGATTGTTATGAATGGACTTAAAAGTCCCAAAGGGTCAAAGACCTGCGACGTACCAGACAAAATATAGCGCTTTGTGACAGGCTTTTCACTTTAGTTCTCGTGCTGCGAATAATAGTGCAGTTTATCGACATTGTTGTACCAACCAAGACCTAACGTCTTACTCTGTGCGTGCTCGCCTAGTGAGGGCTGTTTTGAAGCGTTGTTTGCGTAATCTTGGTCGGTAAAATTGAAGTTAAAGACAAATTTGCGTAAAGGAAAACAACCTGAGCCTAGAACCTTAGTAACGTCGTCACAAATTTTCATTAATTTGGTTTTGTCAGACAAACTACAAATTAAATCATCGACATAAAATGAATCATTAATTATTGTAGCAACTTCCGGATCCGTACACTCCAGCGCGAGTTGTCTTAAACACCTACAGCTTAAAAACGGCGCTGAGGCGGTCCCGTAGGTCACGGTGTTTAGCTGGTAAACGTCGAGAGGATCATTTGGACTACTCCGCCACAATATAAGTTGTAAATCGCGTTGTTTTTTATCTATTATCTACCTGTCGGTACATTTTTTCGACATCTGCGCATGCTACATACCTATTCTCGCGAAATCGTAATAAAATAGCCAGCAAAATCGCCCTGGATCGGCGGGCCTACAAGCTGCAAATCATTAAAGGATTTACCGGAAGTTGACGCTGCAATAGCGTCGAAGACCGCTCTCAATTTGGTTGTAGTCGCATGGTTGCGAACCACGCCATGGTACGGGAAAAAACAATGAGGGGTTCCATAGCTGAAAATGCGAGACATGTGACCTAATTGAATGTTTTCGTTCATAAACTCATCGTACAATTTTTTCAAGGTAGGATTACTTTGTAAACGTTTTTCTAGCGCGTTGTATAAACTCAAATTAGGTTAAGTTAATTTAGTTCCAAAAGCACCCAATAGGTGTCACTGTTACGCGTGGAAACATGCTAACGAAATGTTCTCACAGAATGTACTAGTAGTAAGTTAGTTGATAAGCGGATCGAACCTTCGGAACAGTTCAATAAATGCATACAAGTGATTGTATTATCAGTACGCCTTGCGTTATCATTTATGTTCCCTCGAAACAAGTGTGCGTCTTGTACATGGTCCATCGAGCCGTATAGTCAGTTGGTTGCTATCTACGTAGCGGTTCGGGGTGAACTACAACCTCCCGCCTGGCACCCGTTGTGGCTGTGGATTGCAGTCCGTGGGGGAGCAAGGTCAGATCGGCGACTACCAGCGCCATCTAGCGGCGAGTAGCGGAGTTGCAGACGGCAAACGCGGAATCACGTGGTGATTTGCGCACCGTAAGGAGAGGACAGCGGGAGGAGAGGTCAACTACGTCACATCCGTTGGTATCCAAGGAAGTGTGAGTGAATGTGTGGTGCAAATCGTGAGTACTTTTGAATATTTATTAAGTGATTATAAACCTTAAATTCAAGATACTGTTGTCTTTAACATTTGCAAGAAAAGATTTCAAGTTCAAAACTAAAAAGTACATTACAATAAGACTTTAATTGCTATAACTAATTCAGAAATACATTAATTTGGAATATTTAAGATAAATTTAGCACTTAGAATTGTAAGCAAAAAAACGACGGAACGGGGAACCTACGCCCGATTTTCGCTAAGTGTTATTATGTTCAAACACTTGTAAATTTTTCATCAGTTTGTTTTGATTTTTTTCTAAGTCTCAAATAATTTGGGACTTGTAAAATTGTCCGAAAATTTCTTTAACTTTGTAAGTATTGTGACTGAACGTAGTTAAGCACAGAACGTGCAGTTAAATTTAATTTGTGGACAAAATGGAGTCTTTACTACATTTTCAAAACGATGTGTTTATGCGTTTGTCTAGAGCTCAGATCAACTTTAAGAAATCGCCCAAAGAGCGAATTACTAAAGATTATGTGGAAAGCAAATTGGAATCTTTAGAACAAACGTGGAAAGAATTTAGAGATGGTCACAAAATCTTAATGCAAACCTGTGATCCTAATGCCTTAAAGGTAGTCAGTTATTGTAAAGACAATGTATATTATTCAGCAGAGGAATTGTTCACAGATTATAAGTGTCATTTAAAGGGAATTTTGAATAAGTTTAAGGATGAGGCAACAAAAAGTATACCTCAAGGCAGTTCAAGTGCGAAGCCGAACCACGTCAAATTACCTAAAATCAGCATACCCTGTTTTTCGGGCAAATATACAGAATGGACGTCCTTCAGAGATTTATTCGTCAGCATGATCCATAAAAACGCGTCGTTAGATAATGTGCAAAAACTCCATTACCTCAAGGGATATTTGACTGGGGAGGCCGAGCAGCTCATTAGGTTCATACCGATTTGTGAAGCAAACTATGATAGATGTTGGAAACAACTGGAAGAGCGTTATAACAACAAAAAATACTTATCGCATTGTATTCTCAAGCGTTTATTAAGTCAGCGGAGTGCCACCTCCGAATCGGCAAGTTTTTTGAAAGAGCTTTTGGATACTTCTGCCGATTGTTTAAGTGCTTTGACCAATCTAGGAATTGACGTATCTTCGTGGGATATTATAGTAATACACCTGCTCACACTAAAATTAGATGCAGAAACCCGTAAACAATGGGAACTGAACGTCTCTCTAAATGTGACTTCAGATGAACTACCCACATTTACTCAATTCAAAGAGTTTTTAACAAGCAGATTCCGTGCATTAGAGTTCATAGATCCTAGGCAACTTAGCAATAAATCAATGAGTCAAAATATAAAGCCCATGACTTCCAAGTCTAATGTGTTGCATGTTACCAAACCAAATGCGTTCTTTGCTTGTGAATTTTGTGGTGATAATCACAAGCTTTGTTTTTGCAAAAAGTTTGCATTAGAGGATTTCAATAAAAGACACGAATTTGTGACCAACAATCGGATGTGCTTCAATTGTTTGGGAAGCAATCACTCTGTTCGATTTTGCCAAAAAGCTACCAGCTGTCGGATCTGTAAGAAACGACACCATTCGTTACTGCACCCAAAAGGCGATTCATCGGCAGCTGCTACATCAGAGAACGTAGACCAAGCAACTGCTGAGGTTTCTGGGGAATCAAGTAGGTCAAATAGTGAGTCAACCTCGACTACTCCAATAGTGAACTGTTTTGCGAAGGAGAAAATCAATAATGAAATTTTATTAGCCACATCTCTTGTGGGAGTTGAATCCAAAACAGGTCAAGGTCACATATTAAGAGCTCTCCTCGATCAAGGGTCACAAGCTTCGTTTGTGACAGAGGCCACAGTTCAAAACTTAGGCTTAAAAAGGATTTCTATACATGGAAACATTTCAGGATTGGGAGGCGACCAATCATCAACAGTTGCAAAACACATGGTCGTAATAAAAATCCATTCTCTACTAGAGCCAAACTTCAGACTCGAAGTAAAGGCGTACGTGTTGAGAAACATTACCAGCCACTTACCTGGTAATCGTGTAGCTGCGCCCGTCTGGTCGGAGCTACAGCAGTTCACTCTCGCAGATCCAGATTACGGGACACCCAGTAAAATTGATCTGCTGCTAGGTGCAGAAGTTTACTGTAAAATACTAAAGGACGGCATGACGAGAGGCCCCTCAGGGACTCCTCTTGCGCAATCCACCGTATTCGGATGGATACTATCAGGACCCGTGAATGCTTCACAGACTAACAAAAGAGTATCAGTACTGCATGCCTGTGTAAGCGAAGATGAAGTTCTCAAGCGATTCTGGGAGTTAGAATCCGAGCCCAACAGTTTAGCAAAGATGTTTACGAAGGAAGAACAGGAGTGCGAACGGATCTTTGATGCCACAACTCAGAGAGATGAAGATGGGAGATATGTTGTGAAACTGCCCATCCGAGATGAAGTTCCTCTTGAAAAGAATGGAAACTCTCGACAGATCGCAATAAAACGGTTAAAAACGTTAGAGTCAAAATTAGGAAAAGACGCAACGTTGAAAGCTAGATATACCGAAGTGATAAATGAATACGTACAGTTAGGTCACATGAAGCTGATCCCACAACCTGATCCTAAACGGGAAGAAGCTCGGTACTTACCGCATCATGCGGTCATCAGAGAAGACAAGTCCACATCCAAGCTTAGGGTCGTATTTGATGCATCCTGTAAAGACGGAAAAGGAATATCCTTAAATGATGCGTTGATGGTTGGCCCTACTCTACAGCCTGATCTGAGACACCTTATTTTGCGTTGGAGAATGTATCCGGTGTGCTTGACTGCAGATATCGTCAAAATGTACCGCATGGTGAGAGTTACAGCGGAAGATGCGGATTACCAACGCATTATATGGAGAGAAGATCCTGAGAAAGACATAAAAGATTACAAATTATTGACCGTGACATTTGGTACAGCTTCGGCCCCGTATCTGGCAGTCAAGGCACTTAATCAGGTAGCACGGGATCATGAAAAGGAATATCCACTGGCAGCAAGCAGGGTAGAAAAAGAATTTTACATGGACGACCTGATGTCTGGTGCTCAAACTGTGGAAGAAGGAATAAAACTTTATTTGGAAATGAGTGCTTTACTTAAAAGAGGAGGTTTTATACTTCAGAAATGGTCAAGCAACAAGCAGGAATTGCTACAAGAAATTAATAAAAATGAAAAGGAAAAAGGAAAGGAAGAGGAGAAAAGCCTGGAAATAAAAGATGATAGTATAGTTAAGATTCTGGGACTTACCTGGAACCGGAATCGTGATGAGTTTCAGTACGCCGTGAAATTGCCGCCGCTATCTGAACCTGTCACAAAAAGAGCAATTATCTCAGACGTGGCACGGCTTTTCGACCCTTTAGGCTGGATAGCACCGTGTGTCATCACAGCCAAAATATTCATACAGCGGTTGTGGACAGCCGGTATAGGATGGGATGAAGAGCCTCCGACAGATATTAAGGAAGATTGGCTCACGTACCGCGAAGAATTCCTCAAACTTTCCGACTTTCGCTTACCCAGATGGTTGTATACGAAGAGTGATGATCCAGTAGTTGAATTACACGGGTTTTGTGACGCGTCGAACGCAGCCTATGCTGCCGCAGTGTACCTTCGTGTAATCAGCATCTCTGGTGACATACATGTATGCCTCATTGGAGCCAAAACAAAGGTAGCTCCAGTCAAACAAATCAGTATACCAAGATTAGAGCTGTGTGGAGCCGTGTTGCTTGCAAAATTGCTAGTAGAAACGGCTGAAGTGCTAGAAATCCCTAAGAATCAAATCAGAGCATGGACTGACTCAACAGTAGTCCTCGCCTGGCTAAATAAGCATCCAAGCACTTGGAAAATATTTGTAGCAAACCGAGTCTCAGAAATCCTAACTACATTGGATTCTTCGCAATGGTCACATGTTCCTACAAAGGAAAACCCTGCAGATTGTGCGTCACGTGGGGTGCGACCAGGAGAAATACAAAGACACGCATTGTGGAAACATGGACCTAGATTTTTGCAGAACAATGAAATAGTTTACACTAAGCCAAAGGATAACACAACACATGAAGAAGAAAAAGCTATAAATGCGCATGTCGGTGTAATAGAAGAAACTGTATTAGACAGATTCTCTTCACTGACAAGATTGTTAAGAGTCTGGCGTATTGCAGACGTTTTATAACACGACGTAAGTCAGAAAAAATAGGTCGGAAACAACAGCTCAGTAAATGGGAATTAGATGAAGCGTTGGTCAAATGTTTGAAGTTAGCTCAAGCTTCAGCATTTGAGACTGACATTTCAGATATAAGAAAACATAGTTCAACGAAGTCAAAAACATCGAAGCTTCTATCCCTCACTCCCTTTATAGATAACCAGGGATTGTTAAGAGTAGGCGGAAGACTAGCACAACTGCAAGGTGAAGAGAACGTGAAGCATCCGATAATTTTGCCGCACAATTCAGCTATGACAAAGCTAATTGTAGCCAATGCTCATGAGAAGACATTGCACAGCGGAGCGCAATTAATGTTAAATTATATACGCTCAGCCTATTGGATAATCGGAGCGAAGAATCTGGTTAAGCACTACATACGTAATTGTGTTAAGTGCATCAGATATAAAGCTGAACAACAAACGCAGTTGATGGGGTCCTTACCATCTGTGCGGATCACACCAGCCAGGCCATTTAGTCGCAGCGGTGTAGACTACGCCGGGCCTATCAACCTGAGAACATCTAAAGGCAGAGGACATCACGCCTACAAGGGTTATATTTGTCTATTTGTGTGCATGGTCACCAAAGCCCTACACTTAGAAGTAGTAAGTGATCTGTCCTCAAGAGGCTTTCTCGAAGCGTTCAAGCGTTTCGTTGCTCGGCGTGGCCAGTGCATTGATGTTTACAGCGACAATGGAACGAACTTCGTAGGCGCGTCGAAAGAGCTGAAATCCTTGTTCAACGTGGAAAAATCCAGTATGGTACAAGAAGTAGTAGAATGTCTGGCAACTCAGGGTACCACTTGGCACTTCATACCTCCTAGAGCACCTAACTTTGGCGGGCTGTGGGAGGCAGGTATCAAGTCTACCAAATACCACATCAAGAGAGTAATTGGAGACTCAACACTGACTTTTGAGGAGATGACTACCCTCCTTAGTCAAATAGAGGCATGTCTCAATTCACGCCCTATTTCATTACTCACCAGCGAACCAGGAGAACCAAACCCACTTACCCCAGGACACTTTTTGATTGGAGAACCACTCGTCACTATTCCAGAGATCAATTATGAGATTTCAACTGTAGGTTCACTTAAACGATGGCAATTGACTCAAAAAATGCTGCAGACGTTTTGGCGAAGATGGTCAAATGAGTATTTGACGCACTATATGCACAGATACAAGTGGAGCCACAAATCACCGGAACCCCAAATAGGAGACGTAGTGTTGGTAAAGGATGACGACTTACCCCCGGCAAGGTGGCTTTTTGGTAGAATTGAACAAAAACATCCTGGCACTGACAACCTCACTCGAGTTGTCACACTCAAGTGTAAAAATTCTTTAATAAAACGCCCAGTATCCAAGCTATGTCTGTTACCTGTGGCAAGAGATTGTGAAAGTTAGTTAAGTCAATAGTTAAGCTAATTAAATAATAGGTTATACTTTAAGAAGTAATTGTAGTTTTGATTAATGATTAGTTAGGGTTACCTCTGTCTCTGTGTGTCTGTAATCATTTGCTATTGGTCGCATACATTGTCATGGTGGGCAGTTAATTAAGGACATTTTGTCCATAGTGGGCAGTATGTATAAACTCAAATTAGGTTAAGTTAATTTAGTTCCAAAAGCACCCAATAGGTGTCACTGTTACGCGTGGAAACATGCTAACGAAATGTTCTCACAGAATGTACTAGTAGTAAGTTAGTTGATAAGCGGATCGAACCTTCGGAACAGTTCAATAAATGCATACAAGTGATTGTATTATCAGTACGCCTTGCGTTATCATTTATGTTCCCTCGAAACAAGTGTGCGTCTTGTACACGCGTAAAAACGTCTTTCGGCTTGTGCGCAGCTATCTCCTAACGCCTCAGCTGACTCCTTTAATGGAATTTGCACACAAAACCGTCCGTCAGCAACCCGTTTTGTTGTCTTAACGAAATGATCCTCACATGCGCGTTCTTCCTCACTGCGTGAGTCGGATGACCTTTGACCTATTGGTAACTCCTCGAGCTCCCAGAACCTGCGTAATTGATCATCTAAACAATTCATATTTAGTGATTGCGTGAAATTACACCTTATTGTCTTATTGCGCGTCTAAGACTGAATAGGTCCCGAAACGATCCAACCTAACTTAGTGTTCTGTAGGTACGGTCCATTAACTAGGCGCATTTTTCCTACATCCAAAAGATCCCAAAATACATCCGCACCCAGTAAGAGGTCAACTGATTGACCTTCGTAAAATGTTGGATCTGCCAGGTTTACGTTACCTGGTATTTTGAACATGTCACGACTAATCGTAATTATGCAGCATTCACTGCCACTGTCGAGAATCGTGCGGGCCATGTGATAATTACCTAAATTATCAGGGATCTCAACGAGTGCTTGACAACAAAACAGGTTGCGTCTTAGACAATTGTGTGTTGTCTACGTGTCTACGTGTGCGTTGTTTAATACTTGACGCGATTGCTGTGCGTGTGCAATACACCGTTAGTATCAGCTGCTGTGGAGTTAAACGAAGTCGATGCCTTGTTTTGCGCGTGCAGGCTAACCGACGGAACGTCTGCGTCGTCCGTATGAATTAATGAGTTGTGTTTTTTATTACAGTTTCGACACGGGCCGTATCTGCAATCACTCGCCGCATGACCTGGTCGCAGGCAGTTCTTGCATAACTTCATATTTTCAATAAACTTGATTTTATCCTGGCAGTTTATATCAAGAAATGCTTGGCAGGAATACAGCGGGTGCTTGCCCTTGCACATTAAACATGGTTTAACGTGCGAATTATCGACGGGCTTGTCATGCGGGCTTATGTTACAGTGCAGTTTAGTAGTGAACGCGGTTCTAGTGAAAGATTTCTTAGTGTCGTGCGAAGTATGTGAGCTAGTCTTGCTGTGTGACACTATTAGTGTTTCCATTATATCTGCCTTGTCGCTAACAAACTTGAGCAAATTGTTAACGCTGAGAGCCGGCTTAGACTCATCATGCGACTTAGGTAACAATGTACTTTTATATTGCTCCCACTCGCGCTCAGTTGTGGAATCCAATTTCGATACCATTAAGTAAATAATTAGTGTGTCCCAATATTCCGTAGGTTCACCGAGAAGTTTTAATGCGCGTAGGTTTTTTAATACGGTATCAATTAGCTTCCTCAGCTGTGCAGGCGACTCATTACTGACGTGTTGAATGGAAAACAGCGCTTTAACATGATTATGTAGGAGTAATCTGCAATTATCGTACGGTATAATTCCCATGCTATGCTGTAATTATCAGCAGAGAACTCAAGCGAGTCAATAACCATTTGGGCGGTTCCCTTAAGTGACGACTTTAAATAATTGAATTTTTGTATGTTGGTTATTTCTTGAGAGCTATGTACTAATGATGAAAAGGTGTCGCGAAATTCAAGCCAGTGCTCATAGGACCCATCGAAGGTTGGCAAAGATATTGTAGGGAGTTTAACAAATTGCGTATTATTTGATGACGAGTGCTGTGGTTTACAACAGTCCGCGATCTTTGCCGTCTTAATCATGCACTGGGTTTTAGCTAACGTGCTATAATAATCGCTTTCAAATGATTCACGTTTTTCAAGCAAATTTTCAAGTTCACTCTCGGCTACAATATTCTCCATATGATTATGAATCTTAGTAAATTCAACTAATAAGTTTTGAGCTCCTTGCATGCGTAAATTTAACTCTGTTCGTTGCGTCTCGTTTAGCTCAACCCCCTCGAATGATTCCACAAATTTTCTAAAATTAGTAAGCCTACATTTGACTGAGCCCCGCCTTCTACTTAACTGACTTAGAATGTCTTTATGTTTGCTTGCATCAGAAGCGAGGTGAAAATCATCTACTGAACGCTTTTCGTCGTCACTCATTTCGAAGTTTTGTAGAAGTATGTAGGTGCTTACGGTTGCAAACACCTCCCTGAACAGTCGCGGGCTATTGTGCAACCGTGGCGGGACGGGCGCGCCGGCTACTCAACAGGCGCGTGAAAGCGTACGCGATGGATGACACCCACACACTGGAATTGATAACAGGCACGGTATCACGCAACCGAATAGGATAAGGGCTAGGAATCTGATGGCTCGTCTCACCAAAAAGCTCTGTGCGTCCACCACTGGTCCGTTTCCAACTGTAGCCGATGCGTTCTCACATCTAGTCCATCCAGGCCTAGGGTTCCTTAAGTTCCGGTTCGATGGATCAAAATTATGTCTGTGCGTCTAAACACGGCGTCGGCTCTGAGATGGTGTTGAAGATGTGGATGGCAGGTAGAAATGACGAAAGCGGCGACTTATAAACTTGCGTATAATGTTTAGAAAAGGTTACAAAATACAGTACTCAAATTTGGAAGAAAAAAAGTTAATAAAAAATTGTATAAAGCAAAGCTAGGTGAGATCCTTTGCAATAGAGGTTAAGCGAGCGAGAATGCGTGAATCGATTCCGTAATAAGAAATCCGTATGCGGTCCAAAGCTGCGGTCTCCGGTGGGGCTGTAGCGAGGCTGCTCATTGGCTATGGATCGCGTATGTCGTGATATGCGCGGTCTCTGATTGGCTGCCGATGACGCGATACAAGCTTGAGCCGGCTGCGCTCAGGTAACGGCGGATTCGTTGCCGCGATCAGTAGATAGGCGTTAACAGTGGGAGCCAGAACAGATTTAAATCTTTGGAAGCTTTTAATTAAACAAGGTGAATTCTTGTGTTTCCAGTAACTTGAACAAGATATCTGTAGAGTTAGTTGGGGCAAGATTGACCAAAGCTGATGATTAGTTACTTGAGCACAACGGAAAAGAAATCTGTCGCTGAGAAATTGACGCCGTAAGTCGAGGGGAGGATCCACACACTCCACCTGAAGCGCATTTATGGGACTGGACTTCATAGCACCACAAATAATTCTAAGAGCTTTAGACTGAACATCACGTAATTTCTTAAAACCGGCAGCACTTCCAGGTTCTAGTAATAAAGTCCCATAATCTAAAATACTTCTTATCAAAGCATTGTATAATAGTTTCAAGCAAAAGGGATGTGCACCCCGCCATACCCCCGCTACACGTCTTAGGATGTTAATGTTTTTTTCACATTTGGAAACTAATACTCACAATGAGCAAGACCTGACTGTTTGCTATCTAATATGATGCCTAAAAATTTAATTTGGTTTTTGATTGGAATGACATGACTACCAAATTTAACAGAAACTGGAGGAGGAAGACGTTTTCTTGTAAATAAAACGACAGCACTTTTAGACACAGAGAGCTCTAAGCCATTGGAGTCTAACCACTACTTCAATAAGCATAAGGAAGATGTGAGACTATTACTAGCCCGTTCAATGGATAAGTCAGGTGAATACAATATTAGATTATCAGCATACTGTAAAACTCTGACCGAACCATTTAAAGATGATTCTAAGTCAAATGTATAAATATTATATAGCAATGGGCTCAGTACCGAACCTTGTGGAAGTCCTCGCCACACTGAATGGGTAATTCGATTGTTGTCATCTAGAAGAATACTAATGGATTTTTCTGACAGTAAATTGATTATGAAGTTAGTTAAAACTAAAGGAACACCTAACTTGTAAAGTTTGTCCCTTAACACTGGCACTAAGACATTATCATATGCCGAACTGATGTCAAGGAATGCAGCCATCACTGACTCATTATTCGAAAATGCTAAACGAATATCAGATGTTATTATCGCTAGGCTGTCATGACAAGACCGACCTTTACGAAAGCCAAATTGACTTTGCGCCAATAGTTGCTTGCTTTCCATGAAAAACTCTAACCTGTTTTTAATCAAATGTTCTGCCACTTTGGCAAATACTGAAGAAAGTGCAATTGGGCGATAGGAGGAAACATCATCTGCAGGTTTACATGGCTTGAGTATAGGAATCACAATTTGAGATCTCCAAGCTTGTGGAACAATGCCAGTAAACATAGCTGTATTTATGATAGAAAGGTAATAAGAAAGAATATTTTCACTGACATTTGAAAGAAAAGAATATGGAACCCCATCCTCGCCTGGTGCAGAATCTTTTAAATGATTTAAAATCCCTTTTAATTCTTCCATTCGAAAAGGAGAACCAAGACCAGATTGGGAAGAAGGACTACAAGGAATGGAAGAAGGCTGAAAAACATACTCTTCAGGAACTGATGCAGGAGCTAAGCGATCCATAAATTGTTGAGCAAGGTTAGGAGAAAGAATCTGTCTAGGAGTATCATTAAATGCAGATCTAAACCTTTTTACATTATTCCATACTAAAGAAGGTTGTACATTGGGAGAAAGTGACGAGCAGAATTGCTTCCATCCTTCATATTTTTTCTTGCGCAACAACTTTTTAGTATCTCGTGCAACCTGCATGTAGGATTCAAAGTTTTTATTTGTCATAGATTGACGATAACGTTTTTCAGCCTCCTTTCGTTTTTTAATCGACTCCGAACATTCAAAATCCCATCCCCATTTTTGACAGGAAAATTTTCATCAGCTGCTTCGGTAATGATCTTCGCTAGGGCACCTGAGGAACTAACTACATCCCCTTCAGCTATACTAGGAAGATTTGATATTTTCATTTCCACACAGTTCTGAAACGCTTTCCAATCTACATTACTTAAATTATACTTGAGTCTGGGACTAGGCTTTGGATCTGATGGAATACAAGAAGGAAATTGAATTAAAATTGGAAAGTGATCACTGCCATATGTTGAATCTAATGTAAACCAAGATAAAGATGATGAAAGTTGAGCGGAACAAATAGATAAGTCCACAACGCTAACTGCCTCCAAGGGGCCAGTACGCCTAGTGGGGTAGCCAGTATTGAGAACACACAAATGATGACTATCTAGATTGTCTAAAATTTGTTCGCCATAGTTACTAGAAACGGAACTACCCCAAGAACGATGCTGATAATTGAAATCACCTAGAATCAAGATAGGTTTTGGAAGGGCAGATATTATTTGTTCCATCTCATGAAAAATTATTGATGATGGATGAGGAATATATACAGAGATGATACAAATATTATTTACAATGGCAGCAACGATGGACCAGTCATCATTACTGTGTGATGGAGTAGTTATTTGCGAAAAATCTATACAATTCCTGATGAGTAAAGCCACTCCACCATACCCATCAGGACGGTCCTCACGGAGACTTTAATAGCCAGGGAGTCTTAAAAGAGCTCCGGCCTTAAGCCATGTCTCCGAGAGGGCAAAAACGAAAGGATTAAACTTATTTATAAGATAGATTAGGTCTTGTTTTTTACTAATTACACTTCGACAGTTCCACTGAACTATCTTGTCCATTTTGTATTAAGGTAGCAGCAACTGCTTCAAGCAAGGGGGCAACGTGGGACGATGAGACAAGGCTAGATTTGGTCAACAAAGTAATCAAAGCAATTATAGCCTCAGCGCCCTCAGCCACAGACTGAGTTTGAGATTCAGAATTGTTTGAATCCTTGAGCGCACAACCATTTGTTGGAGGTGGAATAGCATATTCTTTTAACAAGGCATTATGGGCAGCTTGATCATACCCTTTACTAGTTCTAATTGGTGGGCCACGAGGCTTAGCAAATACTGTTCTTCTGTAAGATTGATTATTTGTGTATTGTGCGGTTCCATTCCCAACACTATTACGATATGATTGGTGTATTGCAGGTTGATGAGGAGAAGTATTTGGCTGGAAAAGAACATCTGCAAATGATTTGGATACTAGAGGATGAAGCTTTACAGCTTCTCCATATGAGATGCAGCTATTGGCCATAGTTACTTTGATATCCCTTTGTCTTTTGTGTTCCGGGCATGATTTACTGATGGCAAAATGAGATCCATTACACATAAAACAAAAGGCATTGTCCTCATCAACAGAACAAGTCTCAGCCGTGTGTATTTGTCCACACTTGTAGCACTGGGGTTTTGACCTACAATTTGTTTTGGTGTGGCCAAACTTACAGCAGCTAAAACATTGTACTGTAGGAAAAATGTACAGTTCTACAGGAATAGAATTGTAGCATGAAAACACTCGTTTTGGAAGCTGCTGACCATCGAAAGTTAAAACAACAGTTTCTGAGGGTTGCCAGATGACCGAGCCGTTTATAAGTACCCTTCGATTAAGACGCCTGACCTTGACCACTTTTCCGCACCCAATGGGCACAGAAATGTTGGCCAAAATCTCATCGTCCGACCATTGATCAGGAATCCTACGTACCAAGCCCATGCGTGTTATTGAGAATGATGGAATGTATGCCATCAGATTCTCCCCGTCTAAGCGAGTATCTTTAATAAAAGCGTTAGCGTTCGTAGCCTTGCTGAAAGCCATTGAAATTCGAGTCCTGCCAATACGTTTAACACTGCCATTGATAATGTTCTCAAACCTATTTTTCATTAAAAAAATTCCGAACGCCACTGGATGTAACGACGAATTTGTTTCCACTTTCTTTAATTGTATACGGGCTAACATCAGAATCCACGAATAAATCCCTGCTAAACCTTGGTGTTTCATTTGTTTTACAGTCACTTGTTTTTCCGCAACTATGGCAGGTGACTCTCTAAAACTTTCAGAGCAATCACATTCGTAATTTACGCCATTATTTCTCTTTCGTTTTTTATTGCAGTGTTTGCATACTTTATTGGCTTTCAAAATACGTTTACGGTCGCTTCTGCTACCAGTAGTAGAAGCGTCCGTGTCTACACTGGAATCATCAATAACTATATTACAAGCAACCTGGAGATTAGCACCTCCACGGTCTGGAGGTTCTTTGTCCCCCATGGGGGAGAAATATTTACAAAAACTTACCTACAACGACGAAATTTATGACACTACACAAATATAAATATTAACTACAAATAGGTGAATCAAAATATATACTCTTAGAGGATTTCCCCGCGCACCCCCATCTATCATGTTCCGGTCAAGCGGCCGGTGACGTAACGTAGAGGGGAGCGTGGAGGTGGGAGAACCGAAGCTGGCACGAGACGACTCGCTCGGCGAGACGGCCACTTTTGCTTGCTGCGTGTCAACTGATCGGTCGTGTTGCCTAGTGCATTCAATTGTAGAAATTTTCAAAAATAGAGAGAACTGTTGATTTTCAATTGTAGTTTCTTTTGTCAGGTCATTTAAATTTCTATAATTGTTAAGATCAGAAGTTGGATTCTATAGCCCTTTTTGCTCGCTAGCCTTAATTTAGTGAGAATTCTGTTTTCTGTGAATATATTTCAAGTAAAGTTGTAAATAATATCACTATGCCAGGCCGAGAGTCAAGGTCTAGACAACGTAACTCTTCTCCCAGACTGCGGGAAAGGAACACTACTCGTCAATCACGTGGCGCAGATAGTGAACCTCATTCTACTCGCATAAATAGATCTAGATCTCGCCAGAAACCTCGTGATTCGTCCAATAGTGGTCGCTATAGGCGTCACAATAGGTCATCTAATCGAGATAGATCGCAGAGGCGTCGCGACAGCTCCTATGGGCGTCGCGATAGCCCCCGGCGAGACCCTCTGAACCAAATTTTAGATAGGTTGAATGCACTAGAGGAACGACTACCTACCAGGACTCCGTGTTCCTCGCCGCGTCCTGGCTGCTCGCCAGGACCCGCGGAAACCGTTGTTAACACGCCGGTTACCACCGAGACGCCCATGAGGGCCCCCAACGTGCCTTCGAGAGAAAATGGCACTACGGACAGGATTGTTGGCGCACTTTCATCTTTACTAGCTGTTGCCCGCGACTTTGTCCGCGTAGAATTTGTTTATTGCTATACCGCGGATATATTAAGTTCTGTATAACAATTCAATAGTCCAATCATCCCATGCATTTAGGTCTGTTTAATTTGGGAAGCCATTCTCAAGAATGATGGCTTAGAGCCTAGATGTTATTTTTGGAACTAAAAACAATTACTCTTATATTTTTAATAGCTTTTGCCCGTGACTTCGTCCGCGTGGAATAGTGACTTCCGGCAGATTTTTGGTTCTTCCCACATAGTTCCCGTTCTTGCGGGATTTTCGGAATGGTCGAGTTCCCGCAGAATTTTCCGGATAAAACCTATGTTTTTCTTTTTTCGAGTTTCAAACTATATCTGTACAATTTTTAAAGTAAATTTAATTATTTTAAAGAACTTCTGCATTCAACCGTTCAGTAGGGAGCCGACCGCGCGAGTGAGCCGCGCGGCATGGTATCTCGTTGAGCTACACCCCCCTCCCGGCTTGCCCGCAAGCACCGCCTCTCTCCCGCCGCGCCGGCCAGCGCAGAGAGCGAGTTGGTTTTGTTTCGGAGTTATTTATCATTGTAATCTTTTAAGTTTTTTGTTGAAATTAAGTTATGTCAAAGACAATTTTATTCACAATGAAGTACTCTTAACCAACAACATATTTATTTGAATATAGATTAATATTATTATGTTGATACAACTTAAACAAATTATTTCGACCAAATTAGGTACCATAAAAACGGTTTTTGTGAGTTAATCTTAAAAGATAGACATATACTATCGCGGACTGTTTTTTAGGTCATTAAAAGAGCTATTATTCTTTAATACATATTTTTTGTGTATCTTGAACCGTTTTCACGGCGCACGCAACGGAAGGCTTCAAAGATGAAATAATTTACCACTCTATCTTTGCTCCTATTGGTCGTAGCGTGATGTTATATAACCTATAGCCTTCCTCGATAACTGGACTATCCAACACAAAAAGAATTATTCAATTCGAACCAGTAGTTTCGGAGATTAGCGCGTTCAAACAAACAAACAAACAAACAAACTCTTCAGCTTTATAATATTATAAATAATATAATATAATAATATAAGTATAAGTATATAAGTATAGATTACAAGTAAGATCTAAACATTACTACATTTCTAACTTCGATCCCAGTGTGCACGATTTCGATGTGTGGTGCGTGGAAGTAGATAATGCGAGTGAGTTGAATCACTGGGGCGATCGGGAGTGCCTGGGACGCATTGGTGGTTGTCTACCCGGTGATGCTAAAACGTGGCTAGACGACTGGGTAACGAATGACCGATCCTGGACCAATTTCAAAGCCGAGTTTCGATCTTTGTGTCCCCGTGAAGTCGATATGGCCACTGTTCTATATGAGGTGATGAGTAGCAACTCCACTAAATTTACGACATACGCTGAGTATGCACGAAAGTCTCTCTTGCGACTAAATATCGTTAAGGGTCTTTCAGACGAACTAAAAGCCGCCATTGTAGTCCGGGGCATTGCTGAT
Source organism: Clepsis dumicolana (assembly GCA_963691665.1). Classification (NCBI taxonomy): domain Eukaryota; kingdom Metazoa; phylum Arthropoda; class Insecta; order Lepidoptera; family Tortricidae; genus Clepsis; species Clepsis dumicolana. The sequence continues at coordinate 1,023,955 of OY829530.1, forward strand.
CCTCAAGTGAAGGCCGTAGCAACTAACGCTAAACTACAATCAAGGGATCTTGTCGAATTTTTGTCCGTTTACGTTAAACCAAAAAGTGTAGCCACCAACAATCCTGTTCGTACGTCAAACTCGAGCGCAGTACATTCGCGTAAACGTGAATCACGCCATCTTCCGTTTAAATATGATCGGTTGGCCTGTTATACATGCGGAGGTATAGGTCATAAGCAAGTAGATTGCACTAAGAAACGTAAAATCGAATCCAATACGAGTACATCGCAACAAACCTTATGTTTACCAACCGCAACCAATACCGCTACCGCGAGTAGCGCTACAAAACCAAATAATAAGCCCGTCAAGACGTGTACATTTTGTAAAAAGATAGAAATCAAATAATAAAAGCACTTCGAATGTAAATTTTTGCTTGGATTTGATTCAAAACGAAATGACGTAATGACAGCTATTATCCAACAAAAACCAGTTAACGTTTTGGTAGATTCGGGATCCGACATATCGTTGATTTCGGAGTCAGTTTTAAAATATTTCAATTTGAATAGGCTGCCCACCTACAGTCGTTTGCGAGGCATAGGCAGTCAAGATATCGAGTCAACATCATATGTAAAAACCATCATCGAATTCGACGAATTATCTTTGGAGGTAGATTTATTTGTAGTACCGTCGGACTGCATAAGGGGTTCGATTTTGATAGGTACCGACGTTTTGAATCACAACGGCGTGACGTATATTCGAACGAATGATTCACAACGTCTGATTAGGGTTAATAACGTACATCACGTGTCGATTATAGATGTCGCTACAGTAAATACCCAACTTGTGGGTCAAAAGAAAATATGCCTTTTGGATTTGATTCAAGAATATTCCGACACGTTCACTATTGGCACAGCGACATCTACGGTCAATACGGGAAGTATGGAGATCAAACTTAGCAGTGACATACCTGTGCACTACCGTCCTTATATGTTGTCTGCCGATGAGAAAGCACGAGTTCGCGGTATAATTAAAGACTTGTTAGATAAAGGAATTATACGCGAGTCGCAGTCGAACTACGCAAGCCCTATTCTCCTTGTTAAAAAGAAGAACGGGGAGGATAGGATGTGCGTAGACTACCGCGCATTAAATTCTGTCACTATTAAGGAAAGATTTCCACTACCTTTGATTGATGATCACATCGATAAATTGGGTAACTTCAAATACTTTACCAGCCTCGACATGGCGACAGGTTTCCACCAGCTTCCAATGAAAGATGATGACTCAATCAGTAAGACTGCATTCGTAACGCCCGAGGGGCACTACGAGTATTTAAAAATGCCGTATGGGCTCGCTAATGCACCGATTGTTTACCAAAGGGTAATCACTAAAACATTAAAGCACATGATCGATACTGGTAAAGTTTTGACATATATTGACGACGTCTTAATCATGTCCAACTCTGTCGATGAGGGGTTGCAAATACTTCGCGAGGTGTCGAAGACGCTTAAGGATGCCGGGTTTTCAGTTAACCTAAAAAAATGTACTTTTCTGAATACTGAGCTGGAGTACTTAGGCAGATTGATTGGACATGGTCAGGTACGGCCGAGCCCCAGTAAAACTGAGGCTTTGGTGAAATCGCCTAAGCCTACAAACGTAAGGGAGGTACGCCAGTTCCTCGGACTGGCGGGCTATTTTCGTCGATACATTGCTGGCTATGCGTCGAAAACGGCATGTATCGCGAAGTTGCTCAGAAAAGGTGAAAAATTTATGTGGGGTTTGGAGCAAGACGCGTCACGCGATTACATAATCAAATGTTTGACCGAGGAACCTGTTTTAGCGATTTTGAACCCTGCATTACCCACTGAGCTTCACACTGATGCCAGTGCGATCGGTTACGGAGCCATTTTGATGCAGGAACATGAAGGTAAGCGTAAGTGTGTTGTCGGCTATTACAGCAAATCCACTCAGGGCGCTGAGTCGCGATATCATAGCTACGAACTCGAGACTTTAGCCATTGTTCGCGCCTTACAATATTTTCGACACTACCTAATTGAAATAAAATTTAAAATAATAACCGACTGCAATTCGCTAAAGTTAACCGAGAAGAAAAAGGACTTGTTACCGCGGGTGGCGCGCTGATGGGTCTACATGCAAGATTTCCAGTTCACCTTGGAATATAGAAAAGGTTGCCTTATGCAACACGCCGACTTCTTAAGCAGACAGCCCGCTAACGTGTTTCAGATTCACAGTCCACGTAATTGGGCGAAAATCGCTCAGACAGCTGACTCAGAAACACAGGATATGATGCAGAAGTTACGAGAAGGTCAGTTGGATTCCACTAGATTTTCAATTAAAAACGATTTGTTGTACTATAAGTTTGTACCAACTGGGGAAGACCCTCGTTTCCTCTGCTTCATTCCGAAGGGACATAGACCCAGTTTGTTACGAGTCTTTCATGATGTTCACGATCATATAGGCATTGATAAGACTATCGACTTAATATTACGCCATTTTTGGTTCCCCGGGTTAAGACCTTTTGTTAAAAAGTACATCGGGCACTGCATTGTCTGTCTCTCGCATAAAAAAATGCCTCGAGGTTCAAGTCAGCCGATAGAATCATGGACTAAACCTGATATCCCTTTTCACGTAGTACATACAGATGTTCTTGGTCCACTGTCAGAGTCAAATGGCTATAAGTACATCCTAATAGTGGTAGACTCATTTTCCAAATACTGTTTACTATACGCACTGTACAGACAAGACTCTGACGAATTAAAACGTGTCATTTCTAATACAATCTCATTGTTCGGTACGCCGTCTACAATAGTTTGCGACCGAGGTAGAATGTTTGAAAGCGCGGCGTTTCAAAACTGGGTAACCAAATTGGGCTGTTCCGTGCATTTTATTACGCCTGGGATGCACCGCGAAAATGGTCAAGTCGAGCGTTATTGTCGCACCGTCCTCAACATGCTGCGTATTGAGGTCAACAATAAAGGGGCTTCGTGGTCTGATGTACTTTGGAAGGTGCAACTAATCTTAAATATAACTAAACATGCAACCACGTGTACGTCAGCTTTACAGCTCCTAACCGGTGTTGAGGGAACAACCCCGGTACTGCGGTCCCTGGTGCGTGATGTGGCACTGGACGTGTCGCATCCGAACCGTGAGGCTCTGCGCGTGCTCAGACGGCAGCGCGCTTCCGAACTGCTCGCCGCCAATCAGCAGCGACAGGACGCGTACGTTAACGCGGGCCGACGGCAGCCCCGCACGTTCTCTGTTGGTAGCTTCGTCTTTGTGAGTAAGGGCTCGCAGAGCACCGGGAAGCTGGACTCCGGTATGCGCGGCCCCTACAAGGTCATGCGTGCTCTGCCTCATCACCGATACGAACTGCAGCTGTTGGCCGGGTCATACGGGAAGAAGACTCAAACTGCCGCTGAACACATGATTCAGTGGCCCGGTGAATGGTCCCCGGACGCGTGTGAAGCGTTTTTCGAGACTGGTGAGTGCAAACATTAGAATGGTGATGCGATCCCTACATTGTGCGCTGGCTGCGGAAGATGGTACTACTATTTGCCGCAGCTAACGTTCTGTAGATGGAGTTGTAACCCGTTGTAATGACTATGGTTGGCCTCGACATTATGGCCGTTCCTAGCTAACGCTGTGGCTATCCCTTGGCCTCGATATTATGGCCGTTCCTAGCCAACGCTGTGGCTATCCCTTGGCCTCGACATTATGGCCGTTCCTAGCCAACGCTTTGGCTATCCCTTGGCCTCGACATTATGGCCGTTCCTAGCCAACGCTGTGGCTATCCCTTGGCCTCGACATTATGGCCGTTCCTAGCCAACGCTGTGGCTATCCCTTGGCCTCGACATTATGGCCGTTCCTAGCCAACGCTGTGGCTATCCCTTGGCCTCGACATTATGGCCGTTCCTAGCCAACGCTGTGGCTATCCCTTGGCCTCGACATTATGGCCGTTCCTAGCCAACGCTGTGGCTATCCCTTGGCCTCGACATTATGGCCGTTCCTAGCCAACGCTGTGGCTATCCCCTGGCCTCGACTTTATGGCCGTTCCTATATAGTCAACGTTGTGACTATTCCGTATTCTTTTGTCATTGATTGCTGACATTGCCTTTAGAGCCAATCATGGTTTTCTGATGACAATGTTAATGAATGTTTCAGTGACCAATTACGATGCTAACTGTTCACTGATTCTGGCAAGCATTCATATCACTTATGGTAGAAGTCCGGAACTCTCTCATTAGTGATAGCTTATTGGAGTTGCTTAGTTGTCTGTTTTAATGGGATCACTTGAGTGCACGCCTGTGGTTTTATTGGGACGGATAGCAAAGGCAACACTTTTGAGTATTTGACTAAAACGTGTGTTGTTTGGTGTGTTACAGAACGCGAAGACCAACAGAGCGGCGATGAGCGCCATGGGAGTCGAGATCACGATGAAGCTGACGAGGCCGTTCAGCTGTCAGGAACGGCCGTCTTAGAGGATTTCCCCGCGCACCCCCATCTATCATGTTCCGGTCAAGCGGCCGGTGACGTAACGTAGAGGGGAGCGTGGAGGTGGGAGAACCGAAGCTGGCACGAGACGACTCGCTCGGCGAGACGGCCACTTTTGCTTGCTGCGTGTCAACTGATCGGTCGTGTTGCCTAGTGCATTCAATTGTAGAAATTTTCAAAAATAGAGAGAACTGTTGATTTTCAATTGTAGTTTCTTTTGTCAGGTCATTTAAATTTCTATAATTGTTAAGAATACAATATCACTACCTAACTGACCTTTTAACTAATTTTTAAAAATATTAAAATAAAAAACCTAGAAAACACAACCGCCGCGTTTCACGTTTCCCGCGCTTTTTTCCAACTCCAACTTAGACACCCGGTGAATGTGAAAAACCACAGATTAGAGAGATAATCGCGGCCATTATTCATTCGTTCCGTTCCACTTATACCTTCACTGTACGTTGTTTTTAGTAAATAAAAAATCTAAATAAATATCAAAACCTCCTGAATTACTAAAAATCTAAGTTTTAGCCCCATTTTATTAGGGTTTACTTGCAGACTTGATACGTTAACTCAACCAGTGTCCATAGAATATTCTATATAATATTTTAGCGTAAGAAAAACTGATCCGTGTAATGATATTTTAGATAAGACATTACTATAATTAAAAAAAAGGTCGGTGTTACCAGTGCTCACAAAATAATTAATTAGCATAAACGCATTTTTATACAAGGAAAGATAAATGAAAGCATTTATTAAGCGAAAATAAAATATTTATTCCAAAATTTAAAACTCCAATATATACTATATTGATATTAGCACCACCTATCGACGTTTGACAACAACTTCATGTCTATAACCCAACCAAATAGAATATTATTTAAGTATATACTATACAATGTAACTTGAGTGACTACTGAAATTAGCTGGACAACGAAGTGTATATTTTGTTCTAAGTTATACCACCGTGAACGAAAACGAACGAACCATTATCTCTTAGTAGTCTGTGGAACCATCCATTTCCGATCTTTCCATTTCCGTACAACGGAACGCATATTTTTTTTATGTGTCAAAACCGTCAAAACCAGTTCTACCTCTTACGACCAATAGCAAGCTTCATTTGGTAACGTAAGCCCTTCTCATTGGTTAATCATCGTCCTACGTAATTGAGCGTAAATAATAGAAAAGTAAATCGCGCTGTCATATGACGTGCTAGCTATGACGCATAAGTTCAATTGAAATCGGGTCGGAATTATTTGCGCTCTAGGCGTTTCCAGTGCGTAATATTAGGTGTAAATCCGAAACAAGCGTCTTACGGCCGTGCTTGAGAAGTTCAGCTACTCCATCGCTGTTAAAATAACATAAGAAACAATGGCAGCTCCACCGATTTACAATCCAGTAAGTTGTTCTGATATTTGTACGATACATATTTCTAAGCTAGAATGTGTCGCATAGGTGCGTCTTTCGGTGTTTTCAAGGGCATCTGGCCGCATAGCAGACAATTGGCTGCAATATAAGCCGTGAAAACGTTTTCGTGTTATGGGAAGTACTATTTCGCAAGGATTTTGCGTTTTAACGTGGCCAAGCGTAGTCTGAAGGCCGGGTTGTTCCTGTAAAGGTAAAAATACACTATATTTGGTCACAGTTTCCTTAAAAATTAGCGTTGGAAGATAACTGAACTTATTTACTTATGAAGGGTACCTACACGGAAAGAACATGTAACTTTTTTTTTTTATTAAGATTTTAATCTCAAAATGTACAGCCCTCAACAGACTAAGTTACCACTCAGTTACAGATATAAATATTTAAGTATGTAACTTGTCTGTTTTATCATAAAAAAAAAAGATATGAAAATTATATGGATAACCACATCATTCCAAACTTTCAAATCGTGACAACTCAAAAAGTTGCTAAGGTGACTAGGCATGATCTTTCCATGTATATGCCGTAGCTGCATATTTGTATTACTTATGGTTATAAATAAAGTTTAAATTGTATGCTGTGGCCCCACCTTTAGTGATACTCTTCACGGTTTGTAGGGTTCCAGTTCTCAAAGGGAATATAGGATGACTGGTGTGTCTGTCTGTCTGTCACAGCCAATTTTCTCCGAAACTTCTGGACCAATTGCGTTGAAATTTATGTGTAAAACAGCTTTTAACTGACTACCTACTGAATGAATTTTCATTTTTATTATATCATGCAGTCAGCTTTCAAGCCATAAGCAGATTCCTTGAGTGAACAGGTATGAAATGTGAAGACTGTTCCTCCACCGAGGGATCTGCATCTTTTTATAAAAAAAATATGTTAATTTTGATCATGCATGCCAACAGTAGTGAATTAATTTATACATTTTAGGGCTCCAAACCACAAAAGGAAAAACGGAACCTTCAGTTTGTTGTCTGTATTGTATGTCTATCAAGACATCTGAAATGTGTGGAGGTAGCATACTGAAATTCATATTAAATACTCAATCCTGCAGTCTCTTGAAGCTGTGAAAAAATCAAACTTCGAAGTCAACACAATCAAAAAATACAGTCGTTAAAAAGGTTGCTTCAATACAAATTGCCATACTGTGAAAGCCTAAAGGGTACTTCCAGTTGTGCTAGAAAAATTTAAAATTGGTATGAAGGTAGCTCTTATAGCACAACCACTCAGAAATATCTCAAACTCTTAAATTTTTCGCTAAGCAGCAGTGCTTGCACTGTTGTGTTCCGGTGTGGTGAGTAAGATAGCCGGTGTAATTACGGGCACAAGAGGCATTCCATCTTAGCTCTCTAGGTTGGCAATGCATTTGCAAACCCCCCCGGGATTGTGTTTGTCTATGGGCAGTGGTGATCACTTACCATCAGGTGACCCACTTGCTTGTCTACCTTCCTTTTTGTATAGAAAGAAAAAATGCTTTTATGTCTGTCTGTTATGTAGTTGTAGGTATATGTCATATTCCAATATAAAATGACCCCACACTGCATACATTTTGCTTATGAGCAGGGCTCTGCTAATACTGGACATAAAGCAATGGGAAAAGCGGGAATTTTTTTTGTACGGAACCCTCGGTGCGCGTGCCCGACTCGCACTTGGCCGGTTTTTTTTTCTTATCATAATTTTACTCTGCTGGTTGCAGTGTATATGTACTAGTATGTAGGTACAATAGTGTATTCATTTTATTTGTTTATCAATCATAAACTTAGAGTAGGAATGGAGGGAATGGAGATGTTAACGCGCGATTTCCCCTCTGCCAAAACTCTTAACAATAAGTCTGACCAAAATGATGAGGGTCTGTTGATTGTGTCCGTGTTTTTGGCATTTGTGTGACAGTTTTGTTTTAGTGTGAGTTTGTAGGAACGTAACAAATTTTGACATAAGCGCAGACGTGTGCTGTACGTGTGTGTTCCTCGACCCCCTCAAAAAGTGGCAGAAAAATTATAGTGCATAGATAAGCCAAAGGCGCCTCCCGTCTGTCTGCTTGACGGTCATAACATAAAACATTGTTGTGACAGATAGCACTATCAGCTGATAAATATTTGTGAAAGTAAACAATATGAACAATGGGAATAACAGTAATAATAATAATCAAGTAGGTATTCATGTTAATCTAATTTGGGTGTGCTATAAAACACACAGACAACACACACACAAACACACACACAGGTACAGAGGGAAAACAGAGAGAGGAGAGAAATGGGGAGGGGGAGAGAGGGGGAGGATTAAGGCGCGAGTCTGACTCGCACTTGGCCAGTTTTGTTAATAAGTAGTTGTGTGGTTTACGTTAGTAAGTTGTTAATATAAACATCAGGATAACCCACTTTTAACATGAAACTACCATGAGACTCAATCATCCTAACTAATATTATAAATGCGAAAGTAACTCTGTCTCTCTGTCTGTCTGTTTATTACCTCATCACGGAAAAACCATTGCACCAATCTAGATAATAATAATAAAAGACATTTATTCAATAGTTTGTAGGTATAGCTTAGCTTAGATGATATTTGGCAAGAAAATAGTTTGAACATTGAGGAATAATATAGGCTACTTTTCGGGAAAATTGTATAGTTCCCGCGGGATAGCGATAACCGAAATCTACGCGGACGAAGTCGCGGGCAACAGCTAGTAATGCAATAAAAACGGATCAGTAAAGTGTGCTGCCCTGCATGACAATAGTAAAAATGACGATGAAAACGAGGGTAGTTGTGTGCCGCTGTCAGCTGCGCCTAGTAGTCGCGCGAGCAGAGTCGCGGCGCGCAGTGTGCATCTCGCCGCCGCTGGGTCGTTCGCTCCCAGAGGGAGGACTGCGAATAAGTCCGAAACATGTCGGGCGAAACTCGACTTTTATACGTGAGTGATCCGTTTTTATTTCGTTATCAGGATAAGCCCTTTGGAACAATACAACACAATACGGACGGGTAATATAATCTCGCGCGACAAACAAAGTCGCGGCCTGTCGTGCTAGCCCTACAGAGCAATCTCTCCCAGGCGTTGTATTGATGAATATGAATGTTTGTTCTCGGGTCTTGGATGTTTAATATAAGTATGTATTTATCTATATAAGTATGTGTACCCGTTGTCCAGTACCCATAGTACAGTCGAGTTCTCCAATATCTATACACAGACCTTATTGCCAGTTACATAAGGTCTGTGTTTAGATATTTATGAACCGTTGGCTGTACAGATATTGGAAAACTTGACTGTACAGGCTTTGCCTAGTTTGGGACTAGGTCAATTGATGTCGATTGCCTCGTGATATTTATTTATTATTTACAAGTTACAATTTACAAGCGGAAGTCTCATTCTATACTATAGTAATACAATGTGTCTCTACTCTCTGGACATGGAACGAGATCCCGAGCAGAGTTCTTTCTCAGGAATGTTCTTATATGGTAAATTATTTGTTCCAAAGTATTAAAGGTAAATCAGTAATTTCTCCGTACTGTGGAGTTTGGAATGAGACTTTGTACTTAGGTTAGAAATAACCTAATCAACACGTCCTATTAGCTATGTCCAGAGGATTGAGACATGTTGTATAATTATTATCTTTATCTACACACATATCATAAGTCCTCTATAATGCGTTCAGAAACCGTAGAAAATGACCAGCATTGCAGCACATCGTCGCCTCCGCCGCCAACCACCACGACCAGCAGGTCCAGCAGTAAAGTAATAGTCATTACGACATCTAATTCGATGTCGTAATGACTTTTCGATATCGAATTAGATTTTTCGAATTTGACAATCAACGTAATTTACAATCATAGTGAAATAAAACGAATCACTCACGTATACATATAAGTCGAGTTCAGTCCGACATGTATAAATAATAATGTGTTTTTATTTTTTATAATAAAAAAAAACAGTTTACGAAACGTCAGCTCGGTATGTTTGTCTATCATTTAAAAAAAACAATCAAATTCGTGACAGGTATGGGTATGATATATGCCTTCAGCTTCTGAACCCATCTTATAATATGTGTGTAGATAAAGTATTGTATGCAACTCCACATAATTAGGCCTTAAAACACTCGTGTGAACTCGTTCATAAAAACTCACTCGTGTTTTAAGGACCCTCATTATGTAGCAGTTGCATAAACTACTATTGCCACTAGGCTATCCGGTCGTCAAATGTGTGTGCGGTTGCAGGTGATCCCGTGCGTGCATCCGGTGCCCGGCGGCCTGTTCCCGGGGCGCATGCTGCGGTTCCAGGGCAGTGTCCCGCCCGGCGCGCAGAGGTAACCCCCTACATAAGAATAAATAATAACATACTAGAACGGAAACTCCCGCTCCGGACGGGCTCAAGGTCACGTTATTAAAGTACTCGTTAAACGAGCTACTCAGTCAGGCTGTCACGGCCGCCGTCGCCGTTTGGTTTTAATAGTTTTACGTGAGCCTGTATGTATTTTATTTTATATTTGTAGGTAAGTAATACTTACTTACATCACCTTAATGGCTTCATTTGGTATGGAACTTAAATATAATAACTTCCTATTTAGAAGTGTCTATAATTACGTAGGTACGTAATGATTTGTGAATCGAATATTTTGTGAAACTAGAATAAAATAATTGTAGCGACACAGGATTGCTTAGCTTGCGATATCGCTAACATGCGCCTGCTATGCAGTCCGGAGCGAGTAGTCTCTCGCCCGCCTTTATGTAATTACGTGTTTAAAAGTGAATAAATGGAGTTTTGCCAGATGCAGATATATCATTGAGACCAGACTTATAAACCCCCTACATAATGATTGTTATATCCGTGCCCCAGTGTTGGGATGTAGCCGGGAAGGTGTCCTAAGGTACCGTAAGAGGAGATCAAGGAAAATACCAGTGTTCTCTATTGCGTATATTAACGGACTGACTTGACATTGACAGGTAAGCTTAAAACTACCCACACCGCTAAGCATATACATGACAGTAAAGAAAAACTTATATCTTAGCGATATTATCTTTAGACGTAAGTACGTAATATTAAACAGCAAGCAACCCTAGCAACACGCCTGGACGACAGAGGGGTGTAACGACGTGAAGGGGGAAATAAGTATATAAATAGCGGCGTTTTGTACTCGCTCAAAAGAGATTCCGTTCTACTATGATATTATTTATTCTTATGCCCCCTAATCTAAAGGCGATACCTGTACCCTGGGGTTGCTATATGGAATAACCTAACCAACTTATATAAGTTGAAAAACCCCCTACGTGGTCAATTTAAAGTTCACACACGGGTGAACCGATTTTAATGAAACTTGGCTAAGAACCATCTCGATTAATGGATGGTTCTTAGCCATTGGATGTTTAATATGTATAATAAGTATGTATTTGTCTATATAAGTATGTTTATCCTTTGTCTAGTACCCATAGTACAGGCTTTGCCTAGTTTGGGACTAGGCGGTGTCAATTGTCCCATGATATTTATTTATTTAATTTATTTAGGTTCGCCATTAACCTCCAGTGCGGCCCCAACACGGACCCCCGGGACGACATAGCGCTGCACCTCAACTTTAGGTTCGTGGAGCAGTGCGTGGTGCGCAACCACCTGACGGCCATGGCGTGGGGCGTCGAGGAGACGGCGGGCGGCATGCCGCTCGGTCGGGGAGACAACTTCGAAGCCCTGCTGCTCTGCGAGCCGCACTCTATCAAGGTCGGTGCTACACGGGTGTATAATAGTGGTAAACCTCCGGAGGAACACCGGTGTTTTACCAGCAAAAGTGATCGGTAAAAACACCGGAGGAACACCGGTGTTCTACCAGTGAAAGTGATCGGTTAAACACTGGAGAAACGCTTCTCATTATGACAGGAGGCCTGTGCCCAGCAGTAGGACATAAATAAGCTGATGATGATGAACGTCCCCTCCCAGGTGGCTCTGAACGGCGTGCACTTCTGCGAGTTCCCGCACCGCGTGCCGCACCAGCGCATCAGCCACCTCACGGTGGACGGCGACGTCGCGCTGCAGGTGGTGGCCTTCGAGGGCGCGCAGCCGCCGCAGCAGATGTACATGGTGAGGCCGGGACCCTGGGTCTTGTGGAGGGTGGCCTGTGTAAAGTGGAGGGTAGTCTGTGTGATATGATATGTAGGATAGACTGTAATATGTAGGGTGGCCTGTGTAATACGGAGGGTAGCCTGTGTAATGGGTAGGGTACCCTGTGTGATGTGATATGTAGGGTAGGTAGCCTGTGTAATGGGTAGGGTAGCCTGTGTGATGGGTAGGGTACCCTGTGTGATGTGATATGTAGGGTAGGTAGCCTGTGTAATGGTAGGGTAGCCTGTGTGATTGGTAGGGTAGCCTGTGTAATGGGTAGGGTAGCATGTGTAATGAGTAGGGTAGCCTGTGTGATGGGTAGGGTAGCCTGTGTGATGGGTAAGGTAGCCTGTATGATGGGTAGGGTAGCCTGTGTGATGGGTAGGGTAGCCTGTGTGATGGGTAAGGTAGCCTGTATGATGGGTAGGGTAGCCTGTGTGATGGGTAGGGTAGCCTGTGTGATGTGTGGGGTAGCCTGTGTGATGGGTAGGGTAGCCTGTGTATTTAATTTTTTTATATATTTTTATTTATTATTACTATAGGTACTTTTGCTCATAATTTGACGGTTTGGCTAATTCTTGCCTAGTGTTCCTTATTCAAACCAGATTAGCTGGAAGAGATCCCTTTTATGGATAAGTTCGCCGTTGTACTACATTTTCTGTTTGTAATTGTTAAAATTTTTTGAAAAAATCCAAAAATATAGTCCATACAGGTCATGGAGACGATGATGGTAATTTTTTTTATTTGTTTTCCAGTCGGAGCCGCCCGCGTACGGCGCGTACGGGGCTCCGCCGGCGTACGGCGCCCCGGCCTACGGCGGGCCTCCGCAGGGTGAGCACTCAGTCTTAACTTACACCAAAGCAAGGGCGCGGCTACAGAATTATATCATCAGGCTTGCGGGTGGTAGGACCTTGTGCGAGGTCCGTCCGGATAGCTACCACCATCTTATTCGCTAATCCTGCCGCTAAGCAGCAGTGCTTGTACTGTTGTGTTCCGGTGTGGAGAGTAAGACAGCCGATGTAATTACGGGCACAAGAGGCGTTTCATCTCAGCTCTCTAGGTTGGCAACGCATCTGCAAACCCTCCGAGGTTTCGGGGGTCTATGGGTAGTGGTCGTCACTTACCATCGGTGACCTACTTGCTCGTTTGCCTTCCTCGTATAAAAAAAAAACATCAGGCTTATGACCTAACTCGCTCGCAATCGCCACCTTGTTAATTTCGACAGTTTTTAGGGTTCCGCACCTCAAAAGGAAAAACGGAACTTTTATAGGATCACTTTGTTGTTCGTCTGTCTGTCTGTCAAGACCCTTTTTCTCTGGAACGCGTGGAGGTAGCATGCTGAAATTAATATCAAATGCCCTGCGGTCCCTTGAAGCTGTGAAAAAATCAAACTTCTAAGTCAACGCAATCAAAAGATACAGTCATTAAAAAGGTTGTTTCCGTACAAATACTGATGTACCAGTTTTTGACAACCTATGCTAATTCAAAAACCATTTCGAGGAATAGGTTTTCTTAACAATTTCCAATCATCAGATTTTATTAATAAGTTATTGCTGTTTTTTCATTTAACTTTATTTTGACCTTAATCGTTGTGACGAAGACATGTCTAAGACACGAGCTCGTAATATTTTTTACTTAGCCTGTGGTCGGTCTGCTGGGAGTCCTAATTACAGCTGCGGTGTACATTCTTATTTTAACGTAACTCTCAGTCGTACTTTTGTTACAAAATAAAAATGAAATAAAATAAATAAACACTTACGAAGCAAAAGCTGGTTTGATATTTAAATATATTAAATTAATCAAATCGTTTCAATGTACAAATTTAGCTAAAAAGGTCACTGAAATTCACAACATTGAATGTCATACTTCGGTTTCGGAGCGTTTGAATTGTTATCTGACAGCTTTTCTCATGTCGCTTTGACGTTTTATTCAAACACGATTAATTTGTTTACGATATCTGAATCGAAATTTCAATCCCACCGTATATGAATTAAATGCTTTATTGTGCAAAAATATGGGAACACATACAAATAAGGATCATTAAGATACACTAGTGATCGCTTATAGTGATCCTCCGTGCGCGCAGTATTCGTAAAAAGGGATCCAACGTTTTCGCTTAACATGTTATTTATATAGACAAGAATTTCAAAGGCGATCCTTCTACTTTGAGTATTCCTGAATCTTCTGCACGTATATTTCTGTGAAAGTTGTTGCAATCAGGCACGAAACACGTATATTTCTCCATTTTGTCGTAAGGTCATTAGAATCAACAACAAATATCGGTATCATGTGGTGACATGATTGACAATGACATGACATGTTATGTGTAAGTGTTGCCAGTCAGATATTGCAAAAACGTGCATTGGGGTGCATTCAAGATAAAAAAATCTGTTATCTTGATCAAACCCCCTCATTGTGACGTCATTGCCGTAGCTAACATTTTTAATTAATATAAAAATACGCATTTAAATAAAAAAAATAGAAACTCGTATCCTTATTTTGGCCTATTTCATCGTATATAAAATATAAAAAGAGGGGGTTAGATTTTTCGGTACATCCCCATTGCCGTACTGCAAAAACCTAAAGGGTAATTCCAGTTGTTATAGAAACTTGAAATTTGATGTGAAGGTAGCTCTTATAGCTCAACCACTCAGAAAAATCTCAAAATCTTAAATATTTATGTTTGTCTGCATATGTCACAGACCAATATAAGATGACCCCACACTGCGTACATTTTGCTTAGGAGCAGGGCTCTGCTAACACTGGACAACTTAAAACACTGGGGAAAAGCGGGAATTTTTTTATACGGAACCCTCGATGCGCGAGTCCGACTCTCACTTGGCCGGTTTTTTTAATGGCTTGCTCTTCTTGCAAGGAGTATTTTGCCAATGTCAGCGTTTCCTTTTTTTTCTATCTTCCGCTTCCAGAAAAATAATCACTTGTCACTATTTTATGGGCTCACAATTGGTATCGGAAACAGCTAGCTGTCAGTCATACAAAAACTGTAATATATTAAACTGGGGCCTGTGAGTGGGGCACGGACCAACCACCCTCTGGACACCGCATCTTCTATAATTTACTTAGAAAGTCATTACGAAAGAAGCCGCGGTGAGCGGGCTGGGGGAATGCGTCGTGATTGGTTCACAGCTTGTCATCTCGCTTGTCATCTGGCCGAAAGTGAGCCGCGATTGGTGGCTAAGAGAGATTTATACGAGGGCTGTTTGATAAGTACCCGTTTTCTAAATATATTAATATCACTGGCCGCAAATAAGTATACCATCTTTTTGAGCCATTTTTCAGAGGCGGGAAAATTAAAAAAAAAAATGGAATTCTTTGGTTTTTTTCTCATTTGACAACGATTCAGTGAAGGCGTGAACTTAAAATTGTTAAAATGGAGAAAGAACAGTATCGGTCTGTAATTAGATTCTTATTTTTGGAAGGAAAAACATGTGATGAAATAAAAGTAAGAATGCAAGCGGTTTACCATGAATGTGCTCCTTCTATGACAACTGTCAGATATTGGTATAACGAGTTTAAGCGGGGGAGAACAACCGTCTTTGATGAGGATCGCCCAGGCCGGCCAGTTGAGGTGACTACAGACGATATGGTTAAGAAAATTTAAAATATCGTTTTAGTTGACCGCCGAATTAAACTTCGAGAAATCGTTGATGCTGTAAACGTTTCAATCGAGAGGGTACAACACATATTAGAAGAAAAATTGTGTATGAAGAAAGTATCGGCGAGGTGGGTGCCGCGTTTACTCACGGAGGAGCAAAAACGGAACCGACTGATTACTTCGGAGCAGTGTTTGGCCGTGTTCAAACGTAACCCGAAGGAGTTTCTGCGTCGTTTCATGACCGTGGACGAAACGTGGGTCCACCACTACACCCCGGAAATGAAAGAGCAGTCGAAGCAGTGGATTTTACCGGGTGAACCTGCTCCAAAGAAAGCAAAAACCGTCCCATCGGCTGGAAAGGTCATGGCGACCGTTTTTTGGGATTCGCAGGGTATTATACATATTGACTATTTAGAAAAGGGAAAAACAATAACAGAACAGTACTATGCCAATTTATTGGATGAATTTGACACCGTGTTGAAGGACAAACGACCCCATTTAAAAAAGAAAAAAGTACTGTTTCATCACGACAACGCCCCGGCTCATTCGTCCAGAGTTGTGACGGCTAAATTAGCACAGTTACGCTACGAACTATTGTCTCACCCCCCGTATTCTCCAGATTTGGCCCCATGCGATTTCTTTTTGTTTCCCAACCTAAAAAAATGGCTCGGTGGCAAGCGAATTGGGTCAAATGACGAAGTCATTGCCGCCACAGAGGCCTATTTTAATGACTTTCCAAAATCATACTTTTTGGATGGTTTATTGAAGCTTGAGTATAGGTGGAACAAATGTATAGAGTTAAAAGGTGACTATGTAGAAAAATAAATGCATATATACAAAAATAAATATTTATTTTTTCCATGAACGGGTACTTATCAAACAGCCCTCGTAGGTGCAAATGAGCATATGCGTTTCGAAAACATTCGCCCTGATATTTGGTGTCCAGAGGGCGGTTGGTCCGTGGAGTGGGACGACTTACGGCCGTTCCCAATAATCAATCCACGGATAGTTTTCCTTACCAACAGTTACATTTTGACAGATTGCCCATAGAAAATGTGTCAAAATGTAACTATTGGTAAGGAAAACCCTCGGGGGATTTTTCATATCTTCCCAAAGATAGCAGCATGTTTTAAAACTACACAAGATTTTTCTACTGAATTTTATTCAATTTTGTTTTACAGGATAAATTTGCAGCTATAATATGATTATCTTGATCCTGTACTTTTAACATTAGAAAGAAGGTATACAATATTGACAGGATAGTGAAACAAACGGATCACTCACGTATGTCAGTCGAGTATAGCCCGACATGTTTCGGACTAATCCGTAGTCCTTCCTCTGGGTCTTTTTATTGAAAAACGCTTTTTAAAAATAAGTAACAGCAAGTAACATTAAAAAAAAAACTTAATTATTTATGTTGTTATGGTTTTATACGTAACGGTTACTTATATTTAAAAAGCGTTTTTCTATGAAAAGACATGCCAAGATTGTTTACCTTCTTTCTAATGCAAAAAAAAAACGAATAGTGTATTCATAAAATAAATTAGTATATTTCTACCCTAAGTACCTACCCTATGCTAAGGATGATGAAGCCAAGAGGACTGGCAACGTCTGTACAAAGTCTGGTTCCTTTACAATTATAAGCCTGCAACTAGTTTCATATAAAGAGGTCTCTGTTCCATTCATTCCGTATGACACTTAGGCCTCTGCTTAACCAATAATAAGGCAGAGGCGATTTAGCGACCACATACACTTACTTGGTAATTCAACCTTAGTATCTGAATAATACGGTACAATATGAATTGTGTTTATTTAAAAAGCGAATAAATATCAATTGTCAGGTATTATATGTATTCCATAGTCGCTTTTCATTCGGTGGTAGTATGTATTGTTTACATATAGTAGGACCTTGTGCGAGGTCCGTCCGGATCGCTACCACCATCTTACTCGCTAATATTGCAACCAAGCAGCCAATGCTTGCACTGTTGTGTTTCGGTGTGGAGAGTGAGACAGCCGGTGTAATTACGGGCACAAGAGGCATTTCATCTTACGTGGCCACGCAGTTCGTAGTTACTCGAACTCGAACTTTTTATCGCGACAACGCGACACGAACCTTCACCCGATAGTGTAGCCGTAGCATTAGACACACGAGGAGGTACCCAACCCGCACCCCAGGGTCGTGTTTTATAAAGCTACAAGTTACAATTTACAAGCGGAAGTCTCATTCTATCACCTTTTATTATAAAGAGACTTCCGCTTGTAAATTACGACTTGTATCTTTATAAAACACGACGCAGCCCCCCGACTACGGAGTGCAGAATCGAACTTCGTATCGTGCCGTCCCTCTCAAGCTAATATTATTTACCGCGAGAGTGAGCGGGACGATACGATACGAACTTCGATTTTTGAATTTCGTAGTGTGGGGGCAGGTTATTATTGTAAAGGAACGCGACGTATTCACATTGTCAGTCCTCGTGACTTTGTCGTCCTTGCAGAGGTGTAGAAAAAACTGCCGGTGTTTTGTATAGTTTTTTGTATAAATTAGGATTTTAAGAAAAGCATGTATTTTAACATCGCGAGTGAAGTGTTCATACTAATACTTCGTAAGGTAAGTATAGAGATATATTAATATTGTATGTAATTTGTGTATGTTCTTAATATGTATTTTGTATGTTTGTGGGTTTCGCACTTTTTAAATACCCCCTCTCCTCTAAAGCTGCCGATTAACTTGAGCATAAATGTTGTGCAGTCGAGTTCTCTAATATCTGTGCAGCCAACGGATCATAAATATCCAAACACGGACCTTATGTAACTGGCAATAAGGTCTCTGTATAGATATTTTTGAACTGTTGACTGTATAGATATTGGAGAACTCGACTGTATGTCCCAAATGTTTGATCATATTTTTCTCTACACGGTGCGTTTTGATGAGCCGTCCAGAATTCAGCCAGGGATTGAGTAAGTCTAAGAGAGCACCCTCTGTAAAGTTTTTTAAATAAAAAACATAATTTAGAATGTATGGGACAGTTTTTTTTTTTTTTTTTTCATATAAAAACTTCACCGGGGTGCTCAGTTAGACTCAACTCATTACTCAACCCCTGACTGAATTCTTGACGGTTCAATAAAACGCATCCTGTATATGGAAAATTAAATTATTCAGGGCCTAGGCAAAATTAAACAAAAAAATATCTTTTTATTTTGACTCTCAATTAATTGGCAGAAAAAACTGTATATTTTTAAAATTTGCATGCTATCTAAAAAATTGTATCAACGACCATGTATTATCTAATATATGAAGTCGAAAAACCAGAACGGGATAAAAGAAACGAGACAGAGCGAGATGGCGCTCTACAACACCATTTTGACACGTTTCTCCCAAACAACGCATTATTTCTTTGGATTTTTAAAGCAATTCGATTCTTTGATCTTAGGAATCGCGAAAAACTTGAGAAAATATGATATTGGGTGTGTAAGTTTTGTATAATAAGCAAAATAAAATCGCAAGTTCGAATTTCGAGCCAAAAGCGAGCGATGTATTATCTATGCCAGTGTTGCCGTTCAGGAATAAAGAAATCCATTCATTACCCTGCATTGCAGTCTACGGAAAAAAATAATTTTATCTATGTATATATTTATTGATATCATAAAAAGCAAAAAATACGTGTCCAGTATTTTTTTTCGATAATCTATATGACTGACTAATTAGAAATATTACTTTTTTACCCAGAGGACACATTCCTATTGCTATAGAGATTCCTTACGTTAATACATATCATATTCCACGCGTACGGAGCCGCGGGCGCTCTCTAGTTTATTATACAATTGAGGAATTGCAACAAAATTACCTTAAATCAGAATGTCCTTATCAAGAACGAAACATTATTAACTACTAGCTGTTGCCCGCGACTTCGTCCGCGTAGATTTCGGTTATCGCTATCCCGCGGGAACTATACAATTTTCCCGAATAAAAATTAGCCTATGTTATTCCTCAATATTCAAACTATCTTCTTACCAAGTTTCATCCAGATTGGTGCAGCGGTTTTTCCGTGAAGAGGTAACAAACAGACAGACAGCGGTGGTGCGATTTGCGGGTGGTAGGACCTTGTGCGAGGTCCGTCCGGATCGCTATCACCATCTTACTTGCTAATCCTGCCGCTGTGCAGCAGTTCTTGCACTGTTGTGTTCCGGTGTAGAGAGCATGACAGCCGGTGTAATTACGGGCACAAGAGGCATATCATCTTAGCTCTCTAGGCTGGCAACGCATCTGCAAACCCCTGGGGTCAAATCACTTATCACCAGAGCTCTGACAGGTCATAGCAAAAATAGATA
The DNA here is from genome assembly GCA_963691665.1 of Clepsis dumicolana. Lineage (NCBI taxonomy): Eukaryota > Metazoa > Arthropoda > Insecta > Lepidoptera > Tortricidae > Clepsis > Clepsis dumicolana. The sequence continues at coordinate 1,043,889 of OY829530.1, forward strand.
TGGAAATAGAACAAGACTCAATAGATACTCTAATTATCTAAAGAGGATATTATCGTAATTTAACATTTGTACTTTATAATGAAATGAAAATAGTTAAATAATAATTAGCACCAATAATTAAATAATAAACAAAATTAAATAAGAACATTGATTTGTTCCAGAAAATGCAGTAGTCGATGATAGCATAAAATGTTCAATACGACCATCAGCTTATTTTTTTTTTAAATGGAAATACCTTCACAAACATATGGTAAATACCTTCACAAGCATATGATAAATACCTTCACAAACATATGGTAAATACCTTCACAAACATATGATAAATACCTTCACAAACATATGGTAAATACCTTCACAAACATATGGTAAATACCTTCACAAGCATATGATAAATACCTTCACAAACATATGGTAAATACCTTCACAAGCATATGATAAATACCTTCACAAACATATGGTAAATACCTTCACAAACATATGGTAAATACCTTCACAAACATATGGTGAATACCTTCACAAACATATGGTAAATACCTTCACAAGAATATGGTAAATACCTTCACAAACATATGGTGAATACCTTCACAAACATATGATAAATACCTTCACAAACATATGGTAAATACCTTCACAAACATATGGTGAATACCTTCACAAACATATGGTAAACACCTTCACAAGCATATGGTAAATACCTTCACAAACATATGGTAAATACCTTCACAAGCATATGGTAAATACCTTCATAAACATATGGTAAATACCTTCACAAACATATGGTAAATACCTTCACAAACATATGGTAAATACCTTCACAAGCATATGATAAATACCTTCACAAACATATGGTAAATACCTTCACAAACATATGGTAAATACCTTCACAAACATATGGTGAATACCTTCACAAACATGGTAAATACCTTCACAAGAATATGGTAAATACCTTCACAAACATATGGTGAATACCTTCACAAACATATGATAAATACCTTCACAAACATATGGTAAATACCTTCACAAACATATGGTGAATACCTTCACAAACATATGGTAAACACCTTCACAAGCATATGGTAAATACCTTCACAAACATATGGTAAATACCTTCACAAGCATATGGTAAATACCTTCACAAACATATGGTGAATACCTTCACAAACATATGGTGAATACCTTCACAAACATATGGTGAATACCTTCACAAACATGGTGAATACCTTCACAAACATATGGTGAATACCTTCACAAACATATGGTGAATACCTTCACAAACGTATGGTGAATACCTTCACAAACATATGGTAAATACCTTCACAAACATATGGTAAATTTTGGGTTACTATTATAAATGTAATTGAAAAATATAATTAAATAATACTGTACATAATGCGACTCTATTAATCTTGTTCTATTGCAACACGGTGCAATTATTTTGCTATGACCTGTCCGAGCTCTGCTGATCACTTACCATCAGGTGATCCACTTGCTCGTTTGCCTTCTTTGTCGTAAAAAAAATGTATTGGTGCGGCTTTACAAATGATACCGCTGTCTGTGCGTTAGCAGTTTCATGCGGTCATCCCCACGCTCCTTTGGATACAGGGTGCTTCGCTTTGGTGATTTTGTTTTTTAATTGGCATTATTTTTTTAATTTTTGTTTTTCTTTGGCACAGGTTTCTATTGAGGGGCTCCGTAGAACGATTGGTGCTATCACGATTTATAGGTAGAGTAGACACTTTTGTTTATTTTTTTTACCCCCGGAGAAAAAAAGGGTATCTGTGTATCTGTCTGCGGCAACATGGCTCCCAAACGCGTGGACCGATTTCTATGCTGTTTCTTTTAATCGAAAGCTAGTTTGATCGAGATGGTTCTTAGCTAAGTTTCATTAAAATCGGTACACCCGTTTTTGAAATATTGCACTTTGAAATGGCAATGTCGGGGTTTTTTCACTTTTCTAAGTTGGTTAGGTTATGCTTTTTTTGTTTTAATTATAATTTTGGACGTTTGCAACATTAGAAGTACAGGTGGACCACAAATATAAGTTACATCGGCAATTTTCGTCCGCGCAGACCAAGGACGATAAAACCAAGAGGACTGCCAATGGCTACAATGTCGCGTTCCTCTAAAATAATGAGCTTGCTGTAGCTAGTTTCACTATAGAGAGGTCTCTGTACCATTAATTTTGTATGACACTTAGACCTCTGGCTAACACAATAGCGCCATCTATGAACTGAAAGAAAAAACTAATTTAGATGGCGCTATTGTGTTAGCCAGAAGGCTAAATGTCATACCAAATGAATGGTACAGAAACCCCTCCGTAGTAAAACTAGCTACAGCAGGCTTATTATTTCAAAGGAACGCGGCATCGTATAGACACTGGCAGTCCTCTTGGTTTTATGGTCCTTGGCGCAGACGAATGTAGACAAATACCGAACTGGATTTTAAATCGATACATGTGTGATGTTTGTTCTCGGGTCTTGGATGTTTAATATGTGTATAAGTATGTATCTATACCTATAAAACAGTACCGTGCCTGACTGACTGACTGACAGACAACGCATAGCCTAAAGCACCTAGAGACTTGAAATTTGGCAAACACCTTGCATATACCTTGAGTATCCCAGGGTGCACTAAGAAGGGATTTTTCGAAATTCCCACGGGATAGGCAACTAGCCCACTTTTAAATATTTCACGGGAGCAAAGCCGCGGGGCATAAGCTAGTTTATCTATATAAGTATGTTTATCCGTTGTCCGGTACCCATAGTACAGGCTTTGCCTAGTTTGGGACTAGGTCAATTGTCCCATGATATTTATAGGTAGTTACTAGTATGTCAAATATGAATGTGTTCCATTTTCTGTTTTTTATAGTGTGACCCCAAGATATGCCAGTTGAGAAATGCTTATTTTTGTTTTTCCGTTTTTCAGGTGCCCTGTGAATAAGAAAAATTGGAACGAAGAATTCAAAGAATACGCTGAGCAAATTTTTTTTAACTGTTTTTGTGAATTTGTCGATTTTTTTGCACTTTAAGTGTTTTTTTAAGTAATTATTGTTTCTCAAAGAACCTTATGATCTTGTATTCGTATTAATTCGTTGTTTTAAGTTTTTTTTTTTAAGGATAACTCAACACATTCAATGGGTTAGTCACATTTTTCAACTAAGTTCAAGGTTGTTTTGGCAATAAAAAAAATTGTTTTTAGAAATGTGATTTTGGCATTTAAAAAGTATTAAAGTTTTGGTAAGGTGAGCCTTCAAATTCAAATAGTAACGTTTAAAATGGTAAAATATAATTTTTCTTCGCATTTTTACTAAATAATGTTTTTTTATCTAGTTAGTTGGCAGTAGATGCTTTTGAGCTGGAAAAAATGGGTCAATCAACTTTTAGGGTGGTTATTCTGTCCCGTCACTCAGGAGACAACAGTGATACAGTTGCTTAGATAAACCGTTGTCATGGATACTATTAGCACAGTCTATACAGTCGTCCGACGAAGGCCTCTAGACAGGTCAATCGTGCGGGGGGTGCGGGGTGCGGGGCGGGCAGGGCGAGCCCCCTTGCATACGCCGCCGCTGCCCGATTAGTTAGGAACTTTCGCCCTCCTTGGTGCTTTGGCCATGCGGTTGCGGTGTCGGCATTTACGCAAACATCAAAGGCGTCGGACCACTGGTAGGTACAAGCTCTTTACACTGTGCTATTAGCATGCTTACGAGATAACGCATGATGAAATAGGCTTACAACTGTTACGACTCCTAACTTTTGGTACATTTGTACGATAGAAAATGGTTCTTTTAATGAGTGACCGAGGAGACGTCGTCATAGCAACGAGCAATACTGAAAAGTTGATTGACCCAAATTATATTTAATTTTATGGAAGCACTTTATTGTCGCTCGTGTGTTCAAATTATTAAAAAAAAAACAATAAATGAGAAACCATTCGTTTACACTAATATTCGGAGAAAACCATTAGTGTAGTCAGAGACCCAATCACGAGTATACGAATCCTGCGTAACGTTATCGAGAAAATTTGTATGACGTTTGGAACAGTGCCCGCCCGTGAGCGTGTTTGGTACTAAAATTTAATATGAAGTGTCGAGTTGGCGATACGATTACGTTAAGCGGGATTCGAATATTCGTGCTCTGTGTGCCTCTGCGCCTCTTGTTCTTTATCGGCACTGAGTGAAATCTCTTTCAATACACTTTAAGCAATAAATGTTCGTTTTACATTAGGTATGTTTATATTTCCTACCGTCGTTTGTGAATAAATTTAGTTATGTAAATAAAATCGCATTTTTTTGTCATGTAATTGCTTTTTAAATGAAAAGTAACACGTTTGTAGTTATTACATTATTATGGTGGTTAATAAAAAATATAATATCTATCTTGTTTTTTTTATCTAGCTTAAGCAGCCCCCCTAGCCCCAGTGGAATAACAATAATAATAATAATTTCTTCCCTATCCCATGTCAAATGGCCATTCTTAGTGCAATTTTATGACCATCAAAATATATACATATGAACTAAAACGAATAAGCTACTTTGCTCACCCGCGACACAAGTGACAAAATAGTTACATCTGTGCGCCAAATGTATGTTTTTATGCAACACCTCCGCCTCCACTGCTACACGAATCAACACATGCCACACAGACCCAACTATCACCACCACCACTACACTAAACGCTGACTCGTTTCGGCACTCTCCACGAGGCCATTATCAAAGCACCAGAACGACCGTTCAACATGCCACCGGTTACACTACAGACATACGTAAACCAAATAAATAAAAAACCGGCCAAGTGCGAGTCGGACTCGCGCACGAGGGTTCCGTAGAAAGATTTTTAACGCTTTTCCCCAGTGTTTGAAGAAGTCCAGTGTTAGCAGAGCCCTGCTCCTAAGCAAATAGTACGCAGTGTGGGGTCAACTTATATTGGTCCGCGAAATCTACAGACAGACATAAAAATTTAAGATTTTGAGAATTTTCTGAGTGGTTGTGCTGTGAGAGCTACCTTCATACCAAATTTCAAGTTTGTAGGACAACTGGAAGTACCCTTGAGGTTTTCACGGTACGACAATTTGTAGGGAAACAACGTTTTTAATGACTGTATCTTTTGATTGCGTTGACTTAGAAGGTTTATTTTTTAACAGCTTCAAGGGACCGCAGGCTTTAGTATTTGATATTAATTTCAGCATGCTACCTCCACGCGTTCCAGTGAAAAGGGGTCTTGACAAACAGACAGACGGACGGGCAACAAAGTGTTTTTACCTTTTGTAACGGTACTTTGGTACGGAACCCTAAAAATCTGTTGAGCAGCTGGACTTGAACCAACAACCTCGGTAATCCGTACCACGCTCCACCAATTAAGCCATACTTAACTGGCTGAACCTAACGAATTTTTCAATGTATTTTGTCATATTTTAAAATACTCTCTCTCTTTCTCTTTTCTTCTATCCCGATACAGCTCTGTGCGTGTTGCGCTGCGCTGGCAACAGTTACTCTGACAGGGGCCCTGTATGTCTGTAACTATATGTTGGTAGACATTTACCGAAAATACCACTTTCGACGGCTCGCTTGGCGGAGCTCCTATTTCTAAGCGGTTATCCTTTGTGTGCGGAGAAGACAAACCATAGACAATAGTTACAGGAACTCGCATAATTCTTGCTGTTATCTGTAAGAATTGACACCACTGTCACAATCTAAAGCCAAACAATAAATATTTTTATAAAATATTTATTATTATAAATTATAACTGTAACTGGAGCCCATAGAAGGCTTTCAAAAGCAAATTTAATAATTGCAATGACTGACGTAGCTGACCGCAACCGCAACGTAAGTGGTAATCATTGAGAATACTTAAGTTGTTTGAAAAGTGATAACTCAGTCCAGTTTCAAACCTAAGTTTAGAAGAAGTAGTAGCTTGCTTAGAAGTTAGAATACAGAGCGCCTAGTGTACCTAATCGCCGACCAGGCCAAGAAATACGTCTCGATCGCATTCGCGTTTAACAATTCTCATGCTAATGAAATAAAAACGAATCACTCACGTATATAAGTCGAGTTTAGCCCGACACGGTTCGGACTAATTCGTAGTCCTTCCTGTGGGAGCGCACGACCCAGCGGCAGCGGGGAGGCGGTGGGTCGAATTCTCATGCTATTTGACACTAACCAGTTAACGCAAACGCGATCGTCACGTATTTTTAACCGACTTCAAAAAAGGAGGAGGTTCTACGTTCCACTGTATGTATTTTTTTTTATGTATGTTCATCGATTACTCCGTCAATTGTAGACCGATTTTCAAAAAGAAAATTGTTATTCGAAAGGGTATACTCCTGAAGTGGTCCCGTTGTCACCAAGTCATGATCTGATGATGGGATCCAAGCACGCATTATGTGTTTCATATATTTTCAAAGGCTATTTAAGTATTTGCGTCTGATAGTCATCATGTCATGTTGATGAGCTGATGATGGAAGGTATAACTCCTTAACGGTTAGGAGTTTGAGGATAATTCTGAAAATGTTAAATCAACATAAAATTGTGAAATAAAAATCTTTTAACAAAAAAGTAAAACCGCCTTCAAAAAAACTCTTAGATAAAAACGTAAAATAATCCTCTAAACCCTAAAGTTTTATGGCCTAGCACTAAGTAGCAGAAATATGAAGTCGGTGCTTCATTCAAAGACTATTCCGTTCGCACCGCACCGACTTCATATTTCTGCTACTTAGTGCTAGGCCATAAAACTTTAGGCTTTAGAGGATTATTTTACGTTTTTTTTCTCAGGGTTTTTTTGAAGGCGGTATTATGTGCTTTTTGATTACACTAAGGTCACAGAACGAACCAGAGGCCGCGTTCAGCCACAAGCGCACGCCGCGCACTGCGTCCATTTATGATTTCGCTATCCTTTTTATACTTAAAATAAATCCTGTTCTGTTTCTAGGGTTCCGTGCCTCCAAAGGAAAAAACGGAACCCTTATAGGATCACTTTGTTGTCCGTCTGTCTGCCTGTCAAGACCCTTTTTCTCTGGGACGCGTGGAGGCAGCATGCTGAAATTAATATCACATACTCAAGCCTGCGGTTCCTTGAAGCTGTGAAAAAATCAAGCTTCTAAGTCAACGCAATCAAAAGATACAGTCGTTAAAAAGGCTGTTTCCATACAAATTGCCGTTCCCCGAAAATCTAAAGGACTACCCTTTTTTGGAAGTTTTGGAAGTACTCCAGTTGTCCTAGAAACTTGAAATGTGGTATGAAGGCAGCTCTTATAGCACAACCACTCAGAAAATTCTCAAAATCTTATTTTTTTATGTCTGTCTGTAGATTTCGCTTTCACTTAGACTTTCTCAATACCTGGCTGAATTCTTGATGATTCATTAAAACGCACCCTGTGTACATGAGTGATCTGTTTATTTCGATATAATTGACTCTCACGGTACTTGAATTCAAATTCAAATTCAAAAATATGGAAATAATTTATTTACATAATAGAAACAATTTACAATGACATTAAATCCAAGCCTAAAACTAAATAAACTAAAACTTGAAACTAAATTAAATCTAAATAAGGCCCCCGTGGCATGGTGCCCAAAAGGCTGGCAGCGTTGCCTCGCTGAATAGCGATGCTGATTCTTTGAGAGAGAAAACTGCCAGCCCTTTGGTCACAAGTCGCATCGACCAAGCGCTTTTGCAACTCTGAAATAAGCTCGTAAGCGCCGGGACCCAATGGACCCAGGTTTAAAATACAAAATCGTTTATATTTGCATGTCCCATTACAGTCATTAGGATGGAACATTCAAACTAGGTCTACATGTGACGCCCTGCTAGGGCACGGCAAATATCATGTTGAAAAAAACTTCTTCAATTCTAATTATATTTGTTCTTGTCCACAGGAACCCAACCAGTGGTAAGTAATAGAATAACATGCGGACTCTCAGCAGGCGGCTGCCTAAAAAAGGTATGAAATGTCATCGGCCACTTTGGTCCACCAGAAATTAGCATGAACAAGTAGAATGACACACTCATTTTCAGTGGAATCGTGGAGTTTGGAGAATGCCTGGTAATTTCTTCAAGAAGTGGTTGGGGGGGAAAATCAAAAAGAAAACTGGCCGGTGCGCAGACGCTGGCCGCGCGACCGGCCAGAACCCGCTTCAAGATTCCAGCTCGTCATCCAGTGACGGCTACATGATCAAGATGTCGATTAGCGGCAGCAGCAATGACGACAACGTGAGCGTGGGCATGCTGGCGGACACGGAGTCCTCGGGCGCGAGCAAAGACACCTCCAAAAGAAAAAAAAGAAGTCGCACTTCTCTTAAGAAGAAAGCAAAGAATGATCGCGCTAAAGATAAAGAGCACGGGAACAGCGGCAGCTACAGCAGCTACTTCTTCTCGATGTTCAGAGACAGCGTTGACAATAGAAAAAAGGTTAATTTTGATGCCAAGGGTGTCCAGGCGAGCGGTAACGCTACTGTAAGAGCTAAAACAAAAAGTGCTGACAACTTCGTGAAGAGAAGTAAGAAGAGATATGGTATTTTTAAAAATAATTCCAGCCCTTTATTGAACTCTGAGTCTTCGGAAAGTGTCGTGGATGATAAAATGAGAATCAAGCTCGTCAAACCTGATTGCAGGAAACACGAAAGTGCCGACGATGACAAAGATTTACCAAACAGGCTATTGAACGATTCGGAATCATCGACTAGTGTAAAATTAGCTAAAAGTGCTAAAAACGGTGACAAAACTGTTGATAGTAATAATTCAAATGAAACAAACACAAAATATGTTGGTGAGATTGTTACCGCTGAAGAGATCGGCCCGCTCAAGGACTCTGAGTCATCAGTTATTGATCACAATGGAAAAAATACGAGAAAAACAGGTAAAAAAGTCAGAGATAAAGAAAAATCGAATACCGGTATACTTAAGGATTCAGAATCTTCAATTAGTATAAAGGGAGCCACAAAGTCTAATACTAGTACCAATGATAACCAAACTAAAGGTCAAAAGCCGCTAATTGGTTCTACATCAGGCGAAATAGATGTAAAACCCAAAAGCAAAGACACGACAGTTAAAGATGCAACTAAAAAGGATGGCAGTTCAACAACTGTCCCACTAAAAGACTCGGAATCATCAGATAATGGCAGAGATGATAAACATAGTAAAAAAGTCAAATCTGATGGGAGGAAAAACAGTGATGCCAAAGAAATCACTTTGCAAGATTCGGAATCGTCAGAAAATAATATTAAGAGTAAAAAAGAAGCCATAAACAAGAAAACAGCTGATGTTATAGACAACAGTGTTAAAGCACTGCTGAAAGATTCAGAATCTTCGGAAGATAAAATTAAAATTAAAAAAAATATCAAAAAAGAGAAATCTGGTGGTAAAATAGACCGTAGTGCCAACGGTAAAACATTGCAGGATTCTGAATCTTCAGATAATAATAAAGATGGAAACAAAGAAATAAAAGACGCCGAAAACAAGAAACCAGGCGGTAAAAAAGAAAAAGGTTTGCAAGATTCTGAATCTTCAGAAAATGATAATAAACATGCGAAAAGTACCAAAAATGCGAAAGCTACTGGTAAAAAAGACAGTGTTATTATTAATACAGCATTCTTAGACTCGGAATCTTCAGACAATACTAAAAACGGCAAAAAACGTAAAAAAGAAAAAGGCATCAATAATAAACCACTGCTAAATTCCGAATCTTCAGACAATAGCAAATATGATGAGAAAAATAAAAAAGACGCTAAAAACAAGAAACTGGCTGGCGAAAAAGGAAGTGGCAGTAAAGACAGGCCGTTGCAAGATTCTTCTGGATCTTCAGAGAATGACATTAAAAGTAAAAAAGATGCCAAATAAAAGAAATCTTCGGGTAAAAAAAACGGTGGTCCCAAAGATGAACCATTAGAAGACTCCGATTCTTCAGGCGATGGTTGCGGTAAAAGCAAAAAAAGCGGTAAATATAGTATCGCTAGCAATCTTGTTTCTAAAATGCAAAATCTTCTGAACGAAACCGAATCTTCTGACAGCGATAAAGAAGATAAGAAACGCAAAGTGAAAAATCTGCTGATGGACTCCGATTCATCCGATACAGAAGATACCAAAAAAACTAAAAAGAAGAGAACTTCAAATAAAAAAAACAAATATGTATTAGAGGATTCGGAATCGACTGGTAGCGAAAGTAATGGCAAAGCGAAAAGTAAACCTAAAAAAAGTAAGAAGAATAAAGTGAAAAACTTGTTAGAAGAATCGGAGTCTTCAGAAAGTGGGATTTCAGACAAGAAAAGCAAGAAGATGTGGATCTTCTGGTAAAAAAATATCCAAATTGATGACATGCAAAAGATAATAAATAAATAAGAAAGATACTATCGAAAAATGGTTGATTTTAATTTCGCCACACGCTATAATGCAATAAAAAATGTTGTTCGAGGTTATTGTTTTATATTATTATTTTGACCTACTGCCTAGCTACTCTCGAGTTATTCTATGTCCTAATATTATCGTTTGTGCCAAAAATCATTTGACCTAAAACTTTTACTGAAACCGTATTTTCCAGACATGATGTCAAAGGTTAGGATAGTTATGCTGTGATATATAATAATTTGAATGTTCTCGATTTTGACATAATATCTACCGTATGTTATTTTAAATCTAATGTCAACTATTTAGGCTAAATTATTAGTTATACATAGGTATATGGCACACATTGCGAGTGCCAGGATCTTGTGTTAGGTATTGTCTTTGTTTTCGATAAATTTAAATGGACTGTATTAAAATGAATTTTCTGAATAACGAGAAGTACGACAAATTTAATAACGCGGAATCGAAACCAGGCTTAGATCAGTTGTTTGAAGCACTTACCTCGATGATCTGCAGATGATGGTGCAGATTTCAGCTGTAGTAGCTGGCGTGGGCTCCCTAGATCTTCGGCTTATTCGAACTTACCTCCGATAAAGGTTACCGTTAACCAGCAAGACTACTGAAATACAGCAAGGGCAGTACTCCCTCCAACGGATCGGCCTTCTTTCAGCGTTCACACGCGATTTAGACGAGAATATGTATATTAAAGCGACAACGACACGAAATCTTTATATACGAAAACAATTTGCGCGGTAACGCGCCGACAATTCGATACGACGACTTGTTACAAACTCAACTGACTTATATATATATTTTTTAATAATTTTTACTTCGAGACGATAATGTTGCCAGGCGTGATTATTTAAGAGCTACAATCCTAAACAGGTATATTCCGAGTTGTACCGATGTGCGAGCTACTGTTGAATATTTTATACGTTACGATATTTTTGATCCGATATTATATTGCGACAAAGCGATACGATTACGATACATGTGAAGCGATCTTGGCGCCATCTGTCCTCCAGTTCCTACTAGGTGCCTGTACTCCCGACGACATAACGACTCCCAGCGCCATCTAGTCATCGAACGTACTTCGCAGTTTCCTGTTCCAAATCACACTGACGAAGTTTCTAAAGTCGGTTGCATAAATACAATTTCCTACTCTCTTCCTTCGGACTTCGGTCTCCAGGCATAACATCTGCCTACTGTGGTACTCCCCACACAGCTAAATATCGAGCGTCGCTATACCTACAATAAAATGTTCTCTTGCTTACGTCTTCAGATGTACGATCAGTCGTATGCGGCACCGGTGCAGCAGCGCCGAGGGCTCGGCACGGGAGCGGCGGTGGGGCTCGGCGTCGGCGCGCTCGCGGCGGGGGGGCTGGCGGGGTACGCGCTCGGCGGGGGCTTCAGCAGCGACAGCCCGCCCCGAGAGGAGGTGAGTCACGCGGCGGGGGGCTGGCGGGGTACGCGCTCGGCGGGGGCTTCAGCAGCGACAGCCCGCCCCGAGAGGAGGTGAGTCACGCGGCGGGGGGCTGGCGGGGTACGCGGGAGGCGGGGGCTTCAGCAGCGACAGCCCGCCCCGAGAGGAGGTGAGTCACGCGGCGGGGGGCTGGCGGGGTACGCGGGAGGCGGGGGCTTCAGCAGCGACAGCCCGTCCCGAGAGGAGGTGAGTCACGCGGCGGGGGGCTGGCGGGGTACGCGGGAGGCGGGGGCTTCAGCAGCGACAGCCCGCCCCGAGAGGAGGTGAGTCACGCGGCGGGGGGCTGGCGGGGTACGCGGGAGGCGGGGGCTTCAGCAGCGACAGCCCGCCCCGAGAGGAGGTGAGTCACGCGGCGGGGGGCTGGCGGGGTACGCGGGAGGCGGGGGCTAAAGGGACCCTCACAGAGCCCACTATTACTTATATTTACCTCCGTGTTTTCCAGGTGTCTGTGGTGGACTTTGGCGGCGGTGACGACTGGATGGAATAAACACCGATCACATTTAATGTTAAGAGGCGTCGCTTCAGAATTATTATGAATATCGCGCCCCGGCCAGTTCCCATAGTGATACCAGAAATGTTATTTTTATATTTTAAGTTACTAGACATAGTGGCAACGGGATATTGTCCGCGATTACCTTATAGGTTTGATGAGCTCCCGATATTTCGACGCAGTTACATATTATGCATCATGATCAGGGACAAACGGGTTTCATTATGTTTAGTGCAATTAACCATTTAAAACTGTTATATTTTGAGTTAAGTATCAGTTAAACTTGGGATTTACTAGTTAATGGCAGCCATTTTATTTTCTGACTAATCGTGAATAATTTTTATGCTAAAAAGGTATAGCTTAATTAGTACAAGGTACAAGCTAACAAACATGCAAAAAAACTGTTGAAAAATTGTTGAAAACATAATGCCATGTCCAAAATAGTTCGAAAAGTGTCACAGTTACGAAATAAATGGCGTGCCCATTTAATTTAGTACTCATTTTGACCTACTCCAGTAGTGTTTTATTTATGAGAGAAATTTTGTTTCATTTCAAAAGCTGTTTGCTTGTAAATCCCATGGATCAGACAAGTACTTTGTATGCCTCATAAGTCTGTATTCATAATTAAACTCGAAAATACCACGCCACGTTCATTAAAATGTTGTTCATGAATGTTTTTAATTGTAAAATATAACTCTTATACTTTATAAATTAATCTTAAAAATATACAGTATTGTTAAAATTGGCGCCCCTGTTAAAAGTATATTTATAGAGAAAAAATATGTAAAATGCCTTATATTAGGAGCCTTGTATCAAATTATATTAGATTCTGATACTTACGGTGTTATGAAATTCAAAAAGTATAAATTCCTAAACTTAATATAATGATATTAACCTCGTTTTTTATCTGAAAGTATTTTCGTTACTATATTGTAAATATAAATAAATGAATAATGGCTTTGTTATTAAAGAATAAAGTATTGAAATATAAATAGAAATAGAAAATTGCCATATTTGAGCAATTTACGTCAAAAATGTGATGGCTACTAGAATTTCTTGACTTCTTGACTTTTTGGTCTGACCAAGGATCATAAAACCAAGAGGAGTGCCAGTGTCTATACGATGTCGCGTTCCTTTAAAATAATAAGCCTGCTGTAGCTAGTTTTACTAAGGAGGGGTCTCTGTACCATTCATTTGGTATAACATTTAGACCTCTGGCTATAGCGCCATCTAAATTAGTTTTTTCTTTCAGTTCATAGATGGCGCTATTGTGTTAACCAGAAATCTAAGTGTCATACAAAATTAATGGTACAGAGACCTCTCTATAGTGAAACTAGCTACAGCAGGCTCATTATTTTACAGGAACGCGACATTGTATAGCCATTGGCAATCCTCTATCGTCCTTGGTCTGACTACATAGACGGTACTCCGACTCAACCTCGTATATAAACTTTGACGAAATTGGAATAACGACCAGACCGCGACCGAAGGTAGTTATTCCATCGTCAAAGTTTATATACGAGGTTGAGTCAGAGTAACGTCGATATGTTATTTGCAATGCGTGTCACTGCTTAACACGTTTACTACTAGGTCAGCCGTTGTATTTGGGTTTCGTGGTGACAATTTTATCATAAAATTGTAGCAGGCAGAGCGGTGCATCGTTGTCATCATCACCAGACTATGTATGAACGTCCCACTGCTGGGCATAGGCTTCCTCTCACAATGAGAATGGTCTCAAGTTTAATGTACAGTCGAGTTCTCCAATATCTATACAATCAACAGTTCAAAAATATCTATACACAGACCTTATTGCCAGTTACATAAGGTCCTTGTTTAGATATTATGAACCGTAGGGTGTACAGATATTGGAAAACTCGACGGTCGAAGAAATCTATACGTAATATTTTTAGCCCTTAATTTGGCAGAATTGAAAAGTGAAAACCTGAATTCTAGTCTCTTCTGATTTTATACCTACTAAAAATGGATAGTAAAAAACATATAAAAATAATGCTATAGATATTGATGATGGTTCAAAAGAAAAATGTTTTAAGTAAACTTCTATTGCTAATGATATTTGACATTCAGTGACTGGACTATGACATAATTTTGAACAGCAGAAAAATTCATTGTGATGACGTTTGTGCTATGTACTGTATACGTTCACCATGGTGTATAAATTGCCAAATTAAGGGTTAAAATTGAGTCAGCACAATTCTGAAGGAAACTTGCACACTCCTTCGAAGTAATTCAATGGTGTTTAAAGTTCCCAATCCGCACTGGGCATGCGTGTGAACTACAGCCCAAGCCCTCTCATACCGAGAGGAGGCCTGTGCCCGGCAGTGGGACGCAAGTAGGTCGGAGATGATTCAACATCGGCTTGGCTTTCGTAATTTACCTATTTAAGAAGCTCTTGACATTTGTCTGAAATAATACGTACGGTACGAAGTGAAGTTGTGTAAAATTTAAAGAAATGCCATTTCCGTAAGATTGACTAGTTTCTATTTATATACAAATAAGTACACTCTCATTACACCGTTATACGTGCATGAAATCATTACTTTCTTAGTTGTCTTGTGAAAAATACACCTTTTAGTGGATAACGGCAACATTTCATGCCATTAATCCACACACAACTATCATTACAGGATAACCCAATGCAATAGTGTCTTATAAATAGGTGCATATGTTACAATTTAAATATATTTGATCACATATTTGTCATCGACATGGGTAAAATGACATCATTTTGTTAAGATTCACATTTGCGTCTGTTTTACAAACTGTGATGTCAAAAAGTTAATGTGCTAAGTTTTTAACCACTTAGTTAAAATTGTATCCAAGTGATCACACGCTACACCCTTAATTACTTAATAAATGAGTGAAACAACAATATTGATGAGTTTAATTTATGTATAACATGTATGTAAAATAACTATATCAAAAATACAGTCAAAAATTTTTTTTGAAATTTGGCCTTATTAAAATTTCATTTTCAGTACACCCTTTTTCTATTTCACGAGAGCTCAACATAGGTATGAAAAATTTCAAGTCATTAGAAATCATTACAGAGGGTCGAGCACGACTTTACGAATGCTGCGTAACGTTACGGTAATCGTATCGAGATCGAGGAACCTCATACTAAATTATAGTTCCGAATACGCTCACGGGCGGGCGCTGTTCCAAACGTCATACAAACTCGACAACGCTTACTATTCGATTATACGTTACCCAGCATTCGTGCTCGACCTTCTGTTATGTTATAACGCATCTACAAACCCCCCTGGGGTTGCGGGTGTCTATGGGTAGTAGTAATCACTTACCCACTTGCCTTGCTTTTCGTATAAAAACAATCAAACCATACGGGCACTTGTGATGCAAACAGGTCAGCGGGCCACGCGGCGGTGTGCGCTGTACCGGTGCCGCGCGAGGTGCCGCCGGGACTTCACGAAGGTGCCACAATCCGGACACTGCAGTAAAACAAGACGTTAAAATAGGGCCCTCGACAAGATCTGACAAAACTTAGTATGCGATGGCAGGCTCCTATTTCACCATCTTTACAATTGTCAGTTTTATATGACAATTCGAAACTACATTTCTTTGATAATATGAAGCGCGCTAAAACAAAAGCTCTTCAAGTCAGCAGTTGACAACGATTTATCATTAAAAACTGACAATTGTAAAGTTGGTGAAATAGGGGCCAGCAGTAGGTATTGGTACTAAATGGCCCTTTTAGAAATGTCATCTAGTTACAGAGGGTCGAGCACGACTTTACAAATCCTGCGTAACGTTACGGTTATTGTATCGAGATCGAGAAACCTCATACAAAATTTTAGTTTTAGCTCACGCGTGGGCGCTGTTCCAAACGTTACACAAACTCGATAACGTTTACTATTCGATTTTAAGTGACGCAGGTTTCGAAAAGTCGTGCTCGACCCTTTGGTCGTTCAATAATTAACTGTTCAAACGCCACCACAAAAGTTGGAGCTGTTAATCAAGGTATTTCCTCACTAAATTACACTCGTGATGTCAAAATTTAAAATACCTAAGCAAACTGCTACAAGCTCGGTTCGAAGTCCCATACAAGTCGATGAAGTCTTTTCTTCTATCCCAATAATGTAAGTAAGTAAGTAAACACTTTATTGTACAACCAGGACAACAACACAAGTATAATAATCATGTGCTGGGCGCGGGGGATGATTATTTAATTATATTTAATTATTATTGGGATGGTGCAATGAAACACGTCTTTCAAGTTCAGTTGTAGATTAGTCATAGACAATTTTATTTGTTTCTAAAATCAGGATGGGAATCGAACCATAGACAATACTACATGCCCTTTCTTAAAAAAGTAAATTTGACATTGACAATACATTGACATTTAATTGGCATTTGACATTGACGTTTCATTGTTTATCATCTGACAAACATGAATCTACAAATTTGCAATACATTCGATTAAATAAATTAAAACAATTGAAATTAATTATTACTCGAAGTCATATTACAATACATTATACAAAATTATGTCAGTGAATTAAAACTACGTATTCAGTGTTTACATCGTCATTTACATATTATCTAGATATAAGCTAAGTTTGTTAATTTACAATAAATTATTTTATAAGTCTAATTTGTTTGTTTTCTTTAACAATCTTCCTCTAGAGCTGTACCTTATTTCAGGAGTATTGCTGCTAATCGCAATATCCATAATTTCAGGTAAGTTTTGTACATTGTTACTTGAGCCTGACTGACTATCTGACTGAGACATGACTAATTGATTTTCTGACAAAAATTCAATATCTTGATTATCTTCATTGACTTCAATTAACAATGGAGATTGCAATGTATCTGACTCATCATAAAGGCTTGACATAGGACTTACAATATTTGTATTATTTGACACATTATTTTGATCATTCGACGGACTTAATACATTTTGATTATTTGACGGACTTGATACATTTTGGTTATTAGACTGACTTAATACACTTTGATTATTCAATGGACTAATTACATTTGACTGACTTGACTCAATAGACATAAACGTTTCATTCATAGAATTCGTTTTAGAACAGTTTTGACTTTCATTATCAGATCTTGACATTTGACTTTTAGCTTTTTTAATATAATCAGGAATGTGATAACATCTCACTGTATCTTCCCTCCTAACATGTTTTTCACACTTACTTGGACTTTGACCTTTTGACTTTACAGTAATATTTGACCTATATTTACTGTTTGTAAATGTTTGACTAGACTGAGTGGACTGTGACTGTGACAATTTATGACTGTTATTGTTTGTGTTGCTAATATGACTATGACTATTTGACTGTGGCAGACATGACTTAAACAATTTAATATGTTGTGTATTTCTTCTATATACTGTGCCATTTTCACTTTTCACTAGGTAAGATCTAGGAAATTGAGCCTTAGACAAGATAAATCCTTTCGACCAAATTAGATCTTTAGGGTTTTTCTTAAAATAGACTTGATCATTTAGCTGAAATTCTTGGGGCTTATCAGCATTTTTGTTATAGTATAACTTTCTTTTATTTATCACTTCAGACTTGTTTTTGAAATGATCTGCGAATTTGACAATTTTAGGCTTTAAATTGCTAGTTTGAGTAGGTAATTTAGTTCTTAATGTTCTTGACATTAATAGTTCTGATGGTGATTTTAAATTTCCTCTAGGAGTAGTTCTGTACTGTAATAGACCTATATAAATGTCTGTACCTGAACTCTCACATTTTCTTAATATGTTTTTTATAATTTTGACAGAAATTTCTGCGAGCCCGTTCGACCTGGACAAATGAGGACTAGATGTTATGTGTTCTATATCCCAGTCCTTCATGAAGTTTTGGAACTCTTGAGAATTGTATGGAGGACCACCGTCACTCACAAGTTGTAGAGGAATACCATGTCGAGCAAAAATAGATTTTAAATGTGTTATTACAGTTTGGCTTCGATGATCTGTATTTAAATGAGCTATTTCAATGTAATTTGAATAGTAATCGACCACTAAGAGATATTTTTTGTTATTATAGTCAAATAAATCTGTAGCTACTTTTTGCCATGGCAATGTTGGCTGTTCATGACTTAATAAAGTTTCCTTTGTTTTATTTGAGCTGTATGTCATACAAGTCTCACATTGCCTTGTTTTTTCTTCAATGTCATGGTAAATGTTTGGCCAAAATACAATGCCACGGGCTAAATTTTTGGTTTTTTCCATGCCCATGTGACCTTCATGTAATTTTTGTAATATTTCTGACCGCATTGACTTCGGAATGACTACAGACTGATTTTTGAATACAATTTCATCTATTACATGGATTTCGTCGCGAATATTCCAATATGGTAGGGTTAATGGGTCACATTGTTGTTTACAGTTAGGCCAACCTGTTTTATGATATTCTATTAACTTTTGTAAAGTTAAATCTGACTTTGTATGAGACACAATTTGTTGCAGCTTATTTGGAGTTATTGCTAAGTTAGAAGTTAATAATTTTACCTGACAGACAATGTTGTTTTCCAGTTCATCTAAATCGAATTTATCTATTTCAGTATTTAAATTCATGACAGGAGCTCTTGACAAAGTATCTGAAACATACATTTCAGTACCTTTTGTGTATGAAACTACTAGGTCGTATGATTGTAAAGTTATCATCATTCTTTGGAGCCTTGCTGGGACATCTGAAAGTGGCTTTTTAAACAATGTCACCAGAGGTTGATGGTCTGTTTCTACGTGTATAGTTTTGCCATAAATATACTGATGGAATTTTTTGCATCCAAAAACAATAGCATATAATTCTTTCTCTATTTGAGCATAGTTTTCTTGTGTTTTTGTTAAAGACTTGGATGAGTAAGCAATAGGATTTTTCCCATGAAAAATTACTGCACCAACAGCTTTTTGACTTGCATCAACAGACATTCTGACTGGTTTGTTTACATCATAATGCACTAAGACAGGTGATTGACAAATTAGTTCTTTTAAATTTATGAATTGCTTATCATGACTGTGTGTCCATTGCCAAATGTTTTGTTTTTTAAGAAGATCTCTAAGTAAACTTGTCTCATGAGCTAAATTAGGAATATATGAACCTAAATAATTCACCATACCTAAAAAACGTTGGAGATCCTTGACATTCTCCGGCTTAGGCATTTTCATGATAGCTTCGATCTTAGAAGTATCTGCAGAAATACCATTTTTATTAAATATATGCCCTACATATGCTACTTCAGCCTTGTTAAATTTACATTTTGACTTGTTAAACTTTAAATTGACTTCTCTAGCTTTCCTAAGAACATTTTCCAACCTCGCATCATGTTCTGCTTGGTTTGAGCCATAAACAAGTATATCATCGACGAATATTAAAACACCAGGTAAATCACCGAACAGATCTGTCATTACTCTATGGAAAATTTCACCACTTGAATTTATGCCATATATGGTAAGCGAAGGAATTTATACCTACCGAATTGTGTGTTAAATGTGCAGAGGTCACTACTTTCTGCATCTAGTTTGATCATCCAATATCCTGAGTTTGCATCTAATTTTGAAAAAATAGCAGCACCAGCTACTTTTGAGCGTAAATCGTCCAAAGTAGGATAAGGAAAAAGAGGTCTTTTAATAGCTTTGTTTAGGTTTCTAGGGTCTAGACATATGCGTAATTCACCATTGGGTTTTACTACAGGGACTATCGCGTTAACCCAGTTTGTTGGCTTGGTTACTTTCTCAATGACTTGTAATTGTTGCATTCTATCTAACTCTGACTTTAGCTTAGGGTGTAATGCATATGGAATTCTGCGAACCGGACATATTTTTGGTGTGATACTTGTATCTACATCTAAATGAGCCTCAGATGGTAAACAACCTAACCCCTCGAAAGTATCGGCATAATTCTCGATAATTGTTTGTACTGACCTTTGGTTTTGGTTAATGTTTTGTGTGTTTGTTAGTTCAAATAGTCTTTTCACAATGCCACATTCTTCACATGTTTTCCAACCCAATATTGTCGCACATTTACATTTCACAACAATAAATTTAATGTTGACATGATAACCATTATCAAATTTGCACGCCAGTGTGACACTACCTAAATTATCAATTAATTGTCCTGAAAATGTGAAAATCTTATCATTCGAGCTTTGAATAGGGATCTGAATATTGTACATATTTTCTAAATGTCGTATAGTTTCTAACGAGATTACATTAATGTCTGCTCCAGTGTCAATTTGACAGTTAAATTTTTGATCATAAAAATTAACATTTATTTTCCAATTATGCGAATTATTACAATTATGGTTATTATTTACTGCATTTATTATAAAATCATTTGAATAATTATAATTATGTTGATTATTGATGTCATATTCATTTAAATTTTCAAAATTAACGGACATAACGGAACTTACATTTTTCTTGTTTTTATTCTGGTCGTTGAAATAACAGCATATCGCGAAGTGATTCAGTTTCTTGCAAATAGAACAAGTTCTACCCTTT
Organism: Clepsis dumicolana; assembly: GCA_963691665.1. Lineage (NCBI taxonomy): Eukaryota > Metazoa > Arthropoda > Insecta > Lepidoptera > Tortricidae > Clepsis > Clepsis dumicolana. Next base: position 1,064,693 of record OY829530.1, read on the forward strand.
GCGGGACATTTGACTCGATGTTGTTGACCACATCTTTTACAAATTGCATTTGATTTGCTGTTTGACCTGAAATTAGCTGAAAAATAATGATTAGGTGTTCGTTCTCGGCTGTGACTATTATTTCTGTTATTTCGCTGGAGGTCGACTTTTGATCTTGATCTTGATGAATGTCTCATTGGTGTTGAACCTTTACTTGTCTGGTTGTTTCTTGATATTGCCTGAACTTGCATGTCGGTTTCTTCATTTCCCAATTTTCTTGATCTTTGGCATGATAATTCCATGGTCTTGGCTACTTCGACTGCTTCGTTGATGTCTTTGAATTCCTTTTGTAGAAGTTTTTCTTTTATTTGTCCATTTCTAATTCCAATTATGAACATGTCTTTGACTAACGATTCTTTTAGTGCTTCGAATTTGCAACTTGACGATAACTTATTTAAATATGTTACATATTCGTCTAAATTCTCGTTTTGTTTCTGATAACGGGTGAAGAAATTAAATCTTTCGACCGTTACATTTTTGAATTCGTTAAATTTCGAATCAAATTTTTCTAAAATGGACGTTAACGTTTCTTCTTTTGAATTTACATGGAATGAATTATAGATATGAAGTCCTTCATCGCCAATAGAATTCAAAAATATTGCGATTTGTTTCGAATTTGGAACTTTTTCCAAGTCGTTTGCTTCAAAATATATGAGGAATTTCTGTTTCCACAGTTTCCACTTCTCGGAATTTGCACACTCTTTGCCGCCATTCTCTTTTGTAAGATTCAAAGGTTTAAGACCGTTGGCTAGTATGATATTATGTACCTTTTCGTTTCCGTCGTTGCCACCCATTTTTGTTTGTTGTTGCACCTTTTCTTGACTTCGCCTTCGACTTCGACTTCGACTTCTGACACCATGTGCTGGGCGCGGGGGATGATTATTTAATTATATTTAATTATTATTGGGATGGTGCAATGAAACACGTCTTTCAAGTTCAGTTGTAGATTAGTCATAGACAATTTTATTTGTTTCTAAAATCAGGATGGGAATCGAACCATAGACAATACTACAAATCAAACTCGAGTACAACGGCGGACTTATCGGAAAGGGGGTCTTATTGTTCTGTGGTTGGGGCTCCCACCTGTACGTCTCTACTGGTGCGGTGGCTCTCGAGGTGTTGCAGCAGGCAGCGGCGGCTGCGGTAGCGCGCGGCGCACGCGTCGCACACGAACGGCCGCTCGCCCGTGTGCTCTCGCCGCGCGTGCTGCTGTGGGACAACAGCGCCATCTACAGTCAGAACTTGCAACCTGTGGCGCCATCTACACGCCAGAACTTGCAACCAGTGGCGCCATCTATACGCCAAAACTTGCAACCAGTGGCGCCATCTACACGCCAGAACTTGCAACCAGTGACGCCATCTACACGTTGCAACTAGTGGCGCCATCTACAGAACTTGCAACCAGTGGCGCCATCTACACGCTGCAACTAGTGGCGCCATCTACGGAACTTGCAACCAGTGGCGCCATCTACACGCCAAAACTAGGAACTAAGGGCGCTATTTACACGCCACAACTAGCACTCCTTCGAAACATATCAGTCTACCCGGACAACACGAGATGGCGCACTAAAGCAATCAATTCATGATCTCAATTGGAATTTCCTTTTGTTTTTTTTCCAATTTTTTTATTTTTACGGTTTTCCCGTGAATATCAATTATACTTTTAATAAACTCACTGAAACATGAAAATACACAGAAAAAAAACCAACCCCGGGAATCGAACCCGGATCCTCGACACTAATGGTCATACGGGTCGCGTGCCATGCCCTTACACCACGATTGGCATATAGGCTTTATACGCTAGTATATATATTCTTTGATATAGGTATTGGCCGAATTCCGAATTGGAAAAGCGTAAATAAAAAAAAAACTAAAAAATTCAAAAAGATACTATACCAATTGAGATCATGACATGTTTTTCGATTGTCTGTGAGCATATGACGTATCTTTTCTTATAGTATCATTGGTATTCATGTTTCAGTGAGTATAATTTAAAAACATTAGTTAATGCAACTTGTGACCAAAGGGCTGGCAGTTTTCTCTCTCAAAGAATCAGCATCGCTATTCAGCGAGGCAACGCTGCCAGCCTTTTGGGCACTATGCCACGGGGGCCTTATTTAGATTTAATTTAGTTTTAAGTTGTAGTTTATTTAGTTTAAGCTTAGATTTAATGTCATTGTAAATTGCTTTTATTGTGTAAATAAAGTAAACGTTTGTAATTTAAAAACATAAATAAATAAATATCATGGGACAATTGACACCAATTGACCTACTCCCAAACTAGGCAAAGCCCGTACTATGGGTACTAGACAACGGATAAACATACTTATATAGATAAATACATACTTATATACATATTAAACATCCAAGACCCGAGAACACATACACGTATACACACGTATACGTATACACGTATTCGTATACACCATATAAACATCTGCCCCGACCGGGGATCGAACCCGGGACCTCAAGCTTCATAGTCAGGGTCTCTAACCACTAGGCTATCCGGTCGTCAAACATATTTTTTATGCCGCGGCCTTGTCGCTCTCTCGCTCACCAGCAGCTGCGCCTTATCCAGAGCGAGATAGCTGCACTGGCGGCACTGCAGCTGCCGCGGCATGCCGTGCCACGAGCGGCAGTGCCGCTTCAGCTGCGTCGACGAGATGAAACTCTTGCCGCAATACTGGAAAAATTAACCTCGTAAGGTCCACTGTACGAGAGAATGCCTCGGTCTCGAGAGGGGAAAGAGGGAAAGTAAACACCGTTAAGATATAACAGATATAACAGATACAACAGATATAACAGATACAACAGATATAACAGATATAACAGATACAACAGTATTCTCCAATCCATACAACATATCATAACTATCCTAATCCTAACTTCCTAACTAATATTATAAATGCGAAAGTAACTGTCTCTTTGTTTATTACCTCTTCACGGAAAAATCGCTGCACCAATCTAGATGAAATTTGGAAAGAAGATAGTTTGAATACTGAGGAATAACATTGGCTACTTTTTATTCGGGAAAATTATATAGTTCCCGCGGGATAGCGATAACCGAAATCTACGCGGACTAAGTTCGGTGTCAGTTAAACGGAGCAGCGACATCTAGTGGTAACCAGATAAACCGAACCGTCTTATACACCCACCATAAATAAAAACGGTACAAGTGCGAGTCGGACTCGCGCACGAGGGTTCCGTAAAAGATTTCCGCTTTTCCCCAGTGTTTTGAGTTGTCCAGTATTAGAAGAGCCCTGCTCCTAAGCAAAATGTACGCAGTGTGGGGTCATTTTATATTGGTCAGCGAAATCTACAGACAGACAGACATAAAAATTTAAGTTTTTTGAGAACTTTCTGAGCGGTTGTGCTATTAAGAGCCACCTTCATACCAAATGTCACTTTTCTAGGGCAACTGGAAGTACCCTTTGGGTATTCACAGTACAGCAATTTGTATGGAAACAACCTTTTTAATCTTTTGATTGCGTTGACTTAGAAGTTTCATTTTTTCACAGCCCCATGGGACTGCAGGCTTGAATATATTGATGTTATTATCAGTACCTCCGCGCATTCCAGAAAAAAAAGGGTCTTGACAGACACACAGACGGAAAACAAAGTGATCCTATAAGGGTGCAACACCTCCGCCTCCACTGCTACACGAATGCCACACAGACCCAACCTATAACCACCACCACTACACTAAACGCTGAGCTGACGCGTGTGTAGTGTAACTGGTAGCATGTTGAACGGTTGTTCCGGTGCTTTGACAATGGCCTCGTAGAGTGTCGAAACTGACTGAGGTGGTGATAGTTGGGTCTGTGTGGCCTGTGTTGATTCGTGTAGCAGTGGAGGCGGAGGTGTCGGATGGAAACATACATTTGCCGCACAGATGTAACTATTTTATATTTACATATTTTTTATTGGGTTCGATGGTACATTCTGTAGCCATGCTTGCCTTCATTTCATTTTCAAGTTAATGCCGTACAAAGCTCTTTTTTATATTATGGCTTTCACCCATACTTCTGTGGCAAGGAGTATTTTGCCAATGTCAACGTTTAGACATTACGCACGTGAGAAGTTCTTTATTACGAAATCTGTAAAATGTTTGACAGATTTCGTAATAACGTCGGGGATAGTGCAATACCGCGTAACTAGCACCAAGAGGACTGCCAGTGTCTATACGATGCCGCGTTCCTTTAAAATAATAAGCCTGCTGTAGCTAGTTTTACTACGGAGGGGTGTCTATGTGTACATTCATTTGGTATGACATTTAGACCTCTGGCTAACACAATAGTGCCATCTAAATTCGTTTGTCTTTCAGTTCATAGATGGCGCTATTGTGTTGGCCAAAGGTGATGGATACATATAGACACCCCAAACTAGCTACAGCAGGCTTATTATTTCAAAGGAACGCGGCATCGTAGACACTGGCAGTCCTCTTGGTTTTATGGTCCTGGCTAGCACTGGTAAATACTGCGTATCTGCACAACACCAGTAGGGAAAATCCGCGTAACTGGCATTGGTCAATACCGCGTATCTAACAAAGGAAAAGGACTGTACTGTACAGTGAGCAGCAGAAGTAGCTAACCAACCAAAGCGGTCACAACGATCTAGACAAGCTCTTGTCTATAATAATAGAGCCGTGCTTAGATCACTGTGAACGCGTCGGTTGCTTAGCTACTTTTGCTGCGGACTGTACGTACCCAAGCTTACTAAAAATCGGTTCAGCCGTTTTTAAAATATGTATTGGACTTTGAAGTATTTTTATTTTGAGGCAAGTTATTTAAAATAAAGGTAGGTATATCAATGAAACAATGTCGTACATTAGAGCTACGTTTATTTCGTATTTTGACATAAAATATAAGAAGACTAATTTCGGAAAATGAAATTATTTCTGACAAGAGTGAAAATGTTAAAATCATGTGAAACTAAACTAAAATCAAACCAAATAACCATTTTAAATACATTTTTATGTAAAGGTCACATTTCGCTCTAGTGCACAATTCCAAAATCTTTATGCCTTGTAAAAAAAACAAACAAAAGAAACTTCTAAATAATATAAATACGGCTTAAATATAATCGTCCCACGATAACTCTGCATAACATATTAATTGGCAACCCAGAAAAATCACGCTGTGGTAATACTTTTTTCGTGTCACTGAGACATTTCTTTAATTATAAATAAGTTTTTTTTTCCTCTCTGAGCGCGGGATGGGTAACACCTACTCTCCGGTCCTGGTAGGATTTAACTAACTAATTAACATTTCTGGTGGTGGTTTTTGCTAAGCCGTTAGCTGAGGTGTGTTACTTCTTGTGTTTAGTGCAATTGCGAATAAAAAAAAATAGCCGAAAAGTTGTTACATTTAAATAATGTACAAAGGACGGACGTAATGGCGGGTAGTTCGGACCCGCCATTCGTGTCGATCCTAGGGGATCAACCTGATCCCGAATCGAGGTCGTCAGATATGGAATTTCAATCTCCTAACAGCCCTCCATTGTCTCAACAAACTGCTACCTGCCTTCCGGACAATGAGGACGACGAGGAAATTTTTGTTGAGTTCACAAAAAATAAGGCCAAGAAAAGACAGTTAGGTACAACTACCGACGATTCTTTGAACAAAGTTTTGAAGGTCGATCTGCCACCTCCGGCTACGCCGATTACTAGGCAATGTTACTCTAATCGAGACTTGGGCCCGTATATTGTACACGTCTCCCAAAAAGAGCCATCGTCTACGTCAGGCTCGTTCCTAAATCCGGTGAAATTTGGTCAATTGCTATTTTCTCGGAAAATCGGGCATATTAAGCAGGGTGGAATAAAAAAAGTGGGTCGCAATAGGCTGGCCCTCGAATTTGTGTCTGCGTCCGCGGCTAACGCTTTTATGAATAACGGTTTCATCGATGGCTCCAACTACTCGGTATTTGTACCTACCTACAATGTTAGTAAAATGTGTGTTGTTCGTGGGGTCCATATGGACATTACTAACGAGGAGATAGTGGCCAATATGACTACCCCTCAGGACTGTGGTCAGGTCCTCAAAGCGCGAAGACTCAATGCAAAAAGAAGAGTTGACGATACAGTAGAGTGGCTGCCGACGGAAACTGTGGCGCTCACGATTGACGGACAAAAACTACCGAACCGAGTTTTTCTATACCACAATGCGTTCGAAACTCAACCGTACAACTACCCGGTCATTCAGTGTTTCCAATGTTGTCGTTATGGGCACGTCCAGTCTCAGTGTAGGTCTCAACCCCGGTGCTCAAAGTGCGCTCAACCCCACTCGGGAAAGGAGTGCAAAGTTCAGGCCGAAAATGTGTCGTGTCTCCACTGTTCTGGAGCACACTCTGCCACGGACAAAGTGTGTCCAGAGTTTGAGCGTCAGCAAAAAATCAAGCTGACGATGTCAGAAGATGCGATCTCGTTTGGAGAGGCTTCTCAAAAGTTTCCATTAGTCAGGCGTTCCTTTGCGGATATCACCAGGGGCACTCAATCGCAAGCAACCCAGTCATATAAAAAAACAGTAACTATACTCCGCAAGCCTCGCTCTCCTCTTCCCGAGGGTTATGATAGAAGAGCTCATCAAGCTATAGTGAATAGTTATAATATTCCGCCACCACAAAATGGGTGTGCTCTGCAGTGCACAAACAATAACGAAGAGGAAGATCGCGTAGTAACGCCCCTAACTTGGGAATCCAACTCTCAGAGATCCATCTATAGGGGAGACCAATTGAATTATAATGTTTTAGACTCATTATTAGGTACGCTCATTATGCTCCTAAGTCTTGATAATATACCGTCCAACGTTGCCACAAAAATTGAATCCCTTTGTAATATTATAAACAAAAAACTCCAAAATGTATACGGCTATTCAGTGGAATGCGCGTAGTATTTTAAACAAAAAAATTGAATTTACCTATTTTTGTCAAAAATATAGTCCTATAGTGTTTGCAATTGCTGAAACATGGCTAAAACCACAGTCATCTTTTAATATATCTGGTTACATAACTTTACGTGATGATAGAGCTGATGGTTGGGATGGGTCTGCTCTAATCATTAAAAGAAATATTCCGTTTGTAAAAATCCAAATACCAGCTCATTCCAGTAATCTGTTTATTGTAGCGGCTAACATTTTCAACGTTTCATTCATTTCTATTTATATCCCTCACCCCTCACACTCAGTTTTATCTGAACTTTACTCTATTTTAAAAAACATTCCCAAACCCGTAATTATTATGGGTGATCTTAATTGCCACGATACATCTTGGGGTTCGGCCATATCTGACAATAATGGTAGAAAGTTGCTGGACATTTTTTATGATCTAAATCTTTGTTGTATAAACGATGGTAGACCTACCAGACGTACGGCTCCTAATCAAAATGTATCGGCGGTGGATATCTCTGTATGCTCATCGGAGCTTGCGTCTGAATTTTTGTGGAATATTTCATCTAATTCGCATAATAGTGACCACTTCCCTATAATAATTTCCCTCCCACAGAGATATTGCCCCCCGACCCCTCTCCCTCCATTGCAGAAATACCGTTTGTCTGGAGCTGACTGGGATAGCTACTCTACTTCTCTCGATAAAAAGGTTGAAATTCTTTTATCTAATCCAGCTACCAGTTTACAAGCTGCTCACGACAGCCTCGTAGATTTAATTCACGAAGCCGCTGAAGAGTCCATTCCCCTGAAAAAAACTAATATGCGCCGGGTTCCCTCCCAGCCGTGGTGGGACGCGGAATGCTCAGCAGCCGTAAGAGACCGTAATATAGCAGAAAAGAAATATGCGGCCGATATTAACATTGAAAACTACATTTCTTTTAAAAAGGCTAGAGCTAAGTGTAGAAAACTTTTATCTATTAAAAAAATGAACGGTTGGAACTCATTTTGCGAATCTGTGTCCCCTCTCACTCCTCCTTCAATTGTTTGGCAAAATATACGCAAATTCCGTAAGGGTATGGCCCCTCCTTCTAGCCATGCTTCTACTCTAGCATGGACTAATGATTTTCTAAATAAATTAGCTCCCCCAACGGTTCCACTTAGCAGCGATATTCCTTCTTTGTACTACTGCAGTCCTTCCGAGCATATCTTGTGCAGAAAATTCGATCTGGATGAACTTAGGACAGTTTTCTCATCAGTTACAGATTCGGCCCCCGGCAGGGACGGTATAATTTACTCCTTCTTAAAAAAAGCTGGAAAACTTTGTCAAACCTTTTTATTAAATCTGATTAATGATATATTCGACACAGGCGATATACCGAAATCATGGAAGCATCAAATAATTATTCCTATACTTAAACCCGGAAAAGACCCCGAGAACTATAACTCTCACAGACCTATAGCACTATCGTCAGTTATGTGTAAAATAGTTGAGCACTTGCTCAAAAATAGGCTCGAGTGGTTTTTAGAAAATAAAGGAGCTCTGTCTCCAACTCAGTTTGGCTTCAGAAAAGGAAAAAGTGTTACCGATAGTCATGTTCTCCTGTCGACGGACGTTAGGCTAGCTTTTTCACTGAATCAGTCAGTTATTGCGGTCTTCCTCGATGTATCTGCGGCTTATGATAACGTTCTACTCTCGGTGCTCAGTAGCAAAATGCGTCAGATGAGTGTTCCGGAGAAAGTGGTACGCTTCATAATTAATAATCTGTCTGGTAGGGAGATTTCATTGCGGGTGCCTAATAGTCAGGGATACAAAAGACATGTGTATAAGGGTCTGCCCCAAGGCTCGGTGTTAAGCCCTCTTCTATATAATATTTATACCGCGGATTTGGATCAGGCTATTAATCAGCATTGCAATGTGCTACAGTATGCAGATGATATAGTCATATACACTCAGAATAAAAATATCAACCAGGGTGCCGGGTTTATTAATAGAGCTCTTGATTCTTTGGGTCTGTGGCTAGATGCCCATGGCTTGGATCTGGCCCCTTCAAAAAGTGTTACATTGGTATTTTCTAGACAACGTTCTACAAGTCCAGTAAACATAATATACCGCTCGCAACATATCCCCGTTCAGGATAAGGCAAAGTTTCTGGGTGTCGTCTTTGACTCCAAAATGTCAGGCTTGGAGCATATTAATTATGTAATTGGCAAATGTGAAAAAAATATTAATATTCTACGTTGCCTGTCTGGCGCTTGGTGGGGAGCACATCCCTACTCCCAAAAATTGTTATATAATGCATTAATAAGATCCCATTTCGATTTCGGCTCTATCGTCATAGAACCGTGTAGCAAAGCAAACCTCACAAAGCTCAACAAGTTCCAATCCAAGTCACTAAGAATTGTTACGGGAGCTATGAAATCGTCGCCTATTAAAGCTCTTCAGGTCGAATGTGCAGAGCCCCCTTTAAGTATTCGACGTCAATACTTGGCAGATAGATATATTTATCGGATTGCTCAACTAGATAGTCACCCTCTTATACCAAAACTTGAATTACTTCAGGAACATATCGAAGAAAACGCCTACTGGCGCAGGAAAAAACACCCTAACGTTTTAATTAGTTTCAATAGGCTAAATAGCATTGACGCTCCTATAGTCAAGTTTTCTAAACTACCTATTTATGTAGTTCCCTTTCAGGCTCTTACTTTCCAACCGAAAATAGTAAAAATAGGTATTCAGAGAAGTGCATCGTCAGCCAACGATAAGTTCTTGGCAGCGGTCAGGGACAAGTGGCAGAATTGGGACTTGTTCTTTACCGATGCTTCGAAACTTAATAAGGATGATCCGGTTGGATGTGCCTTTATTCATGATGGTTCACAAACTACTCATCAGTTTCAATTGCCTTCAGTGACAAGTATTTTTTCTGGAGAATGTTCAGCGATCTTAAAGGCGGTTAAATTTATAAGGGAACATAAATTGGCTAATTCTATTATTTTCTCGGATAGTCTCAGCGCCATACAAGCTATTTCATCCAACTCTATGAAGAATTGTGCTAAGACAGCAATAGTTTGTCTCCTAAAGGAAGCCCTTCTTTCTTGTCACTTGATGAATCTAGAGGTGTTGTTATCCTGGATCCCTAGTCATAAAGGTATAAGTGGGAACGAAGCGGCCGACAAGGCAGCTAGAGACGCTGTATCAGGTGGTAGTCGCTCTATTTATCATTGCTTTAATAATGACCTGGCCGCTATTTCGTCGTTAGCGTTGTTTGATACTTGGTCCGACGAGTGGAACACGAACAACAATTTATTTTATTATAAAATCCAGAAAAATATTCCTCGTCGTCCTTGGTTCTTCAAATTCAAATTCAAGAAAAAGGTGACAAGTTGCTTAATCCGCCTCAGACTGGGCCATGTATGTTCCCCAGAATTTCTCCATAGGATTAAAGTAAGAGATGACCCATTATGTCACTGCCGGAATGGCCTTGGATCCATTGACCATATATTTTTTGACTGCCCCCTGAACAAACTTAATATATATGAGGAACTGGTAAAAGCAAAGATTGAGCTCCCATCCAACGTCAGAACCCTTTTAGCAAATTTTGAAAAACCAGTTATCTGTCTTTTGGCTAAATGTATTGAAAAAAACCTCATTAAGCTGTAACCAGCTGTCATCAATCTATAGCAATTATTTATTACTAACACACTAACTCCCTTAGCTTCCCATCCCATCCCTTGGGGAATTTAAAGCGCTCTGGAATAAATAATGAATATTTGTCTTGACTGGACATTGGCAAAGTGCCTCGCGGCAGGGCCATAATGCACAGAAAAAAAAAAAAAAATTATAAATAATAATGATAGTAGTAATCAAATTACCGAACAACGGTTAAATAATTACCGATAGTGTCTTCTTCAACCTCGACATTGGCGGAATCATCGATAGTATCGATGAAGCTATACTGTTTGTTCTAAATAATTGAATTGTAGTTTTAAAAAAATGCTGTTGTTTTTTCTAAATATGGCTTTGTCCATTGGAGGTCAATTTTTTTTCAATTTTTTTTATTTATATTTATTGGGAAACAAACAGCTTAAATTTCATACATAAAACATAGAAAATTACAGTTAACACATAAGCCAACACAGTTTACATATACAAATTTTGTAAGTAGTTACTAACAACAATAAACAAACAATTAAGCAGTTAAATTACTCAGTACCTATGTGAGAAACAAAGTAGATATTACTATGCTAAAATCAAACAAAATCTAGATCTTTTCTTCAATCATAAACAAACTTACACTAAAATGAAGTCTACTTTTGATCATTAGTATCTTTAATTGTGGACACAAACTCCTGCAATGTCATATGAAATATATCAGCACCTGAGTACTCATTATTACTGGAACATGCTCTCACTAAGAATGAATTTCTGGCATATTTAGTGCGACAAAACGGCGTAGCGAACAAATTGGCGGAACGAGTGCGGAAGCTAGGACACCTAAATGATATCTTGCTGAGTAGATCTTGAGAGTGAACTAAATTATTGAGTAATTTGTACAAAAAAAATTGATCCTTGATTTCTCTACGTAATTGGACAGTATCCATGCAGCCAGTGTCAAATGAATTAAACTGATACTTCATCCGCCTTATAAATTTATTTTGGATTCTTTCAATATTAGTAATGTGCACCGAATAAGAAGGACTCCAGACAACTGATGCATATTCTAAACGAGATCTGACAAAGGCATTATACAGAAGAATTAGTTCTTGGGTCCCTGAAATCTTTTCCCTGGCGGAATATAAAGCCTAGAATTTGGTACGCTTTAGAAACAATTTTATCATAATTCGTGGTCAACTGCATTTCGCTGTCAAAATACACTCCAAGGTCTTTTACTACGGTGACCTTCGTGAGTGTATGACCACCCAGTGAATAACCGAAGCAAATTGGGTGTCGTTTACGAGAAAAAGAAATGATGTGACATTTTTGTAAATTAAGGTGAAGTTTATTAATTATGCAATACTGTACTAGCCTACCTAAGTCCGCCTGAAAATTGGCACAATCCTCCTCTGATTTCACTACAGTAAATTTTTTTGTATCATCAGCGTACAATAGCACTCTAGAATGCATGAAACAACTAACCACGTCATTAATAAAAATGTTGAATAATAATGGGCCCAAGTGGGAGCCCTGGGGGACGCCAAATGAAATAGGGACAAAACTTGATGTATAACCCTTCACCGCTACAGCCTGAGTTCTATCACGCAGATAAGACGATAGCCACCTCAGCAGATCGCCATGTATACCGAATGATTCCATTTTCTGAATTAGTATTGAATGGGAAATTTTATCAAAAGCTTTTGAATAATCGGTATAAATGGCATCTACCTGGAAGCCTTTATCCATTGCGCTAAGGACGTAGTCCGCAAGTTCACACAGATTCGACTCAGTTGATCTTTTATTTATAAAGCCATGTTGCTGATAAATTAGCTTAGGTCTAATCGCATAAAATAATGTATCGTATATAATTTTTTCAAATAACTTTGGCATCACAGAAAGCTTGAATATGCCGCGGTAAGTTTCTATTTTATGCTTATCACCACTTTCATGGATAGGAACTAGAATCGATTCTTTCCATTTCTTAGGCATTGTACCAGTAGTCAGAGACAATCTAAACAGCATGGATATAGGATAGGCTAAAGTCTTACTGCAACGTTTGAAAAAAACTGGATGAATTCCATCAGGTCCGCTTCCCTTACATTCTTTTAAGTTTTAAAAGTTCTTTTTGAGGAACCGACTAGAGTGACGGCCAACACGGCCACATGTTTAGATAATATTTTTTGCAAGTGTGAAGCTACGAACAAAGAAATTATTAACTGCTTCAGTTCCGATCATAGCGGCCAAAAAGCTGTTTTTAAAATGCCTAAGCAGACGAAGGAGCAATTTATTACTTATAGGCCGGTAACCGAAGACCGTATAGGAAGATTTAAGGAAAGTATTATCAGTGAGGTTCCTCAACCAAACATGGAGAAGAATGATCCTAACATCTTATATAAGGACCTGACTACTGTAATAAATCGAGAGTTTGGGAACATTTTCAAACTTAAGACTGTCAAGAAAAATGGTAAGAAGGTAAAGTTCAGTGACTGGGCCACGGTCGGGATTCACAGGAGTAGGACTAAACTTTACGAACTATATGAAATGAAAAGCTACAATAACGACCCCACATTTAGAGAGTATGTTAAAAGATATTCGAAACTATTTAAAAAAGTTTGTGTGGCCGCCAAAGCGGAATATCTTAGTAATAAAGTTAAATCCGCTGATAATAAAGTAAAAGCAGTATGGAGCGTAATAAATTCAGAGACAGGTAAATCAAAGACCCATAATAGCCAATATAAGTTAAAGATAGATGAAAGAATAGTAACTTCAGATTTAGAAGTGGCGATTGCTTTTGAGGATTTTTTCTCTAATATAGCTATAGATACCACTCGTGACTTAATGTCATCCACTGCGCTGGCTGGCTCATACTTAAATGTGGTTCAAAAGGATAGTAACTTGAAATTTGATTTTAAACACACAAACTCGGAAGAGATTATAAAAACATTTAAATCTTTGAAAATTAAGAACACAGAGGATCTTTGGGGTATTTCAGTTAAAGTAATGCAATCTGTCATCCATATTGTGGCACCATATCTGGCCGTCGTGTTTAACAACTGCGTCGATGAGTGTGTGTTCCCTGACTTAATGAAGTACAGTAAAGTTATTCCTTTATTCAAAGCTGGCAGCTCATCTGAGCCTGGTAACTTTCGACCGGTTTCCGTGCTTCCTGTACTAAGTAAAGTGTTTGAGAAAATTATGCTAAATCAATTGCTTCATCACTTCAATATTAATGAACTATTTCACAGTCAGCAATTTGGGTTTACGAAGGGCCGCTCGACAACGGATGCGGCTGCAAATCTCATGAAGCACATTTATGACGCATGGGAACAATCGCAAGATGCAATAGGAATATTTTGCGACCTCTCCAAGGCATTTGATTGCGTGGAACACGAGACGCTTATCCGCAAACTTGAACACTACGGACTCACAACTAATGCACTGAACCTTGTTATGTCCCATCTCAGTCAGAGAATCCAGAAAGTAGACATACATAGAGTGCAGTCATGTGGATCACCGGTGAAGCTTGGAGTACCACAAGGCTCTATTTTGGGTCCGTTTCTCTTCTTGGTGTACATAAATGACTTGCCCCAGCTGCTAGAACACAAATGTGACATAGTACTGTTCGCTGATGATACCTCTCTCATTTTTAAAGTCAACAGGCAACAGGAAGATCAAAGTCACATCAATGAGACTCTAAGAGATGTGCTGAAATGGTTTACTGCAAACAATTTACTATTGAATGCAGCTAAAACGAAATGTATAAAATTTTCGTTGCCTAATGTAAGACAGGTTGACACTACTATCAGATTAAATGGAGAGAAGCTGAACCTCGTGGATGAGACTGTTTTTCTCGGGCTTACCTTAGATCGCAATTTGCAATGGAGCCCACACCTATCTGGTCTTGCTGGTAGATTGAGCTCTGCTGCTTATGCTGTACGAAGAATCCGGCAATTCACCAATGTAGAAACCGCGCGGTTAGTTTACTTCAGTTATTTTCACAGCATTATGTCTTATGGCATCCTAATTTGGGGCAAGGCGGCCGACATAGAGACAATCTTTATCCTGCAGAAGAGGGCGGTCCGGTCTATTTACAATCTTGGCTCCCGAGATTCACTTAGAGAACGCTTTAAACAAATCGACATCCTTACAGTAGCTTCTCAGTATATATATAATGTAATATTTGTAGTATTGTCTATGGTTCGATTCCCATCCTGATTTTAGAAACAAATAAAATTGTCTATGACTAATCTACAACTGAACTTGAAAGACGTGTTTCATTGCACCATCCCAATAATAATTAAATATAATTAAATAATCATCCCCCGCGCCCAGCACATGGTGTCAGAAGTCGAAGTCGAAGTCGAAGGCGAAGTCAAGAAAAGGTGCAACAACAAACAAAAATGGGTGGCAACGACGGAAACGAAAAGGTACATAATATCATACTAGCCAACGGTCTTAAACCTTTGAATCTTACAAAAGAGAATGGCGGCAAAGAGTGTGCAAATTCCGAGAAGTGGAAACTGTGGAAACAGAAATTCCTCATATATTTTGAAGCAAACGACTTGGAAAAAGTTCCAAATTCGAAACAAATCGCAATATTTTTGAATTCTATTGGCGATGAAGGACTTCATATCTATAATTCATTCCATGTAAATTCAAAAGAAGAAACGTTAACGTCCATTTTAGAAAAATTTGATTCGAAATTTAACGAATTCAAAAATGTAACGGTCGAAAGATTTAATTTCTTCACCCGTTATCAGAAACAAAACGAGAATTTAGACGAATATGTAACATATTTAAATAATTTATCGTCAAGTTGCAAATTCGAAGCACTAAAAGAATCGTTAGTCAAAGACATGTTCATAATTGGAATTAGAAATGGACAAATAAAAGAAAAACTTCTACAAAAGGAATTCAAAGACATCAACGAAGCAGTCGAAGTAGCCAAGACCATGGAATTATCATGCCAAAGATCAAGAAAATTGGGAAATGAAGAAACCGACATGCAAGTTCAGGCAATATCAAGAAACAACCAGACAAGTAAAGGTTCAACACCAATGAGACATTCATCAAGATCAAGATCAAAAGTCGACCTCCAGCGAAATAACAGAAATAATAGTCACAGCCGAGAACGAACACCTAATCATTATTTTTCAGCTAATTTCAGGTCAAACAGCAAATCAAATGCAATTTGTAAAAGATGTGGTCAACAACATCGAGTCAAATGTCCCGCAAAGGGTAGAACTTGTTCTATTTGCAAGAAACTGAATCACTTCGCGATATGCTGTTATTTCAACGACCAGAATATAAACAAGAAAAATGTAAGTTCCGTTATGTCCGTTAATTTTGAAAATTTAAATGAATATGACATCAATAATCAACATAATTATAATTATTCAAATGATTTTATAATAAATGCAGTAAATAATAACCATAATTGTAATAATTCGCATAATTGGAAAATAAATGTTAATTTTTATGATCAAAAATTTAACTGTCAAATTGACACTGGAGCAGACATTAATGTAATCTCGTTAGAAACTATACGACATTTAGAAAATATGTGCAATATTCAGATCCCTATTCAAAGCTCGAATGATAAGATTTTCACATTTTCAGGACAATTAATTGATAATTTAGGTAGTGTCACACTGGCGTGCAAATTTGATAATGGTTATCATGTCAACATTAAATTTAGTGTAGTGAAATGTAAATGTGCGACAATATTGGGTTGGAAAACATGTGAAGAATGTGGCATTGTGAAAAGACTATTTGAACTAACAAACACACAAAACATTAACCAAAACCAAAGGTCAGTACAAACAATTATCGAGAATTATGCCGATACTTTCGAGGGGTTAGGTTGTTTACCATCTGAGGCTCATTTAGATGTAGATACAAGTATCACACCAAAAATATGTCCGGTTCGCAGAATTCCATATGCATTACACCCTAAGCTAAAGTCAGAGTTAGATAGAATGCAACAATTACAAGTCATTGAGAAAGTAACCAAGCCAACAAACTGGGTTAACGCGATAGTCCCTGTAGTAAAACCCAATGGTGAATTACGCATATGTCTAGACCCTAGAAACCTAAACAAAGCTATTAAAAGACCTCTTTTTCCTTATCCTACTTTGGACGATTTACGCTCAAAAGTAGCTGGTGCTGCTATTTTTTCAAAATTAGATGCAAACTCAGGATATTGGATGATCAAACTAGATGCAGAAAGTAGTGACCTCTGCACATTTAACACACAATTCGGTAGGTATAAATTCCTTCGCTTACCATATGGCATAAATTCAAGTGGTGAAATTTTCCATAGAGTAATGACAGATCTGTTCGGTGATTTACCTGGTGTTTTAATATTCGTCGATGATATACTTGTTTATGGCTCAAACCAAGCAGAACATGATGCGAGGTTGGAAAATGTTCTTAGGAAAGCTAGAGAAGTCAATTTAAAGTTTAACAAGTCAAAATGTAAATTTAACAAGGCTGAAGTAGCATATGTAGGGCATATATTTAATAAAAATGGTATTTCTGCAGATACTTCTAAGATCGAAGCTATCATGAAAATGCCTAAGCCGGAGAATGTCAAGGATCTCCAACGTTTTTTAGGTATGGTGAATTATTTAGGTTCATATATTCCTAATTTAGCTCATGAGACAAGTTTACTTAGAGATCTTCTTAAAAAACAAAACATTTGGCAATGGACACACAGTCATGATAAGCAATTCATAAATTTAAAAGAACTAATTTGTCAATCACCTGTCTTAGTGCATTATGATGTAAACAAACCAGTCAGAATGTCTGTTGATGCAAGTCAAAAAGCTGTTGGTGCAGTAATTTTTCATGGGAAAAATCCTATTGCTTACTCATCCAAGTCTTTAACAAAAACACAAGAAAACTATGCTCAAATAGAGAAAGAATTATATGCTATTGTTTTTGGATGCAAAAAATTCCATCAGTATATTTATGGCAAAACTATACACGTAGAAACAGACCATCAACCTCTGGTGACATTGTTTAAAAAGCCACTTTCAGATGTCCCAGCAAGGCTCCAAAGAATGATGATAACTTTACAATCATACGACCTAGTAGTTTCATACACAAAAGGTACTGAAATGTATGTTTCAGATACTTTGTCAAGAGCTCCTGTCATGAATTTAAATACTGAAATAGATAAATTCGATTTAGATGAACTGGAAAACAACATTGTCTGTCAGGTAAAATTATTAACTTCTAACTTAGCAATAACTCCAAATAAGCTGCAACAAATTGTGTCTCATACAAAGTCAGATTTAACTTTACAAAAGTTAATAGAATATCATAAAACAGGTTGGCCTAACTGTAAACAACAATGTGACCCATTAACCCTACCATATTGGAATATTCGCGACGAAATCCATGTAATAGATGAAATTGTATTCAAAAATCAGTCTGTAGTCATTCCGAAGTCAATGCGGTCAGAAATATTACAAAAATTACATGAAGGTCACATGGGCATGGAAAAAACCAAAAATTTAGCCCGTGGCATTGTATTTTGGCCAAACATTTACCATGACATTGAAGATAAAACAAGGCAATGTGAGACTTGTATGACATACAGCTCAAATAAAACAAAGGAAACTTTATTAAGTCACGAACAGCCAACATTGCCATGGCAAAAAGTAGCTACAGATTTATTTGACTATAATAACAAAAAATATCTCTTAGTGGTCGATTACTATTCAAATTACATTGAAATAGCTCATTTAAATACAGATCATCGAAGCCAAACTGTAATAACACATTTAAAATCTATTTTTGCTCGACATGGTATTCCTCTACAACTTGTGAGTGACGGTGGTCCTCCATACAATTCTCAAGAGTTCCAAAACTTCATGAAGGACTGGGATATAGAACACATAACATCTAGTCCTCATTTGTCCAGGTCGAACGGGCTCGCAGAAATTTCTGTCAAAATTATAAAAAACATATTAAGAAAATGTGAGAGTTCAGGTACAGACATTTATATAGGTCTATTACAGTACAGAACTACTCCTAGAGGAAATTTAAAATCACCATCAGAACTATTAATGTCAAGAACATTAAGAACTAAATTACCTACTCAAACTAGCAATTTAAAGCCTAAAATTGTCAAATTCGCAGATCATTTCAAAAACAAGTCTGAAGTGATAAATAAAAGAAAGTTATACTATAACAAAAATGCTGATAAGCCCCAAGAATTTCAGCTAAATGATCAAGTCTATTTTAAGAAAAACCCTAAAGATCTAATTTGGTCGAAAGGATTTATCTTGTCTAAGGCTCAATTTCCTAGATCTTACCTAGTGAAAAGTGAAAATGGCACAGTATATAGAAGAAATACACAACATATTAAATTGTTTAAGTCATGTCTGCCACAGTCAAATAGTCATAGTCATATTAGCAACACAAACAATAACAGTCATAAATTGTCACAGTCACAGTCCACTCAGTCTAGTCAAACATTTACAAACAGTAAATATAGGTCAAATATTACTGTAAAGTCAAAAGGTCAAAGTCCAAGTAAGTGTGAAAAACATGTTAGGAGGGAAGATACAGTGAGATGTTATCACATTCCTGATTATATTAAAAAAGCTAAAAGTCAAATGTCAAGATCTGATAATGAAAGTCAAAACTGTTCTAAAACGAATTCTATGAATGAAACGTTTATGTCTATTGAGTCAAGTCAGTCAAATGTAATTAGTCCATTGAATAATCAAAGTGTATTAAGTCAGTCTAATAACCAAAATGTATCAAGTCCGTCAAATAATCAAAATGTATTAAGTCCGTCGAATGATCAAAATAATGTGTCAAATAATACAAATATTGTAAGTCCTATGTCAAGCCTTTATGATGAGTCAGATACATTGCAATCTCCATTGTTCATTGAAGTCAATGAAGATAATCAAGATATTGAATTTTTGTCAGAAAATCAATTAGTCATGTCTCAGTCAGATAGTCAGTCAGGCTCAAGTAACAATGTACAAAACTTACCTGAAATTATGGATATTGCGATTAGCAGCAATACTCCTGAAATAAGGTACAGCTCTAGAGGAAGATTGTTAAAGAAAACAAACAAATTAGACTTATAAAATAATTTATTGTAAATTAACAAACTTAGCTTATATCTAGATAATATGTAAATGACGATGTAAACACTGAATACGTAGTTTTAATTCACTGACATAATTTTGTATAATGTATTGTAATATGACTTCGAGTAATAATTAATTTCAATTGTTTTAATTTATTTAATCGAATGTATTGCAAATTTGTAGATTCATGTTTGTCAGATGATAAACAATGAAACGTCAATGTCAAATGCCAATTAAATGTCAATGTATTGTCAATGTCAAATTTACTTTTTTAAGAAAGGGCATGTAGTATTGTCTATGGTTCGATTCCCATCCTGATTTTAGAAACAAATAAAATTGTCTATGACTAATCTACAACTGAACTTGAAAGACGTGTTTCATTGCACCATCCCAATAATAATTAAATATAATTAAATAATCATCCCCCGCGCCCAGCACAATATTGTACACACACAAGAACATCAATCTTTCAAGAAAGTGTCGGATGTGCATGGTTTCAACACTCGGAATAAGCATAAACTTGCCGTCCCTAAATTTCGTCTACGAAAAGTCAGTAAGTCTTTTTTGGGAAATTGCGTGAGGTTCTACAATAAAGTGCCTGTAGATGCATGGGAATTGCCTCACAATTCATTTAAAAGATACATAAAGACCGCTCTCTTGAAAAAAGCATACTACAAAGTGGATGAATACTTATGTGATGGCACCACCTGGCCAAGGCTGAAAATAGAAGATAATTAGGACATCAATGTGACTTGGCTGCGTCCCGAAGATATTCGTGTATGGTGTCCGGCTCTGTTGCCGTTGTCCGCTGCGTACTAATTGTAATACAATTGACACAAATAATGTTGTATTTATTTGACGTGATGACATGAAATGTATATTTCATCAATTTTTGTTATTTGACATTTGGAGACCATATACATCTCCAGTTTATGTATATGTATTATTATACTTATTATTTGACCGTGGAGGCGTTTTAAATTTAGTTTAAATTGACCCTAGAGACTATACATCTCTAAGCCATTTAGATTAAGTATTATATTATAGTATTAATTCTGGGACCCTATACATCCCTTTGTAATTTAAAATTTCACAGATATTTGACCTGGAGACCCTATACATCTCCTGCTCAATTAAAACGTGCCAGTAAAGTAGTAGTTCTGGTTTTGCTGTTCTAATAATTACTTTTTACACTTGTTTCTAAAATGCGGTTTTTTTTTTCTCTCTTAATCTTTTAATGACAGAGTGAGGTTTCTTTGTGTAATTTGTCTGTGGTTACGTATTGTAAGAGCTAATGTAACTTGTTTTTAGAAAAAATGACTTTGTGCCAAGTTTCTTGCGGCGCATTCTTCTTGGCAATCATGGTCTTTCCGAAAGCGCTGGTAGACTCAAAAAAATGACGTGTAAAAGAGCATTCAACTGCCTATTTGCTGAATAAAATTTTGATTTTGATTTTGATTTTGATAAAGATACTTTTCGACTATATCAGAAGTTATTTCAACATTGCCGATGACACCAATTCCATAAATGTGATTCGAATGTATAGTGCTCGTAGATGATGATTGGACATTTACATCTGGTTCAAAAACTGACTGAAAAAAGTCATTGAATAGATTGGCTATGACTTGACCATCGCTCCCCACATTATTACCAAGGTAAAGGACATCGGGTATACCACTATTACTAGATTTTGTTTTTATGAATGACCAAAATAATTTGGAGTCACTGCGAATATTCTGCTCAGCCCTTGATATATAAAACTATTATAGCACTCGGATTCGATTTTTTTTTATCTTAGAGCGTAAACTAGAGAACCAGTTCTAATCAGATTGTCTACCGTAGATTTTCCATTTTTTATGTACCCTATGTTTTTTCTTTATCAATGATATTAAAAAACGGGAGTACCACACAGGGTATTTACTATCATTGGCATTGCTCTTTTTAATGGGAATAAAAATGTTTATAATTTCATTAATTTATAATGTAAAAGCTATGCTGTGCTATATATATAAAGATAATTATATGTATTATGCATATATCAAATAAAATAAATTTATGAAATATGTTTAAATGCTACAAGTGCAACTGATTTGGGACTTGTTGATATGGAGGAGCGGGACTTCCTGACACAGGTTTGCAGACCTACTAGGAAGTCCCAATCACTGATGTAATTTAGACTTAGGTTCTAAAGAAATAATCAATTTTTCATTTTCATTTTCATTTTCATTAATAATTTTATAAAACTTTTCAACGATTTTATCAATGCTACAGTTGCTACCATTGCACAATTGTGATTTCCATTCAACTTGGTCTAACTTCGCATTAATAATATCGTAGTCTGCTGCAAAAAACCGACGAACAATACGGGGAGCCGGCCTTAACACCCGCTCAATGGTACCGATGTCAGATTTTACACAAAAAACTGGGTGGTGAGTGTCAATTGGTACCAATGGCGTAACTGTAAATACGTCGCAGTGATGATTGGATAAAACTAAGTCCAGTTGCCTGTTATTCACATTAGGGAGACCATGAAACTGCAGCCAATTAGTGTAGTTCAAGAGTGCCGACAATTGACGTGTTAACATGTTAAAATTGGGATTTTCCAAAATATAACTTGATGCAGCGTTATCTGATGGAACCCAAACGGCATCGGAAAGTTGAAATCACCCAGAACAATAAATACGTCATCAAAGAAATCAGTATGCAGATCTGAAAGGAAATCGAAGAATAAAGACTGCGATTCTTGGTGTGATTTTCTCTGGGGGAAGTAACATGAAAATAATCTTAGTTTCTTGACATTCATACCTTGTTTAATAGGAATCTCCACGTATGTGATATCCGCATCTGGAAGATCACCAACTTGGCGGGCATTCCTTAAATCAACATGAAGCTCACGGTTGACAGCTATAAGACCGTCCAGCCGTGGTGTAGGGGAAGAGCACACGACCCGGAGTGTCGAGGATCAGGGTTCGATTCTCGGGGTTGGCATTTTTCTGGTTTTTTTTCTGTGTATTCATGTTTCAGTGAGTTTATAAAAAATATAATTGATATTCACGGGAAAACCGTAAAAATAAAAAATTGGGAGAAAAAATACAAAAAGATACTCCTACTGAGATCATGAGCTATAAGAGTTCCGCCCCCTCTAGTTAGGTCCATTCCATCGTAGTTCCTATCAGTTCTATACACATTGTATCGCGAATCAAAAAGCTCTGAGTCGAAAAAACCTGCCATAAGCCAAGTCTCAGCAATGCATACAATGTCATAATCCACGTTAAGAACGCTCCGCAAAAAATCACCTGTCTTAGTTCGTAATCCACGCGCATTTTGGTAATATATACTAAGTGCCATTGACGAGATTTTCAAAAATAATATTTATTATGTGAAGTTCCAGGAATAAAAAGAGCACGCATACTCTAGATGTACTCAATACAATAATAAGTAATAAAGTAGCTAGTCTGTAAGCCAATGTGATCAGATGTAGACGAATGATTAAAAATATAAAGCAATGTGACTCCGCAAACATGCAAAACGGTAGTTAGAAGTAAATAGTATATAGGTAAACAATAAGGTGTAACACTATAATTGAGAATCGATTCGCAAAATGCAATTCCTATGAAATTTTGTTTAAAGCTTCCTCCGAAGTTATAAACAAAACAGGAGCCTTATCGGTCTTACGAACCATGACCGTACAATTCCGCACCCAGCAGCGTTTATACTGTTTTTGAGTAACCCTCTGTTTAGCTTCCTTAAGGAGATACTTATTAAAGCTAGACAGATGGTCATTAATGTATATTCGATTAGAGCTGCCAGCAATTCCCAAGTCGGATGCCTTCAAGTCTCTCAGCTTGCGAAGCGATGAAATAAAATCGTCCTTTTTATAGCGAGCTTGCATCTTGACAATAATCGGCCTTGGTTTCCTGGTGTTCGAGTCATCCCTCGCAGCAACACGAGTCACGAAGTCTATGTCGGTATTCTTATCCAGTGGGTAACCACTTAGGCTCACCAGGGAATTTAAAATGTTATACAATTTTTCCCCTTCCGATTCAGATTTTGCCAGTATTTAGTAGGTTTTGCCGTTGTACGATAAAAAAATCTAGAATTCGAAATATGAGAGGTATTTCAATGGTTGTTGAACGATGACCTGTTTATTCTAATTGAAATCAAAACGCGTTGTTTGACTATAAATCAGTATTACCATAAACAAACTTTAGATTTCTACTGTTGTCAGTTCGTTGCAGAGTTATCGTGAGACGACTATAGCCGTACTATAGCTCATTTATCTGGCCGGTTATTTCACCATCTTTACAATTGTCCGTTTTACATGACAATTCGAACAACATTTCTTTGACAATATGAAGCGCGCTAAAACAAAAGCTCTTCAAGTCAGCAGTTGACACCGAACTGTCATTGAAAACTGACAATTGTAAAGTTGGTGAATTACGCTTGGCTATCGGTGACGCGTGTGAGAAGTGTTAATTATTTTTAATTAAAATGAAACATCGCAAAAAATTTGCAGATCAGTATTATCCTGTCTATCAATATTACCTAGGTCTACATAATAAATAAATAAATAAAATAATAGTAGGGATATTGGGAGTTTTGTTTTACTGGTAAGTCGACTGGGATCAAAATTACCAGTTCATGTTAAAAATTACCAGTGGTCTCAGTAGTAAGATTATTGGGAAGATTCTACAGGCTCCTATTTCACCAACTTTACAAATGACAGTTTTCAATGACAATTCGATGTCAACTGCTGACTTGACAAGCTTTTGTTTTAGCGCGCTTCATATTGTCAAAGTAATGTAGTTTGAAGTGTCATATAAAACTGACAATTGTAAAGATGGTGAAATAGGGCCCTGGTAAGACTACTCGGTATAATTATTATAAAATAAAACAAAAATGGTAATGTGGAAATAAAGCTATGATAAAAAAATTAAAATAAAAAATACTACTCGGTAGAATTACTGGGAATAGGTGTGCAGTGAAAAGTTATACAATGGTGTATTTGTATATATATATATACCGAGTAGTCTTTTTTATTTTAATTTTTTTATCATAGCTTATAATAATAAATAAATAAATATATATATATGTCGGAGAATCGATACACTAGTCGGTGTTGATCATAGTCTAAAGTTATAAATTACCTTCATTTGTTATGATTTTAACGAAACGTCAAGCGGTGAAAGCTGTCAAATAAATACTGCTTGGGAGTGGTCTGTGCTTGGTTCATTTGTGGGTAGTTGGTATAAGGTCGAAATGACATTTAGTAACTTTGAAAAGAAAAGGGCATTCTTGATCGGGGGGTCGGACTGATCACAAGTTGGTAATGTAATCCGTTTGCATCGGCTTGGTGCTTTGAGTTTTAATGAGAATTGTTAGTGATTTAATGAACTAAGTGCCTGTGCCCCAAGTACAGAGTCTTATTTTGAGTCTTAAATGATATCTTGGCAATAGATCACGTGAATGGGCGCAAGCACAGAACTCTCCAACGTTTCCAATATGGTACTTGCATTTCGCGTTAATAGTAACGAGTTAACTGTGATATCAATTGTAACTAATTTAGACCTCGTATGGTGTTATTATTGAAAAGATTATACCTCATTGAGTTTCTTGCCGGTATCTTCTCAATAGAGGTTATTTCCGAACCGTGCGGTAGAGTCATTGATGTAGGCCTTAATCAAATAAAGACTGGCTTAGAAGTGAAACATGATGTGTCTGCAGTTATTTCTACCACCTCAATCGACCTTGAGGATGAGTAAAGCTCATGACCAAGCTCTACTACGTGTAAAACCCATTTCATCCTGACACAGCTAGCTAGCAAACCAAGTCCGCTGGTGTGTGCGATGTCTCGTCCCGGTCCCAGTCTCCGAGTTATATATATTTGTATATGAACAGTCAATTCGGATTTATGTGTAAACCATTTATTACAATAATCACAACTGTATGGTTACTCACCAGTGTGTATTCGTCTATGATTTGCCAAGTAACTAGGTTGTGTAAACATTACAGGTGTGTATTTGTATATGAGTATTCAAATGTGATTTATTTGTAAACCGTTTATTACACACATCACAACAGTATGGTTTATCACCTTTGTGTATTCGTATATGAGTATTAAAATGTGATTTATATGTAAACCTTTTATTACACACATCACAACAGTATGGTTTATCACCTGTGTGTATTTGTATATGAGATTTCAGATATGGTTTTCTTGTAAACCGTTTATTACACACATCACAACAGTAGGGTTTCTTACCAGTGTGAATTTGTATATGAGTATCAAAATGTGACTTATACATAAACCGTTTATTACACACATCACAACAGTATGGTGTATCACCTGTGTGTATTCGTATATGAGATTTCAGATATGATTTACTTGTTAACCGTTTATTACACACATCACAACTGTACAGTTTTCTACTGGTGTGTATTTGTATGTGAGTATTAAAATGTGATTTATTTGCAAACCATTTATTACATACATCACAACAGTACGGTTTCTTATCAGTGTGTATCTGTATATGAGTATTCAAATATGATTTATTTGAAAACCGTTTATTACACACACCACAACAGTACGGTTTTTCACCTGTGTGTATTCGTATATGAGATTTCAGATATGATTTAGTTGTAAACCGTTTATTACACACATCACAACAGTAGGGTTTCTTACCAGTGTGTATTCCTATATGAGTATTCAAATGTGATTTATATGTAAACCGTTTATTACACACATCACAACAGTACGGTTTTTCACCTGCGTGTATTCGTATATGAGATTTCAGATATGATTTACTTGTAAACCGTTTATTACACACATCACAACAGTAGGGTTTCTGACCAGTGTGTATTTGTACATGAGCAGTCAAATGACATTTTCTTGTAAACCATTTATTACATACATTGCAACCATATGGTTTCTCACCCCTATGAATTTGTATATGACTAGTATTTTTGTAAAATGGATTGTTCAGCTGCAAGTCTACCATTGAAAGACGCTCAAGCCTCACAAAACATCTCCGGAGCCCGTACTGCTGCTCAGTGCTCCTGTTGCAGCACGGCCCCGCCCCCGGGCAGGTGTGGGTGCACTCGGGCCAGACGTCAGCGCCACCTGCTAGCCTTGGCTTGTGTGGGTTCTCCTCTTTGATGGTCAGAACATCTAGAAAATAAAATTCTATTGAATTCTATTGCTGTAATACTTGCACAGCGCTGCTGTTAAATTATTTGAAACACTGAAAACAGTTATTTGTACAAATCATCATCGATATTGAAGGAAAAAACTGGCCAAGTGCGAGTCGGACTCGCGCACGAGGGTTCCGTAGAAAGATTTTAACGCTTTTCCCCAGTGTTTTAAGAAGTTCAGTGTTAGCAGGGCCCTGCTCCTAAGCAAAATGTACGCAGTGTGGGGTCAACTTATATTGGAATCGACAGACAGACATAAAATTTTAAGATTTTGAGACTTTTTCGGAGTGGTTGTGCTATAAGCAGGGACCGGAAAACCCTATCATTCGGCTAAGCCGTTCGAAACGGTAGCCCGATGAAGGGGCTACCGCATCGATACGGTAGCCCCTTCAACGGGCTACCCTAATACCCGTATAACCCGTACATATTCGGGTAGCCCTAATCGTAACAAGAGGTAACCGCTTACCCGTATTTATTAGGTTTGGGTTAATCATATGCTAAGCG
Source organism: Clepsis dumicolana (assembly GCA_963691665.1). Taxonomy (NCBI): domain Eukaryota; kingdom Metazoa; phylum Arthropoda; class Insecta; order Lepidoptera; family Tortricidae; genus Clepsis; species Clepsis dumicolana. The sequence goes on from OY829530.1 coordinate 1,092,076, forward strand.
GTTACCTTCGGCTTAGGGTAGCCCTTTCACCCCGCTCCGCCGCGCGCCCGTGTTTTCGCGAAGCGAAACTGTACATTAGTATGAAAACGGAAAGGAACTATGTACGAAGAGAACAATCAATTTATATTTTAATCTTTCCGTACTTATATAGGTAAGTATGTACTTACCTATTTAAAGGTTCTATTAATCGACTTCAAAAAAGGAGGAGGTTCTCAATTCGTCGGTTTTTTTTAAGTAAGATATGGGTCTTTTAACATGAAACTACCATGAGACTCAATCATAATCATAAATAAAAACGGATCACTCACGTATATAATTCGAGTTTAGCCCGACATGTTTCGGACTAATTCGTAGTCCTTCCTCTGGGGTTAGCTGGGGTCTCGTCGCCGCTGGGTCATGCGCTCCCAGAGGAAGGACTACGAATTAGTCCGAAACATGTCGGACTAAGCTCGACTTATATACGTGAGTGATCCGTTTTTATTTCATTATAAGATATGGGTGTCATTTTCTAGTTTTCCGGGGATGTTGATTACAAAAATGACACCCATTTTCAAATCCAAGATGGCGGACATATTTTTTTGTTGAAAATCGATATGGGTGTCATTTTCTATATTTTCAGGGGCGCGGATTCTGAAAATGACATCCATTTTCAAATCCAAGATGGCGGACATATTTTTTTATTGAAAATCGTTATGGGTGTCATTTTCTATGTTTTCAGGGGTGCGGATTCTGAAAATGGCATCCATTTTTAAATCCAAGATGGCGGACACATTTTTTTTGTTGAAAATCGATACGGGTGTAATTATTTAGTTTTTCGGGATGCTGATTACGAAAATGACACCCGTTTTCAAATCCAAGATGGCGGACACATTTTTTTGTTTAAAATCGATTTGGGTGTCATTTTCTATGTTTTCAGGGACGCGGATTCTGAAAATGACATCCATTTTCAAACCCAAGATGGCGAACACATTTTGTTATTGAAAATCGATATGGGTGTCATTTTCTAGTTTTCCGGGGGTGCTGATTACGATAATTAATTTTTAAGAAAAAAATATGTCCGTCACCTTGGATTTGAAAATGGGTATCATTTTCGTAATCAGCATCCCCGGAAAACTAGAAAATGACACCCATATCAATTTTCAACAAAAAAAATGTGTCCGCCATCTTGGATTTGAAAATGGATGCCATTTTCAGAATCCGCACCCGTGAAAACATAGAAAATGACACCCATATCGATTTTGCACAAAAAAATGTGTCCGCCATCTTGGATTTGAAAATGGATGTCATTTTCATAATCAGCATCCCTGAAAACTAGAAAATGACACCCATATCAATTTTCAACAAAAAAAATGTGTCCGCCATCTTGGATTTGAAAATGGATGCCATTTTCAGAATCCGCACCCCTGAAAACATAGAAAATGACACCCATATCGATTTTGCACAAAAAATGTGTCCGCCATCTTGGATTTGAAAACGGATGTCATTTTCGTAATCAGCATCCCCGGAAAACTAAAAATGACACCCATATCTATTTTCAACAAAAAATGTGTCCGCCATCTTGGATTTGAAAATGGATGTCATTTTCATAATCAGCATCCCTGAAAACAGAAAATGACACCCATATCGATTTTCAACAAAAAAAATGTGTCCGCCATCTTGGATTTGAAAATGGATGACATTTTCAAAATCAGCACCCCTTAAAACATAGAAAATGACACCCATGTTGACTTTTAGAAAAAATTATGTCCGCCATCTTGGAATTGAAAATGGATGTTATTTTCCTAGTTAGCTAATAACAAATACCTAGTTCGCGCCGAAACTAACAATCCGACCACAACATTATTAAAAATGAGTTTTAAAAGGTTTGCAGTTGACTTGAGGTTTTATTTTGTTTCAATAGTCAGCGACCTACTGTCTTTGACAATTGCCGCCTCCTCCGTGTTAGGGTTTTTAAATAGGCGAACCAATATAAGCCTTATGCGCTGGAAGTAAGATTCAAAATAACCTGCACGCACAATCAGCGCTTCAAGCGGCTACCCAATCCTGGCGTTTCGATACGCTATGCGGTAGCCCGGGTTAACCCATTGCAAGTGGTTAATGTATTAACCGGTAAGCCGTTTAAAGGACTACCGTTATATACGGGTTTTTAATACCCAGCGTTATAAGAAACCCGTTCAAAACCCTTGGGCTACCGGGTATTAAGGTAACCGGTTCCGGTCCCTGGCTATAAGAGCTACCTTCATACCAAATTTCAAGTTTCTAGGACATCTGGAAGTATTCTTTAGGTTTTTTAAAATCGGCAATTTGTATGGAAATGGATTTTTTAATGACTGTATCTTTTGATTGCGTTGACTTAGAAGGTTGATTTTTTCACGGCTTTAAGGGACCGCAGGCTTAAGTATTTGATATTAATTTCAGCATGCTACCTCCACGCGTTCCAGAGAAAAAGGGTCTTGACAGACAGTCACACAGACAGACGGATAACAAGGTGATCCTATAAGGGTTCCGTTTTTTCCTTTTGAGGTACGGAACCCAAAAAACTTCAATTCAATATTATAGAAAATGTTATTTCACAGGTTTATAACTTACTCGGCATGGAAAAGGCGATGTCCTGCATCTGTATTAGCTCTGGCCCCAAAACTACTTCGTCTTTAACCTCGTGGCCGGCGTACAGGCCTTCTGCCTCGGCCGCCTCGCTCACGCCGCACTCGCCCCACTCGGGCTCCTGCTTCAGGGGCTCGCACTCCGCGGTCATGCTGAGGGACAACGCCAACTGTCCCGCGTCGGAAGCATGACGGCGAAAGGCGGGCGACTCCATGGAATGTGTCAATACGGTTTGAAGGGGCGGTGGATTTTTTTTTTATGACAAGGGCTTATTTTCCAATATTTCAAGATACACAACAAACAATAATATTCGTTTCCTGATATCTTTAGAGCAAAGAGAATACAATCACCATATCACCAAAGAGAATAAACAATTATAACCACAGAGTACCTTTTTATAACTGAGATAGAGATGTCACTTCAACGTTTCGCACACAACGACATCTGGTGCTTTATGACGGCAAAATATGCGATGACGTCATTGACGTCTAGTTTCCTAAATGTTAAAATAATTTACTTTGAGCAAGTAATAGAAATTGCCCAATTTCCCGTTTTGATGAATTTGATAATTATTCAGTGCTTTATTTTTTACACATTTTCTTTTTAACAGGCATTCCAACTCCAACTTAGACACACGGTGAATGTGAAAAACCACAGATTAGAGAGATAATCGCGGCCATTATTCATTCGTTCCGTTCCACTTATACCTTCACTGTACGTTGTTTTTAGTAAATAAAAAAATCTGAATAAATATCAAAACCTCCTGAATTACTAAAAATCTAAGTTTTCGCCCCATTTTATTAGGATTTACTTGCAGATATGGTACGTTAACTCAACCAGTGTCCATAGAATATTCTATATAATATTTTAGCGTAAGAAAAACTGATGCGTGTAATGATATTTTAGATAAGACATTACTATAATTAAAAAAGGTCGATGCTACCAGTGTTCACAAAATAATTAATTGGCATAAACGCATTTTTATACAAGAAAAGATAAATGAAAGCATTTATTAAGCGAAAATAAAATATTCATTCCAAAATATAAAACTCCAATATAAACTATATTGATATTAGCACCACCTATCGACGTGTGACAACAACTTCATGTCTATAACCCAACCAAATAGAATATTACTTAAGTATATACTATACAATGTAACTTGAGTGACTACTGAAATTAGCTGGACAACGAAGTGTACATTTTGTTCTAAGTTATACCACCGTGTAGTAGACTACTGAGACTGAGGTACTGAGATACTTAACTACGTTCACAGACTACCAACACCAACCAAGGAATATACATGGAAATAGTAAGTACTTCGTACAACTGGAATGACATCTCTAACATTAACGTGGTCGTACCTAAACTTGGAATTAAAAAAAAAGCGTGAAAGAGACGTCACCGAGGGCGGGTCTATCTCTTTCTATACTTCTCTGTGTGACTAGCACAAGGAACTTACACTAGAGCTGGAACAAAATCTACCAAAAAGTGTCGGGGCCTGATTATTTGACTTTGAAAATAAATTTAAAAAAAGTAACAAGGACGATAGGCAAGCGCGGTACTGTCTCTTTCTGATTAATGTGACTAGGCTATCGTAGGACAAACAGGATCACAAGGGCTTTTTAACCGACTTCAAAAAAAAGTAAGTTCACAGTTTGACCCATATGGCATTGACCTGAAATTTGGTACGGGTATGTAAGTTGGATGACAATACAAATACAGACAACAATTAGTGCCTACAAGTACATTCGACAAAAAAGCTTGCATTAAAAATTCGTTTTCAAGTTTCAATAACAACATTATGTCGTAATCGTAATCTAGTAAAATAAAACTTTCTGATATTAAAACCTTTAAATCCAACCATATTCGAACTATTTCGAACATTAAAAATTGGTTCAGCAGTTTTCACATTATAACCGAACTTACGTTCATACATCTGTCTGTGTAGTCATAGGTTACAAAAACACACGTGTGATCCAAATAAATTTACATTTGTTATTATTATAAATTGCAAAATAAAATAATATTATTTAGTTTTTCCCTTGTCGTGGCCCGTCTTCCCAGATGTTTAAACGTGGTCACCTCTATTCACAGATGCACACAAATGTATAAAAGCTCACAGGAGCGAGTTGCCAACTCCTAAAAAGTTTACCCCTGAGCTCAAGTCAAATACCTACGTCATTAATTATTATATTCATATTTTGCTAATAAGAAGCTTGTCAACCTTTGCTGACGCCATTTTAGCTACTTTTCTTTTTTAATTATTAACAACAAGATGTGAGCTATCATTGGTTTGCACTGGAATGCCAATTCCCAAACTCCTACAACAATCCACTAATAGTGGTACAATATTTTATGCTAGTCACACAGAGAAGTATAGAAAAAGATAGACCCGCCCTCGGTGACGTCCTTTTCACACTTTTTTTTTAATTCCAAGTTTAGGTACGACCACGTTAATGTTAGAGAGATGTCATTCCAGTTGTACGAAGTACTTGTTAATTCCATGTCACAGTCAGAGTCGTCAGTTGTCCTAATCACCTAGTCACGTCCTATTAGCTGCTCAGTGCTCATGCATTTCGTTTTCATAAAGCGATAGTGTACAGCCTGGCAAAGTAGTAGAAAACAGAGAAAAGAGCCTCAGAGGAAGAGTTAGTGAATGCTTAAAGTTCAGTGAATACTTTAAGTACTTATATTAATAGATTTTAACGTTAAAAACCGAAAACATTTTTTTTTTTGAGTAGGTAGGTATTATTTTTACAAAAACTTGAGACCACTTTGATTCTCTTTTTTTTTAACCTTCAACACAAAAATAGGGATGTTATGAGTTTGACATGTGTATCTGTCCTATTGACATATTGAAAGAATATTTATGTCCGAAAGGGACACATAAACATTCTGTCAAACTGCAAATAGTGCAAATACCTATGCTATTACTTACCTCACATACAAATTTGAACCCCAAATGAAGCTTGGCGTGGCTCACGAAGCAGGCCCACTTGCTGACAGTTTTCTTGCAGACTTTACATTTGACAGGCCCCTTGGGGTCGAAAACGCCATCCACTAGCTCCATATACAACGCCCGTTTAGCCATCTTTGACGTCTCTGGCTGTTTGCCTCCAGCCGAAGCCTTTTCATTTTTTAATTCTGACAGAGCTCGTTCAGACACTGGCTGGTCAGGCTCCACTTTAGGTTTCTTTTTTAATTTCTCCTTCAACTTCAACTTTTTTTTTATACCTTTGCAGAATTCATTTTCATTTGACTTCAAATTTGAATCTTCATGCTTTAATTTGAAATCAGTCTTTGCATTATCCTCATGTTTTATGACTGGCCAGTTCAAGTTGGTTATTTCATAATCAGATATTTCACTTTCTGAAAAGTTTGGAGCTGTGACTAAGATTTTATAACCAGCCTGTTTAAGTTTTTTTTCAGATGTTTGACTCCGATTTCGAAGCGATAGAGCCATATTGACAAGTTCTATGCATTCCGTGCAGATGTATTGTGGCAGCCCATCGTTTAATGTTATCTGAAAAGGATAGTAACATGGAACTTTGTGCACACGGCAGCCCAGCAATATCAATATGCTTCTCGGAGGGAAAGCATTATTACTAAAAAAGTAATCATTGTCAGGAAACCTGCACCAAAAGTTAGACCTCATGAATTTTATACCTACTTGTTAAAACATTAACAGTTACTAAGTACTCCAAGAATCTTATTTTATCTGGAGCAGTACTTACCTAGGTAATATATTTTTTCTGTACTTATTTCATTTTATATTTAATGTTTAAATAATCTAATCTAATGTAATATAGTCCACTTTTTGGTCCCACCACTAAGTTGGAGGTGTATACGTACGTAAGTACTAACTTACTTATTTTCTGAGTGGCTTTACGGCTTAAATAAGTAGGTACACAAACTTTTTTTTTATTATTTTTGGTTTTGGTTTGATAGGTACATGTCTTAAAGTGTAATTTGAACAATGTAGAATCCAGTATAATATTGATACAGCCTAAAGCAGCCATAAGTTTGAGTCGAAATAATCAAATAGGTACGCAAACAGTGTACATTATCATTATCACAAGTACGAATCGAACTTAAGTAACTTACTTTTAAACCGGTTGTTTCCTTCAACACACGGCTGCATTCCTGACTTCGGTCCAAATCCTTGAAAAGTGTGTCTAAATTATCAGTCGTGAGACACAGTCGGCACTGTTTATCATTCATTTTGTAATTTCTAAAGTTTATTTATGTTTACTAAAATCTTCACGTTATTACAGTTGAGTATACAACACAGGCTAAATTAAGATTAGATTGTTAGCATCATCATTTAAATCATAGGCCTATCATTTGTTTTTGTACCTTTGCATGTAAAAGATAAAGTTTAGTTTTACTTACAAGAAAGATGCTACAAAATACGTTGAAGAAAATTTGCGTCACGCAGAATGTAGGCTGTCAAAAGTCTTTTCCGAGTCTTTTCCCGTCAAAAAAACATGTATGTACGGTAAGCCGTACGAAAACTGGAAATTGGTTGCAGTCGCATTTTTGTAGTTCCTGTGTACTTTTCTAAACAGACGAAAACGAAAGATTAACAACTAATTCTCAGTGGTATAAGATACGAATACACTACAGCCATACTTATCTTTTAATAGTACTTATTACGTTTTTATTATTGAAATATGATTTATGATAAAAGACGCAATGGCTGTATGGAGTTGATCCCTTTCCTATTGCTGTTGCCATACATGGAACACAGTTCCCCTGCTAAGAAGATAATTTAATTTTCTACATAAATTATTCAGTACAGTGACAGTTTTTGATAGTAAGCACTCTACTACTCAGTTGATATATTGTAATTTCTAGGTGTTGCAATTTACCAGTCTCGTAATGTGTATTCGAACGCTGTTTGGTACTAGTTACTGCTTCATTACCTAATTGCTGGATTGCTATCACCGAATACATACTTCTGCTAAGATTTTAAATAAAAGCCATACGAACCTCCACCTTTGTTTACACGCAAAAAACAGTTCAACACTGGCAGCACGAAACGCCAAACGCCGTCGCCATGGCAACGAAAACAAAATATAACAAACTTTGACATACTCATAGTACTGAGCGAGCAGGAATGTCCAAGTTGAGCTCATACGACAGTGAAGCCGTGGGTTTCGACTCCGTGAAATCAAGCAAAAGACCAGAGAAGACATGTTCGACGCAGACCACGGAGTTCGGCGAGACCGGGACAGGTTGCCAGGCGAACATGTCTGCGGATATCGGGTGCACGGCCACCCCTGAAGAGCTGAACGCACAGGAGGTCTGTTTGCGCGAGTACCCGCCTCCTGGCTTGAATGAGTTTCTAAGGTTGGTTTTCAGCATTGCGTCTCAGTGGCAGAGGCCTCACACTTACTAAGAGAGCTTATTGGCTTGGGCTTGGGAAAAACCTTTGTACGGATCCCTCGGTGCGCGAGTCCGACTCGCACTTGGCCGGTTTTTTTATTTAATGGTCTGGTTACGAGATCTTTAAGCCACTCTTTATTATTGCATTCCAGAGTAGATAAGGGCGTATTTAAACTGCCCGCGTTTGACAGTTTAAGTACTTATAGGGGGAGAACACGGCGTTGTATTGATGTCGACACATCGGTATTTTTTTTCACTTATTAAAAGTAGACCAAGCAAAAATTTAAAGTATTTACGTTTTCAGGAGAGTAGTGCCAACTATGCTGGAGCAGTTAGACCAGAGAGACAAGGAGCTCTCCTTCAACTCTTCAGACTCCGAGGAGGAGGAAGTGGTCACCGCGAAGCTGTTCCAAGAGATCCAAGTTAACACAGACACCCCGGGCTTCGGCTCCGGCGACCACCAGACCTCCACAGTCCTCGATTTGAGCTTCAGCAGCACTGGAAACTGTCTAGCTGTCGCTGTAGGCAAAGCACAACACGAACAGTGGTGCCAACACGACGGTCTAATCCGAATTTACACCGCCAAGCGTTCCGCTGACGACAGATTTGTCCACTCTTTCGATATCACGCAGAAAAACTGCGTAACCGTAGTCAGATACCACCCTAACGTGGCCGCGTTATTCGCTTACGGGACAACGTCGGGCGAAGTCGTCCTGTGTAGCCTGAGAACCTTAGCCAGTTCGGTCGAAGAGAACTTGCAATTGACTTCGCCGTCCGGCTGCCACGGGTCGACAAGAGTCTCCTTCCTCATGTGGGCAGACTCTACGCTAACCAATACGTATTTAACAATGCAAATATTAAGCACTGGCAAGAGACGAGGCGCGTCAGACCAAGTCCTAATGTCTTCGGGTAGTGACGGCACCATCAACGTGTGGCAAGTCAACACCAACCTCAAAATATTCGAGAGTATTGTTTGCTACAACATAAACGGGTCCAGCAAGATGGCCGCTCCGGATATCAGCTGTTTTGACTTCATCAAGACGTATCCTCTGAGATCTTGGGATGAGAAAACGCCTGATGATATATTCGTGGTTGGGACTAAGTGTGGGAAGTTGTTCTTGTGCAAGATTAAACCTCAGGAGCAGGCTGTGGATAAGGCGCTGGTGGACCCGGTGTGCGAGGTACTGGAAGGTCACAAGACGTGTGTCCTGAGCGTGGTGTTCAGCTACCAGAAGCCGGGGGTGTTCGCGTCCGTGTCCATGGATTCGGAGCTGCGGCTCTACCATGTTAATCAGCTTGGTCCGCTGAAGGTGAGACTGATCGATTTTTGTAGGGTTTTCTTTACGGAACGGGCGCTGGCCGGTTTCTGTAATGAAAATACTTAACCTGTGTCACAAAAAAAATTGCAAAAAAGTAAAAATATAAAAATAGCTAGTAATATTTTGATTCAAGCGATGTCACGCCGGGAGACCGTTGTTATTATTTATTAAGTAAGTAAATAAGTTATTCGAAGTAAATCGTTAATCGATACTTAATACAGTGATATGAAATTTAAGCGTGTCACATTCAATTAACCAATCAATAGAAAAACAGCTCCATCGATAATACATAACAAACATCCAAGACCCGATAATAAACATTCATATTCATCATACAAACATCTGCCCCGACCGGGTTCGAACCCACTTCGAACACTAGGCTATCTGGTCGTCAAATAAACGCTATTATGCAGAGCGCCTAGTGTAATCGCCGACCAGGCCAAGAAATACGTCTCGATCGCGTTCGCGTTTAACAATTCTCATACTATTTGACACTTTAACGCGAACGCGATCGAGACGTATGTGCTTTTTGATTACACAAACTAAACGCACAGAGCGACCGCGGCGCTGTATGTACGTATGTGTGTGTGGGTGTCAGATGGCATCATAGCTCCCAAGCGGATGGGCCGATTTTGATGCGGCTTTTTAGATAATCTGCCTGGACGTGCCGGCGACGTGCGCGGCGTGGCTGCCGGGCGCGGCGGGCGTGGCGGTGGGCGCGCGCGGCGCCGCCGTGGCCGTGCGCGACGCGGCGCGCGGCCGCAGCCTGGTCGCCGGGCTGCGCGACGAGGCCGTGTGTCTGGCCATCACGCACGCCAGGTCAGACGAACACAAATATTATAATTACCAAAGTAACTCTGTCTCTCTGTTTGTTACCTCTTCACGGTCAAACCGCTGCACCAATCTAGATGAATTTTGGTAAGAAGATGGTTATATCAAAAAGTACTATTATTCCCCAGTACGACTCGGCTGGCGGCGGGGGACTCCCGCGGTGCCGTCCGCGTGTGGGAGCTGCCGGGCCGGCGCACGCGTCTCACGCCAGAGGACCTGCTGTTTTAACGCACATCGGCGTTTCCATGCCGTTCGCCTACTGACAAAGGAGTATAACCACAGTTGTGGTATAACTCTGCAACAGGACCCCGAAGACTGCTAATGTCTGTACAACGTCACGTTTCTTTCAAAAAGTTCAATCAACTTTTCATTGCCACTAGTTGCCATGGAGATTGAAAAATTAATGATTTTCCATCACTCCCCCGAAAGTCAGGATTAGCCCTTAATTTCGAAATGTATATTATATTATACATATTTTTGATGTAACCTTTTGTTTTTTATTCAATGCAAGAAAAATTCAAATCAGCAGAGGCTAGAATTTGTTTTTTTTTTTTTTCATTTCTGTGACATATATACGGTTAAGAGATGAAGCATGAAGGAATTGGCATATAACCGTCGAAACTCTTAACTTTTGATGCAGTGGTGCATTAGAAAATCTTATTTCAGACGAGTTACCCGGGGGGCAACGAGTGGCAGCTAGTTTCTCTGTACCTAGAGGTCTGTACCATTCATTTTCGACGATACAATAATCTGGTAGTGAAGTTCTAGTGGTCTGGCCAGGATCGTCTCCACATGAGAGAACTATTCAACGGTTAATGGCATCGACTTGAAATTTGGTATAGATGTGTAAGTTGGGTACACTTACTTGTACAGTTGGATACACGTACCTACAGACAACAAAAAGTACAGTTGGCAAAAAAAGCTTGTATTAAAAATGTTTTTTCTTTCAACAAATATATGTAGGCAAGTTCAATTTGATTTGACCCATTTTCTTACTGCGTATTTAGAATAGAATTGAATAGAATTGTTTTTATTGCTACACCTTATTAACAGCAATAAATAATTAGAAAAAAAATAAAAAACAAATATTAAATAAATATTTATTATTTTTTGAAGTTGGATTAAAGGCAATCATGAAGGATGTTATTAATATTATTAATTATACTTACATCTCTCACAATTATTATGTGTAAACTAATTAATTAGACAATAATTTATGGCCCACTGCTGGGCCTGGTGGGGTGTCCCACTATTTTTATTAATAAAATATTTTTAAATAATAAATCGTTTATTTTATGGAATAAATTAAGTGTATAATAATAAGTTATAGTGAAATAGAACGGAACACTCATAGTCGTAGTCCTTCCTTTGGGAGCGCACGACCCAGCGGCAGCGAGACGCACACTGCGCAACGCGGCTCTGCTCGCGCGTCTCGCTGCTCGCTCTCAGAGTAAGGACTACAAATTAGTCCGAAACATGGGCTAAACTCAACTTATAGTGAGTGATCCGTTTTATTTCACTATGATTGAGTCTCACGGCAGTTTCAAGTATAGTTGAATGAGAAATGCTTTACATGGCAGTGCTTATGACATTGAAATAAGATTGATTTTTGCCTAACCTGTGGAAAAACTTATTTATTCACTTGAGCTATAGCAACGTGCTGGTGCAACACCCGTCCTCCTTAACAAATATGGATCACAGTAATCCCAAATAAATGGTTTCTTTTTTAAGTACCCGCCGGCCGCTCTTCGCCGTAAAGTACACTACCACTTACGAAAGGTGCATGAGCAGATAACAGGACGACTAGGACAGATTGACGACTCTGACTGTGTGACGGGACTTAACAGAAAACAGACAAAAAAACAACAGACATGGCTGTATGGACTTAATTTCCTTTGCCTACCCGGTGAGAAGATACTGGCAAGAAACTCAACGAAGTTTTTTTTTTCTTGGCTCGCGCGGTTTGCGTATTTGCCACAGACAGGTAAAGTTAGGGAAACGTAATAAAGGAAAAAATACGGAATTTGGAATAAATTATCAGGATAGGATTACGTGGGATTGTGTAGGAACATACCTAATAGATATTGATGATGAAATAAATATATTGTACATACAGAATTACTTAAAATATGAAAGTTGGCTAAATTTTAATGTCATTATTATTTATAAATACATTAAGCAAATTATATATATTTAAATCATTAGACGCTAACAAGACAGAGATGGATGTAGGCAGAGTAATTTGGCAGGATATAAGATTATCATAAAGAAAAGTGTTGTCATGGAGGGGACAGGAGAGAAATATGTGGTTAATATCTGCAATCCCCAAACCACACTCACAAGCATCAGAATCCACTAGATTAAACCTAGCTAGATTGGCAGGAGTGCATACATACACCAGCTGCCGGTGGCTCTTTTGCCAAATCTCATTCTGAAAAACCAATTCTTGCAAGGAATACTGGACTGAATAGAATAACAATGTTTACCCTTGATTTGGCAACTCTCAATCCAAATCTCTTTCCAGCTCTCTCTAAGAGATGCGCCGGTGAGAGCAGCAAGATCATGGCTATAATTTCTGTAGGGGTAAACATCACCATCCCTAACAGCTTCATTGGCAAGCCGATCAGCAATAACATTACCAGAAATATCACAATGACTTGGAACCCAACCAAAAGATACAGAGTACCCCAGTTCTGAGCATTCAGAAAGAAGAATCCTTAATTTGACGATAATAGGGAATATTACTTTGCAATTAAACGGAAATTTACTAAGAGCTTGAAGAGCGCTTTTAGGATCAGATAAAACTAAAGTTTTAGTGAGCTTAACAAGTAAGATGTATTCAACAGCCTTAAGTAACCCAAAGCATTCTCCCGTAAAAACCGATGATTCAGGAGGAAGTTCAACCTTTTGTATAATTTTATACTGAGGATGATATACCCCAACGTTCACACAGCCAGTAGACGAATGCTTAGAGGAGTCAGAATATATACAATGCCAGTCATGCCATCGATCGTCTTTGATAGAAATGAAATGAGTATTAGGGTCAAAATCATTTTTAGAGACCCCTAAATTGAGATGAACATCAGGAGACAAGATGAGAGCAGAGCAATTATTACAAAAAAGAGGATACTCCGGATAGCGATAAGTTGGTGATTGGAGGGAAATGTATCTTCGGTAGCTTTTAACCAGACACGGGATAGTCTTATTTGTCCAATAACTGGACGACGCCAAAGAGTTATTTAATAATGGAAGACTAGAACGTAGGGGGTGATTAGAATTTTGAAAGCAGCGGTATAAAAATCTATCCGATAAATATTGACGCCTTAAATGTAAAGGAGGCTCTACACACTCAACTTGCAAACAGTGTATAGGACTTGATTTCATTGCACCACAAATTAAGCGCAAAGCCTTGGACTGGACAGCATCTAGTCTTTTAAAGCCATTAACTTGTCCCGGAGTCAATAGGAATGTGGCGTAATCAATAACGCTTCTAATTAACGCATTGTACAAAAAGTTTAAGTGAAAAGGGATGAGCTCCCCACCAGACACCTGTAAGACACCGTAACATATTTAAAAGACGTTCGCGCTTAGTTACTATATGGTCACAATGAGGAACACCTGACAGCTTAAAATCTAACACGACGCCAAGAAATTTAGTAAAGCTTTTCTGTGGAATTGGGGAATTATTATACAAAACAGATACCGAAGGCGGTATTTTAGTGCGAGCAAATGGAACCACCACACTTCTAGAAAGGGAAACTTCAAGTCCATTATCATCAAGCCAATTTTTAAGAAAGTAAGAGAATTAGATAGGCAGTCAGAAGCCTTCTCAGCATTGCGATGAGAGCTGTAAATAAGAAGGTCATCAGCTTAATGTAATACTTTGATTTCTGTACCTAAGGAACATTCTAGGTCATGGCTATAGATGTTATATAGTATAGGGCTTAAAACAGATCCTTGAGGTAACCCTCTCCACAAGAGTCTGGATTTGGTAGAATTATCCACAGAAAGATTAATACACCTTCCTGAAAGCATATTTATGATAAAGTTGGACAGAAGACATGGAACATTGAGAACTTTGAGTTTTTAACATGAAACTACCGTGAGATTCAATCATAGTGAAATAAAAACGGATCACTCACGTATATAAGTCGAGTTTAGCCCGACATGTTTCGGACTGATTCGTAGTCCTTCCTCTGGGAGCGCACGACCCAGCGGCGGCGAGACGCACACTGCGCGCCGCGGCTCTGCTCGCGCGACTACTAGACGCAGCTGACAGCGGCACACAACTACCCTCGTTTTCATCGTCATTTTTATTATTGTCAAATGCAGGGTAGCACACTACACTGACCACATCACTCTGTAAAGGCTCGTCCACATTCACCGTTGACGCAGTATTTAGCACAGTCTTCCAACTTGGGGGCACCGACCATCCACTATCACGATTAAAATTGGGATGACGACTAATTACAATGGCTTCACGTACTTTCCGCGGAATAAAAAACGTTTCTCTCGCCAGTACCGACACCTTATCAAACCGAATGTAATGCGTCGAATCCGAGTCCATCGAGTGTTCGGCCACAGCAGAATACCACAGAATTACACAGCTGAAAAAGCTTGCCTGATATCTGTGACGAGAACACTTATATTATCCAAAGTACCTCTGCCACGCCTAAAGCCAAATTGATTTTTACTTAGTGAATGATTGCTCTCAATGAACCATTCTAGGTGATTCTTAACAAGATGTTCTGTAAGTTTCATTTTAACGGAAGACAAAGCTATAGGCCGGTAAGAAGAGACATCAGAAGGATCCTTTTTCGGTTTCAGGAAAGGTAGAATATCTTGACATTTCCATGACTCGGGAATATGATCAGAAACCATCATTTTATTGATTAGATTTAAGAAGTACTGTTATATACCATGGAAAGACTGTATTTCAGGTTGGAGACGTATATTATAAATTAGACTAATTATTACAAACAGAATACGTTACACGGTCAGCTGACATTTTTGTATATCAAATATAGTTCCAGTAACGGCCGCTTGAGGGCGCCGCGTTTCCTTACACTTATACTATGTTCTAACATCTTCCTTTTTTTACAAAAGCAAAGCTAGACTAGACATATATACAATTATCATTAAATTAGGATTAGAACATTATACATTAATTAAGAATTGCCATTATTCACATTGATTATATTAAGATGCAGTAGCTTTGTCAGACATAAAATAACATTATCAAATAAATTCAACCAATAAATTACATGCATCAAAGTCAGGACATTATCATTATAATTACATTAATCATTATACATATTTAAATATTCAATCGATTTCAAAATCAAGATTAAATCTTACCGGTGGTTTGACTTGTCTACCAGATCTAGTTGTTTTAATAATTGAACGAGTACCAGAATCCGAATGGTGTGAGCAGTGTGAGCTGTTACTCGAATTTGCTGCAGGCAGAGTAGCACTTTCAGTCACCTGTGTTGTGCTCGACTGATTCTGTGTCATGGTAGACTGATTATTTCCACATTCTTCTCTTTGCCTTTGTCCTGTCTCCTTTTCCAGTTCTATTTCACTTTCTGTTATTATTACATTTGATCTTTCCTTACTTTTCCTTTCCCTCTGTATTGGTACAGTATCTGGTGCCGCTGTGGGAGAAGTCGCTGGCAGGGACCGGACCACCCTTTCCGCGACAAAAGCCTTTCAGTGGGCGTCCCTTAAACAAAGCTAACCCATTAAAAGACTTTCCCGTTTGAAATGCTAGCCCATTCATTTGACTACCCCTTACCGAAAAACTTACCTAAAAATAAAGCTAGCCCTTTGCAATGGCTTACTGCTATCCTATACGCCTTGCAATCCCTTAATAAGGGTTACCCTTATCATTTAGCGCTTTTTTATAAAGCTATCCCTTTAGTAGTGTAGTGTCGTACTTGAGCCTTGCGTAAAAGAGGCATCGTAGGTATGGTTCGTTTCGTATGTAGCAGCAGCGGCGTAAACAACAATAATAACAAATAAGGTCACTTCAGTCCTCACTTACGCAGTAGATTTGTAAAACAAACAAGTACAAACACTGTAAATTACGAATAAATAATAAATATTATTATCTGCAACCGGGAGTTGATCATTGATGAGGTTTATACTTTTAAGTGGTTGTCTTTGGTTTTGTAACCTTGGTTGCGATGTTTTTTTTTGGTCTTGTCTTGTCAGTTGAGCGGTTTTGTTTAAAATAATAAAATAATATATGTGGTATACGGACAAGAAAAGTGGTTTTACTATAACAATTAGGAATATAGAAGCTTCCGATAGTGAACAGGTTTAAATAGATTGTAACAGGTTATGGGCCACCCCATATTCCTGATTTTTGAGTGATTCGAATAAAAAAAATACAAAATTTACGATCGTAATATACTTTGACATTTTCTTAATTCATGTAAATTTTTATTAAATTACAATAAATAGAGTTTGCTACTGTAGTAAAAGACCTACAAGAACAAAATATGGCTCAATCGAAAATACAAAACGTGATTTGTCGGTTGGAAGATAGAAACAATTTCCACAACTGGAAATTTAGATTGGAGCTGTTAATGGAGGAGAAAGGCCTTGGTGATATAGTGGCCTGTGCTGACGTAAATGAGAAAAATAAAAAGAAGGACGCAGAAGCAAGATCGCTAATAGTACAGTGCATAGGAGAAAATTTTCTGGAAATTGTGAAAAGGTGCAAAACTGCAAAAGATATGATGAATTCTTTAGAAAATATTTTTACACGAAGAAGCATTATGAATAAATATAATTTGAAGAAGAGGTTAATCGAGTTGAAATGTGACAACAATGAAAAATTGCAAGATTTTTTCTTGAAATTTGACAAACTGGTAAGTGACATTGAAGTGATGTCAGAAATGGACGAGTCTGATAAAGTGGTACATTTGCTACTCGCGTTGCCCAGTAAATACAAGAATGTTACGACAGCCTTAGAAGCAATGAATGAAGAACTGACTTTAGAAAAGACAAAGAGGACTCTGCTTGATGCAGAAATTAGGCTGGATGACATGATTGCACCAAACCAAGATAGTGCGTTTAATATAGAGTGCTGGAACTGCAAAGGAAAAGGACACACAGCAAGATATTGTCACAAAAATGTCCAAAACAGACATTATTACGCTTTCCAACGTGGAGCTCCTGTCAGAGGTGGTGAGTTGTATAGAAGGGATCGTGGCAGAATGCAGGGACGCAGTCCGGGTGTGAATAGAGCATGTACATCGAGGGATGATGCCATAATAGTCCATGAAGAAACCACAGAGGAAGTGGGCTGCATGGTTGATGGAGAATTTAATTTAACTTGTAAGGCATTCTTTAATAAATAAATTTCCTTTGTAGTAGATTCTGGTGCATCACAAAATTTTATATCTGATCTTTATACACAATTTATGACAAACATGAAAAACTTAGAACATCCCATAAAAATTAACACCGCTAATGGTGAAAAATTGTTTGCATATCAAAACGTTAAGTTTACCGTCGAGGGACTTATAGTGGCAAATTTAGCCTATAATCTTCTATCTGTACGGAAATTACTGGAAAAACCAAACGAAATCATTTTAGTAAATGAATATGCAAAAATTACCTTTTATAATGGGTCTGTTATTTGGGCATACAATAATGGCAAACTTTATACTTTACAGGGTGAAATTATAATAGAGGATGGAGTCGCGGCTATGTATTCGGCAGATGGCATGTTATGGCATAGACGTTTAGGACATACCGGCTCTAAAACTTTACAAAGGTTACAGCTACCACTCAACGACAATGTATGTAATGCGTGCATGAAAGGTAAGGCAACACGGTTACCATTCAAAACGTTAGAGCGACCTAGGTCACGTCAGGTCTTAGAACTGTTACATAGTGATATAGCGGGCCCATCTAGCATTCCGACTATATAGGATGAAATCTATTTTCAAACGATAATAGATGATTTTTCCCACTTTTGTGTAGTCTTCTTGTTAAAAAGAAAATCAGAAGCAGTTGAAAACATTATTAACTACATCCGTAGATATGAAAACGAATTTGAAAAACGGTAAAAAGGATTAGATGCGATAATGGAGGTGAATACACCTGCAATGAATTACGGCAATTTTGTAACCTGAAAGGTATAGCTTTAGAATATAGTTTACCATATTCTCCTGCTAGCAATGGCGTGGCAGAACGCATGAATCGAAGTTTATATAACAAAGCAAGAACTATGCTTGTTGAAACTCAGCTACCGAAAAACTTGTGGGGTGAAGCTGTAAAATGTGCAGCTTATCAGTTAAACCGTTGCACCTCTATGGCTATTAGCTACAAAACTCCTTGTGAAATCTTATATGGGACTAGAGGCTTAAACAAACTACGTGCATTTGGTGCAAAGGCGTGGACCTACATTTTACCTAAACCTGATAAACTTTCAGAGAGAGCCCGTAAGTGTAGAATGGAAGGATATAGCAGGACAGGGTATAATTTATGGGATCCTAACAACAACAAAATAATAGTGTCACGAGATGTGAGATTCGATGAAGACAATATTATATACAACGAAAGTAATCAAACTAATAACGAACAAGAGTGGCAAAGAATAAGTATGTCAGAAATTAATTCGGAAAATAATTATAGGATTACTGACCCTGAACAAGATAATGAATATAGAGAAGAGGTTATCGTTGATAATACAAATGTCGATGAAGGAATTATGGATCCAGAAGAAATATTTGAAGATTGTACTGAAGAAAATTTAAACGAGAAAAACGACGCTCCAAATGAGCATGTGATAAAAACAAGAAGAGGCAGAAGTGTTAAGCCTCCGAAAAGATTAGAAGATTATGAAACACATGTGGCTTACTGTTTGTGTACGGGTGATCCAAGTTCTTACAAGGATGCAGTTGAAAGAGGCCAAGAGTGGCAAGACGCTATAGAGAAAGAATTAAGTTCCCTTAAATGTTTGGGAACATGGGAAGAATCGACATTGCCTAAAGATAAAAAGGCTATAGATACCAAATGGGTATTCACTACTAAAAAGGATGGTACAAAAAAGGCCAGATTAGTGGCAAAAGGTTTTCAAGAAGAAACACTATTTGATGTTTATGCACCAGTAGCTCGTATGCCCACAATTCGTATGATGCTGTGCCAAGCAGTACAAAATGATATGTATATGAAACAATTAGATGTCCCAACGGCCTTTTAAAATGGTTTCTTAAAAGAAGATGTCTATATAAAACCGCCTTTGGGAGTAAAGGTTGAAAAGGGTGTTGTTTTGAAACTAAAAAGATCGCTATATGGGTTGAAACAAGCACCTACATGCTGGAACGAAAGACTTCATTCCTTTTTAACCCAGAAAGGTTTTATACAATCAAAACATGATTTTTGTTTATATGTTTTGGAAGAAGTATTTTTGCTAGTTTATGTTGATGATATAATTCTAATGTCAAAAAGTAAAATGAACCTAAATAAGTCACATGATTTCTTAAAAACTGAATTCAATGTCAAAGATCTTGGAGAGGTGAGTACTTACTTGGGATTGGATATAGTGAGATCGTCAGAATCAATTTCAATTTCTCAAGAATCAGCAATAAATAGGTTGCTTGATAAATTCAACATGACTGATTGCAAAGGAGCGGAGACGCCAATGGAAGTAAATTTCACAACAGATGACAATGAACCCATTACCTACGATATACCATATCGTGTGCTTATAGGTAGTCTTCTATACCTAGCTACTTCAAGTAGACCTGATATTTGTTTCGCAGTATCTTTCTTAAGTAGATTTTTGGATGAGCCTACTTTATCACTGTGGAAAGCAGCTAAGCGAGTTTTGCGGTATCTAAAAGAAACGAAGTCAAAATCTCTCTTATATAAACGGGATAGCACTTGCAGCGTAGTTGCCTATACCGATGCTGACTGGGCTGGCGACAAAAAAGACAGGAAAAGCGTGAGTGCTTCTGTTGTTTTCTTTGGAAACAATTTAGTGGCCTGGTTCTGTAAGAAACAAAACGTTGTCGCCTTATCAACAGCCGAAGCTGAATATGTAGCTGCGGCTCTAGCGTGTACAGAATTAATTTACAAGTTTTAATTTTTAATTTACAAAGGGTTTGTTACAAGATTTTAACAGTCTCTCAAGTTCTATGTTACTTGTAGATAATCAAAGTGCGATTAAGTTAATGGAGTCAAATGAAAATAGTAAGAGGTCAAAGCATATTGATATAAAATACGATTTCATCAAGGATTTAATTAGTAAACGAGATATAATTGTGAAATATGTGAGCACGAATGAAAACGTAGCAGATATTTTGACAAAGGCTTTAGGAAAACTGAAGCACAATTATTTTGTACACAAACTAGGCTTTAATTGAATGGTTTCTTTATATGACTGTTTAGACAATGTTGCGATAATGAGATATAATAATTATTGTCATTCTCAATTTCAACAACTTGTGATTGTGTGATACTTAGTAAACTAAAATGACTAAAGTTTTTGAAATTGAGGGGGGGTAGAGATTGTTAAATGAAAACTTAATATATTGATAATTTGTTTATGATATTTTCTTTCCTGGTTTGTTAAATGAAAACATAAGTGTTGATATTTTGTTTACTTATTGTGTTCTCTATTGTTTGAAATTAGAATAGAGGGGGGATGATGAAGTTTATACTTTTATGTGATTGTCTTTGGTTTTGTAACCTTGGTTGCGATGTTTTTTTTGGTCTTGTCTTGTCAGTTGAGCGGTTTTGTTTAAAATAATATATGTGGTATACGGACAAGAAAAGTGGTTTTACTTTATCAATTAGGAATATAGAAGCTTTCGCTAGTGAACAGGTTTAAATAGATTGTAACAATCATAACATTGGCACGTGTCTAAGACTAAAGAAAAAACGATGCACCCGACCCGCGCAAAGCGGCAACAGCCAACCACAATCACAACTCTTTGCCATTGAAAATTGGACCGTATTTCAAGTTGAAATTTTCACCTGAAGAAAGCGACTTCGCGCGGTGCGCGCGCGAATATCAAAGAACGCCGCCGCCTGCCAGTGCCGCCACCGACAATCGCTTACTATTGGATTGTGTGCTTTATGAACAAGGTAGACGGTTTAATTTAGCACGCTTTATGCTAAAAGGGAAGCCTTTTATAAGGCTAACCCTTATAAGCGATATGCAAGGTGTTGGTGAGCGGATGATAAGGGTTTCGTAAGGGTATTGGGATACCGATTGCTCAAATAGGTTAGCGTTTATATAAGGGCTTTAAAAGCAAAATGAAAGGGTTTCGTCGGGCAAAGGGTATGGTGAGTTAAGTCTTATGCAAAACCCATACAAAACCCCTAATAAGGGATAGCGGGCCGGTCCCTGGTCGCTGGTATTTGTGTGGCTTTATTTTTACGCAGATGCTGACGGTTTCTTCTATATCGAGTTCCTTCTGTAGACTCTACTATGTAAGACCTTGGTTCTCTACATTTCTCTACTATTTTTCCTGTAAGCCATCTTCCTTCAGGTGTTTTCTTAAACCATATAGAGTCTCCTATATATAATTCTGGTAGCTTACTAACCTTCTTGTCATAATAAAATTGTTGTTGTTGTTTACCTTTTGTTTTATTTTCCACATATTCTTTGTAGCTATATACTTTCGGTTGTAGATGTTTTAGGTGTGTAGGTACCTGTGTTCGTAGTGTTCTAGACATCAGTAACTGTGCTGGTGACGGTAAGTCTTTTCTTGCAGTAGTTCTATACTGTAGCATAGCTAAATACGGATCAGTACCTGCTTCATCACATTTTGTAAGTATTCTTTTTACGACCTTTATTCCTGACTCTATTAAACCATTTGACTTTGGTAAATAGGGACTTGTGGAACTATGTTCAATGCCCCATTCCTTTAGAAATTGCCTAAACTCCGTGGAATTAAAAGGTGGACCATTGTCACTTATGATTTCAACCGGTATGCCAAAACGACTGAATATCGACTTCAAGACTGTGATTAATTGTCTGGCATTTGTGCTGTTGACATGAGCTATTTCAATAAAGTTAGAATAATAGTCTTCTATTACAACAATTGTTTGTCTTTTGTACATAAGATAGTCAATACCAACTTTTTGCCATGGAAATTCACATATTTTGTGTGGCATCAAAGGTTCTGATGGATTTGAACTCCTGTTTGACATACAAGTAGTACAACTTTCTACTATATTCTGTATATCATGTGACATTAAAGGCCAAAATACTATTCCTCTAGCAAAGTTTTTTGATTTATCTATGCCTTGGTGACCACTGTGAATCATTTTTAATATGTCTGGTCGCAGTTTTGTAGGTATAATCAAACTGTTACCTTTCATTAGAAGAGCTCCTATGACATGTATTTCATCACGATAATTCCAGTATGGTATGACTAACTGGTTAGCTTGAGACTTGCTTGTAGGCCATCCTTTCATGTAATATTCTTTCAGTAACTTCATAGTTTCATCTTCCATTGTTGCTTTTTCCAACCATTCAAGTCTTTCTCTGGATATTGGTAGATTATTTTTGAGTAAATTGACATGAATAGTTACATTTTCATCTAGTTCGTCCTCACTACTTTCTGGTAGTGGTGCTCTTCACAATGAATCGGCTATGTACATTTTAGAGCCTGGTTTGTACTCTACTTTCAAATCATACACTTGTATTTTTAGCATTAGTCGTTGTAATCGTGTAGGTACTTCTGCCAATGGTTTTTTAAATAGTGTTATTAAAGGACGATGATCTGTTTCAACACTCACCACTTGACCATATATATATTGATGGAATCGTAGACATCCAAAGACTATGGCATATAATTCCTTTTCAATTTGAGCCATTCGTTGTTGACACGACGTCATTGTTTTTGAAGCGTAGCAAACTGGGTGATTATCTTGCAGTAACACAGCTCCGACTGCTGACTGGCTTGAGTCTACTGACAAGACAATAGGTTTTTTAACATTAAAATGAGCTAAGACTGGAGTTTGACATATGATCTGTTTTAAACGAATAAATGTAGCTTCATGATTAGCATTCCATTGCCAATCGCTTGACTTTTTTAGCAGATCTCTTAGTATTTCTGTTTCTTGTGCCATGTTTTTTATAAAACTTCCTAAATAATTTAATATACCCAAAAACCTTTGTAGATCTTTGAGACATGACGGTGACGGCATATCCTTTATTGCTCGTACTTTTTCAGGATCAGGGGACAACCCTTCTTTTGAATAGACATGACCAACATATTTAACTTGTGTAGCGCTAAAGACACATTTAGACTTGTTAAATCTTAAGTTGACTTCTATGGCTTTATCAAAAACTTTTTGTAGATTGACATTATGCTCAGCCTGTGTAGCTCCATACACTAATATATCATCAGCATAGACTATGACTCCTGGGAGTACACCAAAATATTCTGTCATGATTCGATGAAAAATTTCAGGTGCACAATTTATTCCGTAGGGTAGACGTTTAAATCTATACCTACCAAAAGGTGTATTGAAAGTACAAAGAAACGAACTTTCCTCATCAAGCTTACACATCCAAAAACCACTATTAGCATCCAATGTCGAAAAGTATGCTGCTCCTTGTAGCTTAGATCGTATGTAGTCATTAGTAGGTATAGGATAGTGAGACCTTTTTGTGGCTTGATTAAGATTTCGTGGATCTAGACAAACACGAAGTTTTCCATTTCTTTTTTCAACTAAGACAAGTGAACTCACCCATGATGATGGTTCTGTGACCTTGGTTATGACCTCTTGTTGCTCCATGTTGTCAAGTTCTTTCTTGAGTCTGTAATGCAATGAAAATGGAACTTTGCGTGCTGCATCAATTTTTGGCATCACACTTGGATCGGTAGCAATGTGTATTTCACCTGGCAGACAACCCAAACCCCTAAATACTGAATCATACTTCGTCAAAATATTCTGTAAATTTAAACATTCATTAGACAAATCCATATTAAAAATTCTCTTGACAAGACCAAGTTCAGAGCAAGTATGTTTTCCTAAAACAGTAGGTGATTTGACATCAGCAATAATAAACAAAATATTTTTTATTACATTATGACCATTATGACTATATTGTTGA
Organism: Clepsis dumicolana; assembly: GCA_963691665.1. Classification (NCBI taxonomy): domain Eukaryota; kingdom Metazoa; phylum Arthropoda; class Insecta; order Lepidoptera; family Tortricidae; genus Clepsis; species Clepsis dumicolana. Next base: position 1,116,313 of record OY829530.1, read on the forward strand.
CCTACTATATTGACTGAGTTTCCTGAATATGATGTAACTTTTGCATTACAATGTGACATTTTATTTGACAATTTTAATGATTTATAGACATCATAAGACATTACATTAGCATCACTGCCTGTATCCAAAATACATTCAAAATTAATATTATTGACATTTAAAATTATAGTCCAATGGGAACTATTAAATGAGTTGAGATTTCCTATAAAAAAATTCTCACCTTCACTTTTATTATAGTCAGTTACCTCCATATAATTTGTCATTTTATTTTTACAAAATGCTTCATAATGCCCTGTCTTGAGGCATTTTCTACACTTTGCATAAGTCGCAGGACACTTGTGACGATGGATCTGGCCACATTTTCCACATCCACTTCTTGACTGACTCATCGACCGATGATAATTATGCGACTGTGGCTGACGATTCTCTTTTGATCTTGACCGTTGACTATTTGCATTGTTGGATGATTGACCTATATAATGATGACTTTGTGGGTATTGCTTTCTTGACTGATGAGTCCTGTTCTGACTTGTTCCTCTTATTCTTGGCTTGTTTTCTTGACAATTATATAAGACATGTTTTTCGTTATTTAGTTCAGCTGCCTGTGACTGTGTAGTAATTAGAGTTTTAGCTAAATGCAATGCCTTTGTTGGTGTTAAGTCAGTTTCTAGTAGTAATTTTTCTCGAACATGGTGGTAGTTTTCATTTAGGTTGCATATAAAAATATCCGTTATTAATCTCTCTTTAAGTGAGCCAAATTCACATGTTTTGCTTAAATTAACCAAATCTGTCATGAAGTCGTCTATGGACTCATTTTGCGTTTGTTTTCTTGTAAAAAATTTAAAAGATTCGTATGTAACGTTCGTTTTCGGTACAAAATATTCCTCGAATTTCTTGACTAGGTCACATAATTTAATGGTGTTTTCATCCACTCCGAACGAATTAAATACATCTAGCGAGTCCTGTCCTATCATGTGCAAAAATACGGCTACTTTTCTTTTTTCGGTTTCTTCGGACAGTTCACTTGCGGTCATGTATATTATGTGCCTTTGGAAAGCACAGCGTCGCATTATGAAGAAGCTATGTGTTAACTCACCTGTTGTCAGATATTTTCATTCGATTTCTGAACGTTTTTCGAGTTCCCGAACGAAACCATCTGTCAAATGTCACCAGAAAGCGCGGAACGCGCCCTAACCTGTCATTGCGTGTGTAACTCGCCGCCATTAAAGACTTGGAAGATTAAAATTTAAAAAAGATTGAGAAAAATGAGTGAGGACGAGCGCGAAAATGGCAAAAAGACGGCCTCGGAGGCTGATTTGGCATCTGACTCGGAGTCGGAATCTGAATACCCGCCCTTTCGGGGAAGACGGAGCATCGGCGACCCACGTGTAGATGCCCTCATGGGTCAGGTCGGCTATCTGACCCAGTGTCTGCAGCACATTGGCGGCTCGTTATGGCCTGCGGTACCACCGCCACCGCCGCCGCCGCCGCCGCCGCCGCCTCCGCCGCCACCGCCGCCGCCGTCGTCACCACCTCCACTACAAGGGGACGTTTCCACTTCGGAATTCCTTTAGGTCCCAACGGGTATCTCTAAAGAGCTAGTTTTCGGAACACTAGAGAGTGACGTGGATAAAAACAAGATAGTTAAAGAGGCAATACCGGAGAGAGTAGCTGCAATTAAGGCTCTCCAGCATTTCGGCCTAACCTCCTGGAAGGACGTGCGATACGCTAAGGCGTTACAAAATTTCGCGGCTACGCCAGCGTTCACAGACTTGAGTGTAAACGAAGAGCTTATTAGTTTTACTAAGGAAAAGGATTACCTTTTGGGAACAGAGAAGGTTATGGCAGGTTTATCTAATGCAATTTTAGAACAAAGAGAGCTGGTTCGCACAGGCCTACAAGAGGTCATTGATTGGGCTTTTAAATGCCCACAGGAGCTTAACCCAGACATTCTATTCAAGAGGCTAACTGAAAGATTTGGCAGTGGTTCAATATATGAAAAATGTGTAGAAGACAGCTTAAAGGTAATTTGTGGAAAGCGTTCAGAATGTATCGACACCAGACGAGAAAGGCTGTTACAAGAAATACACGATCAAAATATTCAGAGAGCAATGAGGAGTATTCCGCCTACTGAAGAATATTTATTTGACAGACTGAACCTTTCCCAACTGGTTCAGTCGCTGGGCGGGCCTGCCGCATGGCTGAACAGGCTGGCCATACAAAAGAAACCCTCTTTGAAAAGGAAATCTAATGAAACTCAGCAGATCACTTACAAAAAACCAAAGAAGTTTTTTCAGAAGGATGGTGGAGATAAAGGAAAAGGAAGAGGAAAGAGACCTAACCTTCGTGGCAAACAACACAACCACTCAACTAAAGAAAAATGACTATATGAATTTCAGAGGGGGATGTCTGGCTGGGTTTCAAGAGAGATGGAGGCAGCTTGGAGCCAACAAATTTGTCATCAAAGCAATAACAGCATCCCGTATCCCTTTTATTCAAAGGCCTCCACTGGTTTTTCCAACACCTGCTATAATAAACCGATTTGCAACCAACCCATCCAAACAAATGTCAGAAGAGATAGAGAAGTTAAAGCAATCAGGTGTATTGAAAACTCTTACTGGACAGAATCCATGTTTCATGTCAAAGATGTTCCTGGTAAAAAAGAGCGAGGGAGGTGTAAGACCCATTTTCGACCTCAGAGGTTTGAACAGGTATGTCATAACAAAGTCCTTTCATCTAATCTCCCATGCCTCAGTACCAGACTTCCTTCAGCCAGCGGACTGGCTGGTGAAGTTGGATATTTCCCAGGCATATCTACATGTTCCAATAGCTCAGTCACACCAACGTTTCTTATGTGTCAGCTATCTAGGAGAGGTACTTCAGATGACTGCCCTCCCTTTTGGCCTCTCTCCGGCTCCTCGCCTCTTTGCGGGAATAACTTGCTGGGTCGCGGAGACTTTACGCAAGAGAGGTTGCCGCGTGCTAGTCTATCTGGACGACTTCCTCTTGGCTCATCAGGACAGGACAGCATTGTCCATCCAGGCCGCGGAGGCTGTGGAGGTCCTTGGATCTTTAGGCTGGAAGGTCAACCTAGACAAGTCAATACTGACGCCCACTCAATCAGTAGAGTACCTAGGAATTCTTTGGGAGACGAGATACAATCAGATGGGGCTAACAAGACAAAAGGAAGAAACAATAGTGCAGCAACTCCAGAAGCTAGGGTCTCGGAGAGCCGGCAAACTCCGAGAGTTGCAACGCCTTCTGGGGCTCCTAAACTTTGCTTGCTTTGTGGTCCCAAGAGGACGACTTCATTGCCGTCACTTACAAATATTTTCTCGCACCTTCAGGAAGGACACCTACAACATGCGAGACATCCCTGGCCAGGCGCTCAAGGCGATACAATGGTGGCTCGGAGCCATCCACCAGGCAACAGTACCTATGCACCTACCCCCGGTCCAGCACTTCCTCTCTACGGACGCGTCCAGAATCGGATGGGGCGCGCATCTAGACAAGTTGACACTTGCAGGGACTTGGAACAATCGCCAAAAGCTCTGGCACAGCAACAAGCAGGAGATGTTTGCAGTACTGTCAGCAATAAAGGCTCAGGGTCGGTCCTTGAAGAACTCGCATGTCCTTTTGCAGACCGACAACCGGACACTGATTGCCTATATTCGAAAGGAGGGAGGAACAAGGTCGATAGGTTTACTAAACCTCACTTTTCGGCAATGATAGATCGATGGAACATAACGTTATCGGCGCAGTACCTGCCAGGCAGGTACAACACAATAGCAGACCGCCTGTCCCGAAGACAGTCGCTACCAGAATGGCACCTGCTTCCAGCAGCCACCTCGAAGGTGTTCAGCATGTGGGGGAAGCCCAATATCGACCTATTCGCGTCAAAAAGAGCGGCAGTTGTCGCAAGATACGCCAGCATAGACCCAGCAGATCGTGGAGCAAGCTTTATCGACGCATTCAGTCAGAACTGGGATTACAACCTAGCATGGCTTTTTCCGCCTCCAAATTTGATACCACGAGTGTTGATGCACTTAAACAGTGCTCGGGGCACTTACTTGTTAGTAACGCCAAATTGGACTCAACCATTCTGGAGGGCAGACCTGCAGTCACGGGCGACAGGGGACCCTCTCAAGATACAGAGATTACAGGAGGTATTGATAGATTTGACAACAGGCCGAACTCCACCAATGGTAGAGAAGCTAGCACTTCAGATTTGGAGAGTTGGGGGTGGGGCCAGAGGATAGCAACATGGACAGAGGAAGAAAAGAATTTGCTTAAGAGGGGTTGGAGAAAATCAACCATAAATTCATATATACCTGCCATTAGACGATGGAAAAGATGGTGCACCGAAAATAAGGTTGACTGTAGAGCACCAAAAGCAGAGGAAGTAGCTCGGTTTTTAGCTAAAACCTACACTGAGGAAGGTCTCTCTTACAATTCCATGTTACTACAAAAATCAGCAATCTCCACATATTGTGGACAAGCAGCGGAGGTCTTCTCTAGTTTTTTAGTCAAAACTACTTTGAAGGCTATTCAAAATTCAAGGCCAATACCGCATAAACCTCCAATTTGGGACTGCAGACGAGTGTTAGATTGGCTCAGTAACACTCCAGCGGAGGACACCTTATTTGAAACCTCACGAAGAGCAGCTATCATACTGCTTTTAGCTTCAGGTCGCAGGATACATGATCTGACACTACTAAAGATATCAGAGACCCAATATCGAGACCTCGGAGAGACTATTCAGATCTGGCCTTCATTTGGTTCTAAGACTGACAGGGGCCCAAGACGGCAGTCAGGATGGGAATTAAGACGCCACATTTCTGAGGGCATATGCCCAGTGACATGGACCCGTCGGTATGTGGAAAAGAGTCAGGAGAGAAGGAGAGGTGAAAACTGTTATGTATAGGAATAGTAGGTGTATGTGTAATCTGTGGTAAATGTCAGTCAATCAATACACCTGTTGAGAACACATCGTCTTGGTTTTACTTTGGTTTTACACCACCACCACACACCCAAGCACCACCCGGGGTAGATAGCCACCAACTCTGGTATATAACAAATTGGCGACGAGGATGGGATCGGATCGGCGAGTGCGCGAGCGGAAACGCGGTCGAGTGATATCTTGTGCGAGTAGTGAACAATGTCGGTTGGCAAGATGGACGCGTTTGATCACCGTAAAGACAATTGGTCGGCTTATGTGGATAGACTCGAACAGTATTTTGTGGTAAATGAAGTGAAGGAAGAACTTAAAGTGCCGTTGTTAATTACCGCGATGGGAGCGGACAGCTACGATTTATTACTGACGTTATGTACTCCTATCAAACCATCAACAAAAAAATATAACGAGCTTGTAGGACTTATGTCAAATCATCTGCAACCAAATCGGAGTATTTTAGCGGAGAGGTATAAATTCCGCCAGCGTAAGCAGTCAGCGAATGAATCCATAGCTGATTATATTGCAGATTTACAAAGGCTAACGAAGTACTGTGAGTTTGGGACGTGGTTGGATGATAGCCTGCGGGATCAACTTGTGTGTGGATTGCATAACGAAAACATTCGATTACGATTGTTTACCGAGAAAGATTTAAAGTTTTCAAGGGCAAAACAGTTAGCCATTCAGATGGAGGCAGCTGAAATAAACGCGGCATTGGTGCAAAATCGAGACCGGTCATCGAAAGGGGACGGAGCAGCGCCATGTTTTGCTGTTAGCGGAGATACAAATTCTAATTGGAGGACACCATCGCGGAACAACCGAAATAATCCGAAATACAGCGAACACACACGAAGACCGATGAGCTACGAAGGTGCGCGACAGTTGCCGAATGGACAGCGAAAGATGAATAACAGCGTGTGGCCAGGGACATCGGGAACAGCTGACGGCGGCCGGGTGCGAGTAGGTCAAGGTCAAGCGCATTGCTCGGCTTGTGGCGGCGCGCACGCAGTGCATTCGTGCAAATTTCGTGTTTATGTTTGTCGTATTTGTAATCAAGAAGGGCATCTAAAGAAGATGTGTCCAAAGTTGTCTAAGATCGCCCACAACTTCGTACAAAATGAGGGTTCAGAGGAAGAAAATTACGATTTGGAGGTAAACCTTTCTTTTGTTAAAGAAAATAAGTTAAGTAAATACAAACCGTATTTAATGACTTTAAACATCAATGATCAGGATATTAGTATGGAAATAGATACCGGAAGTACCATATCTTGCATAAGTTCGGAAGTTTATGCAAAATGTTTTTCAGACTGTAAGCTTATTCCTAGCAATTTAGTATTAAGATATTATACAGGAGAAACAGTACGCACGTTAGGTAAAATAAAGCCGTGTATTAAGTATAAAGATAAGTCAGCATCACTAGACCTATATGTAATAGTCAATGGTAAAACGAATTTACTAGGCAGGCAATGGCTTGTGGAATTAGGTATAAAGGTCTCCGACGGAACCGCATTAAGTAATTATGTTCAGACGTCAGATCATTTTAACGTGGCCAATTTCAGTTCCAGATTTGAAAATGTATTTGCTGACGGGTTGGGGAAGTATAACGGCGGGCTCGTGTCATTGCGGGTGCGGCCGGACGCGAGGCCCGTTTATATGCGCGCGCGCCCCCTAGCGTATGCGCTTCGAGAACCGGTTGAGCGCGAGCTGGCGCGGCTGGAGCGCGAAGGCGTCATCACACCCGTTGAAACCTCCGAGTGGGCCACGCCTATCGTGCCGGTGGTCAAGTCTGACGGAACTATCCGTATATGCGGCGATTACAAGATAAGTATAAATAAATATTTGGATGTGGACCGTTTCCCCTTGCCTAGGATAGAAGACTTGTTTACAAAATTACATGGAGGGCAAAAGTTCAGTAAAATTGACCTTTCTCAAGCCTACGCTCAGCTAGTTCTAGACGATACAGCTAAATATACGGTGATTAACACCCATAAAGGCCTATTCAAATATAACCGCTTGATTTATGGTCTATCCTCAAGTCCGGGAATATTTCAAAGGATCTTAGAGCAGATGTTTGCAGACATGCCACGAGTGGGGGTATTCCTTGATGATGTGATCATAACGGGCGAGGATGACCGTGAACATGTGGGCAACTTGTACAAGGTATTTGAAAGATTGGAGAAATATGAATTGAGGATAAAGAAAGAGAAATGTTCGTTCCTTGCTGATTCTATAACTTATTTAGGATATGTGGTGGATAAGGAAGGACTGCACACTTGCCCGAAGAAGGTCAGGGACATTTTAAACGTGACAACGCCGAGTAACGTTACCGAGTTGAGATCTTTTCTAGGCATGACTATGTACTATGCCAAGTTTGTGAAAAACATTAGTACATTACTCACACCACTTTATGAGTTGCTAAAAAAAGAAGTGAAGTTCAGATGGTCTTCAGACTGTGAAAATGCTTTTAAGGAGGTAAAACAATTGTTGGCTTCCAGTAAAGTGCTGGCCCACTACTCACCGGAGCTGCCGCTGATCCTAACCACCGACGCGAGTAGCGTGGGCGTGGGCGTGGTCATCTCCCACGAGTGGCCGGACGGCACGGAGCGCCCGGTGGCTTATGCTTCTCGAGTATTGAATAAGGCAGAAAAGGCATACTCGCAAATAGATAAAGAGGCGCTGGCGATTATCTATGGAGTGCGAAAGTTTCACCAGTACCTTTACGGCCGGCGATTCGTTTTGAGGACCGATCACAAGCCCCTGGTAACAATTTTTGGAGACAAAGCTGGTATTCCGGTAATGGCAGCAAGCCGGATGCAAAGATGGGCTGTAATATTGGGAGGATACCAATATGATATTGAGTACGTTCACACTACGAAGAATGGAGCGGACGCACTCTCTCGACTACCACCGGGCAGGGACAATAGTCAGCCTGCGGTGCATAGGGAAATAACGTATTTAAACTTCGTGCAAGACTTTCTGCCGAGAACAAACCAGGATGTAAAGAGGGCAACAGAAAAGGATGGTCTCTTGAAACAAGTACTTTATTATATAAAGGCAGGCTGGCCGTCATATTGCCCGATTAAAGAATTAGCACCATATTTTTCTAGAAGACAAGAATTATATGTCGAAAGTGGCTGCATTATGTGGGGCTACCGGATTGTAATTCCCGAAGAGTTAAAAACAGACATATTAAAAGAGTTGCACAGCAGTCACCAAGGCATTGTCAAAATGAAAAGTGTAGCAAGAAGTTTTGTTTGGTGGCCCAACATAGATCAAGAGATAGAAAAGATTAGTCGAGAGTGTGTTATTTGTGCAGCAGAGGCTTCAGCACCACCCCGAGTTAAGCCCCAGCCTTGGCCGTACTATTCCGAGCCATGGAGCAGACTGCATGTGGATTTTCTGGGACCCTATGAGGGCAAAACATTTTTTATCATAATAGATGCAACCACAAAATGGATTGAGGCTTTTCAGATGGCAAAGACTACAGCAAATGCAGTCATTAAAGTATTGAGAGAAACATTTGCTAGATTTGGACTGCCAAAGGAAATAGTCTCAGATAACGGACCTCCTTTCACAAGTCACGAAGTGGATCACTTCATGAGTTTGAATGGAATAATACACACCTTTACTGCACCATATCATCCGGCGTCCAATGGGGCCGCGGAGGGAGCTGTTAAATTATGCAAGAGAGCTATAAAGAAAGCCGTTAGAGAAAGACTAGATATCGAAGAAACGTTACAAACCTTCCTACTCAACTACCGCAACTGTGAGCAAAGTACTACCGGGGAAACGCCGGCCATGCTGTTACAGAAGCGACCCCTGCGTTCCAGATTAGATTTGTTAAGAGCCACAGCGGTAGTCGAAAGGAAAGTACATGAGGCACAGAGAAAACAGATAGGATCAGCTGGAGGAAGCCTACCGAAGCAAGTAAGCGAAGGGGACCCAGTCTGGTTGCAGGAATTTAATGCGAGAGAGAAGTGGGTGCCGGGCACTATTGCTAAAGTAACGGGGTCTCGAAATTGTGTCGTTACAAGGGAAAACGGTACCACATGCAATAGGCACTTGGATCAATTGAAAAAGAGAGTTGTGTATTGTTTACCGAGTTCAGTTCCGTCAGACTTCGAGCCGGGGGTAACCTCAGAAGAGACAACAGCCTCGCCAGCGCGGCCCGCGCCGGCGCTCGAGGAGCTCGTGGAGCCAGGACCTTCACAGTCACCTGCCGTGACACCAGCCCCCAACCCCGAGTTAAAACGTACTAGGAAACCCCCTATCCGTTATGGTTTCGAATGTGACTAAAGTGTTCTGTAAAACTTTACCCCCTTATTATTTGTAAACGCTGATAAGCTGGTAATACCTTAACTTTCGGTGATCGTTGTAAACCTCTTTAGTTAGAAGTTACGTTAGAAGTATAACTTATATATACTTAGTGACAATCATCTTCTTACGCATAAGTCTTAGTTAAGAGAGAGGGTGTTATGTATAGGAATAGTAGGTGTATGTGTAATCTGTGGTAAATGTCAGTCAATCAATACACCTGTTGAGAACACATCGTCTTGGTTTTACTTTGGTTTTACACCACCACCACACACCCAAGCACCACCCGGGGTAGATAGCCACCAACTCTGGTATATAACAGTCATATATCTGGTATATATCAGTAGTTTATTTATTAGCATTCGAGGTACAGTCAGACCTGCATCTCGGGCATTAATAGGAGTATGGGTGCGTTCAGTACTTCGAGACGCGGGCATAGATGCACCACCAGGCAGCTGCCGCTCAGCAGTTGCCTCCTTGGGTTGGCTGGAGGAGCGCCCTATAGAAGAGATCCTACAAAGAGGTAACTGGCAGAGCCACAACACTTTTACCAAACACTACTGCCGAGAGATTTCAATGGCACAGGAACGCGATACTTTTAAGACTAACCTATTTGAAAACTTTGTAAGCATTTAGTTTGATTGTACTATCATGCAAAGCAATGGTAATTGTTTTTAGTTTGTACTATCATGAGCAATTGAAAATCAAATAGATTTGATTTGATCTCAGGTAAATTAATTTCTATAAGAAATAAGACTTATAATTAGTTTATTTTTAACTATTACAGGAGTAGTAATTTTAGTTCCTATGAGAAATAGGCTCGTGCTTTAAGTTTGCCTATTTTGTATGTTCAATATATTATTAAAGGTTTATCCTCTCTGATCAGTTTGTGTTCATTCCAATAAAGTAATCATCATTGCGTGTGCAGTTGACACCAGCAGATAACAAACACGTCTTCATAATGCGACGCTGTGCTTTCCAAAGGCACATAATATTAACGTTTTACATAACAATAAAACGGTTATTATGTGCCGAGAGAAAGCACAGCGTCGCAGGAAGGTTCTTCCTGGTGAAGTCCGCATTGACAGGTTAGGGCGCGTTCCGCGCTTTCTGGTGACATTTGACAGATGGTTTCGTTCGGGAACTCGAAAAACGTTCAGAAATCGAATGAAAATATCTGACAACAGGTGAGTTAACACATAGCTTCTTCATAATGCGACGCTGTGCTTTCTCTCGGCACATAATAACCGTTTTATTGTTATGTAAAACGTTAATATTTTAAAGCTTTGGTACCATTTTTTCCAATTTATGGCTAGGTTTCCTTGCAACGAAAGTGGTTCTAATTGACTGTTAATAGTTATTCTGCGCCTTGACGAGACGATATCATTATTATCTGGCATTTTTCCGACTTTGATGACTGACTTATTTGAATTGAACAAAGGACACTGACCTGACTGACTAACTGTTGACTTTTGACTTCTTCACATATTTTCTTCGTTAAACATTTAGCTTCTTTACTTCTGACACCATGTTATATACCATGGAAAGACTGTATTTCAGGTTGGAGACGTATATTATAAATTAGACTAATTATTACAAACAGAATACGTTACACGGTCAGCTGACATTTTTGTATATCAAATATAGTTCCAGTAACGGCCGCTTGAGGGCGCCGCGTTTCCTTACACGCATACTATGTTCTAACAAGTACAAAAGAGATGAATCATCCAAATTAGCAAAAAAGGAATATGGGATACCATCAGATCCAGGAGCTGAATCTTTGGTTTTGGAAATAACTCCTTTGAGTTCTGTAAGAGAGAATGGGCTATTTAAACCATTAAAATCTAGTAGTGGAGGTAAAGGAATTAACTCCGAAGCAAAGGGAGGAGCGAGTTTATCTAAAAACTCATCAGCTAAAGAAGAAGGAAGATCAGAGGAACAATCGCCTTTGAAAGCAGATCTGAATCTTTTGATATTATTCCAAACTATAGAAGGTCTTGTATTAAGTGAAATAGATAAGCAAAAGTTTCTCCAACTGTCAAACTTCTTTATTTAAAAAAGCTTTTTTGCCTGATCTATTGCATCCAAGACTAAATTGAAGTTTTCCCGGAAAGCAAGCTCAGCCTCCTTTCGCCTTTTGGCAGCTGCGGAACATTCCGCGTCCCACCACGGTGGAGAAGGGATTTTATTTCCTGATGGTTTCTTAACTGGAATAACATTGTCAGCAATCTCCACCATAGTTTTCGCCAGAGCTGCTGCACATGTAGCTTCATCAGCCCATTCAGAAGAAGGAAGGGAAGAGATTTTTTTACCAAGTTCTTCTCTGAATGTGTCCCAATCAGCATTAGCTAATCTATAATTTAAACGAGGAGAACGCTTTTTACAAGAATAATTATTAAAAGGAAATGAAAGAAGAAGAACAAAATGATCACTTCCAAAAGTAAGAGGAGAGACATTCCAAGATAAGGAAGAAGATAAATTTGGGCAACAAACAGAAATATCTGGAAAACTTTTTCCCTCTCCAAGAGCAGTTCATTGGGTGGGAGAACCATCATTCAGAATGCAAAGATTAAGGGAATCCATCATTTCAATGACTAGATTACCATATGAATTAGTGGTAGAACTGCCCCAAGATTGATGCTGAGCATTAAAATCTCCTAGAAGAATTAGCTTAGGGAGCAATGTCAATAAGTCACTTATTTTTTTATAAACAAGTGAAGACGGATGAGGAATGTACAATGAGACAAAACAGATGTTATTAATAGAAACTGCAATTATAGACAAATCGTTGGTATGTGAAGGAAGAGGAATGTGAGAATAAGGAACATGCTTGACGAGCAAAGCGACCCCGGCGTATCTGTCAGGGCGATCCTCTCTTATACAAGAAAATCCTGGGATCCTAAAATTGGATGAAGGCTTCAACCAGGTTTCTTGCAGAGCGATAAGTTTTGGACAAAATTGATTAATTAAATGAAATAAGTCTGCTTTTTTTGGAATTATGCTTCTACAATTCCACTGAACAATTTGAAACTGATTGTTCATTTTGAGATAGAAGTTGAGTAAAGAAATTCATAATAGGGGCAGCGTAGGATGGTGAAATGTTACTACTCAAACTGGATTGGGACAGTAGTTTAATAAGTAATAAGATTATTTCTTTTACACATTGATTAGTATCATTATTGATACTATTAGAGTCAAAAATCGTTTCAGGCTCCCATTGATCACCTGAGTAATATTGTTGGTTCTTAAAAAAAATCCAAACACAACGGGGTGGAGGGACACATTACCATTGTCCGAGGTTTGTATGCGTTGCACATGAATATTGTAAGGTGCCACATCAGATTGCTGGTACATCAACCTGCCTACTGGTCGGTGTACTGTCGGTAAAGTATTTGTTTTGTTTTCCAATGATACTGTTGGTATAGCATTAACTGGAATGTCTTGTGACTGTGGTTTGGGGGACGGTTCAATAAAAATGTTTGGAACATTTTCTTGTTTTGATTCATCGGGCGAGCAATTGCAATCACCCTCTCTAATTATTTTATTTTGTCCATGACGCTTTGACCTTTTCTTATTGCAATGACGGCAGGTTTTAACAGAAAGGCGTTTACGCTTCTTAATATTCCATTCTTGACTAATAAAGCCATCTGTGTCTAAGCTAGAACCATCTTGTATTGTTACAACATGTCCTATATCAGGGGCGGTCCCCCCAGGATCTACAAGAAGCTCCATAGGGGATACATGTAACTTAAAAGACTTACCGCTATAGATCCAGTATTTACACTATAACTACAAATAATATACAAATTTACATGAAATAAATCTAAACACACCTAAAATACACTATTATACACTTCCCAAATAATCAAATCTGGTGAAAAAACAATGGTTTTCACTATTATTTAGGAAAATCAACAAAACACGACTACTCAACCGAACGTTTCCCGCGCTTTTTCCTCAACGAAGTTAAGGTTAAGTAAAATTTTCTGAAAATAACAAACATAGATTTAACATAGAGGAAAAGTGGGCAGACGGCTTTCAGGAGGAAGTCAAATGAAAGATAGTAAAAAAAAAAATACGATACATGTTTATTTCAAAGTTCATTTAAGTAGGCAATACAAAATCGGCTTAAAACTAAACCTAAAAAAAAGCAAAGGCATCATTCGAAAATGTCTGCACCCTACAGTATTAAAAATAGGAATGTACCTGCGTTTGTGTGAGTGTATGAAAATCATTGTACATACGAGAATACTTAGAGAGCAGAAATTGAATGAGTAGTAACTCGTACTCGTTTATCCTTAATTATTAGATATAACTTTTAATAATTATTAATTTATCATAATTATCATTATTAAAAAAATATATTTTATATCATTCTCATGTTCATGTCAAATCCGAAAAACGTACTACTGGCTAATTACAATAAAAAAAAGAAAACTTAAGACAACCTAAGTTTTGGGAAATTTGGCGGGAAACCGATGAGAGTGGATCGTATCGTTATTTGAATTTTAGTTTCTGTGCTAAATGTTGTTTGGTGGATAATAAAGATAGTGTATTATACAACAAAATAACGTGAAAGTGCCCAGCAAATGAAGAATTCAAGTGAAAACGCGTATTCCCTCTTTTTGTGACCCCCAAGTATCCGCGGGCTGCTGCTCGCCGTAGCTCGCCGTAAAGTACACTATCGCTTTACGGAAGGCATGAGCAGCTGACAGTACGTGACTAGGACAGACTGACAACTCTGATGGTGACAGGACTTTAATATACAGAAATTTACAAAACACATCAGACGTGGCTGTATGGACTCAGTTCCTTTGCCTATCCCTTATGGGATGAATTAAAAAAAAAATAGTCTAAGTTTAGTCAAATAGACAACCGCGATTATATAACATAACTATTTAAAGAGGTGAAAATTCACAAAAATGAAGTACATTCATTTTCCCCTTTGTATTTTGAGTGGGGAAAGTAATTTGACCTTGGAGTGGAGCGCGTTTAAGTAGCTTTTGACAGATAACAAAACGTAAAACGCTCATAATAATGGTTCGTTCGATATTAATTATCATTAAATAAATGATGAACGGTTTGAAAATTTATTAATAAATACCAAATTTAGCTTCATTTTTAAAATCCTATAAGGAACATGTGTTTTTTTAATAATGATGTTGAATATAACTCTGCACGTACAAGTTGAGTCGATGCAATTCTAAACATATCGTCAGAAATGTAAACATTGTCAATAAAAAAATTCCCAACTACTCCGACTCGCGTAAAAATACACAACTTCCAGAGTTTTCTGTTATAATATCGTAAAAAAAAAATGTGATTCCAGTGATGGCGATTTATTTTTATAAGCTGTTTTTTGCATGTTGCACTTTCCTCGCTACAGTGAGGTGAAAAGTTTTGTGTTACACACAGGTGCAAATGCAGTTTACTTCTCGTGTGTTGAAACACTCGCTTCGCTCGTGGTTCAACTATAGCATCATTACTCTTGCAATTGATTGTTATATATACGTGTTTATTTGAACATTGGCACAAGGCCAAGAGGCCGCCATTACAGAAGGAGAAGGAGAACTATAAGTCGGTTTGTTTCATAATAAAAAAAATGCTCCATTCGAAGAAAAAATGTAGTCCAGCTTGATTATTTCCTCGTACTTTTTCTTTGACCTCCTTGCTCCGCCGATGACGGCTCGGGTTCCTGCGGGCAGACCGTCATTGTCACGTGCCGTAACACCTGGGCCGCGTTTTATAAAGCTACAAGTTACAATTTACAAGCGGAAGTCTCTTTCTAACAAAAGGTGATAGAAAGTGGCTTCCGCTTGTAAATTGTAACTTGTAGCTTTATAAAACACGGCCCTGATCGCGCGTCGCGTCGCTGTTGGCAAGTTTAACGGGCTCCCCTGAGCCAGACGCTGAAATGGCTGCTTTTTAGAGCCACACATTATTTAAACGATAAAAACAAAATCTATAAATACATTAAGTATCTATATCTAGATATATGCACGGCAGCACGGTCTGAAGTACAACGCCACCAAAAGCGAGTTCATGATTTTACTCGCCCAGAATAACGTTGAACGGAGTTCCTTTGAATCGTGTCACACATTTCAAATACCTAGGTCATATTGTGAACGAAGACATGAAAGATCTCGATATCGAACGGGAGCGCAGGGCGTTTGCGGTCCGAGGCGGGATGCTGGCGCATAGGTTCGTGCGTTGTAGTGCTCAAGTAAAGCTGACCTTATTTCGAGCATACTGTCAAAGTTTGAAGTTGACGGCCGAATAGCCTAGTGGTTAGAGACCCTGACTATGAAGCTTGAGGTCCCGGGTTCGAATCTCGGTCGGAACAAATGTTTGTGTGATGAATACGTGTTCTCGGGTCTTGGATGTTTAATAATGTATGTAAGTATGTATTTATCTATATAAGTATGTTTATCCGTTGTCTAGTACCCATAGTACGGCTTTGCCTAGTTTGGGACTAGGTCAATTGGTGTCAATTGGTCCTATGATATTTTTATTTTAAAGTTTCTATACGTGCGGACTGTGGGCTAGCGTCAAGCTGAAGGCTTACAATGCGCTGCGAATCCAATATAATAACATTTTCAGGATGCTGTTTGGGCTTCCTCGATTCTGCAGTGCCTCTGGGATGTTTGCCGATGCTAGCGTAGAGGACTTTTTGCCATAGTACGGAAGAAGACGGCCTCTGTGGTGCTGCACATGAGGGGGAGCGCGAATAGCATCTTGAATGTGACAGCAGGGAGGTGGGATACGGATATTCTCCGCCGATACACCGACCTCCACGTCTTACGACCTTGAAATGATGTGATATGTTTTAATATGAATGTACTAACGTAGTTTTGTAAGTGTTTTTGTGTGACTAACAAGCTATGGATCTTTGAAGTCTGAAAATAAATGATTTTTAACATCTCAACTTGTTTTTCTTAGTTC
The DNA here is from genome assembly GCA_963691665.1 of Clepsis dumicolana. Lineage (NCBI taxonomy): Eukaryota > Metazoa > Arthropoda > Insecta > Lepidoptera > Tortricidae > Clepsis > Clepsis dumicolana. Next base: position 1,132,520 of record OY829530.1, read on the forward strand.
CATTTTTTGTTCGTATTTAATACTCATGATCATGATATCTGCATCACAAGTAATACCTGTGACATACACCAATGTATAGAGAATTCAATAGGCTAGAATTTCTACGTTTAACATTATTATAATACCTTTTTATAATCATCATCACCATCATCATCATTGGCCTATTTACGTGCTACTGCTGGGCACCAGGCCTTTATTTATATTTTTAAATTTTTAATTAAGTAAATTACATATTGCGAATTCTGAAAGTTTTTTTTTCGGAAAGACGAGTATATTTGTCATCAACATACATTACATAGAAACATAAATTTGTCGCACAGACTTAGCAAATCCTGCATACGTGGTCGCGTTCGAGCAAATTAATTGTTTCCTAGACGCAAAAAGAGGGGGTTTATAAGATTAATCTATGTGTGTGTCTGTGGCACCGTAGCTCTTAAACGGGTGAACCGATTTGGATGCAGTATTTTTAATTTGAAAGCTGGTTCTCTAGCGGTGATCCTTAGACATGTTTTATCAATACCTACTTGGCCGTTTTTGTGATATTGAAGTTTGAAATGCAAAAGGTTTTTCAACTTTTCTACCTTGGTTAGGTTATTTATTATTAGTAGTTTATGCAACTGCTACATAATGAGGGTCCTTAAAACACGAGTGTGTTTTTATGAAACGAGGCGAAGCTGAGTTTCATAATAGGACCACACGAGTGTTTTAAGGCCTAGTTATGTAGAGTTGCATACATTACTTTATCTACACACATATTATAAGTACTCTAAGATGGGTTCAGAAGCCGAAGGCATATATCATACCCATACCTGTCACGAATTTGATTGTTTTTTTAAATCATAGACACACATACCGAACTGACGTTTCGTAAACTATTTTTTTTTGTAAAAAAAATCACATTATCAATTATACATGTTGGACTGAACTCGACTTATATACGTGAGTGATCCGTTTTATTTCACTATGATTGTAAATTACGTTGGTTGTCAAATTCGAAAAATCGAATTCGATATCGAAAAGTCTTTCGAAGTCGAAGATTACTTTTCTGCTGGACCTGCTGGTCGCAGTGGTCGGCGAGCAGGCGTCGTCGTGCTGCAATGCTGGTCATTTTCTACAGTTTCTGAACGCATAGAGGACTTATGATATGTGTGTAGATAAAATATATTAATTTATTAGGTTTAGTCGTAGCCTTGTACATAGTCTCTCTTAATCTGTGGTCGTAGCTAAATGGTAAATGTAATCAAATCTTGACTGACGACTTTAATCTGCTTACCGTAATGGCTACAAATTCTACCGTCTTTGGCCACAATCTCTCTCAAATAAGGCCCAAACTAGCGCGCAAATGTCAAAATGTTCGGAACATGTTTCTCGATTGTCTTGTGGGCACATGGCGTATCTTTACTTATAATATGATTGATTGGTGCCATGTCATGTGGTAATGGGATTGACCTGAAATTCGGCAAGTCTATGTAGTATTCTAAAATTTTGCCTTTTTGTGCCAAAGTTTACTTATTGGCTTCGTTGTTGTCCCTTTTGGAAACATCAAAATTCTCTGACCTCAATTGATTCCCTTATAAAAACTTCTTTGGAATCTATACTTAACTTAAAATTCAATAAGCAATCTTGGACCCAGGCTTCCCTTCCTATCAGATATGGTGGGCTAGGTATCCGCAAAATTTCTAATGTTGCTTTACCAGCGTTCCTATCATCTGTCTACAGCACGTCCACCCTCGTAGGTAAAATCCTAAAGGATTGTCCTTCAAACTACGAGACGACGGGTTTGCTCGATGCTAGGAATGCTTGGCTTATGGCTTGTCCGGGTGAAAATCCTCCCGCTTATCAAAATTTCCAACGGAGCTGGGATGACACACTATCCAAATCAACTTATTCTAATATTCTCAGTTCCAGTTCAGGCCCAGACCGCGCAAGGCTTTTGGCTGAGGCAAGAAAGGAATCCGGTGACTGGCTTCATGCTTATCCTTCCGTTAACACCGGAACCTTTCTTGAGCCTGAAACACTGAGAATTGCAGTCGAGCTAAGACTGGGTGTTGCGCTGTGTTCACCACACCGTTGCCTCTGTGGCACCAATGTAGACGAATCGGGACACCATGGACTTTCCTGTCAAAAGAGCGCCGGCCGTTTTCCCGTCATGCCGCGCTCAATGACATAATCCGCCGGGCTCTTGCCTCTGCAAACGTGCCGGCCATTTTGGAGCCAAGCGGCATTGCCCGCGACGATGGCAAAAGGCCGGACGGTATGTCTCTGATTCCCTGGAGAATGGGTAGGGTTCTGGTTTGGGATGCGACCTGTGTCAATGCAGTAGCACCCTCACATCTCAGGGAACCACACAAAAAGCTGGTGCGGCGGCAGAAACGGCCGAAACTAGAAAAAATTCTAAGTATCAATCTCTCGGTCCGAATTATAATTTTGTTCCTGTCGGGTTTGAAACTTTGGGTCCATGGGGTCCCAGCGCTTACAAGCTTATTTCTGAGTTACAAAAGCGCTTAGTTGATGCAACTTGTGACCAAAGGGCTGGCAGTTTTCTCTCTCAAATAATCAGCATCGCTATTCAGCGAGGCAACGCTGCCAGCCTTTTGGGCACTATGCCACGGGGGCCTTATTTAGATTTAATTTAGTTTTAAGTTGTAGTTTATTTAGTTTAAGCTTAGATTTAATGTCATTATAAATTGCTTTTATTATGTAAATAAAGTATTTCTCTTTTTAAATTCATTTATTCCTTTAAATTACAATATTCGTAAAATATTTCTTACACAATTATTGGTATTTAAATACCAATTCTGGTGTAAGGGTGGGCACGCGACCCGGAGTGTCGAGGTTCCGGGTTCGATTCCCGGGGTTGGTATTTTTTCTGGTTTTTCTGTGTATTCATGTTTCGGTGAGTTTATTAAAAATATAATTGATATTCACGGGAAGACCGTAAAAAAAAATGGAAAAAATAAATAAAAAAGAACAAAAATATTTTCCAATTGAGATCATGAATTTCTTACACATACTTAATTACGTCAATCTCCTATTCTAAAGTAGAGAGTTGACTAGGTACCTATTAGTTGCCAGTAAATAAACTAGCACTATAATAAAAAGGCACTTTTGTCTATAATACACAAAACCTTAGGACAGGTTATTGGCGAAGTCATATTCTATTTCAATTGCAATAAAGTATAAATTTCAATGATCTGAATACGACGCTTCGATGCGTCGGCAATCCGCATGCTCCGAGTCCGAGGTCGATCTCCAAGCATTGAAATTTAAACCTTATTGCAGTGGAAATAGCATACGATTTACCTTCATAAAAAATCCCTTGCCATCCCGTCCGCCGGCTAGCGCAGGCAGGCAGGCGCCGGTTAGGGGGCAGGGGGACTACGAAATTCGAAAATCGAAGTTCGTATCGTGTCGTCCCGCTCACTCTCGTGTTAAATAATATTAGCTTGAGAGGGACGGCACGATACGATGTTCGAATTTTGCACTTCGTAGACGGAGGGCTGGCCATAACTACGTTTTTTTAAGATTGCAAAAAGCTATTATATCTATTTTTGAATATTGGGAACGACTGTTACCCCAGGGCCATGTTTCATAAAGCGACATGCAATTTATAAGCAGTCTCTTTCTAATAAAAGGTGATAGAATGAGACTTCCGCTTGTAAATTGTAACTTGTAGCTTTATAAAACACGGCCGAGAGGTCGAGCACGAAGTTGTCGAATCCCGCGTAACTTAATCGAGCATACTATACTATACAAAAATAATGGCGGCCAAACGTAATCGAGTAGTATCGTTATCGACAAATTTGTATGACGTCTGGAACAGCGCCCGCCCGTGAGCGTTTGGAACAAAAATTTAGTAAGTATGAGGTTTCTCGATTTCGATACGATAATAACGTAACGTTACGCAGGATTCGAAAACTTCGTGTCCACAGAATTAAAGTTGCAAGAATGGCAATAAAATAATGGCAGTGTAGCGGAGATGCTGCTTTCCGAATAGTTTCGGAAAAACGATGCGTACGTAGGAAAAGTATTTGTGAGAACCAATAGGGAGACAGCGTATTGTTGTGACTGCAGCGGTACCTACCTTTCGGCGCGAGGCGAGCAGTTTGTAGGCGCCGGCGCCGGCGAAGAACGCCCCAACTCCAGCGGCCAACCACGGCATTACCACTCGCAGCGTAGTTAGAGCTGAACAGAAAAAAAAATCGTTTGACAATTGACAGGAGGTACTTGGCGGGAAACCGTTGGATGGATCGTTTCAGTCAATTGTATTTTAGTTTCTGTGCTGAATGTTGTTTGGTGGATAGTAAAGATAGTGTATTATACAACAAATTAACGTGATAGTGCCCAGCAAATGAAGAGTTCAAGTGAAAACGCGTTTGTTGCCCCCAAGTACCCGCCGGCCGCTGCTCGCCGTACAGTATACTATCGTTTTACGGAAGGCATGAGTAGCTGACAGGACGTGGCTAGGACAGACTGACGACTCAGAATTTTTGCTGCGTAACGTAAAATCGAATAGTAAACGTTGTCGAGTTTATATGACGTTTGGAACAGCGCCCGCCCGTGAGCGTATTTGGAACTAAAATTTAGTATGAGGTTTCTCTATCTCGATACGATAACCGTAACGTTACGCAGCTTTCGTAATCGTGCTCGACCCTCTGACTGTGGCGGGACTTTAATTTATAGACTAATAAAAAAACGGGCCAAGTGCGAGTCGGACTCGCGCACGAGGGTTCCGTAGAAAGATTTTAACGCTTTTCCCGTGTTATAAGAAGTCCAGTGTTAACAGAGCCCTGCTCTTAAGCAAAATGTACGCAGTGTGGGTATATTGGTCTGCGAAATCTACAGACAGACATAAAAAATTAAGATTTTGAGACTTTCCGGAGTGGTTGTGCTATAAGAGCTATCTTCATACCAAATTTCAAGTTTCTAGGACAGCTGGAAGTACCCTTTAGGTTTTTGGAAATCGGCCATTTGTATGGAAATAGCCTTTTTAATGACTGTATCTTTTGATTGCGTTGACGTAGAAGGTTGATTTTTTCACAGCTTCAAGGGACCGCAAGCTTGAGTATTTGATATTAATTTCAGCATGCTACCTCCACGCGTTCCAGATAAAAAGGGTCTTGACAGACAGACGGACAACAAAATGATCCTATAATGGTTCCGTTTTTTCCTTTTGAGGTACGGAACCCTAAAAAATTACGTGTAAAAGAGCATTCAACTGCCTATATATTTGCTGAATAAAATTTTGACTTGAATTTTTCAAATCTAACTATATAACACAATCTAGCTTACATTCCTGGCTGAATAACAAGTGGAAGGTTTCCTCCGGAGTGAAGTAGTGCTGGCCGTTCTGCTCCCGACGGCGGTCGTACTCCAGCCGTTTCTCTGGCACCAGCAGCACTGCAGCCGCGTAGTTCACAGCCTTAGGCAAGAGAAGAGACGGCTTATTCTGATTATAAACTAACTTTTTGTATTATTTTTATTTTTACGGTCATCCCGTTTGAAATTAATTTTTCGCAAATTTCAAATTTGATGCGTAAATATAAAGAAAAACCAGAAAAATTTGTTCTCGAATTGCTCGGTTAGCGTAATTGGATTAGCGCGTTACCACGGTATGGTAAAGGTTTGGGTTCGAACCCCAATTCGAGAACAATTTTTTCTGGTTTTTCTGTATATTTACGCATCAAATTTGAAATTTGTGAAAAATTATTCTGATTATCCACCTGAACCTTTTTTTGTTTAACTATAAACTTGTTAAAATGTGTAAAGCATTCTTATTAGGTAGTCTATGTTTGTCTATGCATGCCGTTATTTGTGACAACACTGTAATTGTCTTTGTCTTCTTCCTCTCCCCTCTGGTGTCACCATACGGTCATGTGCTAATTAATTTTGCTATGCTAATTATAATTAGAATAATAGTTCAGTACAAGTAAGCGATTCATTTATTCATATTGATGACCAATACAGGACTTGAATCTATCCGAAGTATTATTTCTGCATTGCAGTCATTGCCTCGATTCCCGTTCCACATTCACTACCGACCTCCACTCTGCACTTTAGATTATGTTACCCAGATATAACGAGGTATGTGATTTGCAATAATACATATTCGCCTTAATCCATTTGATGAAGCACTGATTGCAGCAAATTGGCAACGTGTTACTATCACCTAACCTCAAAATGCTAAACAACGAGGCAAGCGCTGCGCTGCGAGCGTGGCTCGCGCTGGATGTGCTGCTGGCGATGCATTAAATGCAGGCGCTGCTAGCGCTGCATCATGCGCTGCTAGCGCTGCATCAGGCGCTGCTAGCGCTGCATCTGGCGCCGCTTCTCGCGTCGCATCGTGCGCTACTCCAGGTGCATTTTCATCTTCAACATTTGTGATTGGCGGTGGATTCAACATTGAAAAATTAGAAGGCGCTTCAAATTATAATTCATGGAAATTTGCTGTAAAAAAAATCCCTTATACTGGAAGTACTGTGGGAATGTGTTAGTGAAGCTGAATTAGATCCTATCAAAATTTCTAAAGCACTGGCTCGCATATCATTAAGTGTGAAGCCCTCTCTCTATCAACTATTATATAGCATCGACACAGCTAAAGAAGCTTGGGATAAACTCCAATCTGTATTTGAAGACAAAGGTTTATTTAGGCGTGTCACATTAATACGCCAACTTCACCGAGTGGACTACTCTAGGTCTGAAAGTATGACCGCTTACATTGATTCTGTCTTTACCATAGTATAACAACTAGCTGACATCGGCAAAGTCATCGAAGATGCTGAGATAGCAGAGATATTACTATCTGGTCTTCCGCAGGAATTTGACACGTTAGTATCAGCCTTAGAGACCGCATCCATGACCAAAGTGCTATCGTCAGAGCTTGTGCATGCTCGCTTACTTCAAGAGGAATTTAGAAGAGCTAGCACCAATGCAGAAGGCAATTCAACGAGTGCTCTTGCTGCTGGAAACTCATATACTAACTTCAACCCGAGGATTAGGTTTAAGAGGGAACTAGAACAGGATAATTCACTTAATTTTCTGGACTTGACTATAATGAAAACGAATAATGGACATCAGTTTAAAATTTACCGTAAGCCTACGCATACAGATACTGTGATTCCGGCATCTTCTACTCATCCTTGGCTGCATAAGATAGCTGCTTTTAATTGTTATATCCACAGGTTGGTGACAGTCCCTATGTCTAAGGAACATTATGATTCAGAACTTAGTATTATTTATCAAATTGCGGTTTGTAATGGCTACAGTAAATCAATACTCGACAGTTTACTCCGGAACAAGCGGAGGCGTTTAGTTAACAACCTACTGTATTCTGCACCTTCTTCTCAATCTATTGATAAATATAAAGCAAGTGTTACTTATGTGGGCCCGTTATCAGAAAAGGTTTACAGAATTTTGAAGTCCAATAACGTAAATGTAGCTTTTAAGACTAATAATACATTACGCTCTCATCTTTGCAATGGCAAGGAAAGGGTGGATGATGGGAAGAAGTCGGGTGTCTATAGGCTCACGTGTGACACTTGCGGAAAAGTGTATGTAGGGCAGACCGGTCGTAATTTTGCAACACGATACAAGGAGCATGTCTCATCATTTAGGCATAAACATCCAGAAAGATCCAATTTTACCAAACATTTATTAGAATTTAATCATGAGTTATCCGAGTCACATTCTTATGATATTCTGCATGTTTGCAAAAAAGGGTTGCGTTTGAGTGTTTTGGAACAGATGGAGATAATTAGGTAGAACAGGAGGGGTTTAATTGTCAATGAACATTTGAATGTTGCGTCATCACCGTTGTTGCGGATGTCATTAAGTAATAATAATGGGGGTAGTGAGGGTATAAATACGGCCAGCCGTTCTGAACAAGCTCATTCTTCGACTGACGGTCGGGGTGTCAACACCGACGACGTCCGCTGAGGATGCCTCGGAGAGAGGCGAAACACGTGTCCGGTACTATTTTACTGGTGGTGGTAGTTTTGGTTGTGGGCTTAGTAGCGTTTGCGTTGATTATTTTATTTTTAACTTGCGGAGGGAGGGCGGGAAAATTAGTGCATGAATATAAATACTCAGCGCAGACGAGGCTATTTTGCATGACTATACTGCACTACTTCGCGGAGGAGCAAATTAATTTAATCTGTTACTTGATCCTATTTTAGTGTGCACGCACACACCTCCACTCCATTTCTATATTTAGAATGTATCCTTAGCATAAGACAGCATTAATAAACTACTCTTTAATCGAGCCTGACGTTTCCCTCAACACCGAACACCACATGGCGACCCTGCCAGTGCGGCCTAGCGTCGTGCTGGCGGCGCGCCGCGCCGATAAAAATATGGACCAATATTAATAGTGAAGATATAAAGTGAAAAGAAGTGGACCTTTACGAAAATTTGACCTTACAGTTAGTGATGAAGAAAAGTGAAAATAGAAAATGAAGTGAAGAAGAAAAAATAGGTACGTGGACATGAAGAAAAAAAAATGAATTTAATACCTATCCTACCTAAACTAATTAAAACGTACCTACTTAAAATAAAAATGCTAACTAATGCACGAACAACTCCTAAAGAAAAATACACATAAATATGAAGTGAAATTATATAAATAAATGAACATTAGAAAAAAAAACCCATTGGGAGCAAATTTCACACAAGTTCCTGCCTGCGCGAAATAATAATGTAAATAATAAAAGAAAATAAAAATAGGAGAAGATTTATTAATATGGAAGATCAGGACAACAGACACTAAAGCCATTGCCAGAACATAAAAACTGAAGATTAGGAAGACTACGGGAAAAAACAAAAAAATAAGATTACGAAGATTTTGAGGAAGATAAGAATGAAAATTTTGGATGCCGCCGGGAGTAGGTCGCTGCCGGGAGATGTTGGTGTCGTGGAAGGAAGCTTGCAGCTGGGAGATTGATGGTGTCCTTGTGGAGTAAAGTGAAGTGGCTGCTGCTGGGAGATGGTTGGTGTCGTTGAGGATGGAGTAGCAGTGGTGCCATCGGAGACGGAGTAAGCAGAGTTGCGAGGATAACAAAAGTATTTTCTATTCTTGATTGGTTTGTCGAATACATAGCTTTTTTAATTGAAGGCTTTTAATTTTTTTATTAAATTAACTATAGTTTTGTTTTAATACTTTCGTAATTTCCAAGATAAATGAGTGTTACGTAAATTCAAATGATTTTTTTGATACCAGTAGAAATATTATGATAATGTGTTTTATTTACACCCTACTTAAGCTATTGTAATTATTTTAAATAGACAGAAATAGTGAACTCAAAATATTCCAGCATGTTTTCTAAAATATTTTGCAAATGAGAAAGTATTAAAATGTTTGTTATCTTAATGTGTGCAATTTTTAATTTTCAATAGTTTTCATGTACCAGTTCATTTACACATAAAATTATGATAGTGTTAAGTCACATACAATTACAACTGTTTTCAATTTAAAGACTTAGTCAAGTTTACAACTTACAATAACAGTTATAGCGAAGTGATCTAATGCAAGTCACCTAAAATGAAACACATTCCAGAGTTTGTTATTACGTCTCGGATTACGTCGCACGGAGAGTTCTTGGTAGTGAAGTAAGCAAGGTAGCCCCGCACAGTGATCAGTTTTATGCAGCGTAAGGTTCTTGCGAATTTATATGGAACGTTTTGTATTAGTACAGTTAGCTACAGATTTTTATTTACATTATAAGATTTATAAGCAGTAATGATGTAGATGTGTAGGATCTTGGATTTGACATAAGGTACATCGGATACGACGAAAGTTTCGGAAAGACAATGTAGTTGAAGAATAACGTGTAATGATTTTTTGAGTGGTTGATATGATATGATAAAATGTAGAAAGTAAAGAAATGAAAAGGAAAAGGCAAGGGCTGGTTTAAAAAAACGTTCGATAGATAATTATTATACAAAATTGTTATTATTACATTTAAATTGCATTTAAGATACATAGAATTTGTACACATTGTTTTTTTTTTTGCTCTACTGTACAGTCGAGTCGGGTAAGAAAAAAGACTAAAGAATAATTTAATATAGTTAACTGGACTGATCATTCAGCACTTATTTTTAAATTATTAGTACAAAATATGATTTTCTAAAATTCAGCCAAGATACAGATATCATTGAAAGAAAGAAAGAAAGAAACATATATTTATTAGAAACTAATTCGACACATACACATACAGATAAAAACAAATCAATAATCAACAATAACCAGACAATGCAAACACTATTAACTAACAAAGACAGCTTAGAAACTAACGATTAAAAATATGTGCCGAATAGCACTAAAAGGGTCACCCTCAGCATGATGCTGCGGCAAGCCGTAGCGCTGGTTTTCAGTGTGACCCTTCCACCTAAAAACTAAGCCTTAAAACTAAGTATGCCGCGACGACACGAACGTCAGAGGCAGACGTGAACTGTGATTATCAAAAATAATAATAATCACAAAAAACGAAAACAGAAATAAAAAAAAACTTTCAGCTTAATAAATACCCATCCACCAAGAATGTATGGCAACACCTGCGTGGTCGAGTCGTTTAAATACAAGCAAACCCCACAAGCTAGCCAACTGTTAATATGGTTGATCAAGTCGCATCATTATCAATTTCAATAATGTAAAATTGTAATAACATCAAACAACCCAGTTCAATTTATACAAAATCCATGTACCTAGTTGTATATTCTTAAATTAAACAGTGTTAATTATTATTAAAAACCCACGCTTAGTTCAGGTTGTAGATACCGTCATTTTTTTTTTTTAACAAATATTTTAAACTATACTCGCAGAAGAAAAAAGTGTCTTGTGCGCAGCCTGACCCACCATTGTAGAGTCACGTACAAGTAACTAGTAAAACAGATTTACACGAGTATTTTTTTTTATACGTTGGAATTTACAGATTAATGGTGGCTAGGGTTATTGCTTTGGATGTGATTAGGAAAGGTTATATGATTGATATAAGTAATAGGTAATGTAGAGATGGCAAATGAAAATGTTTTTTTTAAAGAGTAGGAATTGTTAAGTTAAGAAATGCAAAGTGTTGGGGAAGCGAAAGCAAATAAGTTTTTTAACGAGCGATTAGTTTGGCCAACTAAGAGTTATTAAAATTCTTATGAGCTGACGTTTTTGATAGGAAAGTGTTATATTGATGGGTTTAAGAATGGTGTTTACTCAGAGAAAGGTTAAATTAAAACGAAGTTGATAGAGAGGAATATGCCATGAATTGGCATTTCAGCAAGGTCTACCAGGGTACAAGCACGGGCACGGAATCCTTGTAATCTGACCATAAGGCGATCGAGTTACTTGTGGAGATGCTTGGACACATGGATTGTAATAGAGAGGAAAGTGTTAAAAGAACTGCCTGTATAAATAATGTATAAAAAAATAGTATAAACGTAATGTATGCGCACACTTAAATGAATAAAGCCTTGTACCTGAACAGTAAATAAATGTATATGTAATGCCGGCAAGCGAAATAAAAATGTGCTGTAGACCTTGTAAGGTAAGTTATGCATTAGTTGCAAACTACCAACATAGTTAAAAAGTTGTTTAAGTAATAAAGAAGAAAAGACGTCGTAAATGAATAAAAAAATAATAATAAAAAAAAATGTAGAAGTGCACAAAGACTTGCAAGTTGTAATAAGAGATACATGTGAATAACAATATACTTATGATAACAAAGGTACCTAGGACAAGACAAACAAATCTGTACACGAGGAAAAGACGATTTACCGGATTATGACTCCAGCTGGAAAAGTAAAAAGTAAGAAACTACTTTAGTTTATAAATACTTTATAAATTTACTTAAATTTTAATCTTTTTGCATTCTTGTGATGAAACATGCATATATTAAGTGTTTCTAATTATTTTGCCACGAAATAGTGAACGATATGTCTAATTTTGTCATATTGTACGTTTACGTTGAATATTTAGTTCCGTTTGTAAAAAAATAATTCAGTATAAACATTGTATTAGAATAAGGTTTTAGAAAAAAATCATAAGATTTGTTTATGTTTATGTATTTTTTTCCCAAGGGGGGAAGTGTGGTGTGCACGCACTCACCTCCACTCCATTTCTATATTTAGAATGTATCCATAGCATAAGACAGCATTAATATACTACTCTTTAATCGAGCCTGACGTTTCCCTCAACACCGAACACCACAGACTTAGGTCTTTGTTTCTATAAAAGTAATAGTATAAATATAACTGCCTATGCAGATGCTGACTGGGGAAACGATTTAAACGATAGAAAATCATACACAGGCTTTGTTGTAAAACTAGGTGGCAATGTAGTAAGCTGGGAAGCTAGAAAACAGCGTTGCGTAGCTTTGTCTAGCACAGAGGCGGAATATTTGGCCATAAGTGATGTTGCTAAAGAGTTGTGCTTTATTAAAAATTTCTTGAGGGAATTTATTGATAAACACTTTAATATTGTTATTTTTAATGATAACCAAAGCGCACATAAATTGTTGCTAGCAAAAGAATATTCACATAAGCGCACCAAGCACATTGACCTACGATATCACTTTGTTTGTTATATCAAAAGGTAGAGTCAATGTTAAATATTTGCCCACTGACAAAATGACAGCTGATGTACTTACAAAACCCTTGTGCAAAAATAAACATTGTTATTTTGTTGAAGATCTAAATTGAAAATGTTTAAATATGTTTGGATAGTTATAAAGTTTTTTTTTTTATTGTAACTGTTGATGTAGTAAAATGGTACATAGTTTGCATAGATACAACAAATGCATATAGTGCATAGCTACATTCCTCATTTCGGACCTGACAAATTATAACTATACTAGGTGTACTATACAAACATAATGGCGGCCAACAAATTAAAACTGGTCAAACACGTCGTACATTATCAATCCTAACTTCCTAACTAATATTATAAATGCGAAAGTAACTCTGCCTGTCTCTCTGTTTGTTACCTCTTCACCGGAAAACCGCTGCACCAATCTAGATGAAATTTGGTGAGAAGATAGTTTGAATATTGAGGAATAACATAGGCTACTTTTTATTCGGGAAACTTGTATAGTTCCCGCAAGATAGCGATAACTGAAATCTACGCGGACGAAGTCGCGGGCAACAGCTAGTATTATCATATATTATGCTACGCTGCTGCTGCCAGGAGTTAGTGCCAGTAGTGGTTGCTAACCTAAAGCGACCGATTGTCATAAGCAAAAAAAATTAAGTTGATGATTACAGCCTGACAAAAAAGTCAAGAAAACGGAGAAAAGAGGAACTACAATTTCTCATACAAATTTGTTGCCATACTTAAATAATTTCCGTTAAAAATGTCACAGTTATGAAGAAATGGCGCCCTCGTTTAAATTCTTGACTATTTGCCAGTCTATACATATGTTTCCTAGTGATCAGCTAGCTAGCTAGTGGGAGCAAGTATGAGTAAGAGTTGAATTTAATTGTCAATTAAAAAAAAAACGGTCCAGAAAAAAAAACAACTTGTTCAAACGTTTTTCATTGTCTGTGGCGTCCATAACTTTGTGTTTATGTTATTTGTTTTAGGTAACCCGTCCGAACAATCTTCTCAAGTGTGTAATGATGGTGTAATGTCTAAACGCTGACATTGGCAAAATACCTACTCCTTGCCACAGAAGCAAGGGTGAAAGCCATAATTTAAAAAAAAAACCGGCCAAGTGCGAGTCGGACTCGCGCACGACGGTTCTATAGAAAGATTTTAACGCTTTTTCCCAGTGTTTTAAGAAGTCCAGTGTAAGCAGAGCCCTGCTCCTAAGCAAAATGTACGCAGTGTGGGGTCAACTTATATTGGTTTCTGAAATCTAGAGACAGACATAAAAATTTAAAATTTTGAGACTTTTCTGAGTGGTTGTACTATAAGAGCTACCTTCATACCAAATTTCAAGTTTCTACGACAACTGGAAGTACCCTTTAGGTTTTTGGAAATCGTCAATTTGTATGGAAATAGCTTTTTTGATGACCATATCTTTTGATTGCGTTGACTTAGAAGGTTGATTTTTTCACAGCTTCAAGGGACCGCAGGCTTGAGTATTTGATATTAATTTCAGCATGCTACCTCCACACGTTCCAGAGAAAAAGGGTCTTGCCAGACAGACAGACAGACAGACGGACAACAAAGTGATCCTATAAGGGTTCTGTTTTTTCCTTTTGAGGTATGGAACCCTAAAAAAAAAAGTTGCAAGCTTACTGTCATAGCCTCAGTTGCTCCGGGTGCAGGGTTCTTGTCCGGATGAACCTTCCGGGCCAATTCCCTCACCGCCTTCTGGATGTCAGCCTCAGTTGCATCCTTCGGTACATCTATAAGCAAAAATAATAAACAAATAAATACTATGGGACAATTGACCTAGTCCCAAACTAGGCAAGGCCTGTACTATGGTTACTATCTATTATTTTTAGATCTATAATTTTTAAGTTAAGTTTTAGGTATTTATATTTTTAGTTTATAGCATAACATGTACTTAATTCTTTTATCATTAAACTTAATTAGATATCTCTCTTTAACAATAAAACAGTGAATACAAAACAAAGACTTCCCTTGTGTCCAAACTCCAATAAGACTTAATGTAACTTGTACGAGAGCCGGTTCCTGCACACTTGAGATGCCCCGCGCCGATATACATATACATACACACATTGCAAGTTAATAAAAGCTTCTAAAAACACCAACTTATTTAACAATAACTTTTTGTTAAAACAGAAATATGAATACAATTATTAACTAACACAAAAAAAAGATTCAAATTAAAACCGGACAAGTGCAAGTCACACTCTATTTAACTCTACTTTTAAAAAATATTTGTACAAGATAACTAAAGTTGGTTAGATTAGAAAGAAATAAAAAAAACAATACAAATTTGATGCAATCTTACCCAAAATTTCGTAAAGGCAAGCTTTTTTTTCGGACAGTTGAAGAATGCGGTGGACAGCTGTCGCCTGTTCTTGCGTGTGTTCGGGCAGAGCCGCTTCGTCCACGTCAGCAGCAGCAAAGGTATTGTTTTTCACTTCTTTGTTCATTTTAAGCCTCAAATGCTGGTTTTGATAGATTAAGTGTTAACAGAGCGAAATGTCTTTTGTTTTATTAAGCAGTACAGTATTTAATTTATTAGCTAAAGGAAGGCACACGAGTACCGGCGGCGAGAGCAAGTGGGAAAAAGAATGCGATGCGACCACACACACTGATTAGAGAGACTATGTACAACAAACAAGTATGACCACACACACGGCTACAGAATGCTGTATTATGTATAACTTTACGCAAAGAGTAGTGTACAGTAGTGTATTATACTGGGAGACTTTACGATATAATGCGATTGCGTCTTATCTCATAACTTGCTTCGAAGTCACGTGTCACTTTTCATTGGTAAAATCAATGATTGGGGAATCACCATTTTTTTGTGGATGTTTTGGCCTGGCTGCAGAGACTTTTAAGCCACAACTTTTTTTTCACCGCGTCGGTGAATTACCAAGTATATACACGAGTGTTGCCAGTGGTCGTTTTTCAAATTCCCCATAAATAACCAAATCCCCTTCCTAATTTACCTCACCATTGTCACAGGCCGTTTACAGGGGAAACAGTCTGCTTTAGGTAGCCTATCTAGGGTTTTTATGAAAGAAAACAAAGTACAAGTTTAATACATTTATTTACACAAAACTCGATACGCGTTTGACAAATAGAAAATAATAGAGAATCTCAGGGATTGAGTACGAAGACACTTTTGGAAGTTACTAGGTTCGATTACACGTTAATGTGGCCTACACTTCCCTCGGGTGTCTGGATCCTCCGGCGACGGCGAAAATAGGGCGCAGGCGTCGTAGAGCAACCAGGAGTGACCAGGGGGCTCGTGTGATGTCGTGGTGTAGAGATGGTGTGAAGTGGACCGTAGCGTGCCAACGGCTAGCCTCTGATCAGGCTGCGAGAGGTCGGCAGGGGTCCGTTAGGAACCATGGTGGTGGAGAGATTTTCCACGGGTAGCGTAGTTGCCCTGTAAATAACCTGTTGTGAGCCAAACGTCCATGGTATGCTCGCACTGCCATATTCCGCTCTCCAGTCCGACCATTCCCGAGAGAGTGGGAACCAGATTAGCCGTGCATGGCCATACGGAGGGTCATACGGATTTACAATGTAGCTAGAGTCAGAGAGTGAGCTTTTACAGGTTTCTAGTGAGAGTGTATAACAGATTTACACAAAGTGACCGTTGCAACTTCAAATTCCAACCGTTCTAGGAAGCAGTTAGGTTTTAAAATAAGCGCTACGTCTATAACCGTAGAGCAGTGAAATAGGGACGGATTAAATTATAATTAACTGGCCGGAGCGCTATTAAGGTACAGTAATGCTTCGGACAGAGTAACAGAGTGGAAACATATAGAATTAAAATAAGTTACAATAAAAGACACAAGTAGTGTAACACAATGATAAAGTACAGAAACGATCAGTATTCTTACCTAGTTCTGGGCTGGCTGGTTCCACTCAGGAGTTGTAGAGAAATGTAAGGTCTCCCAGCCGTACAGGCGGTTTTATGGTTGCATGGAACCGGATACGGATAACCAAATGATTTTGAATTGGGCGACGCCCATGGGCGTGACTGAGTTTCTCATTTTGAATACCAACGTATTATTTCTGTGTAGTGTGTAATGTAGTTTTTTATGTGTTTTATGTTGGCTAAGTGCAAGTAGCGGTTGTTAATTAATTAATTTACAACCGATGCAATTTTTTAATTAGATTTAAATTAATATTATTTGCCTAAGTGCGGAAAAGCGCCATCTAGCGAATTTTGGCGTAACTTTTAATGTCCAAGAGCTAGCGTACTGTGACACCATGTCCACTTATTCATTTGTCAACGTAGTGTATCGTAGATGAAGCATATAAATCCGTGGACAGGGAAAGATTTTTTTTTATTAAAATGTCAAAACGATGTTCATAAAATATACAAAGAAGACGTTTACGGCTCGTACAAGTCTGTTAGTTGTTTGTTTATTGAATTTATATCAACAAAATGAATTTTTAAAAGGCACGTATTTGGTTTCGAATATATGTCTACAAAGAGCCCTCTCGTTCTGAGAGGAGGCCCTGTGCCCAGCAGTGGGACGTAAAAAAAAGGCTGGCGATGATGATGATGATGACATGTCTACAATGTGTCAGTTCCATAAAAAAAATTAAAGACGTGGCTTAAAGGTCAGGAAGCCAGACTATAAAACAAAATAATAATGTTGCCAGAAGTAAGCAAGACGTTCCTTTAAAGGCCATGGAAATAACAAGTACTTCGTACAACTGGAATGACATCTCTCTAACATTAACGTGGTCGTACGTAAACTTGGAATTTAAAAAAAAGCGTGAAAAGGACGTCACTGAGGGTGGGTCTATCTTTTTCTATACTTCTCTGTGTGACTAGCATAAAATATTGTACCACTATTAGTGGATTGTTGTATGAGTTTGGGAATTGGCATTCCAATGCAAACCAATGACCAATCTTGTCGTTAATAATTAAAAAAGAAAAGTAGCTAAAATGGTATCAGCAAAGGTTGACAAGCTTCTTATTAGCAAAATATTAATATAATAATTAATGACGTAGGTATTTGACTTGAGCTCAGGGGTAAACTTTTTAGGAGTTGGCAACTCGCTCCTGTGAGCTTTTATACATTTGTGTGCATCTGTGAATAGAGGTGACCACGTTTAAACATCTGGGAAGACGGGCCACGACAAGGGAAAAACTAAATAATATTATTTTATTTTGCAATTTATAATAATAACAAATGTAAATTTATTTGGATCACACGTGTGTTTTTGTAACCTATGACTACACAGATGTATGAACGTAAGTTCGGTTATAATGTGAAAACTGCTGCACCAATTTTTAATATTCGAAATAGTTCGAATATGGTTGGATTTAAAGGTTTTAATATCAGAAAGTTTTATTTTACTAGATTACGATTACGACATAAAGTTGTTATTGAAACTTGAAAACGAATTTTTCTTTAAAAATAATTTTTAATGCAAGCTTTTTTGTCGAATGTACTTGTAGGTACTAATTGTTGTCTGTATTTGTATTGTCATCCAACTTACATACCCGTACCAAATTTCAGGTCAATGCCATATGGGTCAAACTGTGAACTTACTTTTTTTTGAAGTCGGTTAAAAAGCCCTTGTGGCCCTGTTTGTCCTACGATAGCCTAGTCACCATAATCAGAAAGAGACAGTACCGCGCTTGCCTATCGTCCTTGTTACTTTTTTTTTAATTTATTTTCAAATTAAAATAATCAGGGCCCTGACACTTTTTGGTAGATTTTGTTCCAGCTCTAGTGTAAGTTCCTTGTGCTAGTCACACAGAGAAGTATAGAAAGAGATAGACCCGCCCTCGGTGACGTCTCTTTCACGCTTTTTTTTTAATTCCAAGTTTAGGTACGACCACGTTAATGTTAGAGAGATGTCATTCCAGTTGTACGAAGTACTTACTATTTCCAGGTTAGGAATTTGGCGGGAAACCGATGAGAGTGGATCGTATCGTTATTTGAATTTTAGTTTCTGTGCTAAATGTTGTTTGGTGGATAATAAAGATAGTGTATTATACAACAAAATAACGTGAAAGTGCCCAGCAAATGAAGAATTCAAGTGAAAACGCGTATTCCCTCTTTTTGTGACCCCCAAGTATCCGCGGGCTGCTGCTCGCCGTAGCTCGCCGTAAAGTACACTATCGCTTTACGGAAGGCATGAGCAGCTGACAGGACGTGACTAGGACAGACTGACAACTCTGACGGTGACAGGACTTTAATATATAGAAATTTACAAAACACATCAGACGTGGCTGTATGGACTCAGTTCCTTTGCCTATCCCTTATGGGATGAATTAAAAAAAAAAAAAAACTTACTATTTCCATGTATATTCCTTGGGAATCATAAAAAAGACCAAACGTCAATCAATTTGTCCCTGACGGAGCCGGTTGAGTGTCGATCGCGAGCGGGTGTGTTCAAGATTGTAGTACCTTCGGTTTTCAGTATTTGTAGTTGGATTAATGTTATAATCGTTACTATCTTCATAAAAGAGTTGCTATTCCTGCATTTCTTGGTGGTGGTTTTGTCGGTAAGTGGTTTTATGTGGTATTTGGATTTAAATTCGGTAGATTAATTATTTTCTTACGGTGTGCGGGTAGTCTATGCCAGCATTCCCATGAGTGAGAATGCTGGCTTAGATGACCCTGGAGGGGGAGTTTTTCGCCCAGTACTAGATAAAAATGTCTTTTTAGTCGATCATGAAGAGTTTGAGAAAAGCCAGGCGGTAATAATGGCGGGGAAAAATAAAAAAAATAGAAGGCAGGCTCGTGAAAGGGAGCGAAATAAAAACAAAGATAGGGTTGCTGAACGGTCTCGTTCGAGGGCAGCGTCGTCCGCGTCGTCCACGAGATGGTCGGATAACTCTGATAGTAATCATAATCGGACTCAACCTGACACTCCACTTCTGTTAGGTCAAAAAAGCTGTGATCAGGCTTCGTCATCATTGACTCCTCCGGCTCACTTAGTCACGGACTCACCCATTGAGCCCCAGACCCAGACCCCTATATCACCCTTCACTCCCATCGGGCGTGAGAAATATTCTGAGTGCGACCAGGGTCCTTTTGTAGTCCACGTGCAGAAATTAGAGACCTCCCCCGACTCTGGTACTATACTCCACCCTATATCGTTTGGCCTGTTTCTCCAAAACAGAATAAGAGAGTTTCCCAACGTCATTGAGGGAAGTGTTAAGAGAATTGGACGTAACCGAGTGTCCATTAGTTTCCACTCAGGCGGAGATGCTAACTTGTTTCTGACCTCACCGACGTTGATACAACATAAATATAAGGCCTTTGTTCCCTCGTTCAATGTAACGAGGCTCGGACTAGTTCGAGGAGTGCCTTCCAAATGGTCCCCAGAAGAGGTATTAGAAAAAATTCAGGTACCTGAAAATTCCGGAGGCGCGCGCCCCATTAAAATTAGAAGACTAAACTTTAAAAAAAACAATCCTGATGGCTCATATTCCTGGCTACCGTCGGAAACGGTAGTCATCACCTTTGATGGGCAGTCTTTACCGAGTAGGGTCTACATGTGCTTCAATTCCCTGCCGGTAGAGCAATACAAATTGCCAACAATACAGTGTTTTCGCTGTTGTCGTTTCGGGCACACGAAAGAAAAGTGCCGCTCGCTTCCCAGATGCTACCGATGCAGTGGCTCCCACATTGGAGATACTTGTTCGGTGGACCCTCAGGAGGGCTACTGTTGTAATTGTCCCCAGGGGTTGGGTATGGGTCACTTTGCTAATAGCAAGGCCTGCCCAGAATTTAACCGACAAGCAGCCATCAAAAAAACTATGGCTGATGAACATATTTCCTATTCCGAGGCATCGAGTCTACATACTAGGGTCACACAAAAAACATATGCTCATGCCACATCCTCCCCACCGTCACAAGGATCCACGTCTTACAAAAGGACAATATTCTATAATCCTCGCTCTCCACCTCCGTCTAGGAAAGGTTACGACAAAAAAGCTCACGATGATCTTACTAGAGAGCCGGTAATTCCAACCAAACCAGTATTCCGTGAGAGGCCCACCGAACAATCAAATGAAGCTCTAATAAATGAGCTTATAAAAATTATTTCCTCTCTTGTCAAAGTTTTCTCACCATCTAGCCCTCTGGCTAATCCTTCTCTGCTATCCCACGTTGCTCCATTCATTTCCTCCTTACTTATTTCTTCCAATAATGGACCAGTCAGTAATACAGTGGAACTGCCGTAGTATCAGCAATAAGAAACATGACCTCACCTTCTTAATCAACAAGTACAATCCTATCGCAATAGCTGTATCAGAAATATGGCTTAAATCTGAGAATAATTTTAAATTACCCCGATATGTGTCTCTGATGGACTGCCGGGCTGATGGACGTGCCGGATGTGCCTTGTTTATCAGAGACCATTACCCATTCACTCTCATACCCACTCCACAACTTAGTAACAATTGGCATTCAATATGTGCTCGCGTAGAAGGAATCTCTTTTCTGTCTTTATACATCCCTAGTCCATCTATTCAAATTTTATCCGAGTTGAAACAATTAATCGCATTGCTCCCGCACCCATGTATTATAATGGGCGATTTTAATATTCATCATCACTTGTGGGGTTGTGATAATAATGACTCTCTTGGAGAACAATTTATGGAAGTACTTGACACAGTTAACCTTTGTCTTCTAAATTCAGGATCCCCAACTTTACGTACTTTACCAGGTCATTCGGTCAGTGCAGTGGATTTGTCTTTATGCTCACCCTTACTTGCATCGCAGATCACCTGGGAAGCCCTAGATAGTACATATGGGAGTGATCACTTTCCTATTCTCCTTAGCCTCCCATTTTTGTCTTCAAAAAGGGCACCTGTCATGGAACCTCTCTTGGTCTATAATATCAATGGAGTTGATTGGGACACTTATAAAAATACTTTAAATACTGAAATTAACTCTCTTCCTCTAATTACGGCGTCTTCAATTGAACATTGCTCCGACGCCATAGTTCGTGCTATTAAATCCACTGCAGATAAAGTCTTCCCTCTCAAGAATGCAGCTGTAGGTAGATTCCCGTCTCCACCTTGGTGGGATAAAGAATGTACTCAAGCTGTTAAAAATAGGAAAAAAACTGAACGTATGTATTCTGCCAATATGACGCCGGAGAATTTTCAAATTTTAAAGAATGCTATGGATGAGACTAAGCTTTTACTTAAAAACAAAAAATGCGACGGCTGGAAAACATTTTGTCTATCGTTAAGCCCCACCTCCCCATCTACGGTAGTTTGGAACAACATAAAGCGATTTAGAAGATCCTATAACTCTCGGTCTTGTCCGTACCCATCCTCACAGGAATGGGCGGAGTCCTTCTTGTCTAACATAGCCCCTCCACACGTTCCTGGTGTCTTTGATTTACCCATTGAACATCCTGCCTTCGAGACAATCGACCCTTTAGATGAAATATTCACCATTCAGGAGTTAAAAAATGTCTTAAAAGCAGTAAAAGATTCTTCTCCGGGCCATGATGGCATTCCCTACTCCTTTATAGCTAAAGCAGGTGAACCCTTCCTTCAATACTTCCTTAACCTTATTAATTGTATCTTACTTTCAGGCCGTCCGCCTTCAGCATGGAAATCCCAAATAGTTATTCCTATCTTGAAGCCAGCTAGAGATCCTAATGATCCACGATCTTATCGTCCTATTGCTTTGTCTTCAGTTTTGCCTAAGATTTTAGAACACCTTATAAAAAATAGACTTGAATGGTATATGGAGAGGGAGGGTCTGTTCGGGAAAACTCAGTACGGTTTTAGAAAGGGAAAAAGCACAATCGACAGCCTCAGCATTTTTACTTCCGATATACGACTGTCTTTCTCGAGGGGAGCATCGGTGGTCGCTGTGTTCTTGGATGTGGAGGCTGCTTACGATAACGTCCAGCTCCCCATTCTCAGGGAAAAATTCCGCAAGCTGAGAATTCCGGAGAGGCTGGCCAACCTAGTGGGCAACCTACTTTCAGAGCGACTAATTACTTTTCGCGGAAGGGACCCGCAAATAAATCCTTCAAGATTGGTTTGGCGTGGACTGCCGCAAGGGTCTGTCCTTAGCCCGCTGCTGTACAATTTATATACACATGATTTGGAGGATTTTGCTGCTGATTGTCAATTTTTACAATATGCGGATGACTTGCTGGTTTATTCTTCTAATAATAATATAGATTCAGCTAGTGAATCAATCTCGACTTCGCTTCAATCGGTAAATTCATGGTTAACTAGGAATGGCTTGTCACTTTCCCCAACGAAAAGCACTGCTGTTGTTTTTACCCGTAAACGAGTAACTCCTAGTATAAACATTTCAATCAATGGCGTGGAGATTCCTGCTTGCTCTCACTTTAAATTTCTCGGAGTAGTTCTAGACTCCAGATTGACCGGTGCCTTACACTTTGATCATATTGTTAAAAAGTGTGAACGCGGTCTCAATACGCTCAGATGTCTCTCTGGGGTTTGGTGGGGAGCCCATCCAACCTCTCTTAGACTATTATATAACGCAATCGTCCGAAGCGTAATGGATTATGGATCGTTCCTTTTGGTGCCGGGTAATAAGGCAGGCCTTAGAAAATTAGATCTCATTCAGTCGAAAGCATTAAGAATTATATCGGGAGCAATGAGATCAAGCCCCATAAACGCGTTGCAAGTGGAATGTGCTGATCCTCCTTTAAACCTACGTAGGCAATTTTTGGCTGATAGCTATTTGTTCCGTGCGCTTCAGTTCTCTCGTCATCCAGTACTAAATAGGCTACTCGATCTTAAATCTGCTCCTAGTTCCAATTATAATGGCCCTCCCTGCCTTGTTAACAGTTTGCGGAAGTTCCAAACCATAAAAGATCCAGTTCACCATTCCCAAAATCTCCCCCTGTTTGAGTTCAAGTACAGCACGGTTACGTATCAGCCACGAGTTATACTTGATTTTGATATTTGTCGTAACGATTCACATGCTGACGAATACCTTCAACAAATTCTCAATCGTGAATGGCATGATTGGAACACAATTTACTGCGATGCTTCGAAATTGTCGCCTGTTGGTTGCGTAGGGGTGGGAATATATCATGCTCAGTATAATATTGTTCAGAAAGTAAAATGCCCTCCGGAAACCTCTGTTTATACTGGGGAATGTATAGGAATATTGGAAAGTGTTAAATTCGTTTTAATTTTCAGGTTGAAAAAAACCATCATATTTTCTGATTCTCGTAGTTGCCTACAAGCTTTGCTCTCAAACCCTTTTTCAATCAAATTTCATAATCCAATTATATATCAGATTAAGGAATGTCTCACCATATGCAAATCAAGAGGATATGAAGTAACACTCGTGTGGGTCCCGGGCCACTCGGGAGTCTCTGGAAACGAAAAAGCTGACCAATTGGCCAAGAAAGCGGTGGTGGACGGTGACAAGGTTCCTTTTAAAAATTATTGCCATGATGTTGTAGCATTATCTTCGGAATATCTAATGCGTTCATGGTCCTCCAATTGGACATTATCAAGCAAAAATAAGGGCAGACTTTTTTCACTAGTGCAACCAAAGGTCTCAAGGAAGCCCTGGTTTGCTAAAACTTTCATCTCAAAAGAATATTGCTCAACAATCATTCGGATGCGTCTTGGCCATTGTTGTACTGCCTCACATTTGGCAAAAATTCGTATCCGAGACTCCTTTCTTTGTGAGTGTGGGTTGGATGAAGGAACCCTCAATCATATCTTCTTTTCCTGCAGCAAATATGACAATTCCACCTTTTATAACGAACTGATAAGATTGAGGGTACCGTTTCCAACTCACATTATAGAGCTTTTGCAATTTGATCAAAAACAAAAAAAGGAAATATTTCTTGCATTGGCTCAATTCTGTCAGCAAAATGATCTGAAGCTATAACTAAGTATAACTATTTATTTTATAAGTGTATCATAGAACTAAAAGTATATGCTCTGGTGGTTGTTGGGGTGTAATCCTTTAAATAGATTTTTTCCTCTGCGTAGATTGAAGTTCCCTGCTTGTAAGTATCAATTATTATTACATTTATATCCATAATAATTATACATTATCTTTTTATTAACATGGTTGTATTAAAATGGGTTTTTGGTATACCTTTGGTTGGTCATTAATCCTTTTTTTTTACAAAGTTATATCGACATGACGCTGGCTTAATCAAAAGGCATAGCCATAAAAAAAAAAAAAAAAAAAAAAAAAAAAAAAAAAAAAAAAAAAAAAAAAAAAAAAAAAATCCTTGGTTGGTGTTGGTAGTCTGTGAACGTAGTTAAGTATCTCAGTACCTCAGTCTCAGTAGTCTACTACACGGTGGTATAACTTAGAACAGGGTAGATCTTGTTCCAGCTCTCGTGTAAATTCCTTGTTAAAGGCAACTATTTTCGTATAAAGTTATTAATTCAATACTAAAATTGTTTTGAATATTTAAATATAAATTCAAACAGTATAATTTTTACGAATAAACTTCAAAAACACCTAGACGTAGAAAATAATATCAATCCATATTTATTAGTGGCTTGTATTACCATCTAGTGGCAAGTAGCGGTATTATTTAACCTATAATGCATATTCATTTTTTACATGAAACTAGTTTTTAACCGACTTCAAAAAAAGGAGGTTCTACGTTCCACTGTTATTTTTTTATGTATGTACATCGATTACTCCGTCAATTGTAGACCGATTTTCAAAAATTCTTTTTTTATTCGAAAGGGTATACTCCTGAGGTGGTCCCATTGTCACCAAGTCATGATCTGATGATGGGATCCTAGGGAAATCGAGGGCAACCCTCAAATTTTATAGGCGCGTATTATGTGTTTCATATATTTTCTAAAGCTA
This sequence comes from Clepsis dumicolana, assembly GCA_963691665.1. Lineage (NCBI taxonomy): Eukaryota > Metazoa > Arthropoda > Insecta > Lepidoptera > Tortricidae > Clepsis > Clepsis dumicolana. The sequence goes on from OY829530.1 coordinate 1,157,933, forward strand.
TTTTAGTATTTGCGTCTGGTAGTCATCATCTCATGTTGATGAGCTGATGATGGAAGGTACAACTCCTTAACGGTTAGGAGTTGGAGGATAATTCTTAAAATGTTAAATCATTATTCGAAAGGGTATACTTTTGGGGTGGTCCCATTGTCACCAAGTCATGATCTGATGATGGGATCCTAGGGAAATCGAGGGCAACCCTCAAATTTTATAGGCACTTATTATGTGTTTCATATATTTTCTAAGGCTATTCATCATAGTGAAATAAAACGGATCACTCACGTATATAAGTAGTCTAGGCGAAAACATACATATTATGCGATGCCGACAGCGAATGCGTTAACTTACCTTGTATGTATATGTATATTTGTGGATCAAATTTTTCAAGTTATATTTGACCCACTTCCACTAATCAGATTGACTTGAAATTTGGTGTGAAAATGCAAGTTGGACGATTTATTTATTTTACAACAGTAAACTCATAACTGCACGGTGTTTACAATTAAGAATAAAAATACTCAAAAATATAAATTTAACTTGCAGGATTTGACCCGAACATACAAAGATTGCAAGTTAAATAAAAGAAGTGGTCAGATTGACTTGAAATTGGTTACATTTACAAAGGGCAATTTGTCCACTATCTTGTTCCCTACGAGCACATTGTTACCATCAAAAAAACTGTATGGGTATACAGTTTTTTTGATGGTAACAATTTTTGCCAAAAAAGTCCTAAATTTCTGCATAGAAAATTTATTTGTCAGTTTTGTGACGGTCCATATAGAATATATGTAAAAACGCGTCACAAAACTGACAAAAAAATGCGGGACACTTTTTTTTTATTATTTAAATAGATAGTCCTCGTGATTCTGAGCAGAAATAATCCAGGATTTGTTAGGCTATTCAAAAAAGTAAAGGATACACAGTTTTCTAAAAATGCCCTTTTATTGTAAATAAAACTATTTGACATTTAAGTTCATTTATTTATTACATTAAAACTATAGTTAGAGGAATACGTCGCGTCACAATATACACTTCGAGGGTCCCTGGCCGCAGGCGGTGCGTCAAGTCATCACTGCTCCCGCAACTGCGAAACAAAAAAAAAACATTATTAGTGACAAATGAGTATGAACTGATTGAGACAGCGCTATCCTATAACGTCCAACCTCTTTCACGTGCCTTAATGCACGTGAAAGAGGTTGGACGTTATAGTTTAAACTTTTTGAAGTGAGCCGATTCAATTAGCAGCCATCACAATGGCCATTATGTCTATACAATGGTATCATCTGCTTTTGTTCTCGAAACCGCAAACCAGTTACTAAAAAGGTAAGAACTAATTTGCTTGTATATTGAAATTTCAACCTTATTCCTTGTAGAGTGGGTTTCAAAATTAAATGAAGCCATTTAAGGTGATTTAAGTAAGTATTATAGTGCATTCAATATTAACTGACGCGTTTCCACTTGAACTTAAACAATACGGGTAATAAACCAAACACTCATAGAGCCCATCCATTTTTAAAGGAAACTTATCGGCCTTCTATTTTGTTACAAACCAAATTATAAACAACCAAACGCGCGTCGTTTGAGTACTCTAATATCGTGACCTTGAGCCCGTCGGGAGCGAGTGTTTCTGTTCTACTATGTAAAGAAAAATCTGTTAAGCAGCTGGACTTGAACCAGCAACCTCGGTAATCCGTACCACGCTCCACCAATTAAGCCATACTTAACGTTGGTGTACCTAACGAATTTTTCAATGCATTGTGTCATACTTTTATTTGGAAGATCTCTCCTCAGCGCCATCTATGAGTAGCTTAATCAAGCGGCTCACCTGTTAAGGAACTTCTACAGTTACGTATTAGGGGCAAGAGATGGAGCTATTTTCTGAATCAATGAAAATATTCGATGAATTGATTACTTTAGTTGTTTTTTTGTGTTCGGAAGCCGGCCCCCGTCACTGCTTGGCGCGCCGCGCGGGCTCGCTGGCGGTGGGCGGCGGCGGCGGCCCCTTGTGCTGCAGCTCCTCGAGATAGCCCTCGATGATGGTCTGCCGCTCCTCGGGGATATGGTCCAGCGCCAGGTATCTGCGCAGGAGATGAGTTACAATTTTCGCACATACATACAGTCACGCCTGTTTCCCGGAGGGGTGGGCAGACACCACGGACATCCACTTGCTACGATCCTGACTACAACCTTTGCTTTGGGGTGCGTGTCGGATACCTCCTCGTGTGCTCGAGTGTTACGGTTCCCTCTTAAGAGTCTCAAGGGGGTAAGGGGAGTCTTAGAGTACCGTTTGGGCCGGTGCACGCTGGGCAACAACGATTAACTATTTTATTTATTATTATAACGATTTGATCGGAGTACGTTGTCCAAGGTCTTCCCTTTCCCACTTTTTCATCCATTCTCCCTTCATACACCGTTTTTAGGGTTCCGAAGCCAAAATGGCAAAAAGGAACCCTTAAAGTTTAGTCATGCCTGTCTGTCTGTCTGTCCGCAACATAGCTCAGAGACTATTGATACTAGAAAGCTGTATTTTTCCATAGATATACATTAATTAGGCCGAAATAGTGCTGGGATTAAATCTTGAAAAACACATTTTTTTTGGGGTACCTCCCCTACACGCAAAGTGGGGATGATGATTATTCGTTTTATTATTATTATTATTCTTATTTATTAACATTAATTATTTATTTTTAAACTTAACATTTATACAATTTATGATGTCATTTTATATTTAATGAATAAATAATGTAATCTGATCTAATCATGTCACCTGGCGTCGTGCCGCAGCGCGTCGTGCGCCGGCTGCCAGTTGTCGTTCGTCCGGAGCTGCGCCAGCGTCTTGTGCGTGAGCGAGCGCGTCTCCTGCAGCAGCTGGCGCAGCGCCGTCTTGGCCGCGCTCTGCCTGTCGCGCTGGAAGTCGCGGAACTCACGCTCCATCTGTCAAAAAGAGCGCGTTCAAATTATCCAATGATATTACAGAGTAAAGACATGAGGTTCCTTACTTCATAGTACGGGTGGTAGGACCTTGTGCGAGACACTTAATTTAGATTGCTGACATCAGAATGTAAAATCAAGTAAACCTAAATTAATAAAAAAATTTAAGTATAATATAATATTGACATCCTTACGTAAAATTGTAATGTCGATTTGTATATGTGTTGGTTGTATGTGCTGCTTAGCGGCAGGATTAGCGAGTAACTACTTTCTAACTTGCACGATTTGATCTCCACATACTCGCCTCACATTGGCGGTATGGTGGAATCCGGGGTGAAAAGAACTAAAAATCTGAGTAACTGTCTGAGACTCGTCGGTATCATCATTCTAGCTGAATAAACTGAGCCTGGAGCCCTGACCTTGTTGGCGCTGGTTCACCCCCCTCCCCCCTGTATTCTCACTCTCTCTGTGTCTGTCTGTCTGTATGTCGTGTGCGTGTACTGTAGGGCGATATACGGCCTCCATCCATGCAACATATGCATGTTACGGTCCTAGCAAGCTGGATTGATCTGTCCGATTTTAAATGTAGAAACGCTCCACGCTCCTGAAGGCAGATCAGTCAGGCTGGGTTCATGGATGAAAACACACATCTCATAGCAATCTGTATTAGCCTCAAGTCCCTGCTTTTCGAAGACTATACCTGGCCGACCACGACATATGTTTAGTTTCATTTAATATCAGATTACTAACGTTCAGGGCGCGACTCCGTACTCTCCAGAGGGTCGAGCACGACTTTTCGAATCCTGCGTAACGTTTTTTTTAATCTTATATTTTATTGAGGCTTTGGTACACCTGGTGTGACTATGTCAGCCTTGCGTAACGTTACGGTTATCGTATCGAGATCGAGAAACCTCATACGAAATTTTAGTTCCAAATACGCTCACGGGCGGGCGCTGTTCCAAACGCCATACAAACTCGACAACGTTTACTATTCGATTTTACGTGACGCAGGTTTCGAAAAGTCGTGCTCGACCCTCTGGGAGAATGCGTTGTGATTGGTTCATAGCTTGTCATCTGGTCGAAAGTGAGCCGCGATTCGAGGGTAGGGAGATTTATAGGTGCAAATGAGCATACGCGTTTCGGAAACGTTCGCCCTGACATTTGATGTCCAGAGGGCGGTTGGTCCGTGGTATGTCATGTGTGCGTGTGCGTGTGTACCTTGTCGGCGCTGGTGTAGACGGGCGTGCCGGGCTCGGCGCGCAGCTGCGCGCGCACGTCCCGCCAGTGCGCGGTGGCCGGCACCCCGAGCTCCGTCAGCAGCGCGCGCAGCTTGTCGCGCCGCCGCGTCGCCAGCGTGCTCGTGTGTTGACCGAACAGACGCTCCTGCAACCGAGAATGCGAACATTAAAAAAACCGGCCAAGTGCGAGTCGGACTCGCGCACGAACGAGGGTTCCGTAGAAAGATTTTAACGCTTTTTCCCAGTGTTTTAAGTAGTCCAGTGTTAGCAGAGCCCTGCTCTTAAGCAAAATGTACGCAGTGTGGGGTCGTCTTATATTGGTCTGCGAAATCTACAGACAGACATAAAAATTTAAGATTTAGGATTTTCTGGGTGGTTGTGCTATAAGAGCTACCTTCATACCAAATTTCGAGTTTCTACGACAACTGGAAGTACCCTTTAGGTTTTCGGGGTACGGCAATTTGTATGGAAACAGCCTTTTTAATGAGTGTATCTTTTGAATGCGTTGACTTAGAAGGTTGATTTTTTTACAGCTTCAAGGGACCGCAGGCTTGAGTATTTGATATTAATTTCAGCATGCTACCTCCACGCGTTCCAGAGAAAACGGGTTTTGACAGACAGACAGACGGACAACAAAGTGATCCTACAAGGGTTCCGTTTTTTCCTTTTGAGGTACGGAACCCTAAAAAAACGGACAAATGCGAGCAGGACTCATGCACCGTGGGTTTCTTATCTAACATTTTTCGGTTTCTCCTTGACTTGTGTTCTCAGGCCTTGTTTCAAACAGAATTTTACTATTCTAGGTTAATGTGAAGTACCCTATAGGTTTGATTGTCTAATGAATCCTAATCCTAACTAATACAATACAATACAAATATTCTTTATTAAAAACAACAAAATAGTACAAGGAGATTACAGAAAACAGGTATAACTAACTAATATTATAAATGCGAAAGTAACTCTGTCTCTCTGTCTGTCTGTCTGTTTGTTACCTCTTCACGGGAAAACCGCTGCACCAATCTCGATCAAATTTGTTAACAGGATAGTTTGAATATTGAGGAATAACATGGGCTACTTTTTATTCGGGAAAATTGTATAGTTCCCGCGGGATAGCGATAACCAAAATATACGCGGACACAGATTTTCAGAATACAGAACTAACCAGAAGCCGCGTTCAATAACACCCGCACGCCGCGCACTGTGTCCATTTATTATTGATTCCGCTACCCGTTAACACTTAAAATATAATTATATTCTGTTTCTTTATAAACCCAACGGCATTTCGTGGAAGTTGTACGACCCCAAATTCATAGGAAAACAGCAAATCAACGTACACGATAGCCGTTTGTTACATGTATACTTGAGGTCAAAACCGTTTTCTTTTTTCACCCAAAGAAAAAAAAAATCCTTAGGAGAGAAGTTATGACGTCATCTTCATTTTGCATGAAAAACATTTTTTTTTTTGTTCCGAAACCTATCGTGTGTGAAATCAAATGAAAGGGCTTTTGGAGACGATTATAAAAACATACCACATCAATACATTTCAGCCACTTGTTTTAAATTAATAAAAACGGATCACTCACGGTTCAATGTTTACAAGTCACGCATGCAAATCGAAATGTTAAAGGCCTCAAAACACTGAGTGTGGAATTCCAACATACAATGACAATGCAAAGAAAAATCCGTTAAGCAGCTGGACCGAATGTGGTCCTATTATGAAACTCGGCCACGGCTCGTTACATAAAACCCACACTCGTGTTTTAAGAACCCCTCATAATTGCCTTGCGTACCTTGTCCTCCTTGCTGAGTAGGTCGGCGAGCGCGTAGCGGTGGTCCTTCTTCAGCTGCTTCTTGGCCTCGCGCCACGCCAGGTCGGGGTTGCGCACCAGGTCCGCCAAAAGCGCGTTGAAGTGCTGCGCACACACACCGCACACCGTTACCATCACAATAGTACTTTTTGATACAAGTGCGGAAAGTGTGTCATTATGCACGAGTCCCGAGGCGTGTAGGCCCGAGGCGCAAGGCGAGGGTCGAGACTCGGGACGAGTGAAAACGACACATCCGCACGTGTACCAAACTACGTTTTTTAATACATTTGGGAAAAAGTTACCACTACTCGCCGGCGGTTAGTTATTTGCTGCGGCACGAATGGGCCGACTCGTCCGGGGAAGTACCACCCTCTCGGAGAAAATCGGCGTGAAGCAACAGCACCCTTGTTGCGTGTCGTCCGGTCAGTGCCGGAGGCCCGATCCCCCCCCTTCCTCTATCCCTTTTCCTCTTACCGAGTAAGATGGTGGTAGCGATCCGGATGGACCTCGAACGAAGTCCTACCACCCGCAGTGTGTGCGACTTTGCCTTGGGCATAAGAATAAATAATAACATCACATATTATCATGATACTCGGGACTTAATCGCGTAAAAAACTTTTATATTTAAATTATAATTTAAATACCTCGACGTTTCGGACGCGACGTTGCGTCCATGGTCTCGAAAGGACTGAAGAGGCGGGTATGTTTTTTACGCGATTAAGTCCCGAGTATCATGATAATGTGTGAAAATCGCGAAAGTTTATATAAATAAACATCACATATTTTGTAAAATTAGAATAAAAATAATGATTTCAAAGTAAAGTAAAACTTATATTTTAGCGATATTATCTTTAGACGTAAGTAACATTTAACAGCAAGCAGCCCTAGCAACACGCCTGGACGACAGAGGGGTGTAACGACGTGAAGGGGGCAGTAGGTATATAAATGGCGGCATTTTGGACTCGGTCAAAAGAGATTCCGTTCTACTATGTTATTATATATTCTTATGCCTTGGGGGAGGCCTATGTTCAGCAGTGGACGTCTTTCGGCTGACATGATGATGATGATTCTTATGCCTTGGGCTAAAGTTACCGACATAGCCCGAAAAATTGCGAAACTAAGTGGCAGTGGGCGGGGCACATTGCTCGCAGGACTGATGGCCGATGAGGACAGGGTTCTCGAATGGCGTCCGCGGACCGGGAGACGAGCTGTCGGTAGGCCTCCAACAAGATGGACCGAAGACCTGGTAAAGATCGCGCAACTGCGGTGGATGCGGAAAGCACAAGACCGGTCGGAGTGGAGAGCCGCGGGGGAGGCCGCCGGCCAGCAGTGGACGTCTTTCGGCTGACATGATGATGATGATGACGATGCCTTGGGTTAGAGAAATACCACCATTGATGGAGCCCGGGGCTCCCATACCTGCACGGCCTCGTCCCGCTTGTGGTACTCGCGCTCCTTGTCCCGGTCGCGCAGGCTGGTGGCGAGCGCGCGCTGCACCTCGCGCTCGCGCTCCTTGATGGAGGCCTGCGCGCGCGCCGCCCGCGACCGCGCCTCCGGGGACTCCGCCGCCGACGCCTCCGAGACCTCCGCCTCCGACGCCGAGGACGCCGCCTCCTGCCCACACCAATCATTAATAGGCATCGCCATTCTCATCGCACGGTGAGACGGTGGCGAGCTATGGAGTCGACTGACATATCTATACACGGTGAATTTGAATTAGTACACAGGTACCAATTTTTCTTACTCAGTATCGATGGCAGTTACGTTTTAATCGGAAGCACATTAAACAAACAAGTTTTGTATAAATAAACCTTTATTTTTAATTTAGGATTTAAGTTTCAACCAAAATTATTGTCACTCTAAGCTATTTGTATTAACTGACGTATCGTGACAGCGTGTCACCTCATGAAAGGGTGACCATACAGTTAGTGTACGTATTTTTTTATTACTTTAATATTAATTCAGGTATAAATTAATTACTTTAACACACGCATAGATTAGGTTTAATTTTGCCCAGGCAGAAAAAAAATGGCTCCTGTATACTAATTAAAATTCACCGTGTATAAATACTTTAAATACATAAAACAAAGTCGTGTTAGTCAGAACACATCACATACAACTCAAGAACAGAACAGCTAAACCGATTTACATGATTTTTGATTTGTTGAATTTGTCTCCGCCCCCAATAGCAGAATAACTATTAAAATATCGGAACAATTCACGGATTTAACCATTTATTCGGCAGAACTGAAAAGTGAAAACCTGAATTCTAGTTTCTTCTGATTTTATACCTACTAAAAATGTGTAATAAAGTAAAAATATTCAGTATTCAGTATTCAATTCACTACATTATGACATAATTTTGAACGGCAGAAAAATTAATTGATGACGTTTGTGCTATGTACTGTCTATGTCCGTCATGCTGTACACTGCCAAATTAAGGGCTGAAAAAAATAATACAGAAAGTTAGTTTTCAAATAAATTACCCAGGTTTCGAACAACGCCATCTTCCGCAATTGACTACTCACGTCACCCATACATTGACTGTTAGGTGGTACGAAGTTCGCCGGGCCAGCTAGTTAGCAATAAACAATAAAAATCAACTCGTATTCATGTGAACTTCCTACTTATTAATTAATGATTTTAATGTTATAATCAAGGGCAAAAACGCTGACGAGTTTATAAACGATCCTTTGAATTTGTCTTTGAGTATATAAATATCATATTACAAATAATAGTAATGCCCGACATCCATGATGATGATTTTGACCTCTTGTGCCCGTAATTACACCGGCTGTCTTACTCTCCACACCGGAACACAACAGTGCAAGCACTGCTGCTTAGCGGGAGGATTAGCGAGTAAAAACTTCAGTCTAGTCGCGTTTATGGCGATATATTTGGGGGCGGAGTTCATTCTAACCAAAAAGAAGAAGGAAACAATATTACTTTCCATTTCGTTGAGTTACAATTACAATTTGGGTCAATCAACTTATCTTTTCCACCCGTTGCCATGGAGATGTCCCCTGGGTCACTTGTCTAAAATCAGATTTTCTAAGGCACCACTCTATCAAACGTTAAAGAGTTTCGACAATTCCAATTCCTTCATGCTTCATCTCCTAAGCATGCAAATCCTGACTTTCGGGGGAGTGGGGTCTTAGAAAAACATATTTTTGTTGTGTTACCCAGGGGACATCTCCATGGCAATGAGTGGCTATTAATAGTTGACTGACCCATATTCCTTCTCATTCCGCTTCAGAAACGACACAAGTGCCGAGGCAAGCCGAACTTAAACAAATATTTCTATTGAGGATTTCGATTACCATATTTTCATCTTTGGGCTATATTACTTATTTAAAATATACTCAGAGGTAAAATTACTAGCCCCCCCTATTTTTACTATTTATTGTAAAAGTATTCTTTATTCAAATAACAGTTTTTACATTAATCAAAGCGATTCAATTAAACGTGGAACTCCTAGCCTATTAAATTCTCTACACATTGGTGTATGTCATAAGTCAAAGTAAATTATGCTTATGATGTAGTGACAGAATATTAATTGGGAATTGAATATTTACGACTTGCTTGTGACGCAGATATCATAAGTATTAAGTACGAAAAATAATATGAAACGCGGAAAAGCAAGTTGGGATGTTATAGAAAATTAATGTATTTTTCGTTTTATCGTAATGTACAGTGTGGCTCTAAAAACTTGAAAAATGCAGTCTATTCCAGCATCTCGCTTAGGGGAACCCCTTAAGTTTCGTTCGAATTTCTTTTACTAATACAAGTATATAAACATACTTAAAATAATGTTGTTATAAAATAAATAACAAGTTTATATAATATACTTTATTCACATCATTTTGGACAGTTCCTAACACGACTTAGCCTAATATGTACAATAAAAATAAAATACATCATTAGTGTACTTTGACAAAGTAACTGGCAGACGAGTAAACAATACTTGACAACATACCTGAATAAATAATCAATAAAACAACATTTCCAATTAACTTAGACCGCCGCACCCAGAAACGTCACTTATGAATGGATACTAAGCTCGTTGCATTTCCAAATTCTTATTTCGAAAATAGTACCTAATGAACCATTTAAATATAAGCTACCGTCTTTGCGTACGGCGGTTAGTGTTTCCGGAAGTTGATTTAAAAGTACAGCTACACATGCTCAATAGCAGAAAGTAATTTCAGCACGCTTATGATTATACTAGCTTATGCCCAGCGACTTTGCTCCCGTGAAATATTTCAAAATGGGCTAGTTCCCTATCCCGTGGGAATTTCGAAAAATCCCTTCTTAGTGCACCTCTGGGATAACTCAAGGTACATGTTTGCCAAATTTAAAGTCTCTAGGTCCAAGTAGTTTAGGCTGTGCGTTGTCTGTCAGTCACGGTACTGTTTTATATGTATAGATTCATCATCATTATTTTGAGGGTACTAGAGCATGAGTATCTGAATTTAAATGACAATCACAAGGCCCATAGGTTTCTACTGCTTTGCAGATATTTTATATTCACTTTCGTGTGGCATTTTAACAGTTTCTGATCTAAAACTACTCCACTGGTTGGGTATTTAAATTCCCCACAGCACACCTATGAGTTCTCGTTCGACGACTACGAGTCCATTTACTAGTTTAGGTAGGCTTGCTTCAATGCGAAGCGCCGGAATAGGAGCTCCGCCAAGCGCGCTCTGTCGACGTTGTCTCATAGTCGTCAAAGTGTGCTGTGAGAAAATTAAATTCCCTATGGCTAGTTGTTCCGTAGGTCAGAGAGGATATTTTTAACCCCCGACGAAAAAGAGGGGTGTTATAAGTTTGACCTGTGTATCTGTCTGTGGCATCATAGCTCTCAAACGAATGGATCGATTTCGATGCGGTTCTTTTTAATTGAAAGCTAGTTTAATCGAGACGGTTCTTAGCTAAGTTTCATTAAAATCATTCATAATTTTTTAAATATTGAACTTCGAAATGAAAATGTCGGGAGTTTTTTAACTTTTCCAAGTTGGTTAAGTTATTAAACGTATGATCTGCGAAATGAAGGCTATCGAGAGTCAATAATCCACTAGGGTTCCTAGTGTAGAGTGAGGTCTATCTGTCAATTTCCACCAATCACAGGCCAGTTGCTTGTCTCTCATTGGCGGGGAATGACAGACAGACCTCACTCGACATAACGGATTTTCCACTCGCGCTAGTTCATTGGCCCCGTTTATTGTCAATAACTAACAGTTTAATACAACAAAACGTGAATCAAAATACTACTTTGAGCACTCTTACATTAATTATACCACGGCCCAACCACCCTCTGCACACCAAATGTCAGGGCGAACGTTTCCGAAACGCATATGCTCATTTGCACCTATAAATCTCTCTAGCCTCGAATCGCGGCTCATTTTCGACCAGATGACAAGCGAGATGACAAGCTATGAACCAATCACATTATCAAATTATAAAAGATGCGGTGTCCAGAGAGTGGTTGGTCCGTGAATTATACACAAAAACATCAGCAAAAATCGATAGCAAAAAAGTTAAACATTTAAAATTAACATACTTTTTAGTACGTATAGCAACTCCGGAAACCGCTGCACGCTTGAAATATGAAAGCACCATAACGTACAGTCGAAGACATTTTTAAATTAACCGTCGACACAAAAAAAGGGTTGTTATAAGTTTGACCTGTGAATAGGTATATCTGTCTGTGGCAGCGTAGCTTCCAAACGGAAGAGCGGATTTGGACCGGGCTTATTTTAATCGAGATGGTTCTTCTATTGAAGTTTGAAATTTAAAATATCGGGGGTTTACACTATTCTTAGTTGGTTAGGTTATCATTAAAATCATTTATCCTCTTCAAAGCCAACGTTTGTTTATATGGGTCAATCAACTTTTCTTTGCCACTCGTTGCCATGGAGATGTCCCCTGGGTCACTCGTCTAAAATAAGATTTTCTAAGGCACCACTCCTTCAAACGTTAGGAGTTTCGACAATTATACGACTTTCGGGGGAGTGGGGTCTTAGAAAAACATATTTATGTTGTGTTATCCAGGCGACATCTCCATGGCAACGAGTGGCAATTAATAGTTGAATGACCCATATTCGTCATTTCCGTTGAAGAGTTTAATAATTCAAGTAATTTTGGACAGTCACTGGCGTAACCTTAAAAAAAGCACACAACGAATCCAGGAGTTGACTTGTAAAAGATTATTTCATAATTCATAGATATATACAAGTTTCGATTTCACTTACATACAGACAGGCGGAGTCTTATAAATATACTGTGGTATAATGTTATTAAATATTTTTCGTTAAGTGATATAATATAAATACACCCAGTTATATTATAACATTGAGATGAACATCGACACAAAAATCGTAATGTGTTTATTTTATCAATAATTACAAATATTAACAACCGAAACATACAGTTGTCTCTTCCTGACATGTTTGCAGTCCGTGTTGTCTGTTGACAAATACAACATATTGTCAGTTGACAAGCAAGCCACTAAATGCAATAAAATAAATTAAGGAAAATCAACCATGTCCGAAGAGCAATAAGGTTGATTCTCGACTTTAATTAGTGAACGTAGTTAGTAACTTTTGCTTGTCACCCGACGATGTGTAAATATGCACTTACACTAGCATTTTTTTAAAATGCCCTTCAAGAATATTGGATCAGCCGGGAGGAAAGGAATCTAGAGGAATTTAATGAGGGCTGTCGCGAGACAAATATCTGTCTAACACAATGACCCGATCAGACCAATTTAATGAGGGCTGCCGCGAGACAAAAATCCGCTAGTATCCCTAGTGTTGACAAATAGCAAATGGGCCAACCAACTTTGGAGAAGTCCCCTGGGTAACACAACAGAAATGATACCAATATTACTAACTCAGTTTCATACTGACACCCTGAGTAAGTTCTATTCACACTCTTTATGCCGAAGTGCCGATGTTACGGTCTTCGAGTAAGTGGCTATGGCTACCCACTTGTAAGGAAAAATAAACAAATTATAAACTTTATTGTACTTAGTATAGATATGAAAATTATCTTGTTAGCAAACTAACAATTAACCAGGTGCTAACAAATGGGTGTAAGTTTTAAGTTCAAAGCTTGACGCGGTCTTGCAGTTTTTGTAAATTGTTTTTTCTCTGTAAGTGAACTATTGTTCTTTTGAGAAATAAATGTCTTTAACCTGAAACATGATTTTCCAAGATCCCACTGCCCCGAAAGTCAGAATTTCCATGCTTATTAGGAGATGAAGCATGAACGAATTGGCATATAACTGTCGAAACTTCTAACGTCTGATGGAGCTGTGCCTCAGAAAATCTTATTTTAGATGCGTGGCCCTGGAGACATCTCCATGGCAACGAGTGGCAAAGAAAATGACCCAAATATCCACCAATCACAGGCCAGCAGCTTGTCTCTCATTGGTGAAGAATGACAGACGGTCCTCACTCGACAGTAGCAATCCTAGTGGATTATTTTACTCGCGACAGCCTTCATTGTATCGTGAAAAGACATAGCTTTATGTAACATTCAGGAATCCAACTTCACTAGTAGTCTATTATACTTATCAATAAAACATAACCTTCACAGAGACTTCGTCCCCATTATTTCATTAATTCAACCATCCAGCTATGATCAACATGAAAACGACGATTGGCATTACTAATACTAACTTAAGATCTAATTTATAATACGATACTTAAAAACCAGGTAATTTACAATTTTGTCCAATATTTACAGTTTCCGAATTGATAGCATTTCGAGTCAGATAACACTTATTCTATTGTGATTTCTACAGTCAAATTTATTTCGTGTAGCATTCCTTATAAGTTACAAGGACCATAAAACCAAGAGGTCTGCCAATGGCTATACAATGTCGCGTTCCTGTAAAATAATGAGCCTGCTGTAGCTAGTTTCACTATAGAGGTCTCTGTACCATTCATTTGGTATCACATCTATGAACTGAAAGAAAAAACTAATTTAGATGGCGTTATTGTGTTAGCCAGAGGTCTAAATGTCATACCAAATGAATGGTACAGAGACATCTCTATAGTGAAACTAGCTACAGCAGGCTCATTATTTTACAGGAACGCGACATTGTATAGACACTAGCAGTCCTCTAGGTTTTATGGTCCTTGTAAGTTACGACACCCATAGGTGAAAAATATATGACATAGTTATTTAAGATCTATTTGAACGCCATCGACGCATACAAGAGTTGGCGTAATATCAACTGCAAACTTCAATATCAACATTCCGCGATAGAATATACAGGGTTCGTATTAACGAACCGTCGAAACTTCAGTCAGGGGTTCAACAAGCCTAAGTGAGAACAACTGAAAAATATAAATAAATAAATAATAATTCTTAAAAAGCCGTGATAGCCCAGTGGTTTGACCTATGGCCTCTCAAGCAGAGTGCCGTGGGTTCAAATCCCGGCTCGCACCTCTGAGTTTTTCGGAATTTATGTGCGGAATTACATTTGTAATTTATCGTGAGCTTTTCGGTGAAGGAAAACATCGTGAGGAAACCTGCACACACCTGCGAAGCAATTCAATGATGTGTGTGAAGTTCCCAATCCGCACTGGGCCCGCGTGGGAACTACCGCCCAAGCCTTCTCATTCTGAGAGGAGGCCTGTGCCCAGCAGTGGGACGTAAAAAAGGCTGTTGATGATGATGAATAATTCTTCCATATAAATTGTCAACCAGCAGAGGCAATGAATGGGAGAATGTTTATAAGTAACGTGCCAAAAAACAAAACGTTCCGACGAATTGATTGAGAACATTCTCCTTTTTCTAAAGTCGGTTAAAAACGGGACCGTATTACTAAGACTTCGCTGTCCGTCCGTCCGTCTGTCACCAGGCTGTGTCTCATGAATCGTGATAGACAGTTGAAATTTTCACAGATCTATTTCTATTGCCGCTACAACAACGAATACTAAAAACAGAATAAAATAAATATTTAAGTGGGGCTCCCATACAACAGACAGTTTTTTAGACAATGCCATCTGTGCACGAGTAGTGTAACTAGGCAGCTATCTCATTGAGCTTGGCTCCTCTCGTGCCGCCGCTATTCGCCACTAGATGGAGCTGTCAATCACTTTGCTCAGTTTTATAGATAACTAGCTGTTGCCCACGACTTCGTTCGCGTAGATTTAGGATACAGCTATCCCGCGAGAACTGTATAATTTTCCCGAATAATAAGTTGCCTATGCTATTCCTCAATGTTCAAACCATCTTCTTACCAAATTTCATCTAGATTGGTGCAGCGGTTTTCCCATGAAGAGGTAACAAACAGACAGACAAAGAGACAGAGTTACTTTCGCATTTATAATACTAGTTAGGATTCAGATGGCACGGAATCCTTCGTGCGCGAGTCCGACTCACACTTGGTCGGTTTTTTTTTTAAGTAAAAACCTTACAGGGGTGTTCATTTAGACTTACTGTTTCAAGGCTGTAGTCTTGACGGTTAAAACGAACCCTGCAAATTGGCACCACCCCCTGTATTTGACTTATTTTCCTCATTGAAAACCCATACAGAATTGAACGCGTCACAAATCATCATTTTATATGTAACACAATCGATGTTCTATTATTATATCTATGTATTATTTTATTTCATTAACAAATAACGATTATGAACTTCAATTATTAAGTAAAAGGATCAATCAATTTTTAAGTGTTGCCCGTTGCTATGGCGACGTCTCCTCGGTCACTCATTAAAAAAAACTATTTTATAAGTTGTAAGCCTATATCTTCATGCCTCATCTTCTCAGCATGCCAGTATGTAGTATACAGATTTTTTCTAAACAACTGTATCACAGTTGTCTCCTGAGTGACCGGACAGAATAACAACTTAAAAGTAGATTGACCCAAAAAGCGGCTCCCCTCTGCCTTATACTTTTCTTTCTTTCCAGCATGCGAAACAATTAAACGCTAATGTCTCACTCAGAGTTAAGTAATGGGCACTTAGAATGTTCCTCGATATATAATTACAGTTAAGGACTTTTTTCGTATTGTCTCTGACAAACGTATCTCGGCGAACGTACTCCGATAAAATCGGTGATATTCTGGAAAAAGGACAGGTCAGGAGTACCCAAAACCGGAGAGCATGTATGGAGAATGTTATGAGAGTAAGGGAAGCAAAGGTTGTATGTCAGGATCGTAGCAAGTGGTAGTCCGTGGTCTCTGCCTACCCCTCCGGGAAACAGGCGTGACTGTATGTATGTATGTATGTATGTCAATGACAAGAGGAACGTACTGTTTATAGAAGAATAACTTGGTGACATGGTCAGAGACATTACTTTTTCATATTTTGACCAATTCATACAAAGGCGTTGTAATATTTCAGGCATTTATTTCATCATTATCAGTCTCATATCAGCCGAAAGACGTCCCCTGTCAGACGTAGGCCTTCCCCGCGGGACCCCCGACGCCCGGTCGTGCTACCCTCAGCAAATGGCTTCCCGCTGTCTTTATTATTAAACCTCGATTACAGTACCATTAAGTGCATATGTCATTTCTGAATTAATACATGAAATGACATTGTCAATCAATGGTAGACTGTGCAGATAAATGAAAATACTTAATATAAATTTTCGACAAGTACAGCGATTCGGTAACATGAAAATTATTACATTAATTTGTCAAACAATTTTATGTCTTCAATATATTTTTTTATAAAACAAATGACACTGCATTTACCAATAGGTAGAGTTGCTATAACTACTGTATGATTATAATGAAGGATTGCTTGTAAATCTTTAAAGTGTCTGCAGTTAAACTATGAAGATATCATAGATTGACTTATAATTAATTATATTGATTTATTATATGTACTTTTGTGCTAACGGTACTTCCGAAGTGTATTTTATTCTCGGTTTGATAATAGCAGATCGTCTGTCCACCTTGCGGGAGGCCTACTACCACTTCCCTTTCCGGTACCCACTCTAGAACCTACACATTTACATCTACATACACACTCATAGGCATGTATTCATTCGGTCAAAATATAAAAAATGCACAAGTACATATATTTATTTATATGCGTTTTCGGAGCTGATAAAAGTCAATCAAAGTAGAGATCAGGGAATGCAGAGACAAGCTAGTATAGTTATAGTCGTCCCACGATAACTCTGCAACAAACTGACAACAGTAGAAATCTAAAGTTTGTTTATGGCAACACTCATTTATAGTCAAACAACACGTTTTGAACTTCTGAATAGATTAAACATTAAACAGGTCATCGTTCATCCACCGTCCACCATTAAAATACCTCTCATATTTCGTTTTCTAGATTTTTTTTACCGTACAACGGCAAAACCTACTTAACACTGGCAAAATTGTCCTCCAATGGACAGAGCCATATTTTAAAAAACAGCAACTTTTGATTGCTACTATCATTATTATTTTTAATTAAAGAAATGTCTGAGTGACATGAAAAAAGTATTACCACAGCGTGATTTTTCTCGGTTGCCAATTAATTTCTTATGCAGAGTTATCGTGGGACGATTATAGCCGGATATATTCGATTCTATTTAGATTAGAGATGAAACGGATAGTTGTTTGACCGGATACCGGATATTCGGCTATAATCTAAAGTTAAACCACAAAACTTAGACACGAACAGACGGCGTCCGCGATATCCGAAACCAGTTCACAATAACTGGATGAGATCAAATCGAGGGACGAGCCCGCCTTTCACGTACTTATTTCTACAACTGTATAACGCGCCCTATGCGCCATGTGTGTACTTATAGACTACTTAAGATGCAACCATGTAACATATACGTTGCAAATACCTGCATGTCTCTTAAAGCTAAATTAACCAACATCAAACAATTATTAAGAACGCGGCAATGCCCGCTGTGCCAAAGGTTTGTGATTTACCTGTCAAAAACCAATCTGATTGTATAAATTATTTTTGACCCTGTAAAAATTCTGTTGAGTTCGACAAGAAAGTGTAGATATTGAAGCCGGTGCAAGCGGACTGCACTCCAACTGCAATGCAACTGCCAACTGCTGACTGTACGGTCAAGTGCAAAAAATAGGCATCGAATTAATCCAATCATGTATCAGTCTTTGGCTTCGGAAAAGGTTAACCTTATTTATAGGCAATTCTGACAATATTAAAGCACCAATTGTTTGCCTAAAATACAGGCTAGATTAGTGTCCTAGTTCAGGCGTTTTATTGTAAACTAGAACTAGTAAGAATAGTACTTTCGTGTAGCAGACGTACAGGCGTATTTCTTCTAAAAGATTTCCTTATTCCTGCGCCTATTCGAACTATATTCAAATATGGGCGCGCGAAGCGTTTAACGCTTTTTAAAGTCACAAGTGGCAACACTGACAAAAACCTTTAAAAACCATATTTATGAATTACTACGTCAATACTAGAGGGGGAGGTGAGTCTTGGCATAGGTATACTACGGGTGGTCACCGAGGGGGGAGGTGGGTAGAATTAAAAAAAAAATGGGCCACGTGGCCACGCAGTATGTACGTTCCCCAATAAAGTTGAGTACCTAGATATAATATGTAACCTACATTAAGTAAAATGCCTAATACCCATTATTCCTTGCGACTCGTTGCCTTGGAGATGTCCCCTGGGTAACTCGTCTAAAATAAGATTTTCTAAGGCACCACTCCCCCGAAAGTCAGGATTGGCATGCTTAGTTGGCATATAACTGTCGAAACTCCTAACGTTTGATGGAGTGGTGCCTTAGAAAATCTTATTTCAGACGAGTTACCCGGGGGAAATATCCATGGCAACGAGTGGCAATGAAAAGTTGATTGACCCAATTACAATAAATGATTTTGATTTTACATTGCAGCCAGTTACATTGCAGTCAGAGTGCAGATCGTAATGCCCCTAAAGAGGGCGCCACTGTCTTCGTAGCTGTCACATATCCAACCTATGTTCGTATATGGTGACAATCTCTCTTTCACACATTTTCTAACCTTTTTTTATCGCACCCGTTTCCAGCGGCGACAATCCTGCAAAAGCCAACCCCGGCGCCCCACCCAACATACTACACTATTCGTAAAAATAATATATGTTTAGACTATTAGACAGTATATGATTAACGGGATATTATTAGGCATCTATTACTCAGCCGCAATGAGAATGGGATTCAAAAGTACCGTATTTAAAATTATCCATGACGTTGTCATTAAAATAATATATTCATTCCAGTAGTGGGACGAAAAATAGGTTGGTGATGATGAATATACACAATAGCCGATCAATAAATAAAAAATACAATGTGTTTGACGGTGTTTCTTAAAGTGATTATAGCGTTTGTGGTTCATTTATTTGCTATAACCTGATGTTCTATACTCACAAGCAAAATTAATCGCCCACCATTTCCCTTGATTAATGTGAAAACTTTTATTTAAATAAAGAATACTTTTAAAATAAACATAAAAAAATGGGGTAGGCGATAATTTGTGCCTATGAGTATATTATTTTTCTCAGTTTTACAACATCATCCATCACACTGAGATAAGTATTTTCATTTATCTGCACACACTACCACTGACAATGTCATTTCATGTGCTTATTCGCAAATGACACACGTGCTCAATCCCATTTCAATCGCGGTGTGATAATACCCGTGATCATGATGCATGTGAGTCAAAATATCGGCAGCTCTCCCAAACCTAGTCAGGCAACCGCGTTAATAACACGTCCAATGCAATTAACCGCCATCCATTTAAAACTGTTATGTACACTATAAGTATTATGGTGTTTTGTATTGAACGAAAACCGCACAACAAAACATAGTCCGAGTCTATCAATTTCTTTTGGGCGTTTTGAAAAAAACGTAAAGCAAACACTATTCCTTTTCGCTCTTCTTCCGCTTCTTCTCGTTCTTGGCGGTCTTCTTCGCCTTCTTCTCCGAGTCGGGGGATTTGGCTTCCGCTTTTCTCTTCTTGGGGGACTGTTTCGCGGGGGACTGCTTCTCGGGGGTGGGCAGTTCCTTTTTGGACGACCTCAGCTGTTTAGGGGACCGCACGGGCTCCGGCGAGCTGGACGAAGTCTTTGAGGTCTCCGGCTGGGGTTCTGGTTGTTTCTCTCTTTTTTTCTTGTCGTCCTTGCCGGGGATGCCGAGAATCTCCGCCCACTGGTCGGGCGGCGGCGTGGGCTGCTTGGGCTCGTCTTCCGCCGTCGACTGGTCGGACTTCTGTTGAACAACGGAGCGTCAGTGGGAAGTTCAGACGCCTGGTAACCACTCTATGAATTAAATGCATTTTTTTAAACGTTTTCAATTGTGTGAAACAAACGGATCATCCCAATTTAAACAGTGATAGTGGATGGGCAGTGGCCGAATTGGTAAACAGTATTGATATTGCGTCAACAGTTAGTGTGAACGAGACTTTACAAAGTGATGTGATTAGTGGTGCTACTCTACTTTTGACAATGGGTCAATCAACTTTTAAGTGTTGTTATTCTGTCCCGTCACTCGGGAGACAACAGTGATACAGTTGCTTAGAAAAATGGTTGTCATGTATACCACTAGCTTGCTTACGAGATAAGGCATGCAGGAATAGGCTTACAACCGTTACAACTCCTAATCTTTGGTACATGTGTACCCTAGAAAATCGTTCTTTTAATGAGTGACCGGACGTCGCCATGGCACCGGGCAACACTTAAAAGTTGACTGACCCTAATTACAAAAATTACGTTGAATATGAGGGCAGTTGTGCGAGGCTGCCAGCTGTGGCAAGCAGTCGCGCAAGCGCCATACGTAACATACGTGAATGATCCGTTTATATCACTATGTATCTACAATTTACCGTAGGTCCTAGGTCTAGGAGCTCTGCAAATGTAAGTCAGATTCACAATTTAACTGTCGTGTCATGAGGCATCAAAATAAAATAGCATACATTTGATATAGTCTATAGATTAATATTTGTGTGTCGTATATGTTGCGAAGGCTTGTGTAGTCTCTCCCGTCATACTAATAGCAATGATATTACATGAGGTAGACATGTCATCAGCATGCCGAAAATGAAGCGCAGAAACGCCTACAAATCGTAGCCTCTTTGGCCACAATCTCTCTCAAATAAGGTCCAAACTTGCGCGCAAATGTCAAAATGTTCGAAACATGTTTTTCGTTTGTCTTGTATGACGTATCTTTACTTATAATATCATTGACTAAGATTATGAAACCGATATTCTGACGCATCACGACACAACAGGCCAGACAAATGTGCAGCCTTTACCAGTGTTAAGGGAATAAGAATAAAAGCGAAATTCCAGCATCAGTCTAGTCTACGAATTATCTATCAGTCTATCATGTTTGTATGATGAATACGAATGTTTGTTCTCGGGTTTTGGATGTTCAATATCTATATGAGTATGTTTATCCGTAGTCTAGTACCCATAGTACAGGCTTTGCCTAGTTTGGGACTAGCTCAATTGGTGTCAATTGTCCTGTGTTAAACCGTGATTGTTGTTTTATAGTTTCATATTGTTTGTTTGTACTCCGATTGATGTCGCTGTACTGTATTATAGAAATGCTGAATCGCGCTGTTGAGATTTTTCTAGCGGCCTATAAAGGGGCTGCCAAATTTGAATAAAATGTCATTCCGCAAGCAACTGTCGTCTCAATCACATCGGTGCGTCTCGACATTCGAACATGTTAATATATTAATAACAATAATTTATTTATTTAATTTAAATGGCACTACTGTTAAGCGTTGCTTACCAAAGTAAGTGTCCTCTTATTTGGCTTGTTACCAGTTGAGGGAATTAACTTTAATGCAAAGCTGGCTGGCGTAGGGTATAAGTTCTCGTATATTAAAATACTGTAACGAATCTTTATCGCTCGATTGCTCCGATGGCGCAGTGGTAGCGCGACACCGCGGTATGGTGGAGGTCCTGGGTTCGAGTTCCAGTTCGAGTCTTAATTTTTATGGTCTTTCTGTATATTTACGTTTCAGTTTGAAATTTGAGAAATGGTGATCATAACGCCAAATTCGTTTGTATCAGCAAAACTAGGAAATATCTTATTTCGTTATGTGTGGTACCTGACTTCAAAAAAGGAGGAGGTTCTCAATTACGACTGTTTTTTTTTTAAGTTTGTTACGCGATTACTAAGCCAATTATTAATAGACCTTAATAACCCTTTCTTTTTAGGGTATCAGAGGGGTTCAGATATAAATCGTATCAAAATCGGTTCGGCAGTTTTTCTTTAAACATAATTAAGTACTGTTTCGCTTAGAAAAAATGGCGTGATCCAGGGGACATCGAAATGGCACTTAAAAGTTTTTTATAATAATATAAATATAATAATATTATCATGGGACTTGCTATTTATTGTATTAAAGAGGGCAGTTAATAAAGTATCCAGACTACACACTAACCTATTCCTAAACCAATTTTAACTTAAAATGTCGTTAAAGTTCGTCTGTCCTTTTTTATCACGACATTTCCGTTAGTAAGAAGAAGACGAAACCTATTTCAACTAATGGAGGCTTGAGTGACGTTTATGAATAATGGCATAATACACTAACTCAATGTTAATATTACGCCAGACGATACAAATACGGAAGTTAATTCCGAGTTAGCATCAAACCAGGGTTGGCCTCAAGGGTAATCAAACCAGTTTAATAACAGTGATTGATGCAGAAGTTTCGCTATTAACACTTTTTATTCTTGGTCTCTAACAGTGTAATTAAACTTTTGAGCCAACATGTTGCAGGTACGTCTTAAAAAATAATTTATTCATAGAGTGGTTATCATATCGTCGAAAACTTACTTAATAGTTAGGAGCCATTATAACTAAATCGAACTTAACGACCCTTAAATAGGGGTTGTCAAGTGAACCTGCATCGGACCGCAACACAAGGCCAACAACTTATCAACTTATCAAAGTTAGTCAATTAGCTTAAAAATAACTTTTTTAACTCATGCACTTTCACTCGATCGAGTTTTCCTTCTGGTATATTCTAGAACATAAGAAAACGTATTAAACGTCATACATTTTTTTAATTTTTAAGGTTGCAAAGAAAGGCAAAGTACTGAAATAGTTTTATTTAAGTTAGCAACAGTTAGTGCCGGTGACCAGGATTTTAGGAATTATTTCGTATTTGTTGTGAAAATAAAGTATGAAATTTAAGATTTTCTCTTAGAACCCAAAATTTCTTGGGAAAATAGTTAATACAGTCAGCAGGAGAAGAAACTATCGCTATCTTGCCCGTAGCATGTGTAGCATCAAAAACAAAATACAATTTAAAAAAGTCCGATTGAGTCGTGGCTGACAACTTATGCTTAGTGGTATCTTTACAAATTTTGCGTTCGACTGAACACATTTTCCGAGTTAATAGTTTCTAGCTGGGCAAGTGAGAAAGCCGCGGAGCGTTACACCCATCATTCTTTGGAGAAACAAAAATTTACGAATACGCCATTTCTTATTTATAAAAATCAGACAGCACGCCGAGCTTGCACTGTCAGACGTCAAAAATTTGGTAACCAAAAAAGATGGTAGCGTTAACGCTCCGCGGTCTTACCCAGTTGTTTTACGCTGCTGACTGTACCGGGCTACGCTAGTCCCCTCGGCCGTGTCATATCTGCGGGGCTCCGACGCAGGCTCCTAACAATGGCTCCTAACACCTCACCGTCGCTCCGTTTGTCCGTCTGTCTCCTCGTTACACCCCCAAACCAATACGCACTGCAAAAACACTTTAGTTTCAATGTAGTTTCAATTCAGGTTCGTTGTTGTAAAAAAAAATTTTTTTTTCTTTTATATTCAGGGGTAGCCAACAGCCCCCCGCAGATCATGACAATCGGCTTAAAAATCCCATTCAAAACTCCGTTCGGTTATAACTTTAACTGTCGTTAAATATAATCAAGCGTTATTACTTAAGGAAAGTTTCAGAGTCAAGTCTGTCAGCAAGCATTACTTAGACATAATGAAAACGGGACATTGACCGCGATTACCTCATAGGTTTGATGAGCTCCCGATATTTCGATGCAGTTGCAAAAATGCGGGTAGACAGAGCCCGGTCTGCGCAACATTAGTATCTACCATCGTTTCGTCAGTTTGCCCGTGATCATGATGCATGCAACTCCATCGAAATATCGGGAGCTCAGCAAACCTATAAGCTAATCGCGGTCAATATCCCGTTTTCATTATGTATAATGAAATTAATCGCGAATCATTTAAAACTGTTAACAATAATTACTGTTGGGAATATCTTATTTACAGCAGAGACAGGTAATATAAACACTGCCAATCTCCATACTAGCTTGCGTAGCTCCGAAATATAAGGTTCACCAGATGGCGTTGTTTAGCATGCAAGGGAGGTAATACCCCGGCTAAACAACGCCATCTAGTGAACCTTATATTTCGGAGCCACGCAAGCTAGTATGGAGATTAGCAGTGTTTACATAACTTGTCTCTGTTTACAGTCAGAAAAGAAGTGTTATCAAAACCAAAGCAGTTTTATTTCATCCAATATGCCAATCACAAGGCCATTTCTTTTTTTCAATTGTTTAGACAGCCAAAATATAAAATTAAAATCCTAATTACAAGGATAGCTATTTGAAAAATAAGAAAGTCACTTTAAGACTGTAAAATGAATTAATATCTAATAGGAAAGAAAGAAAGACAGACAGACCGACACAACACTGACTCGGTTACGTTGTCACCGTCACGTATCCGTCGAGCTGACTGAAATTTTAAAAAGTACTTACCTGTTAGAAGAAAGTTACAATCGATTGTATGTTATCTAAATAAAATACAGTTGATGTCAATTATCAGATTATCACTTAGAACATATTCATAGAACAAGAAACGCGTGAAAGTTTCGAAGCAATATCTAGCAGGTTCGCTAAGCGAGTTTATTCCCACCACACTTCGATCAATAATTACCTAGACAGCCGGTCACGAATAATAATAATAAATAATAAATATCATGGGACAAATTGACACCAATTGACCTAGTCCCAAACTAGGCAAAGCCTGTACTATGGGTACTAGGCAACGGATAAACATACTTATATACATAATATTAAACATCCAAGACCCGAGAACAAACATTCGTATTCATCATACAAACATCTGCCCCGACCGGGATTCGAACCCGGGACCTCAAGCTTCATAGTCAGGGTCGCTAACCACTAGGCCATCCCGTCGTCAAAAACGAAGTAAAAATATGGCACAGTCTGTTACAATAAACAAGAGCCCACTCTACAAGTGAGCCGTTATCTGCAGAGACGTTTTCGACGCTCTGACCCCGATATCTACTTGTAATTATTGATCGAAGCCGCCACAGAATTGATAAAAAGAGTATAGATAGAGATAGAGAGAGAGAGAGAGAGAGAGAGATAGCGAGAAAGAGAGAGAGAGAGATATTTATAAAACCACAGTCATGTTTCAGTTTCAAGGACCCTTATTATGTAACAGTTGCATAAACTACTATTGCAGCATTTGTAATTGTGAAAACTCATCCACAGTGTAATACGTACACACAGGTTGAGGTTGGTATAGGTTGACTGGTAGAGATCCCTTATAGGGATAGGTCCGCCTTTGTACTGTATCTCACTGTTGGTAACCTGTATTCATTTCTGTATTTTCTGTACAATAAAGCGTTTACTTACTTACTTACTTACTTACATACATACATACATACAGTCACGCCTGTTTCCCGGAGGGTTAGACAGAGACCACGGACTACCACTTGCTACGATCCTGACATACAACCTTTGCACATTCTTCATACATGCTCTCCGGTTTTGGGTACGCCGTGTAATAATTACACTAATAAGTGTTTGCGTGATTGCGTAGTGCCTTTTAGCGAGTGCATTAACAGCAAGTAGAGGGCGAGAAGCGGCGACATTGGTTGTGGAAGGAAATACATTTGTAATATATTTTTTATCAGTTCTGTGTCGGTGATATAAATATAGCGAGTCCCAGCCGCCATTGTCCTTAACCAGCGTCACACTGTCTTTAACAGAAGAAGACTCAACACCGAAAAGTTTTAACCTGGGGCTAATTAAAATTATTTAGCCAACGTCAAATCCACAACAACCTTTATTTGTGTACGTTCTATGCATTATAAAATATTCCAGTGATCAATAAAATGATCTTAAAAAATAAACGTTTAATGACGCTAAAACGACCGTCAACAATATGTAACGTGTCGCTTCAACCGTTCCGAAGCAGGTTCACTTAAAAACTAACACAATTTCACTCTAAAATAAATATTAAAACATCAAAACTTAAGTAATAAAAAAAAACAACACGCACTAAACTAAACTAAATAATATTTTTGTTGCGTCACCCAAGGGACATCTCCATGGCAACGAGTGGCAATGAAAAGTTCACGACTTTCACTCAAAACAAAGGACATAATCTTTTTGTTTTATGCAACAAGGAAGGCAAACGAGCAAGTGGGTCACCTGATGATAAGTGATCACCACTGCCCATAGACACCCGCAACCCCAGGGGTTTTCGGATACGTAGCCAACCTAGAGAGCTAACATGAAATGCCTCTTGTGCCCGTGATTACACAGGCAGTCTTACTCTCCACACTGGAACACAACAGTGCAGGCGCTGCTGCTTAGCGGCAGGATTACCGAGTAAGATGGTGGTAGCGATCCGGACGGACCTCGCGCAAGGCCCTACCACCCGCAAAGTAATAATAAAGTATAGGGTTACGGGTTAAAATCGGTATTACAGCGCGCAGTCTCGCTAGCAGAGCTAGGCACTTCACTTACCTCGCTGCCCTTTTCCTTCCTTTTCTCCCGCTTGCCGTCCTTGTCGCGCTCCTTCTCCTTCTCTTTCTCCTTCTCCTTCTCCTTGTCCTTGTCCTTGTCTCGCTCCTTGTCTTTCTTCTCCTTCTTACTGCTGCTGCGGTCTCGCTCTAAACACAAGACGTCAATTTAAGACGACGGATATGTAAAGCTATTATTGAAAGCGGTTTTACTTTTTAAATGAAAATAATCGATTTATTGATTATTTTTGTTTTATTTTTATGAAACATTCATAGAATGAAATTCAACATACAATGACAATGCAAAGAAAAATTCGTTAACCAGCGTTCGTGTCCAGCTGCTTAACGAATTTTTCTTTGCATTGTCATTGTATGTTGGTTTTACTTTTTGTTAAAAGATTTTTTATTTCACAATTTTAAATTACGTTAACATTTAAAATATCATCCTCCAACTCCTAATCTTTAAGGAGTTCTACCTTCCATCATCACCTCATCAACACGAGATGATGACTACCAGGCGCAAGTATTTGAATAGCTTTCGAAACTATATGAAACACATGATACGTGCCTATAAAATTTGAGGGTTACCCTCGATTTCCCTAGGATCCCATCATCAGATCCCGACTTGGTGACAATGGGACCAACTAGATAGTATACCCTTTAAAAATTATTTTTACGAAAGCGGTCCCAGCCGTCTTCGAATAATCTGGGAAAAAACATAAAAAAAAAACACAAATATTCCGACGAATTGAGAACCTCCTCCTTTTTCTGAAGTCGATTAAAAACACGGACCAATCACCCTACGAACACCGCATCTTCTATTATAACTTAGAAAGTAATTACGAAAAAAGCCGCCGTGAGCGGGCCGGGGGAATGCCTCGTGATTGGTTCATAAGCTTGTCATCTCGCTTGTCATCCGGTCGAAAGTGAGCCGCGACTCGAGGCTAGAGAGATTTATAGGTGCAAATGAGCATATGCGTTTCGGAAACGTTCGCCCTGACATTTGGTGTGCTGAGGGTGGTTGGTCTGGGGGAAAGAGTAAGAGCACTCACCCTTCTCCTTGCCGTCCTTGTCCTTCTTCCGCTCCCCCTTAACGATCTTGCAGTACTCGCGGAAGTAGTCTTCGCGCAGCGTGCTGCTCTCCACGGCTTTGTAGCGCGCCTCCGAGTCGACCTTCTTCTTGGCGTCAGCCCAGCGGGCGTGCCGGTCTACCGTCTTCTCCTTGAGGAGTGCTATGAAGTCGGCCTTGGCCTAGAAGGAAGAGCGGGGCTTAGGTGGCGGAGGGCAGGGCGCGCGCGGGCGCGGGCGGGGCGCGGGGCGGCGCGGCCCGGGGGTGCGGCTCGGTGAAGTTAATGGTTACAAGGTTGAATTGGTGTGAGGGTATTTCATGATCTCAAATGGAGTATCTTTTCGTATTTTTACCCGACTGCGAAACGCAAAGGAGGGTAATGTGTTTAACAGCCTATGTATGTATGTATGTTTGTTCCTTTGTGGCACTCTACGAGACCGAACGCGTGGGTCGATTTTAATGATTCTTACACCAATCGATTTGTGTTAATCTTGCAAGTGTCACTAAAGACATGACAGTAATTTAAATCCAACATGGCGACCATCAGACGCCATGTTGTAAAAAATAAAAAGTCGACAAACTATATCAAAAGGGGTATCATTGAATAGGTGTTTAAAAACCAACTTAATACAGACAGTAAATAACCCAGATATTAACCGGGGTTAGCATTTTCTGTTTTTTTCTGTGTATTCATGTTTCAGTGAGTATTAAAAAAGTATAAGTGAGGGAATCAGCGACTTCGAGAAATCAATTTTGAACTTTTATTTTGAACTTCCAAAAAACGAATCGACTGAACAATCTATATAACTATTGAACCTGGTCACAAAATTACACGAGAATCGGATATTTTTTAAACATTTTTAGTTATTTTATTAATCTTTTTAAAATTACTATAGTTAATACACTTCGTATGACTTAAGCAGTGAGTACTGCCAAATTTATAGTTTTCCTTTGTAATAAAAAAAAAAATTAAGATATCAGCGAGACCCAAATGCAAGTTTCTTTATTTCATTTTGTGTAATAAGAATAAGTTTCTGTTCAATTGATCAGAAGGCAAAAAATACATTTTAAAATGTACTGTTCAGTTTTTAATAGAAACGTTCAAAAACAGTATAAAAAGGTAGAATTTTTAATTGAAACGACTAATCGTATATTCTTAGGATCCTTTAAATCCTCATCTAACATCTTATTTTAAGGTTTATTTACCCTTTATTATATCTGTAGACTCGAAAATGTATTATTGTTTGACTGGAAAATTTATAATATTTTAGACTCTAAAATTTATTATTTTTACTCAAAAAATTAAAATTTTTAGACTGGAAAATTTACTATTTTAGATTCGAAATTTTATTATTTTTAGACTCGAACACGTATTATCTTTAGACTCAATTTTTTTTTTATCTTCAAATTAAACTTGTTAACTGTAAAAACGGTAATCTGTCGCCCAGCAACCCCCGGCCCGCACTGCGCCGCGCCCGCTGCCAGCTCTTAAAACTAACGCATCGTGCATCTCGCTCCTGTAAAGGAAGTACATTAGGCGCTGAAAAGAGACGGCATTAGAACCTGTGGAGGGAAAATTCATTAGTCCCTGAAAGAGAATACTTTGATTAGTAGACGGTGTATGGGAGTAGAGGTATTCGAACTAAAGCAAAATTACAGAAATCCACCTTTTTATTTTACTAAATGACTCAAATTCATAAAATCCAGTTTTATTTTTCTACTAGCTTATGCCTCTATCTCCTATCACTTTGTCGCCAGTCATTTAGCAAATTTTCGTTTCACAACCAACGATTGACAAATGCATCATTCCTAAACAACTACTGATTTCACAAATAATTTATTTTATCGAATAATAACTTCACAAATTTTCATTTCGTATCGTATAATTTGTCAAATAGGTTATTTTATAACGATATCAAATAGTCTACTAACGTATCACCTACCGACGTTTGATATATTACTTTGTCACTGGTTTTATTTTATTTGAATAAAATATATTAAATCGCCGTTACCTTTTACAAGACTCAACCCTTTTAAGGACATTCTGGCGGACAGACAGACTTACTGACGGAGAGAATGAATAGGTTTTCAATAGGTTTAGGTTAGGTTAGACTTACGTCAAGGCGCGAAGCGCCTCAAGTACGCGGATTACGAACTCCGCGAAGCGGAGCTTCGTCGACACCGTCCAGAAATTGGGGTTGAGTATAATATTTTTCAACACATTTGCTCGAAAATTTTAGAAGTCCGGCTTAGAAGTCCAATTCAGAAATCAATAAGCAAGGAGCAATAAACTTACGGAGTTCGAGTATAAATTTCATACCTACCGCCCTGCATTTCGTTACGCAGAAAGTAATTTTTACGGAACAATGTTTACCAATTCACGTTTTGCAAAATAACCGATTTTAAAAACGACTTATTTGTGAAATGAACATTTTTAAAATAATAATTTGTCTTTCCATATGTTTGTCAAGTGTTAAAGTTTCTAAATGTATAGTTGTCGAGTAATTATTTACAAAATGAGCATTTTTTGCAACAACATGTTTGTGAAATTAATAGTAAGTATATGAAACGTTGGTTGTGAAATGAACTTTTGATAAACAAGTTTCGACAAAACATTAGTGAACCCTCTCAAGAGTGCACCTCTAGAATACTCAAGGTATTTGTTTGCCAAATTTCAAGTCCAGTGGTCTAGGCTGTGCGTTGTCTGTCTGTCTGTCTGTCAGTCACGGTACTGTTTTATAGATTATTTCTTTATTTGTTTTCCTCTCACTAGCAAAATTTAAGTATTATGCATTTTATTGTTGCCATTGCCAACTGATTCCCGTGCGGTGGTATACATTTTCAGATAAGTTTCATCGGATCTTGACCTACAATTTTTGCCTGAGCTTGAGCTTTACAGCGAAGGAAAACATCGCGAGGAAACCTGCACACTCCTGCGAAGCAATTCAATGGTGTGCGTGAAGTTCCCAATCCGCACTGGGCCCGCGTGGGAACTATAGCCCAAGCCCTCTTGTTCTGAGAGGAGGCCTGTGCCCATCAGGGGCACGTAAAACAAGGCTGACGTTGAAGTGTTGTATTTACAAACTTATCAAATTTATCTTTTTTAGGGTTCTGTACCCAAAGGGTAAAAAACGGGACCCTATTGCTAACACTCCGCTGCCCGTCGGTCCGTCCGTCCGTCCGTCTGTCTGTCTGTCTGTCTAAGTCTGTGTATGTCTGTCTGTCTGTCTGTCTGTCTGTCTGTCACCAGGCTGTATCGCATGAACCGTGATAGTTAGACAGTTGAAATTTTCACAGATGATGTATTTCGGTTGCCGCTACAACAACGAATACTAAAAACAGAATAAAATAAATATTTAAGTGGGGCTCTCATACAAGACATAATTTTTTAGACAATGCCATCTGTGCACGAGTAGTGTAACTAGGCAGCTATCTCATTGAGCTTGGCTCTTCTCGTACCGCCGCTACTCGCCACTAGATGGAGCTGTCAATCACTTTGCTTAGTTTTATAGATAATGGTACGGAACCCTTCGTGCGCGATTCCGACTCGCACATGGCCGGCTTTTTAAGCATTATATTGCGGATTCTTAAAATACCTCTACTTCCAATACAACACTTTACACCTAGCTAACCTCTGAGTTTACTTTAAAAATAAAAACAAACCTTACGGATACATTTGTAATTACTACTGAGAAATTTCATAAAAAAAAAATCATTACTACAAGACAGCAAAGCGTGATATCGTTATGTGGCGAAGAGAATTGTATTTCATCTCAATTAATTATAAAGCCGTAGAAAGTCTCAATGACGGTTTAGTATCAAGGGGTCGAGCACGACTTGTCGAATCTAGCGTAACGTTACGGTTATGGTATCGTGATCGAGAAACCTCATACTAAATTTTAGTTCCAAATACGCTCACGGGCGGGCGCTGTTCCAAACGTCATACAAACTCGACAACGTTTACTGTTCGATTTTAAGTGACGCAGGATTCGAAAAATCGTGCTCGACCCTCAAGGCATTTTCAGAAAAGTGTGTACCCTTTACTTTTTTTGAATAACCTAACAAATTTTGGATTATTTCTGCTCAGGATCACGAGGACTATCTATTTAAATATTAATAAAAAAAGTGTCCCGCATTTTTTTTTGTCAGTTTTGTGACGCGTTTTTACATACATTCTATATGGACCGCCACAAAACTATGAAAAAATTCACAATTTTTTTTGGAAAAAAGAGTACCTACACAGTTTTCCGAAAATGACCATCAATGAAAAACAGAATGGGAATCGAACCCACATTTTTTTTCCAGCCCTTTACAGCACCTGAAGGTTTGCACGGGAAACGGCGAGAGAACGGTGCGCGGGGCGGCGCGTATAATATTCCAATATTACAACTGATACCGCCTCCGTCTGCGTAGCCGTGGTTTGACCTATGGCCTCTCAAGCGGAGGGACGTGGGATCGAACCCCGGCTCGCACCAGAATTTTCGGTGAAGGAAAACATCGTGAGGACACCTACGTACTCCTGGGAAGCAATTCAATGGCGTGTGCGAAGTTCCCAATCGCCCAAGTTCTCTCATTCTCAACAAGGCTTGTAGTTTTTAAACTAACTTTTTGTATTATTTCATTTTTACGGTCATCCCGTTTGAAATTATTTTTCACAAATTTCAAATTTGATGCGTAAATATACAGAAAAACCAGAAAAAATTGTTCTCGAATTGGGGTTCGAACCCAAACCTTTACCATACCGTGGTAACGCGCTAATCCAATAAGCGAGTCAATATAGCTAAGTAACAAGATCTGATGCGTGAACATATAGGAGTTTTTCGTGCTAACTTCCAATTGCTCGGATAGCGTAATTGGATTAGCGCGTTACCACGGTATGGTAAAGGTTTGGGTTCGAACCCCAATTCGAGAACAAATTTTTCTCGTTTTTCTGTATATTTACGCGTCAAATTTGAAATTTGTGAAAAATTAGGCTTGTAGTTATGATGGCGACAGATATAATATATCAGTATATTATACTCAATGAATGTGCCCACACTATCCAAAACCTTGTCCATGAGCCGATTCCAGTGTAAAAATAAGTTCAGTAGTTTTCAAGTAAACAGACATACATAATTACGTGGACGAACAATATGGACACAATTAAAAAAAAAACAACATTATATGAAACGCAAACATACAAACAGCGATAGCAAAGTAATGATTCAATTGTTGTCATCCGTAAAATTTGTTTCTCTACTAATTATTATATGAATTTACATTTTCCACTTTGGGTTTCCACTTCTAACACTTTACTCTTTCTGTTCAAATTTAATTTAAATTCACAATATTCTCATTCTCATAAGTAACTTGTACTGTTCTCAAAGTTATTAATTTATATTTCTTTTTGGAAAATAAAAAACTCTAAAATTGACTAAGAATTCTTAATTTTTGCGTCTCAAATGGCATTTCGGTTCAGTAGTTTTAACACCATTTAAAAAAAACACTAGTACATTTACCAAATGAATAATTTTAAAACCATTTCAACATCAACCATTTTCTTGCTCAAATCCAAATAAATAACAAACTAATAACAATTAAAAATTCTTAGTCAAACGAAAAACAAAATAAAAAACCTGTAAAAGAAAATAATTAGTAACATTTTTTTTGCTTCTCTGCCAATTCTCAAAAAATAAACTTTCAACGTCACGTTCACTCAGAATATTTACATTTCATAATTTTCTGATATAGCAACCCATCACCGTCGACTCGTCTACTGTGACAGTAGATTCGTTCATGGCAACACTGCCTCACATGGTCTGCATGCATAGGGGACTTGTAATCGTAACTCTATATAATAATAAGAGGTGCGCCCGTCGAGAGGCGAGTCGGGCTATTGTGTCATATGTTAGGGTTACCAGGCCGTTAGGAACAAAATACTAAGTATTGTTATAATTATACTTTCGATCGTCTTAAAATATTGTCTAACCTTATATAGTTTTGAGACGTATTGACGTGATCATTTGACGATTATTTTTGAATTTCGTATTTCATCGATCGTTAGAGGCTGAAAATGCATGTTCATTATAAATTTTAAATGGCTTTTATAACTTCTTCTTCTATAGAAACACGACAAAAACATTATGAACCATCATGTAAATTTGTTTCTTCTATTACCAATTTGTGATGAAATTTTCTAATCTTGCTTTTTGATTCAGTAACCAGTAAAAGTGGTTAAATCAGTAAACAAAAAATTTTTTTTTCTTTTTGCAGAAGCCTCAACGATTTTCTCTTCCAAAAACGAACAAACAGTATTTTCATAAAAAATAGCCTACTACTAATGACATGATCAATCAGAAACACTATTCGTGGCTACAAAATGTGCCTAAAATGCCACGATTCCTTGAAAACCGTGGTAATAATAAAAATGACTAGACAGTCTTCATTCACTCATATTTGAATAAGAAAACGTTTCCTGTAATCGGATAATACAAACGAATAATAATAGTGAAAAACAACTGCCACTTTAATGAAATTTCACTACGGTTTCAGCAAATTTCAATATAACTGTTAGCTTGAGCATTTATCGTTAAAAATAAAATTCACTTCGTAATCAAAAGTTTCAACACGTTTTACTATTCAAATATGAAAATATACTAAATATCCAGTATAGCCTAGAAATATTTAGTTTTCCAGCGTAATTTAAAAAAAAAACTACTATTTCAATGTATGCATCCTCCAGTCTGCGGTAACCGATTTTAAAGTTGCTCAATGATAATGGGGCGAGAGTTCAAGCGTCGCGACCGCCGCGTTCAATAAATAAAAGGCTTATTGGCTAAATGGGATCATTGTCTATACTAACCAGCGAACTATACACATGTGGACTGAACTATCTTGACATCTCTTTTTATTGAAAAACGTTTTACCCTTGAATGACCATACGTTAAAAAAATCTGCATTCAAGCAGGTACTAATTTCGGAGATCGAAGAAATGCAAAAAGATCGCGTAACTTGCCGACCCGATATCGCGGCGGTGGTAATCGAACGGTTAAAAAAAAAGTAGCCTTTTCACATAAAACCAAAAATACAAACAATTAAGGGCCTGTTACGTCAATTAAGGGCCTGTTACGTCAATTAAGGGCCTGTTACGTCAATTAAGGGCCTGTTACGTCAATTAAGGGCCTGTTACGTCAATTAAGGGCCTGTTACGTCAATTAAGGGCCTGTTACGTCAATTAAGGGCCTGTTACGTCAATTAAGGGCCTGTTACGTCAATTAAGGGCCTGTTACGTCAATTAAGGGCCTGTTACGTCAATTATGACTTACGACGAAACGACAACAAAACATATGTTTAATGTAAGGCTGCAATGTACAATGTTATAATTTAAGCTGCCTATTATTCATTTATTCGTTTATTCATTTAATCATGTTCATTACATATATGGTGTTAGATCAACAGGCGGTAGGTACATGACACCCTGTTAGGGTATAAAATGTCAAGAATGCTTATGTCTATGTTAATGCTAATAGGTATTGTATTGTGTATTAATACGTATCATATCGATAGCATGTTTTCTTCGAACGAGGTCCCAGGATATTGATCACTTCCATATTAAGATTTCTACTCGATATCCCGTGCTGCACCGTACAATAAGATCACTGGTAGAGACTTATGCCATTATTCATAAACGTCACTCAAGCCTCCATTACTCAAAACAGGTTTTGTCTTCTTATTAATCGAAATGCCAAATGTGACAAAAAATAATGAATGAAGAATGTGACAATTGGTGAATCCAATTGTGAAATTGTTAAGTATGCCGGCAATATAACCCATATCTCACAAACAATAAAGGCCCTGACTTTTTGAATGGACAAACGGACTTTAACGGCATCTACACTAATATTATAAAGAGGAAAGATTTGTACCTATTTTTGTATGTTTGTATGTTTGTAATGAATAGGCTCAAAAAGTACTGGGCCGATTTAAAAAATTCTTTCACCAATAGAATGCTACATTCTTCCAATTTGACATAGGCTACATTTCATTTTGAAAAAAATTAGGGATCCTTGGTAAAATTTGAACAATGTAACCGAAGGTGTAGAAAAATGAGTCTTAAAATGTCTTTCGTCGAATGCGCTGCCGAAACTATTAGCGATAGAACAAAATAATGTACAACAATATTGAAGAACATCATAATGTCTACAAAAAACTCCGCGGTAGCATATGTCCAACTATTGTAGTTATGTCACTACAACAACTTTTTTCATTTTATAATTGTCTACCCCGTGCGAAGCCGGGACGGGCTGCTAGTTTTAAATAAAACAGATTTAGCATTTTTTGACATACAATATTTTTCACGGAATCTCATTTCTTTCTGTAGGCCGTCCTCCTTTCATTGTTCGAGTATTCCGCGGCGCGCACTAACGTTTCAATCTGACGATAGTTTTATTTATTATTGAAAGAGAGAAGCCAACGAGCAAGCGGGTCACCTGCTGGTAAGCAATCACCGCCACCCATGAGAACCAGCAACCCCGAGAGTCACTAGTCCGTTGCCGGCCTTTAAGGTGGAAAGGGATAACGGGGGTCGTGTCTGCACTCTCACTGACCGAACGAAACGCAACAGGGGTGTTATTCATGTTCTCAATTGGGATAATAAATAATAATAAATATCATGGGACCATTGACACCAATTGAGCTAGTCCCAAACTAGGCAAAGCCTGTACTATGGGTACTAGACAACGGATAAACATACTTATATAGATAAATACATACTTATATACATATTAAACATCCAAGACCCGAGAACAAACATTCGTATTCATCATACAAACATCTGCCCCGACCAGGATATCTTTTTGTATTTTTTCTCCACAGCAAAAAGTGATAAAAACGAGCTGAGATTTGAATACATGGAAGAAATTCAGCGTGTTATATGCGTGATATGCTAATCACGCGACACGGAATGTCGAGGATCCGGATTCGTTTCCCGCGGTTAGCATTTTCTGGTTTATTTCTGTGTATTTATTTATGTTACAGTGACTGTATAAATAGTATAATTAGAGGTGTTGTTGTTTGAAAATGATTTAGCTGTACTATAGTTTCCTTTGAGCAGGAAAGGAATGGAGATGTTAACGCGCGATTTTCCCTCTGCCAAACCTCTAACATAAAGTCTGACCAAAATGATCAGGGTCCGTTGATTGCGTGCGTGTTTTTGGCATTTGTGTGAGAGTTTCGTTTTAGTGTGCGTTTGTAGAGACGCAACAAATTTCGACAGGATCGTAGACGTGTGCTGTACGTGTGTTCCTCGTCCCCCTCAAAAAGTGGCAGAAAAAATGTAGTGCATAGTTAGGCCAAGGGCGCCTCCCGTCTGTCTGTCTTATGATAGTTTCCCAAAGTTGTCCCCGTGATCCCATGAAGTCAATAGCGAGGGTCGCAGGTCGCGACGCCGAACCGGCCCCTGTAGGTCTAGCACAACTCACAGTGCGACTTCTATCTCGCGCGAGAACAACTGCCCGTCCTTTTCTGTCACTCAGAATGCAACGGGACGGGCAATATAATCTCGCGCGACAAACAAAGTCGCGGCCACTCGTGCTAGTCCTACTGGTCTTATAAAGCAATCCCATACCTATGACTAATCAACGGTCAACGAGAATCGTCAAGTGATCACTAGCCGCTGCTCCCGGCGCCGCCCGCCGCCGCCGCCGCGAGATAGCTAACCGAGCGTGTGGTCCTGACCATCCAAAATTACCATTTAATCCTTATACAAACATCTGTCACAGGTTATTTAATCCTCATACAAACTGTCACAGGTTCAAGTTTAACGGCTGTGGCTGGTGACGGACTGAGGTAAGTTTAGTGTCGCGACACACGCTCGTGTGGGATCAATCAAATTAAAATCAATTTTAAACCGTCTTTGATGCAGTTTTGAGCTGAAGCCAATTTAATTTTGATCACAACAGCACGGAATGGCAAAGTTTGAAAACTATATCATAGACGGTGTATATGGCATGATGTTGAGAAAATTGCATTTACAAGTTACAATGTTGGAAAAAAATTATATCGACTAAGTATATCAAAAGGTTTCGCATAGCAATATTCAAATAAAAATCTAAATTCGCTAGCTGCTTTTTTCACGGGAATCGAACCCGGGTGTTCGTTGTAAATGTAAATAAATTAATAAAAAAAACTTTGTAGAAATCTAAGCGTTCAAAATCGTCAAATTATTAGTTTTTCTATGAATTTATTAAAAAACACATTTTTACTCCGGAATCGAACCGAAGCAAAGCTGAAAATGTCAAAAGATTTATTAGAAAATGTTAAATTTGTCAAAGCATTGTTGTCAAGAGAACAACCAATTTACCAAATCAGAGGCTTTCATGCAAAAACCAATAAAATGTAAATGAGATTAGGATTCGAACCCAATCTATCGAGGCAACGTGAAACTGACATTCAATGAAAACTTTCATTTTCTCCTCGGCACTACACTAAATCTTTTACGAGTATATTCATACATTTAACGTTTAAAAATATACTACTTCGTGCAGTGCGTATTTTTAAAAGAATTTATTCTCTTTATTGCAACTTCAGATTTTGGCAGTTTTCGCTGTGCTTCCGAAGCAAAACTAAACTGAAATCTGACCCGAGTTATTTTCCGGTTGGATTAAAGAAAATTATAAACAAGCCAGGCGCGATTTTAATATCATGTTCAAGTAAAATTGCAGGTCGGCATATAAAAAAAAATTAAGTAATTTAATTAAATATTATATATTAAATGCTTTGCGACTTGCAATAGGCTTGTAATTTTTCTGCCACTGTCAGAATTCATCTGATATTTTGCATTGCCTCTTCAATATATTTATTACTTTTAAGTTTCATCGAAACCCTTCACGACTCAAGATCCTCATACAAAATTAGTAGAACCTTTTCTACAAAATCATTATTTTAGGGCAGGAGTCGAACCCGCAACAACAGGCTTACCAATAGCCATTCCAAGCAAACATCTCCCACTTTTGGGGGTAAAACTCCTTCTTTTTATGATATGATAATTATAAGAATAAATAATAACATAATAAAACGGAAACTCCCGCTCCGGACCGGCTCAAGGTTAAGTATTCGTTAAACAAACTACTCAGGCTGTCACGGCCGCCGTCGCCGCACTCGCGTTTTGTTGTTTATAATTTAGTTGTAATAGTTTTACGTGAGCCTGTACGTATTTTATTTTATATTTGTAGATAAGTAATACTTACTTAAATCACCTTAAATGGCTTCATTTGGTATGGCACTTATAATAACATCTTATTTAGAAGTGTCTATAATTAAATATTGTACGTAATGATTCATAAATCTCATATTTTGTAAACTGGAATAAAATAATGATTTCAAAGTAAAGAAAAACTTATTTAGCGATATTATCTTTAGACTTAAGTACCTAATATTAACCAGCAAGCAGCCCTAGCAACACGCCTGGACGACAGAGGGGTGTAACGACGTGAAGGGGGCAGTAGGTATATAAATGGCGGCGTTTTGGACTCGGTCAAAAGAGATTCCGTTCTACTATGTTATTATTTATTTGTATGATGATAATCATCCATTTTCTTCGGAACCCATTAACATGGCCTTGGAACCTCATCACACCAACCACGTGGCTGGCCCGTCTCCGGCGGCTCACCTGCTCTCTCTTCCTGTCTTTCTCCTCTTTCTCGCGCTTGCGCAGCTCGGCGATGTGCTCGTTGAAGTACGTCTGTCTGTCGCGCGCCTTCTCGATGCCTTTGAAGCGATCGTCGCGCCCGTGCTTGGTCGAGAAGTCGTTGAAAGACGACCTGAGGCGAGGAATGGTTGTCAGAACAAGCCAGGGTCCACGGCATAAGCAGAGCCCTACCAGGGTCCACGTGAAACAATGTATGTCATGCTGAAACATCTGTACTGTAGGGTCAGCGTCAAGTTGCTTGTCACTTTTGTACCTTTTCGCTCTACGGCCAGATACAGCGGCTCATACGTGACTGACAGTGTGTTATTGCGACAAGGTACGAAAGTGATGAGCTACTTTTGACGCTGACTGTACCATGGTTTGCAATAAATAAATATTAAATAGGAGCCCGTATATTTCATGCCACTGACGCAAAAATCACGGCCTAAGCTCATAAAACCCACTTTCCCAAATAGTGCACTTTATCGGATGGCAGTTTCGCAGGTACACTTTTCCAAGCCGTTTCAAATCTGTCATAAAAATTGGAAAACGAGGTAGTGATATTGATTTTCCACTCCATACGTGTGTGTCGGTGTGTGTGTGTGTGTGTTCCTCGCCCCCTTAAAAAGTGGCAGAAAAATTGTAGTGCATAGATAAGCCAAAGGCGCCTCCCGTCTGTATGCTTTATGGTACTGCACTACTTCGCGGAGGAAACAACTAATTTAATTCATTACTTGTAACTAATTCAAAATTCAAAATTCAAAATTCAAAATTTTATTCAGCAAATAGGCAGTTGAATGCTCTTTTACACGTCATTTTTTTGAGTCTACCAGCGCTTTCGGAAAGACCATGATTGCCAAGAAGAATGCGCCGCAAGAAACTTGGCACAAAGTCATTTTTTCTAAAAACAAGTTACATTAGCTCTTACAATACGCAACCACAGACAAACTACACAAAGAAACCTCACTCTGTCATTAAAAGATTGAGAAAAAAAAAAAAAAAAAAAAAATACCGCATTTTAGAAACAAGTGTAAAAAGTAATTATTAAAAAACAGCAAAACCAGAACACTTTACTTTACTGGCACGTTTTATTTGAGCAGGAGATGTATAGGGTCTCCAGGTCAAATATCTGTGAAAATTTAAATTACAAAGGGATGTATAGGGTCCCAGAATTAATACTATAATATAATACTTAATCTAAATGGCTTAGAGATGTATAGTCTCTAGGGTCAATTTAAACTAAATTAAAATCAGCAGAGGTGTAAAACGCCTCTCGACACTAGCTGGACCGAGTTTTATAAAGCTACAAGTCACAATTTACAAGCGAAAATCTCATTCTTTTGTTAGAAAGAGACTTCCGCTTGTAAATTACAACTTGTAGCTTTATAAAACACGGGCCTGGTGGTGTGTGTGTGTGTGTGTGTGTGTGTGTGTGTGTGTGTGTGTGTGTGCGTGCCGGTGTGTGTGCATGTGAGTGTGTCGGTGTGTGTATGTGTGTGTGTGTGTGTGCGCGCGCGTGTAGCGACCCACTTGGAGTGCAGCTTGGCCTCCTCCATGAGCTGCTTGTAGGCGTTCTTCTTCTGCAGCAGCTTGTTCTTCTTCTCCTTGCGCTCCTCCTCGGCGCGCTCGCGCACGTACTTGTTGTATACCTGTCAACCACCATCACTTTGATGAATAATACTAGCTTATCTGTGGGTCAATCAACTCTTCATTGCCACTCGTTGTCATGGAGATGTCCCCTGGGCCACTCGTTTATTTAAAATAAAAATTTCTAGGGCACCACTCCATCAAATGTTAGGAGTTTCGACAGTTATATGCCAATTCCTTCATGCTTCGACTTTCGGAAGAGTGGGGTTCTTGAAAATCTTAATTTAGACGAGTGACCCAGGGGATATCTCCATGGCAACGAGTGGCAAAGAAAAGTTGATTGGTCAACATCTACACACATTTTTATTTTTTATTTCCATAAATAATCAAATATCATAAGTGCTACAAGATGCGTTCAGAAACCGTAGAAAATGGCCAGCATTTCAGCATGTCGTCGCCTGATCTTGTGATCCTATTATGAAACTTACTATTAATAATTAAATATCACAAGTCCACTATAATGCGTCCAGAAACCGTAGAAAATTACCAGCATTTCAGCATGTCGTCGCCTGATCGTGTGATCCTATTATGAAACTCAGCTTAATAATTAAATATCACGAGTCCTCTAGTGCGGACACACGGCGAGCATCCGCCGGGACTTGCGCCCGCGCTGCTGCTGCTGCCCCGGCTACAGACGCACCTGCTTGCGCTCCTCGGAGGTGAGCAGCAGGTAGCGGCAGTCGCAGACGATCTTCTTGAGCTCCTTCTCCCAGGTGCTGAAGGCCGACACGTCCCGCTCGGCGAGCATCTGCCGGAACACGCGCACGCGCTGCTCGAGCGGCAGCAGCGCCCGCTGCCGCGCCGCGCGCGCCTCGGCCTCGATGCGCGCCTCCTTGCCCGCGTCGATCAGCGATGATGTGGGAGCTTTCTTCGCCGCTGCACAGGGATAAATAATAGTACTGTAGGGTGCTAGACAGCCTCCGTGCAGCAAGTGCATGGTGCGGTCCTGGCATAGGTCGCGCGGCGAATTAAGATCGCTTGTCAAAAGTGGAAGGGGGATGCGCAGAAGTCAATTCTTAGGTCTATTTGGTTGCGCGGGGGGTGAGGGGAGGGTGCGCGCTGGCGCCGACACGTTATTGGTAGATCAAGTCGTTCTTCCCCTCCCTCGCTTCGTCACGTGTCTCTTGAGTACTGTTGCGCACGGATTGTTTTACTGTATTAGTAGTAATTTATGATGTCGTAGTTAGTGATAAAAATGCCCAAATATAAAGTTTGAACATGGCAAGCCAGAAAAATGGTTTACAACGTGA
This sequence comes from Clepsis dumicolana, assembly GCA_963691665.1. Taxonomy (NCBI): domain Eukaryota; kingdom Metazoa; phylum Arthropoda; class Insecta; order Lepidoptera; family Tortricidae; genus Clepsis; species Clepsis dumicolana. The sequence continues at coordinate 1,200,268 of OY829530.1, forward strand.
ATTGTTATGTTAAAAAGGAAACTAATTAAATCATGGGTAATTAAAAGCACGTAAAAAATACTACCAAGATTCTGAATAAACACACGAGCAAAATAAGTCACAAGCAAAATACGAGTGTTATATGTTAGATGACTAAAGGTACAAAAAAATGCTAAATAGGAAAAATATATTTCAAAGAAATACACTCAGAACTTAACAATTTTGTGCGCAATTGTACAGATGCGCCAAATTGCCCCGACCAGTTTCGCCGAGCGATCTTAATCCATCGCGCGGCCTACAAGCTAGACTAATCTGTTCATTTTAAACTTAGAATTATATCAAAATAAAGGAACACTTGGTTCCCGGAAAGCAGATCAATCGGGATGGAACCTTCGTTTAAGATAGTTGACTAACAGAATTTGTATTAGCCTTAAGCTCCTGCTATTTAAAAATACTATCTTTCATTCAAGTAATCCAGTTATTGCAGGGCATAATTAGCTTTCCCGTTAGAGTGCGACTTCGTACCCCCACAGTAAATTACTGCAGAAGCCAGCAGAAAGGATAAGGGGGTGCTAGAGCAGCTCATCCATAAGCTATCGATTTAACCTCCACGTATGTTCAGCAATGGGGATGTACCGAAAAATCTAACCCCCTCTTTTTATATTTTATTTCGATAAAATAGGCCAAAATATGGATACAAGTTTCTAATTTTTTTATTTAAATGCGTATTTTTTTTATATTAATATAAGACACTATCTTCGGTTAGGAATTGTAAGTTTGAAATAAACAATTGCGTTGCTCTGAAAATAAAGACTTTATTTTAGTACTTACAAACGTATGTTAAAAACTACACTGCTTAACTTAAATCATATTATCTTACCTGAAAATAAAGAAACGACATTTAAAGTTTATTATTTAAATCGTCAATTCCTTTCCTTGTAATATAATTTTCATAACCTAACAATAAATGCTCAATCACGGTGACTTCTGTCAAATTCAAACAAACTGCTTTACCAACGGCGTTCGCCACTAGCGCCATCTATGGAGTACATAAGTACAAGACATGGTCACTGTTTTACCGACAGAAGAGCGCTGTACAAATTAAAGAAACTAGTTTCTTTACATCTCCCCCCTCAAAGAAGAAAATTTTCTGTAAAATTTAAGCACTACTAAGCTTCACAAAGTAACTAAAAGTAAATCTAAATTTTATAATTATTGTACTAAACTAAACAAAAACAAAATTATCTGTCTTATTTCTGTTTTCATATAGGTATTGGTATAAGTTTTGTGATATGAAAGAGATTTGACTCTGACTTTTTATGACCTGTATCAATTCTATATATTGAATTTGATATCTTTTTAATAATTTTAAATGGACCAATCATCAGCTCATCTAATTTATTTCTATTTAATTTGTTCCCATTCTCAACATATACCATATCCCCTGTATTAAAATTAAATTGAGTTCTATTTTTATCAAATATTTTTTTATTGTAGTTGTGTGATTTGATTGAATTTTCAAATGCTATTTTCCTATCTCTAATCCATTCAACCTGTGTTTTATCTCTTTTTAGTTCATTAGGCAAATAAGAAACATCTGTACCGTCCAACAGGTATTTTGGTGCGAAGCCAGTAACTGTATGATCTGTATTATTATATTTATCTACACAGTTATGAGCAATGGTCGTCCATGCTATTTTATTACTTTTTTCGTTTATTTTACATCTGATTTTGTTAACAAGCGTTTGATTAAGTCTTTCGTTTAAGCCGTTAGAAAACGGGGCATTTACTGCTGTGAATATCGTTGGTATTGATTTTTCATTCAAGAATGTTTTGAATTCTTTTGAGTTGATTCCCGGGTATTGATCAGTGAGAAGCATTCCAATTTGATCACAATCTGTTACGGTTTTTATAAGTTTAATAAAATCATTAGCATTTTGGGTTTTTGAGGTAACTATATAAGCATAACGTGTAAAATGGTCCACTAAAAGATGTAAATATCTTTTAGTTGATCGCGAGCCTCCAAAACCTCCAATAGTGTCTATTGAGACTATTTCAAACGGTTTTGTGGCAGGACCTAAATGTGACATTAAACCATACTTATCCTGCCCTCTCATTTTGTTTTTTATACATATCTCACAACTTTTACAATGTTTTTTAATATTTATCGTTAAATTTTTTGCTGTATATAACGTACTAATTTTGTTTTGCATTTGTTTTACACCTAAATGACACATGTTTTCATGTACATCTTTAATAAGTTTTTTACTGAAATCTTCTGACAAAATAATTTTTTCACGTTTTCTAATCTGTTTATAATAAATATTGTGTCTTGATATTAATTTCGTTTTATTATTTTGTATACCTTCATTGTTTTCTTGATCTGTAATAATATCATTAATTTTTATCATGTTTACAATCTTTAACTGTTCATCTGTATCTGCATTTGCATCTAATACTGGGTTCCTGCTTAAACAATCTGCTTCTATATTTTCTTTTCCCGGGGCGTATTTAATTTTAAAATCATACTGTGATAAGTAATATGTTAAATCTCCTAATTCGTCATCTGTCCTAGACCTAATATTTAAATTTTCCAATGGCTTATGGTCAGAATATACTGTAAACGACTTACCTATTAGCCAGTACTGCCAGTATCTTATAGCTTCTTTAATAGCTAAACATTCTAAATAAACAGCCTTCTTTTTCTTTTGTACTTGATTTAATTTTTTTGAGAAGTATGCTACTGGTTTATCTTTTCCATTTGGTTGTGTTTGCTTTAACACTGCCCCAATACCTTCTAAAGATGCATCTGTGTGAATATTTATTGGCAAATTCTGATCAAATATTTCTAATATTGGCTGTGAGCACAATAAGCTTTTAACGTGCTCAAAAGATTTCTGGCAATCTGCAGACCAAATAAATTTCTGATTTTTCCTAAGCAAATTATGAAGAGGTTCTAAAATTACCGCACTTTTTGGTATATACTCATGATAGAAGTTAATTTTACCCAGAAATTGCCTAACATTTTTTTGAGTTTTCGGTATTGGAAAATCTTTTATTGAAACTAAATTATCTCTAAGTGGCCGTACAGTATTATTATGTATTATATGACCGAGATATTTGACTGAATCCGAAGCAAATGTACATTTTGTAAATTTTAGTCTAAAACCCTCCTTTTTTATAGCTTCTAATAACTGTGTTAGATGGTTAACATGTTCTGAAAAGGTCTTAGAAAATATTAGAATATCATCTATGTAGTTAACTGCAAAATCGCTAAGCTTATACTTTCTTAAAATGTTACTTAGTATCCTTTGAAAGATGGCTGGTGATGTCTTCAAACCAAAAGGTAAGCATGTCCATTGATAATGTCCGTCTTGCGTTACAAAGGCCGTTTTCTTCCTATCTTGAATTCTTAGCGGGATCGACCAGAAGGCTGAATTGATATCCAGTGTTGTGAAATATGTTGAATTTCTTGTCTTAATTACCAGGTCGTCTATCAATGGAAATGGTTGAGCTTGGGGTATCACTATTTTATTTAAATCTCTAAAATCTATACATAATCTTGATCTTTTGTTGTCTTCTTTTTTGAAAGCCAAGGTTACTGGCGCCGCGAATGGACTATAAGATTCCTCTATAAGATTTTTGTCTAGTAACTTTGCAATTTGTTCTTCTATTTCTTTTATGTCTTCAACTGAACATCTATAAGGCCTTTTACTACAATATTTGTCCATGAGTAGATCAATACGGGCTTCATATTCTCTTACCGTGCCGATATCGTATTTGTCCTTGGCAAAGATTGATTTGTAACTGTCTATCAGTTTGTATATTTCCGACTTTTGTTGAGTATTTAAATTACTCATACTTATTTTGAAATCTTCTTTTTTTATGTGTTCATTAAAGTTTATTGAACATGGGTTCGTTTCATTTTTTACTTCCTTAGAAATGTTGTTTTCCTTGCCATTCTCATTCATGACATATTTATCTTCTTCTATTTTTATTTCTTCCCTTTTTTGAGTGATTTTCAAATTCTCATCTTGAACCAGTCTAAATTTTTTTATGATATCCAGTCCAATCAGAAAATCGTATTTAAATTCTTCTCCATCAATTATGTAAACATCGGTTTCTTCCTCAATATCAAAAATTTTAATTTTAATAGTCGTCAAACCAACTGTATTTTTAACACCATTAATCGTAATTAAATTATCGCTTTTTGACTCATCATCTCCTTCTCCATTTAGTCTTATTAATTTGGAATTGATTATAGAAACATTTGAGCCCGAATCGTATATTCCAAATGTTTCTAATTGTGCCTTTAATAATAGTTTGACTTTAATTAATGGTGTTATTATTCGTTTTTTTTATCATTATAATTGAGTTCAACATCAATCACTGAATTGTTTATGGTTTTATTATTGTTTCTCTTACGATTATTTTCTTCCGTTTGTTTGAACCAGCACCTTTCTTCAGGATGGAACCAAATACCCTTATTTAAATTTTCACAAGTTGTACATGGTTTTATTTTATCAGGCTTTCCTTTATAATCATAGGTACTTTTTTTATTCCTGCTGAAAATCTTTCTGTTCGCTACATATTCATGTTTTCCGATTTCATTGTAGAGGCTTGCAGTTGATTTTACGGTTTCTTTATCAATTTTATCCATTACGTAATCTGGTAATCCCATTACAATTAAATTTATCATTGTTTGGGTGTCGATGTGCTTGTTGACCTCTAATAACAGTCGTTCCTTTTTGGTGGCATACTCAAGTAATGATCCAGCTTGAAATCTAAATGTAAATGCATATTTGACTTGGGACCAACCTTTATTTCCATATGTTTCACAAAAGTTATCCTTCCATACTGCCCATTCGGATTTCACTGTTAGTTTTATCAACATGCTGCTATACCAATCTAGGCATTGTTTTTCTAAGAGGTGTTTTAAAATTTCAATTTTCTCTTCGTCTTGTAGAATTTCAAATCTTCCACATTCACTCTCAAATTCAGTAATCCATTGGTCAGCATTTGATGTTTTATTCGAAAATTTTTCTATCAAAAATCTTTCAGCAGTTTTTCCTATATTTTTTTTCTCTGGCGCTGGCGCATTGCTATTAGTATTGTCGTGTGGGGACATTGTCCTTTCTGTAATCTCATCTAAATACTGGTCTCCAAACTGTAAATTTTCAGCTTCGTCCAGATATATTTTCCTCAAATCCGTATTTAAAGGGATCCATACTGAGCGTGTTTGGTGTCTTTTTTTAAGCGAATTTCTGATTTTCGTAAATACTTCCAAAGGCAATATAGCAGTGTGCTTACTTGCTGACTTTAGCTCATCCGGGATCTCAAAAACTCGTCCGTCCGGAGTCTCAATAGAAGTTATGCATATCATATTTGTTTTTCCGTCCGTAGACCCCAACACTATAAATTTAAATCGTAGTCTATCCATTTTTCTTGATTTTAACTAGAAATGTCGTTTTATAAGACACTATCTTCGGTTAGGAATTGTAAGTTTGAAATAAACAATTGCGTTGCTCTGAAAATAAAGATTTTATTTTAGTACTTACAAACGTATGTTAAAAATTACACTGCTTAACTTAAATCATATTATCTTACCTGAAAATAAAGAAACGACATTTAAAGTTTATTATTTAAATCGTCAATTCCTTTCCTTGTAATATAATTTTCATAACCTAACAATAAATGCTCAATCACGGTGACTTCTGTCAAATTCAAACAAACTGCTTTACCAACGGCGTTCGCCACTAGCGCCATCTATGGAGTACATAAGTACAAGACATGGTCACTGTTTTACCGACAGAAGAGCGCTGTACAAATTAAAGAAACTAGTTTCTTTACATTAATTAAAAATGTTAGCTACAGCAATGACGTCACAATGAGGGGGTTTGATCAAGACAACAGATTTTTTCTCTTGAACGCACCCCAATGCACGTTTTTGCAATATCTGACTGGCAACACTTACACATAACATGTCATGTGTTGTCAATCATGTCACCACATGATACCGATATTTGTCGTTGGTTTTAATGACCTTGCGACAAAATAGACAAATATACGTGTTTCGTGCCCTGCTTGCATCAACTTTCACAGAAATATACGTGCAGAAGATGCAGGAATATAATAAAACCCAAACCAGAAGTAAGGTCTATAAAATAATACGTGAAGTGAAAACGTTAGACCCCTTTTCCCGACTACTGCGCGCACGGAGGTCACTCTAAGCGATCACGAGTCTATCTGTATGTGATCGTCATTTGTATGTGTTCCTATATTTTTGCATAATAAAGCATTTAATTCACACATGGTGAGTTTGATTCATACAGATATAGTAAACAAATTAATCGTGTTTGAATAAAACGTCAAAGCGACATGAGAAAAGCTGTCAGATAACAATTCAAACGGTCCGAAACCGAAGTGTGACATTCAATGTTGTGAATTTCAGTGACCTTTTTAGCTAAATTTGTACATTGAAACGATTTGATTAATTTAATATATTTAAATATCAAACCAGCTTTTGCTTCGTAAGTGTTTATTTATTTTATTTCATTTTTATTTTGTAACAAAAGTACGACTGAGAGTTACGTTAAAATAAGAATGTACACCGCAGCTGTAATTAGGACTCCCAGCAGACCGAAAAAACATTACAAAACAAAACAAAAGTAAAAAACATTACGAGCTCGTGTCTTCGACATGTCTTCGTCACAACGATTAAGGTCAAAATAAAGTTAAATGAAAAAACAGCCATAACTTATTATTAAATCATTACAATAAAATCTGATGATTGGAAATTGTTAAGAAAACCTATTCCTCGAAATGGTTTTTTAATTAGCATAGGTTGTCAAAAACTGGTACATCCCCATTGTTGTTAGTTTCCGAGATATTGATCATTTTAATCGGATTATTCTCCACACTAAGAAACGCGGGGTGTTTGATTTTCACCTAGTATGGAAAAACAAACTGTGTGCGTTTACTCAAAAAGTTATCATGAAAAAAAAAAAAAAAAACTTCCTTAGTTCATAGTGATTCTAATCATACAAGAAAACACTGTTTTTTTTTTATTATTAATACATGAACTTAGGGGTTTTTCGTAACAAAAGGAAAAATTACAAAAATTCCGATTAAACTGATCGATATCTCTATATGGGGGTAAAATCGATAGCTGCCCTTAAAGCTTTGCACCTAGCTGCCAAACAACCTGTAACCTTTTCTTCCGGCTTCTGCAGTAGTTTACTGTGGGGCGTAGCCCAGGAAGTGGGCACTGCCCCTAAACTACGAAATTCGAAAATCGAAGTTCGTATCGTCCCGCTCAAGTTAATATTATTTAATACGAGAGTGAGCGGGATGGCACGATACGAAGTGGGCGCTGGAGAAGGTACGAAGTCGCACTCTAACGGGAAAGCTAGAGTCTAATGCCCGTTTTCACCAACGACTCCTAAAATTTAAGGGATCCGTTAGCTCTTTTAGGGGACACCTAAGATCAATTTCCGTTTCACCAACGCTTAAGTAACACCTAACTGCTTAGGGGGTCCCGTAAGTTTAGGGGCTCGAATATTGACCCCCTAGCGCTAAGTGACAGTTCGCGCAGTCGCAGATGCGTTTTAATTTTTATAGGTTATCGTGCATTTGTTATGCAATAATTAACTTGATTGATAATATTTATATAAAATGGAAGGCTATTTAAATGATTTTGTCGAGTTTGGAAGCTGTTGAATAAATAGATTTAATATTCACATCAAAGTTATTTAGATCAGACTAAAGATTTTTCATAAGATATACCTACTCGTAGAATGTCGAAAGAAAACGTGCTTTTCATACTTGAAAAAATTTAACATTAGAGGTATTTGGAATATAAGAATAACCCAAAACAGAAGAAGAATAGTTCTGTATAAAGGAAGGCCTCATCGCAGTTGGACGAATGCCTAATACTAATTTATCCATCATCAGTCTATTCTTGACCCTCAGAATACAAAACAAACCAGAAGCCGCGTTCAATCATAATAGCACGCCGCGCACTGTGTCAATTTATTATTGATTTCGCTATCCGTTTACACTTAAAATAATAATCCTATTCTGTTTTTTTATAAACCCAACGGCATTTCTGCATGTAGGAACCACATGAGAAGCGATTAATTAACATGCGCGCTCGCGGGTTCTGGTCTGTTCTGTATTATACGGGTTTCAAAGAAATCGAATAACACAATACTTTGAAAATATGTACAGTTCATGAATAAATTATCAGATAACTAATCATTCCAGTTTCAGTCAATGAATGCTCGCTAATAAACTACAATCATCGCACCGAAAGTTCGAAAAAAATTTGATAGTTATAAACTGTTCTGATTTTTCTGGATGGCAAAGATAATGCCATACAGCCTAGTCAACATTTAAAAATAAGAAATAAGACGTCAATTTAGTATTAATTATATATCTGTATACTTTTTCTATGTTTTTATAATGTTGGTTTAATTTTTTACAGACGATTTTTTAAGTTATATCTCTTAAAAAAAAATATCGATACAAAACCGGTTTTAGAAATTACTATAGCTAAAACAAACCGTCACTTAGTTAAGTAACCCCTATTAAGGCGTTACCTAAGATGGTGAAAACGAAATTAGGTTAGGGAGAGATATAAGGGGCCACTTAGGATAGGGGTCCCCTGACTAGGTGATGACTTAAGTGTCGTTGGTGAAAACGGGCATAACCCTATTATTCATAAACCTATTTTAGTTAAAATGCCGTTAAAGATTGTCTGTCCTTTTTTGTCACATTGACATTTCCGTTAGTAAGAAGAAGACAAAACGTATTTGAGCTAATGGAGGCTTGAGTGACGTTTATGAATGAGGCCCTTAGTAATAAAGTCCCGCTCTACCCTTTGGCGGGTTGGCGTACCTTCCTCGGGCTTGGCCTTCTTGGCGGGCTCGGAGTCCGAGTCGTCGGAGTCGGAGTCCTTGGGCCGCTTGAGGTCGCCGTTGGGGTGCTTGGCGGGCGCCGCCGCCGGCGCCGTCGCCTCCTTGCGCTGGAAATACTGCATATAATAAGGCAAGGTTAGACGGACGGATTAACAGACACATTTACATAATTACATACACATACAGTTTTAACATGAAACTACCGTGAGACTCAATCAGCAGGTTAGCGAGGTCCGCGCGGTCAGCGAGCTCCTCGGGCTGTGTGCGTGCGTGCGCGCGTGTGCGTGTACCTGCGTGACGGCGGCGGGCGGGCAGGCGGTGGCGCGGTCCACGTCCGCGCGGTCAGCGAGCTCCTCGGGCTGTGTGCGTGCGTGCGCGCGTGTGCGTGTACCTGCGTGACGGCGGCGGGCGGGCAGGCGGTGGCGCGGTCCACGTCCGCGCGGTCAGCGAGCTCCTCGGGCTGTGTGCGTGCGTGCGCGCGTGTGCGTGTACCTGCGTGACGGCGGCGGGCGGGCAGGCGGTGGCGCGGTCCACGTCCGCGCGGTCAGCGAGCTCCTCGGGCTGTGTGCGTGCGTGCGCGCGTGTGCGTGTACCTGCGTGACGGCGGCGGGCGGGCAGGCGGTGGCGCGGTCCACGTCCGCGCGGTCAGCGAGCTCCTCGGGCCGGTCCCACACCGACTTGTTCATGGTCGGGTTGTAGTAGAACATGCGCCCGTCGCCGGACCACACCAGGCACCTGGTGACAATCAAGCGCATTCATATGAATAGCGGGATACAGACAGTAGAAAAACCTTTAATAACAGGATATAGAGGTAGACATATTAGAAAAACCTTTGCCACGGGACGGCAAAAAGCAATCTCAGGACAATTTTTTTTCTATACAACGAGGAAGGCAAGCGAGCAAGTGGGTCACCCGATGGTAAGTGATCACCACTGCCCATAGACACCCACAACTCCGGAGGGTTTGCAGATGCGTTGCCAACCTAGAGGGCTAAGATGAAATGCCTCTTGTGCCCGTTATTACACCGGCTGTCTTACTCTCCACACCGGAACACAACAGTGCAAGCACTGCTGCTTAGCGGCAGGATTAACGAGTAAGATGGTGGTAGCGATCCGGACGGACCTCGCACAAGGTCCTACCACCCGCAAAATGTCATAAACATTTGATACATTTGTCATAGAATGAGACTTCCGCTTGTAAATTGTAACTTGTAGCTTTATAAAACACGGAAATGGGCATCGCGCACTCACCAGGGTGTGCCGGAGACGGGCATGATGACGACGGGGTTCGCTAATGTTTTACCGAAACTTGTTTAACGAAAGTTCATTTCACAACCAACATGTCATATACTATTCATTTCACAAATATGTTGTTGCCAAAGATGCTCATTTCATAAATAATTACTCGATAAATATACATTAAGATCTATTACCTATGACCATTATGTAAATTTACTCATGTTTCACAAATAAATCTCTCTTATCTCATCTCAAGAAACTTTGACGCTTGACAAATATTATTTAAAAAATGTTAATTTCACGATTAAACTACACCTTCGTAAAATCAGTTATTTTGCAAAACGTAAGTAAGTAAACACTTTATTGTACAAAAAACAGGATAAAACACAAGTTACAACAATAACATTAGAGTACAAAGGCGGACGTATCCCTTTAAGGGATCTCTGCCAGTCAACCTTTGAGTGGTGGAGAGGAATACTTCACTGGGGATCGACACAAAGTGAGTTCATAATTCACGTCGTTTTAAACGTCAATTTGTAAACATTGTTCCATAAAAATTACTATCTGTGTAACGCGACGCGGGCGGTACGAAGTTTATACACGAACTCTGTAATTTTCTAAATTGGACTTCTAACATTTTCCGAGCAAATGTGTTGAAAAATATTATACTCAACCCAGATTTCAGAACGGTGTCGACGGAGCTCCGCGAACAACCTATTGTAAGCCTATTCGCTCGGTCCGTCAGTGTGTCCGCCTGAAAGTCCTTAAAAGGGCGGAATCTTGTAAAACTTAACGGCGATTTTACATTATTTTTTTTTATAAAAAAACCTGTGACAAACAAAGTAATATACCAAAAGTTGGTAGGTGATACGTTATTAGAATATTTGATAGCATTAAAAAACAATCTATTTGACAAATTATACAATACAAAATTAAAATTCGATAAAATAAATTATTTGCAAAATCAGTAGTTGTGTAAAGATAATTTAAGGACTTAACATGACTCTACCGTGAGACTCAATCATACGCGCACGCCACGCCGGTACCGAGACGTCTCGCCGCCGGCGTGGCGTGCGCTCCCAGAGGAAGGACCACGGATTAGTCCGAAACATTCGGGCTATACTCGACTGACATACGTGAGCGATCCGTTTATTTCACTATGATAATTTTAGGAATGATTCATTTATGAACTAAAAAAACAATTACTTTGCTCACCCGCGACCACTAATGACAAATAGTTATATCTGTGCGGTAAATGTATGTTTCCATGCAACACCTCCGCTTCCACTGCTACACGAATCAACACATGCCACACAGACCCAACTATCACCACCACCACTATACTAAACGCTGACGCGTTTCGGCACTCTCCACGAGGCCATTTACGAAGCACAACAACAACCGCTCAACATGCCACCACTTCCACTACTGACATATGTAAACCATGTACTCAACTTAGTTAATGACAATACCAACGTACCCACTAATATTTTATAAATTCCAAACTACCCTTTTATGTAAGTCCTAAACTACCCTTTTTTTTAAAATGAATTCCAAACTACCCTTTTTATTTTTATTTTTAATTCACGCCAGGTACACCGTTATTTTTAACCGAGTACGGTAAAAAGAGAAGTCATGTTCATCATTATTACTATGACACATTATTAAAATTAGAACCAAGTCGTAACAAAGGCGAAGAAACCAAATTAACTTGCTCATTAATAATAGACCCCATGTTGTTGTACCTAATAAAATGAAATTGTGTATAAATGATTCATTTGTCAATCGTCGGTTGCGAAACGAAAATTTGCTAAATGAGTGGAGTGGCGACAAAGTGATAGGACTGGCGACGAGCTTGCGCGCACTCACCAGGGCGTGCCGGAGATGGGCATGATGGAGATGGGCTTGTTCCTGCGCTTCGCCTTCTCCTTCTCCTTGTCCTCCTTCTCCTTCTTGTCCAGCTCGGCCTTGTCCCGCTCGGCCTGCTCGCGCGCCTGCTGCTCGCGCTCGGCGTCGAGCCGCGCGCGCTCGGCGGCTGCGAGGCGCTCCGCCTCCGCCGCCGCCGCCGCCTCCGCGTGCGCCTCTACGTCTATCACTGGATATAATAATGCAAAGTTAAAAAAAAAAAACCGGCCAAATGTGAGTCGGACTCGCGCACGAGGGTTCCGTAGAAAGATTTTAACGCTTTTCCCCAGTGTTTTAAGTAGTCCAGTGTTAGCAGAGCCCTGCTCCTAAGCAGAATGTACGCAGTGTGGGGTCAACTTATATTGGTCTGCGAAATCTACAGACAGACATAAAAATTTTAGATTTTGAGACTTTTCGGAGTGGTTGTGCTATAAGAGCTACCTTCATACCAAATTTTAAGTTTCTAGGACAACTGGAAGTACCTTTTAAGTTTTGGATTTCGGTAATTTGTATGGAAATAGCCTCTTTAATGACTGTATCTTTTGATTGCGTTGACTTAGAAGGTTATTAATTTCAGCATGCTACCTCCACGTGTTTCAGAGAAAAAGGGTCTTTACAGACAGACAGACGGACAACAAAGTGATCCTATAAGGGTTCCGTTTTCCTTTTGAGGTATGGAACCCTAAAAATTAACTAGCTAGACCTGCGAACTTCGTAACGCCTAATAGGCTAATTTTTTTTCGTGATATTTCCTAGCCTATGCAGTAAAAAAACAATAAAAAAAAAAATGTATACTCAGCGGCACAATTACACGCCCACCCTATTTTTACTATAAATTGTAAAGGTATTATTTGTTTAAATAACAGTTTTTACATTAATTAATTTTGCCTCCGAGTATATATTATTCTGATGTCACACAGATAATCAATAGAAAAATAACGGGAGTTCATTTTAAAATTAGGTTTTTATAGTGTGTTAAGTTTTAAGTCCCAAAAAAAAACACAAACTTTTTTACTGTCCGAAAGAACAAAAATTATTCATAATCATAATCATAACTTCTTTTAGTTTAACTCATTTTAGTAACTTAAAAAAAAAGTATAAAATAGCCTATTGTTTGTGATTAAATTTAATATTTTTAATACGTTGGAACAGTTCGCACGGGATGAAGAAAAACGAGGGAAAAAAATGCCGAATAGATAAAAAACATAATCGTACCTTTAATTTTTTCCATGTCCATGCCATCCTTCTTTTCAATTTTCTCTCCCTTCTCCTCAGCTATTTTCATTTGTAACTCTGCAAACAAAACAAACAATAGAGTTGTTTGCTAATAATGTCAAAATAAAATAATTTTATATATTCATTTATCAAGCTTCCGAAAATATTACTGCAATTAAAAAGATTTTATTAATACAGTTGCTCAAAAAGTGCTACATTTTGTAGCTACGTTTCATGCGGAAAGTTGTATTTTTCGTACTAGTGCTTTTTACTTAACCAAGGCGCCGACGGCACCCCTACGCCTGGGCGCCGGCGGCTGGTGGGGGGCCACCCCGCCCCCGCATTTTTTTGCAAATGTATTAAAAAACCTCGTTTGGTACACGTGCGGAAGTGTTATTTTCACTTGTCCCGAAGCTCGACCTCGCCCAGCGGCTGACATACTTTCCGCACTTATATCAAAAACTACTATTAATTTAACAAAAACTAATAAAAAAACTGGGCTTCTCCCACACGCTCTCCTGGCGCGCCGCGTGGCAGCAGTAGGGCCGGCCGCCGCTACCTACCCTCCAGCTCCCTCATGGGCTTCGGCTTCTCCCACACGCTCTCCTGGCGCGCCGCGTGGCAGCAGTAGGGCCGGCCGCCGCTACCTACCCTCCAGCTCCCTCATGGGCTTCGGCTTCTCCCACACGCTCTCCTGGCGCGCCGCGTGGCAGCAGTAGGGCCGGCCGCCGCTACCTACCCTCCAGCTCCCTCATGGGCTTCGGCTTCTCCCACACGCTCTCCTGGCGCGCCGCGTGGCAGCAGTAGGGCCGGCCGCCGCTACCTACCCTCCAGCTCCCTCATGGGCTTCGGCTTCTCCCACACGCTCTCCTGGCGCGCCGCGTGGCAGCAGTAGGGCCGGCCGCCGCTACCTACCCTCCAGCTCCCTCATGGGCTTCGGCTTCTCCCACACGCTCTCCTGGCGCGCCGCGTGGCAGCAGTAGGGCCGGCCGCCGCTACCTACCCTCCAGCTCCCTCATGGGCTTCGGCTTCTCCCACACGCTCTCCTGGCGCGCCGCGTGGCAGCAGTAGGGCCGGCCGCCGCTACCTACCCTCCAGCTCCCTCATGGGCTTCGGCTTCTCCCACACGCTCTCCTGGCGCGCCGCGTGGCAGCAGTAGGGCCGGCCGCCGCTACCTACCCTCCAGCTCCCTCATGGGCTTCGGCTTCTCCCACACGCTCTCCTGGCGCGCCGCGTGGCAGCAGTAGGGCCGGCCGCCGCTACCTACCCTCCAGCTCCCTCATGGGCTTCGGCTTCTCCCACACGCTCTCCTGGCGCGCCGCGTGGCAGCAGTAGGGCCGGCCGCCGCTACCTACCCTCCAGCTCCCTCATGGGCTTCGGCTTCTCCCACACGCTCTCCTGGCGCGCCGCGTGGCAGCAGTAGGGCCGGCCGCCGCTACCTACCCTCCAGCTCCCTCATGGGCTTCGGCTTCTCCCACACGCTCTCCTGGCGCGCCGCGTGGCAGCAGTAGGGCCGGCCGCCGCTACCTACCCTCCAGCTCCCTCATGGGCTTCGGCTTCTCCCACACGCTCTCCTGGCGCGCCGCGTGGCAGCAGTAGGGCCGGCCGCCGCTACCTACCCTCCAGCTCCCTCATGGGCTTCGGCTTCTCCCACACGCTCTCCTGGCGCGCCGCGTGGCAGCAGTAGGGCCGGCCGCCGCTACCTACCCTCCAGCTCCCTCATGGGCTTCGGCTTCTCCCACACGCTCTCCTGGCGCGCCGCGTGGCAGCAGTAGGGCCGGCCGCCGCTACCTACCCTCCAGCTCCCTCATGGGCTTCGGCTTCTCCCACACGCTCTCCTGGCGCGCCGCGTGGCAGCAGTAGGGCCGGCCGCCGCTACCTACCCTCCAGCTCCCTCATGGGCTTCGGCTTCTCCCACACGCTCTCCTGGCGCGCCGCGTGGCAGCAGTAGGGCCGGCCGCCGCTACCTACCCTCCAGCTCCCTCATGGGCTTCGGCTTCTCCCACACGCTCTCCTGGCGCGCCGCGTGGCAGCAGTAGGGCCGGCCGCCGCTACCTACCCTCCAGCTCCCTCATGGGCTTCGGCTTCTCCCACACGCTCTCCTGGCGCGCCGCGTGGCAGCAGTAGGGCCGGCCGCCGCTACCTACCCTCCAGCTCCCTCATGGGCTTCGGCTTCTCCCACACGCTCTCCTGGCGCGCCGCATGATAGTAGTAGGGCCGGCCGTCGGGCGCGCGGTGGGCGCTCCACTCGGCCGCGCGCGCCGCCAGCTCCGGCGGGATCACCTGGCGAAGATAAACATTATTTTTTAATCTTACCCTGACAGCCGCTGTCACTGCGTTACATCACACACCCAAATTATTGCTCCCAGGCCGCATACAAGTGAGCCTTATCCTACGAACAATAATATGTATGGAAGCGTAACTAAGCCGTGCACGACATGTGCACGACAAACCTTGCACGGCTTGTGTCACTGGAGTTTCGATCGTGAATATTACAAATTACTAGCTTATGCCCTGCGGCTTTGCACCCGTGAAATCGGCTAGCTCCCCATCCCGTGGGAATTTCGAAAAATCCCTTCTTAATGCACCTCTAGGATACTCAAGGTACATGTTTGCCAAATTTCAAGTCTCTAGGTCCAGTGGTTTAGGCTGTGCTTTGTCTGTCAGTCAGTCACAGTACCATCTTAGAAGTAGCCTGATCCAGTCTGGCGTATTTGTTTACGATTTCGAAGTACCGATATTTTACGCTTTGCGTCTGATATTATAATTCTGTTTGTGTGCCATTTGGTTATAATGACTATACTTTTGAGAATACGTGAAAAGTAAATTAATTAATAGGTGAATTGTGTGTGAATACAATATTTAGGGTTTTTGTCGAACTACCCTCAATTTGTGATTATGAGTAATTCGAGCCAGGAGGAGGCTTTGGAGCCTATATGTTGTCCTGATATGTCTCCAGGAACAGTCAAGAACATTATACTCGGCTCTGACAGCTCCCCGTCGCAGGGAGATGGTGAGATGGACTTCGAATGGGATGACGGAGGTTTGACGCTCGGTAACCAAGGCGTCGATGACTCGAATCGAGCCAGTAAGCGACCTTTGGAGGAAGAGGGTGGAGAAAGTTGCGCGGATAATGAGGGTTTCACGATCGTAGCCAGGAATAAACGTAGAGATGTACGGCGCTCGCCCCCTCTGACTAGTACTCCATTAAATTCTGATGTTGTTATTCATGAGATCTCAGTTCCAAAAACATTCTTCCAAAACAATTGGGATTTGCAAAGATTCTGCTAGCTCATGACGTACAGGGCATTTTGAGAGTGACATATAAGAGTCCGTTCAAGCTGTTGATCCGATTTAACACCAATAATGAGGCAGAGTGATTTTTGAACAGTGAGCTTGCGAAGAAGTATGAGTGGATTTGTAGAAATACGAACGAAATGCCATTCTGCTATGGGGTAGTGAGAGATATCGATATCGATGCTGATGAAAAAGACTTAAAAGAGATTTTTGTATGTGACTAATACTGAGATTTTAGCTATCAAACGACTGAATAAAAAAGATCCAGAAGGCAAGTGGGTAAAGAGTGAAACTGTACGTATTTGCTTTCGAGGGTCGGTGCTGCCCCCTTACGTTAAGGCGTATGGATGTCGTATGGCGGTAGATTCGTACATGTACCCAGTCACACAATGTTCAAAATGTTGGCGATTTGGCCATGTCAGTCACATGTGCCCCTCCAAGTCACAAATTTGTCCCAAGTGTGGAGGAAAACATGAGAATTGCGAAACAAAAACGTTCAAGTGCGTCAACCGTAAAGAAAACTATCTGTCATTAATGAAAAACATGTGTCCAGCGTCCCAGAGAGAGAGGACGATTCGTATTTGCATGGGGCAAAATAATTGCACATACGAAGCAGCCGTGAACAAAATTCTTGAAGAGAAAAAAGACACCACTCGTTTAGACAGTGATAATCAGGCGAGGGAAACTCAGATACCAATTCCCAGGCGTCCAATAACTTCGGCCGGCGAATCCTCGAAGCTTTCTTATAAAGACATATGTGCTGGTGCTTATGATAATAGTTTCAGGTTCGAAGGAGAGCAATCAGAAATTGAAACTTATGAAAATATACCCACTGAGCAAAATTTAAAAAGTAAAGATGCTAATAAAAATAATCCCAAAAGTAAAAAGACCCACAAACAAAAAAGGAGCGAGGCTCATAACAAGAGTGCAGACGAAGCGTCTGATATAGAAAGCGTCCCTCGCTCGTGAGAAGGTACCGTCTCTAGCCAATCTCACCAATCTCGTAGAACTCGTAGTGAAAGAAAGTCCTTAATAGAAAGGTTTCTGGATAAGGTAAAGGAAGCCTTATCCACAGAGGGGGGCTGGGAAGACAAAATCAAAGTGTTTATGGAATTTGTTTGGAGTGAAGTAATGAATTTTTTGAAGAAATATATTTCAGTAGAGATGTTGTTCAAGCTTTTTGGTAACCACAATAATGGCCAGTAGCACGGTAAAAATGAATTTGATAGGTATTTACCAGTGGAATGACAATAGTTTAAAACCTAAAGCTCGAAACTTGGAACTTTTGTTGCCATTAGTGGTCGCGGGTGGGCAAAGTAATTGTTTTTTAGTTCATAAATATGGACCTCCGCAAAGTAACGCCTGATTCAATAAATTACTTTTGTTAAATCAAGATAAAATTCATATGGCATTTGTAAGCGAGACTTGGCTTTCCTCAGAGATCACTCTTAAGTTTAGCGGATACAGCGTAGTAAGAGCGGACAGGGACGACTCTTATGGCGGCTTGTGTGCTATTATACACAGATCAATTAAATATGCGCATACACCATATAGTACAACTAATTCTCAAATGCAAGTCATGGTAATTGAAATATTTAATGTTCCTGGTCTCAAACATATTATATCTATCTACTGCCCTCCTTCGGTGGCTACTAATCAACATGATTGGGATGCAATCTTCAGTTTAGTTAAGTCAGAGTGTCTAATAACTGGCGATATGAATGCCCATCATGCCCTATGGTCGTGTAAATCCGATAGAAGAGGAGAGACTGTATACAAAGCTATGTTTGAAAATGACCTCATATGTCTCAATGATGGTTCGCACACACGTATTAAATGTGTTAATGGCAGATTAGACATCTTCACCTGATGTATCATTGGGCTGGCAGATCTCTAATGAAAAATTGGGCAGTGATCATGTGATATTAAGAATGAACTGTGGCTATATCAGATCTAAGATGTTCACCAAGAAGAGAAATTATAAAGAGGCTAACTGGATAGAGTATAATAAGGAATCAGTTTTGTTCATAATAAGGAATCAGGTTGCAGTCCCTGATGACGTACAAACTAGATATGACTTATTTATGGAGAACATCCAATCTTTAGCTGATAAACACATCCCTTGGATTAAAACAAGCGACGATCCTACATTCAAACTTCGGCCCAAACATTATTGGAATTCGGAAACATCTAAAGCTGTTGCAGAAAGACGTCTAGCTCTGGCAAAGGTGCGACGTAATCCTACTCCATCAAATCTTTCTTGCTGGCAAACCATGGGGAGCCGGGGTCTCCTTCCAGACTCATCAACTGGTTTCAGACGATCTCAGTCTTGTTTAGACAATTTAGCTTTATTAACATCTGATATTCAACTAGGATTTAGTAAAAAACAACCAACTGTAGCTTGTTTCTCGATATCGATAATGCATACAATAATATAAATATAAGTATGAACTAAAAAACAATTACTTTGCTCACCCGCGACCAATAATGACAAATAGTTATATCTGTGCGGCAAATGTATGTATCCATGCAACGCCTCCGCCTCAACTGCTACACGAATCAACACATGCCACACAGACCCAACTATCACCACCACCACTATACTAAACGCTGACGCGTTTCGGCACTCTCCACGAGGCCATTTACGAAGCACAACAACAACCGCTCAACATGCCACCACTTCCACTACTGACATATGTAAACCATGTACTCAACTTAGTTAATGACAATACCAACGTACCCACTAATATTTTATAAATTCCAAACTACCCTTTTATGTAAGTCCTAAACTACCCTTTTTTTTTTAATGAATTCCAAACTACCCTTTTTATTTTTATTTTCAATTTACGCCAGGTACCCCGTTATTTTTAACCGAGTACGGTAAAAAGAGAAGTCATGTTCTCATTATTACTATGTGAAATATAAGTTATAAATTGCAATTTTAAATGTATGACTGACCGTGCCGTCCTTCCTCGGCGGCGGCTGCGCGGCGGGCGGCTCGCCGGCCGCCGCGGGGGCGCCGTCCGCGCCGGCCTGCGTCGCCGCGCCTGCCGCGCACACACACAAGCAATCATTACAACATTATCACTATTGACACGAAAACAACTCGTTGCCATGGTGATGTCCGCGGGGTAAATCGTCTAAAATAAGATTTTCTAAGGCACCACTCCATCAACCGTTAGGAGTTTCAACAGTTACATGCCAATTCCTTCATGCTTCATCTCCTAAGCATGCTTATCGTGACTTTCGGGGGAGTGGGTTCTTAGTAAATCTTATTATAGACGAGTTACCCAGGACAAGGCGTTGCTTTTCAAGAATATATGTCAAATACATTAAAAAAAAAAAAAAAAAAAAAAAAAAAAGGGAATTGATATTCACGGGAAAACCGTAAAAATAAAAAATTGGGAGAAAAAATACAAAAAGATACTCGTACTGAGATCATATATGTCAAAAACTAGATTTTTTAAATTCTTACATTTGGCGGTATGGCATTAAAAATACTAAGTTGACAGAGGAAAATTTCGTTATTATTTTAAATGAAAATATTTCAAAAACTAAGCCATTTTTACTATACCTGAAATTAAATATTTCGAGAGGCAATTAGCTGTTCTATCACCTCTCTTCATTTTGACGTTAGCGTTAGGGACACAGGGCAAGGATTTTCAGATTTATCTGATTGCTTGTGCTATAAGAGCTATCTTCATATTCATACCAAAGTTCAAGTTTCTAGGACAACTGGAAGTTAATTGCTCGAATAGCGTAACTGGATACGCGCGTTACCACGGTTTCATAAAGGTTTGGGTTCGAACCCCAATTCGAAAATACATTTTTCTGGTTTTTCTGGAATATTTAAGCATCATTGAGAAATTCGGAAATAACAACTGGAAGTACCACCCTACAGGATTGATCTGACATAAGCATAACAGACCGGTGTTCGGCACGGCGGCGGCGGCGATGTTGGGCGGCGGCTGCGCGACGAGCGGGGGGGGCCAGCCGCCCCAGCCGCCCCACGCGCCCGCGAAGCCGCCCGGCGCGCCGCCCGCCGGCGGGAACCCCGACGCAGGCGTGTTGAAACCTGCGCACCAAATACATTAACATCGTGGGACAATAGTTGACTCATGTCAAAATAAACGGCAGTTTTCTTGGCAATAACGGTATTTTTAGATTTTAGATTTTATTTGATATAATAAGTATTAATAAAAACTTTATTTACATAATAAAAGCAATTTCATTTAGCAATTAAATCTAAACTAAATAAACTAAAACTTAAAACTAAATTAAATCTAAATAAGGCCCCCATGGCATGATGCCCAAAAGGCTGGCAGCGTTGGCTCGCTGAATAGCGATGCTGATTCTTTGAGAGAGAAAACTGCCAGCCCTTTGACCACAAGTTTCATCAACTAAGCGCTTTTGCAACTCTGAAATAAGCTTGTAAGCGCCGGGACCCCATGGACCTAAGGTTCCAAACCCCACAGCAACAAAATCATAGTTCGGACCGAGAGATTGATATTTAGATTTTTTTTCTATTTTCGGCCGCCGCACCAGCTTTTTGTGTGGTTTCCTGGAGATGTGAGGGTGCTACTGTATCGACATAAGTATTTGATTGTCCCTTCACGACTCTCACCGACCACTCAGCCAGCCCATTGGTAGCAGGGTTATATGGGGGTAGTGGAGTGACAGTTGATGTGTTACCTGGCGGCGCGGCGGCCGTGAAGGGCGGCTGGGCGGCGGGGAAGCCGGCGGGCTGCGCGGGGAAGGGCTGCGCGGCGCCGGGCGGCTGGTAGCTGGGCGGCGCTGACGTATTTGGCGGGAACTGCATATTGCCTACCAAAAAATTGGAGCTGTTAGAGGTATTTCCTCACTAAATTACACTCGTGACGTCAAAACACCTATGCAAAATGTTACATGCTCGGTTCTCATAAACATCGACGAACTCTTCCCTTCTATCCCGATACAGTTCTGTGGGACTAGCAGGCAAACAATAGGCTAGTATCCCAAAAAAAAATTTTTTTGCATGTAATCCCTGGATCCTGTAACACAGGGACCCCTAGCACAGGATCCAGAAGCCGGTTTTATGTTGTATGCTTTTCGAACATTAAACTTTTTTATTTTTTTTTCAATTGTACAGATTTTAGTATTAAGTTCTACTCAACAAAGAGTATGTTTTAAAAGGTTACCGTTGGGCGGGGCGAGGGCGGGGGAGCCCTCCCCGGGCGGGGCCTCGTCGCTCTCCGCGGGGCTCATGTTCTCGGGTTTGTTCTCTTTGGGGTTGCCTGACAACAAACATAACACTTCAGTAACTGTTGCCTCAATAAAAACAACAGCCTTGTATTACTGTTACTTAAAAGAAAAACTGTAATATAATTTTCACGCAACAATCAAAATACTTAGTGGAGTATATTTTCTTTCGAGTAGTAAACATTCTATTGTACACATTTTCGTCATTACATAACGCACACTGTTATGAGAAAATTTACATTTTGGGAACATGCACTTACTGGGAACGCGCCGTAATTGGGCAAGTGTACGTTTAGGGAGTGCGCATTTTGCCGAGGGTCGAGCACTTGTCGAATACTGCGTAACGTTACGGTTATCGTATCAAGATCGAGAAACCTCATAATAAATTTTAGTTCCAAATACGCTCACGGGCGGGCGCTGTTCCAAACGTCATACAAACTCGACAACGTTTTACTATTCGATTTTACGTGACGCAGGATTCGAAAAGTCGTGCTCGACCCTCAGAAAGTGCACATTTCGAAAGTGGGCTTCATGAGCCTAAAAGTCTTGGATTATAGGGTCCAGTTCCGTTTACCGTCTTTGAGCCAGGGCGGCGGCTGGTTCATGAAGGGCGGCAGCGCGCCGGGCTGCAGGGCGCCCGCGCCGGGCAGCAGCCCCATGCCCTGCGGCGGCGCCCCGCCGCCCCCCATGGGCCCGTTCATGCCCATGCTCTGCGCCGTCGGCATCTGGCCCGGCATCTGACCCGGCATTTGACCTGAAAATACAATTAAAAGAGTCATCATCTCATCGTCACCACCAGGGCCCCGTTTCATAAACGTGACAGGTGACAAATGACAACGACAATTCGATCTACACCTCGAAGTTAATATGAAGTCTGGTAATACAAAAACTTTTCAAGCCAGTAACCTACACCAAACTGTCATTGTCATTTGTCACTTGTCACGTTTATGAAACGGGGGCCAGGCTTATTTACGTCCCACTGCTGGGCACCTCCTCTCAGCGGGTCCAGTGCGGATTGGGAACTTAAAATACACCACTGAATTGCTTCGCATGTTTACCTACACTTCAGGTCAGTTTGCCCGTCGGGCATCTGAAGCTATCTAGCCAACCTAACTTACCTATTTATTTAATCCACTTTTAACATGAAACTACCATGAGGCTCAATCATCTTAACTAATATTATAAATGCGAAAGTAACTCTGTCTCTCTGTCTTTCTGTTTGTTACCTCTTCACGGGAAAACCGCTGCACCAATCTAGATGAAATTTGGTAAGAAGATAGTTTGAATATTGAAGAATAGTATAAGCTACTTTTTATTCGGGAAAATTATACAGTTCCCGCGGGATAGCGATAACCGAAATCTACGCGGACGAACAGCTAGTAATGAAATAAAAACGGATCACTCACGTACATAAGTCGAGTAGAGCCGGGGCGCGCAGTGTGCGTCTCGCTGCCGCTGGGTCATGCGCTCCCAGAGCAAGGACTACGAATTAGTCCAAAACAAGTCGGGCTAAACTCGACTTATATACGTGAGTGATCCGTTTTTATTTCATTACGAAATTTTGCCCAAGCTGAATCTGAGACGCTTACTCACTTCACTCACTCGGTCAACGAGTATAAATTAAGTCACACTCACCGGTGGCAGCCATGGCCTCCATCTCGGCCTGCGTGATCACCTTGCAGGTGGGGCTCTCCTGTGGCCGCGTCCACGTGGTCTCGCGGGTGCGCGCGTGGTAGTAGTACGACTTGCCCTCCTCCGACTTGGTCTCAACCCAGAGCTCCGGTGCGGGCTGTTGACAGCAACACATTTCATAAGACTATAGTACCCACGGACCAACCACCCTCTGGACACCAAATGTCAGGGCGAACGTTTCCGAAACGCATATACCCATATGCACCTATAAATCTTATTAGCCACCAATCGCAGCTCACTTTCAACCAGATGGCAAGCTATGAACCAATCACGACGCATTCCCTCGGCCCGCTCACCGCGGCTTCTTTCATAATGACTTTCCAAGTAAATTATAGAAGATGCGGTGCCCAGAGGGCGGTTGGTCCGTGCTAGTACCTTTCTGGTGGCTCTGGGAGCTGTAAACCTCGTGAGCGTATTTTTAATCCCCAACCCAAAAAGGGTGGTGTTATAAGTTTGTGTTTATTTATTTATTATTTCAAAGTTTAATATTTCAAAAACGGGTAAACCGATTTTAATGAAACTTAGCTAAGAACCATCTCGATTAAACTAGCTTTCGATTAAAATAAACCGCGTCGAAATCGGTCCATCCGTTTGGGAGCTATCATGCCACAGACAGCTACACAGGTCAAACTTATATGTCCCTCTTTTTCGTTGGGGGTTAAAAATTAATGATTATATTATACTGAACTAACCATATTGGGTGGTGGCATGCCAGGCGGGCCTCCCCCGAACGGGGGCTGACCCATCATGTTGGGCGGGGGGCCCATCGGCCCGCCAGGCCCCATCATACCCGGCGGGGGGCCGAAGGGAGGCGGCCCGCCCATCATACCCGGGGGAGGCGGTCCCATCGGCCCCCAGTTGTTGTCAAAGTTGGGCCCGTTGTTGGGACCGTAGCGCGGGCCTCCGCGGCCGCGGTAGAAGCCCCGGCCGCGCATCGGCGGGCCCCCGGGGCCGTAGCCGCGCCCCCGGAAGCGCATGGGCGGGGGGCCGTTCATCCAGCCGGGAGGAGGGCCTCGCCCTCTGCCCCTGTATAATAAACAAATTTAATGCAACATTTATATATATTGACAGTACTCTGACTTCAACCTCGTATATAAACTTTGACAAAATTGGAATAACCACCTTAGGTTCACGGTCTAGAGTGGTTATTCCAATTTCGTCGAATATAACTATTTTACTGCTGCTACTGTCGATATAATATAACTACTTTACTGCTAAGACAAAAGTATATATGTAGTATGAAGCATTTTAGTAGGCAATGCAACTGCGCGACCATATGTGTAAAAACTCAGCAACGAGATACGCATTTTAACATGAATCTCAGCAGACCCGGTGTCATTTTGTCATTTGTATTTATAAGGTTGTTGGCCATCATGTTGTGTACTTATGTCCTCTTGCAGCAAAAAACTGAGCCCAATTTTAGTGTTAAGTTCAATGAGGACTATCGCGACTATCACAGACGGGCACTGGCCTCATCTCATAATGTGTGAGAATAGGACTGCTATGCCTAAGAATGCCTCACATATCCTAAAATTTCTTCATATATGTATACTATTTTCATTTCTCTGAAACAGCTTTTCAAAGATTTGAATACAATTTTAAAATTAAAAAAAGACTCCAGAAGTGCAAACACAGGTTTAAACCAACATGTGTTAGCCTTTGAGATCAAACATGTAGTGTGCACTGATTGTGTAATGAATAAAATTACCATTTTGACAATACTTTGTCTTGCTTTCTTTGCGTTTCGCTACCAGTGTGCTTTCAGAGTAAGGACTATGGGTTAATCCGAAATAAATTGGGCTATAATTGACTGAATATGTGAGTGATCCTTTTATTTCACTACTGACAATACTTTTATCACACACACACAAATAATATTATACCTAATACATTTAGAACCTACACACATGCAATAGGGTGTTGCTTGTATGACAAAAATAAAAAATAAACAAAAATCTTATAGTCTCACCCCCCCCATTTTGTTCTACTACCCCTATTAACATATGCTGGTTTTTTTACTTTTTTTTTTAAACTAATTTTAGGGGTCGCTACCAGCTGTCAAAGTTTTGGAGAAACATGTTCAAATAAACAATTTTAATTTGCGTAGATTTTTATTAAAATCAAATAAAATTATAACAATTAAGCAAAGTAAATTAAAATTACAATTTTTATGACACTAAAGTAGATTTTTTTGCATTTGGGTACTTCTTTCTAAAGTCTTTCACAACCAACAAAAGGTACTGTTTTTGTTCTTCATTCACCGTTATTAACTTGTTGAATTCCTCAATTAATGCCACGCCCCTCTCTGCTATATCATTAACGACTCTCATTGAATTGACTACATTTTTGGCAGCTTTATATTCCGGGTCATCAGACCAAAATTCTACGTTTTTTTGCAAAAAGTTGGATGGGAGGTTCATGATTTCAAAAAATCGCATCGTATTGCTTGTCACAAAGTGGTCTAACTCTTTCTCGCTGATAAGGTTCATGTCGGTTGACTACAACGTTATTCTTTTAGGTGTGTGTTCTAATCCTTCATTCTGGAGAGCAGATGCCATTTTCTGTTTTGTTTCAGGATGTACGTGATCGTCGAAGAACCCAAGTACCACCAGTTCTTCTGAGAGATACCAGAGATGTCCCAGAATCTTTTTCTGGGCCACTTTAGCCACATTTTTGTCAACTCGCTCGTATTCCTTGATGTGTTTTAGCATTTGCAAGTTATTTTTAGGTGCTGAACACGCAGAAGGACAGCTGAACCAGTACTTTACATAGACCGTGACTACAAAGGCACACACTTGCTGTACATAGTGTACATTGGCCTCTTCTTTCTTCGTTAGTTTGAATTGACATGCAAATAACATTATTTTCAAGCAGTAGATGGCTTTCGCCATCCATCGAGCACGGTGAAGTCCAGCAGGGGCTTTAAAGGATATTCCCTTTGATGGCACGCCTCCCAAGTAGACAATAGTTAAATCCAACAATTCTTTATAGTCATCGCGTGGCTGGAATTTGTTCAGTTGGTCTTGAGCAAAAAAAACTACATCAGATGCATTGTCTTGTGCACTGTGTGGTACTTGATTAAACTTGGTTTGGTCAATCTTAGGCCAAGCTGCTTTAAATCTTTTGAACAGAAGTATTTCTGGTCCACTTGATGGACCAAGAGCTTGACTAACTACTGCCTCTAACATAATTTCCATAATGTGATGTCAGCAAGCCAACCAAAGCATATCCTTTTGCATTTTTTGTTCTAGCAGAATACAAGCGCCATTCCTTAAGCCTGTATTAACCGCAGTGGTATCAAAGCAAAGGCATTTTAATTTATCTTCTTAGTTCCACGACGTTACAGTTTCGTAAACTGCTGAAGCACACGCCTCCCCAGTTCCTCGATCAAGTTTTGGCACAGCCAGGAGTTGGTCAACCCCTTGACCTGAGACCAAGATTGGTAGACGATCTAGTCTGGTGTCCCGTAATATCTTCTATTAATTTCCCATCCCAGTGCACAGTCAGTGGAACCTCAGGCTTAAATACTTCTTTCAAGTCTAACACTACAGCTTTAGGATGTTTCGCTACAGCTTTAGGATGTTTCACCCGCTGCCGTTGAATTGATGAATAATTCACGCTGTACTCTAAGGGATCTTTTCCCAAACTTTTCAGAGTTTTTGTTAACACAACAGCGGCTTTTCTATGACTCAACTTAGCGGCATCTAGACTCACAGCCAAATCAGTAGAAACAAATTTTTTTCTACCTCTTTTCAGCGGTAGTTTTTCAATTTGTGGCTGTATTTCCGAATCAGTTGTATTTAATACATGTTCAGACGTCGTATTCAAACTCGCACTGTCGTCGCTTGTAGAAGTCGACGACGATAGAACACATTTTTCTGTAAGAGCTTGCAACGCAGCTGATTCCTTTTTTTTCATTTGCTGAACCCTGGATAACTTTTTTTCCTTTTGAGCTTCCTTCTTAACACTGGCCTTGTCTACAGAACCGATTTGGCCAAGACGGTTTCCCCGTTGATTGACCAGAAATTGTCGGTCCTCTTCATTTCTCATTATTTTCATGGCATCTGCATGGGAAATGTCAAAGAGATTCGACAAACCATCTTTCCAATGGTTTTCTCTAGCAATCACAGTTTCGGAACGTTTTGTTTTGTTTTCTTTGTTCTTTTTTAGCTTTTGCCACTCCGTAAAATACTTTTCTATCTTGCTGATGACGTGCTGCTTCCACTTGGTTGGAATCCCAGCCTTTTCCCACACACTCAAAACTTCTTCTGCAGTGCAAGTAGCAGACAATTTTATAGATTTCTTCATTTCTAATTTATAGTGCCAAAAAACACATAGCACCTCTTGTGTAGATGGTAACCTTGACTGATTTAATGATGGTGAGGGCTGGCCTACCAACCACACATCGGTTTTTATTCTAGTCCGTAATGACGACGCTATGACGAGAACGTGCACACTAACGTGCTAAATCCCATGAGTAGCGGGGTTACCGCCGGGGGGCGAGGGAGGTGTATCAAGCAGAGGGATTCCCAAGCTATCGACATATGTTCTAAAAGTAATATAAATTCAAAATGGTGACTGTCAAGCACATGTCATATAGATGCCCAACTTACGTTTTTTCCAAAACTTTATCAAGCGGTAGCGACCCCTAAAATTGATTTTAAAAAATAATAAAAAAAACGAGCATCCCTTAATCAGGGTACTAGAACCTAATGGCGGGGTGAGACAATGACTTTTTGAAAGTTTATTTTTAAGCAACACCCTAACATGCAATGCATACTATGCTTGGAAAACAAATTTAATAAGCCAAGGTGAATGGAAAGTATATGCTAACAATGCTTGTATGTTTTTAGACTGGCTACAATGCAGTTAATTAATGCATTATTAATATGATGCAAAAGCAGAGCCCCCTACACTGAAGTCAGAATTTCGAAGTTCATATCCGACCATCCCTCTCGCTTTCATGTTAACCTATGTTGGTGTGAACAGGACAGTCAGATACAAACTTCGAATTTCAGACTTCAAAATAGTTCCTCTGAACTGTATGATTTGTTGCAGTTGGCTGTCTCTTTAAAGCATGTGACTGTTTTGTAAATAATTGGTACATACTGTCTACTACATAGCATTGATGTTATAAAATTTTGAACAATTATATTTAGCCACAACATGGCCCTAGCTCACCAAATAGTTGCTGCGCAGTGTTAGAGAGAGCTCTAATATAAATTACTTTCTTTAGGCTTAGTATTACACCACACAGGCACAATTAATCCTTCGCTCTAGTCTCTGATTTCACAATAAATAGTGAAAACAGCAGCCTTATTGTCTAACTCACTCGGAATCACAATCATATTCATTTTGTATGGGCTGACAATTGGTATCGGAAACAGCTAACTGTAACAGTCTTACAGAAACTGACATTTCAATCTGATGCAGAGTGTCAAAATAGGTCTGCAAATGCCCTGACAAAGGGCCAAGTTGTGCCAGTTAGTATCTATCTTAAGTTTTCATAATAGTAACATTTTATATGTCGCATTGCTAGCATGTTGGTCTAGCAGCTTTAGCTATCATGGCACTACATAGGTATTGGATATGTCTTGACTATTGATGGTTGTTGCTAAGGCAGCAATATTTAATGATTTAATGAAGTGTACATGTAGGGAAATATAAATTGATCAATGACATTAAAACAGTCTGGATAAAGCTCATAATTAGGCTTCCTAATGTGTTATATTGCATTTTATCACAACTTTACCAACATTGAACTAGACTAAACCACATTATTATAAGCGTAGGAGCAAGATGCAACTAGCACAACTAGAAGGAATACAGAACAGCAAACATCAATAACAGTAAAATACTTGAATAATTTAATACAAAATCTATATTGCACGCTATTTGAAGCACCTACGAATGTATAATCATTGAAGTAACGACGTAATTAGGAAAAAAATCGCGGCAAATGCAAAAACCGAGGTTTAAAACAAGAATACTCACCTGAAATTTCCTCGGCCGCGGCCTCCCCTGAAGCCGTTGCCTCCATCATCATCCTCGTACCCATCATCGTAGCTCACATCACCGTAATCCTTAGAAACATCCCCAATACCTTCGGCACCATCACCACCGCGGTTCACCACTTCGTTCATCACAGAGTCTTGCTGGTCAACATATTCGTCCTCCATAATGAATGTGGAAGTTAGATATTCACAAAACACATGTCCTCATACCGGATAAGTCTAATTCGGGCGAATTATTTCTATAACTCGCCACTCGCGGTGCAACAATACTGTCAGACACAAAATGGCGGACAATGGCGGACGGCTTGCGTAGGGTCGTGCAAGCGAATCGGTAATAAAAGTAACGGTTTTAGACAACTGCAATATAGAAAAAAAAAATCTAAAAAACATATTTTATTAATTTTATCCAAAGATAGTAGTATGGTACCTGTAGATGTATCACAAAAAAATGAACAATCAATTCGATACCTGGTACCTGTCATTCTAATGGTGGCATATCGTGTGTTAAAAAGAGATAACAATAGCTGAAAGCGTACGTCGTAAAACGCTGCGCGCCACTTAGTAAATACGAAACGTCATGTTTGTTACCAGCTGGTTAACAAATACTTCTGGAAAGAAAAGCTTTTTTTTAAATAAAAAACATAAATATGTGAAGTTTTGTTCCGTAAATCTGTTGTTTCCCAAGAATGGCTTGTATTGTTCCTGGTTGTAAAAGCAGAGTGGGTGTTTTGATGAAGAATAATAGGAACATATCATTTCACCGGTAAGTATTTTTGTGATTTTTTGAACATATTTTTATAAATACAAATCCTTATTTATGAAAAGTGAATCATTATACATTAATATACAGTCTAGCTTTGATTTATTCAAGTAAAAGCGGGAGTTCATTGTATTAATTGATAAAATTTAAACCAAAGCCAACCGGGATTTTGTTACTTTATAGAGTTGTGGCTGATCTTATTAAGAATATCGATAATCGAATATTTTTTGCCCATGGTAGCTACCAAACTGCTGTAGGGGAAATTAATATTCTGGCTCAAAGTCAACCAACAATAAGCCGCAATCTGGCAGCTGTTTGTCCTGTAATATTAGAAAGATTAACCCCACAGTGGATCAAGTTCCCAGTAACTAGACTGGAGAAAGAGAGGGCAGTGCAGGGCCTTATATAAAACTGCAACTTACAATTTACAAGCGGAAGTCTCTTTCTAACGAAAGGTGATTTTATTATTTATTAAGTATAATAAAACACGACCCAGGAGTTCCAAGACAATTTCCTCCAGGACAGTTTTTTTTATTATTATAAAGCATTGGCTACAAGGCTATCAGCTTAAACACGATGCCAGAAGCCATTTTCTCAATGTTGCCCATTCAAATTTAAGAAAATACGATCCCATACATTTTGTCAAATTTCATTCATTCATTCGTTCACTTATTTTTTTCAAGTAGCAACACGCTCAATTTAATTTAGAAATTTTAAGATACGGATAAAACCCGGCCAAATTTAGTCAGCTTGACATTCTGGAATAGCACTTTTTAAATCCGCCGTCTAAATTTGAACTAATAATTAGAAAATTTAGTTTTAGGCTATTTAGCCGATGTGCACGTAGAATCGCATCCATTGTTTTAGTATACATGAGAGCATCGTTGAGATGAACTGTTTATGTTTTATTAACCAGGTGCTTAATAATAAAAAATACAGAAATTACAGCCAATGTTACAGCCACAACCACAGGACACAACCTTGTAACTCGTGGTTATAGGGTTATATTATAGCATTCATTGTAGTAGCTCACAATAGTAGTTTATGCAACTGCTACATAATGAGTGTTTTAAGGCCTAATTATGTGGAGTTGCATACATTACTTTATCTACACACATATTATAAGTACTCTAAAATGGGTTCAGAAGCCGAAGGCATATATCCATTGAGATAGGAAAGTGGAGGCGCTATATTCTTCTATATGAAGCGTGACTTATACAAATATCTGCCATATCGACACATACATGTCAAACGGCATTTTATTTCTATTTAACTTACTGACAGCTGCATAAGAATAGGAGAGACAAACAGTATTTGTTGGTTACTAAATTTGGCAGCACTCTCTAAGTGACGTCACGAGTTTACGACAGCGTGGCAGGTGCCACCATGTTCCGTGCCAAATCATAGTACACAAATACGTAGTATCTCTTAGCAGTCTGTGTGCCAAATTTCGTGGTAGATGTGCTGTCAAACGGTAGCCGGCTCCGAATATATTTGCTGTTTTTGTGAGGATTACTCTAAGAAACGAGTTATCATGGTGTGCAGGGCTTTGTCTTTAATAGGACAATCATGCCCTAGTGCTGCGTCAGACAGTGTAGTGTTAAAAAAAGCATTAATCAACCTGAATTGACCCTTCAAAGGTTAGTAACCAGTTACCTTGAATAATTCGAATGTTTTATTGTATTTTGGCATGTATCGTAACATAATGATCTTATAAAATGAGTACGAACGTCTGTTTAAGTACGATTTGTTTTATTTTCCAATGATTTTATTTATTTCAACAGAAATAATTTGCATGATTTTGACATATTAGCTTATGCGGTGCTAAGTATCGATATAGGTATCGATGAAATTCTAAACATTGTTTGAATTTTTTTTTTCGTCAGATTTCCTGTGAATGAAACTGCCAAAAAGAAAAGGATTGGAATTGAAAATATAAACCCACGACATAAGACATGGTTTGTCTGCTCGATGCACTTCGACATGTCATGCTTCAACAGAACTCTTAATGTGACGAGATTGGTGACGTGACGGAGCAATTCAGGTAATTATTCGATCTAAACATATAAAATAAAACCGTGACTTACTGACTGACACACAAAGCACAGGCTGAACCAGATTTGAGATTTGGAAAAAATGTCCCTTGAGTAGGCTAGAGATAGAACTTAATATTCTTCTTTTTCAGTTTACTCGTGCCTGTCACCTGTGTTGCCTTGTACATCAAGTGTGAGGGTAAGGTAATGTCTGTAATCAAAATGATTATAGATTTGAGGTTTCGCTATCACGGAAAAAGAAGTTGTGAGTGTTGTGACAAAGTATCTTTCAGAAACTATTAGAAGTGAATAAAAACTTTGGAGATGCCTAAGACAAATGTTTTTTATTTTCACTTTTGTGGGTAGTAGGACCTTGTGCGAGGTCCGTCCCAACCACTACCACCATCTTGCTCGCTAATCCTGCCGCTAAGTAGCAGTGCTTGCACTGTTGTGTCCCGGTGTGGAGAGTAAGACAGCCAATGTAATTACGGGCACAAGAGGAATTCCATCTTAGCTCTCTAGGTTGGCAACACATATGCAAACCCATATACACACATGTCATAACTCCTCTATAATGCGTTCAAAAACCGTAGAAAATGTGAAATATCTGCAAAAACCAACATAATTTACAATAAAAAAACAGTCTATACGAAACGTCAGCTCGGTATGTTTACTCATCTATGATAAAAACAACAGTCAAATTCGTGACAGGTATGGATATGATAATGCCTTCTGCTTCTGAACGTGTCTTAGAGTACTTATAATGTGTGTAGATAAAAGTAATGTATGCCACTCTAGATAATTAGGCCTTAAAACACTCGTAATGTAACAGTTGCATAAACTACTATAGCGTAGATTTTATCGATATCGATATCTGCATACGTTTAACATTCCCAACCCTAGGAAAAGCAGCCATGTTACGTGCCAAATTTTAGTAGGTATGGACGCTAATTCTGTAGGTATCGCTGGTCCACTTGCTATTAGCTCTGTGCATATATCATACCCACACCTGGCCCTAAACTATGAAGTGCAATATGATTTAATACGAGAGCGAGCGGGACGATACGATACGAACTTCGATTTTCGAATTTCGTAGTCGTCCCCCTCTGTCACGAATTTGACTGTTTTTTTTTAATCATAGACAAACATACCGAGCTGACGTTTCGTAAACTGTTTTTTTTTTGTAAAAAAATAAATAAATATCACATTATACATGTCGGACTGAACTCGACTTATATACGTGAGTGATCCGTTTATTTCACTACGATTGTAAATTACGTTGGTCGTCAAATTCGATATCGTAATGACTATTACTTTACTGCAGGATCTGCTGGTGGTGGTGGTTGGCGGGGGAGGCGTCGTCGTGCTGCAATGCTGGTCATTTTCTACGGCTTCTGAACGCATTTTAGAGGACTTATGATATGTGTGTAGATAAAGTTTATTTCACTATGATTAAACCTCACGGCAGTTTCATATTAGGTAATAGTTCTTCATACCTAGTTGAAGTATTTATTTCAAAGAGCAAGTAGTTTGCAGTCTTGTTTCGGTCCTGTCAATCGCTGAAAGATTAACTGGCTGAGACATCTCGCTAATTTGATACGAGTATGTAGCTGTGCTGTCCTCAAGTTGTCCTGTCATCTGTTTATTTGTTGTTCTTTTTTTGGAGTTGTTTATTATAAAGCACATAATAAGTCAGTGTTTTATTTTCCGATTAAAAAATTCATCAAGGGCTGGAGATTAAGCATGCTACAAAGATAGACGGCAAAGATTAAGTTTTCCGTTAAAATCCTACTTTTTAATAGAAGTTTTTTTTCCGACTGTACTTTTTGTTGTATGTACTGTATTGTCACCCAACTTACACATCTCCATACCAAATTTCAAGTCGATGCCATTAAACCGTTGAAGAGTTCCCTCCTGTGGTGACGATAAAGTTTAATAAGTTACTCACCATATACTTACTCACCTAAATGAAGTTAATCGCATATGGAAAGTAACTATGGATTCTACAAGGAATGTTATTCAAAGCTATACATAGATTTAGCAGAATAAAATCACCGAATAGTTACTTACAAGTTAAGTTTTATTTTTATTACAGAGTGACAGATATTTAAGTAATAAAAATAATTCCGTTACACTTGCTCCGGCAACTAATATTAAACTTGTAAAACATCACTTTCCGCAGTCAATCCAATAAGTTTCCAAAGTTCTCAATATCTTTTCAACTTCAGACATTAAAACCGCGTCTTCTCATTCGATTTACAGTTGCCATCCAAACTCCTTAAGTTTATAGTTTTCGCTGTAGACATGCGGTTAAAAAAGCGCTTATACGATTCAGGGAAGCTCCACACTTGTGGCATTTCCACTTCATCACTTTTCTCCTTAATTTGAGGCTCAGCAGCATTACCAATTCTATTGATAGTCTGCGGCGTAGCTGACGAGAAGGCAGCTATCGCCATGTTGACTGGTGACGTGCGCTGATGGTATTTACGAGTCGTACTGTTGAAGGGGTAAGTTTTCGCTAATGTTGCATTGATGCCGTGCCAACGAGGCGGAGGAAGGGGCTTTTGTGCAGAATCGTCAGGACCGCTACTGATGATGTTGTGGGTTTCAACAGAAGTAGCTGGTTTCTTCGTGCAGTCAGGGCAAAAACATGCCGTTGCTGCCTCGGGAGCGGGAGACGAAATATTCTTAATACATTTCGGGGGTTCAGGAGGCTGCTCAGCAGAATCCTGGGGGCTCGTGGCTTGATCGGAACTCTCTGCGAGATTAGTCTCGCAAGCCGGGGCTTCTAAACATGGGACATGGTCTTCAGAAGTGGCAGGGTTTGAAGCGTAGTGGGAGTACTGATATGGCGTTGAATATTGACAAGATGATGCCCATGAGTTGTAATAGCCACATCCATAATTGCACCAAGAAGGATCGTATTGGTACTGCTGTGTGCTATTGTAGTTGTCCCAGCCATTTGCCTCGTAGTTATTGAAACAGGGTTCCGCGTAGTCAGGTACAGCAGCAAGCTGAGCTGCACAGCAGCAACAGTGGCAATGGCACTGGCCATATTGGCTAGAAGGTTGGTAAGAAGACTGGTAGCTATTATCCCAGCCGTGGTGGCAGCAGCCGCAGCCGCAGCCGTGAGTATACTCAGAATTAACCGGCGTGCTTCCGCTGTTGCAGCAGTCGACAGGAGCTGCATTAGAACAGAGCACAGTGCCGATACACGCTTGAGATGGATTCCGCAGGGCCTCGGGACTGCAAGGGGCGTAGAAAGTCTGCCCTGAGTTGGTGTTAGAATTTGGAGCAGCACAACAGCAGCAGAGGCCGCAGGGGCCATAGGGGCCCCATCTACGACAGGATCCGCAGCCGCATTGTCTCCCGATCTGGCAATACCCCCCACAAGACGGGCAGGTAGGAAAGCAGTTGGGATTAGGTGGCGCCATACCGCCGTGACTGCCGGGGCAAATAGGTCCGTTACAGGGACGAGGAGTATCGAAAGTAACTTGGTAGCAGCCGTCAGAACAATGACTGCATTTACACGGAGTGTCGAATGGAAAGCCGCCGGGAGGACACGGGGGGCAAGCCAATGCGCTAAAGATATCTTGGAGTCTAAGCCAGGCAGTATCCTTGCCAATGACACTGTCGGAAGCAGAGCTACATAAAGAAGTGTGGGGCAACGAGGTGTACGGGAACAGGAAATGAGACAGCATTTGCTGCATATCATGGTAAGTAACATTCTTGGGTTTTTGTTGCTTTGGCAGGATTATGGCTGATGGTGGCTGTAGCTTGTTCTCGTTCGTAGCTGATTCCTCGTGGCCTCTCGGCTCAGAGAGGTCAGGACAGGACGCAGTACCGAGAGCACCCTTGCAACAGCACCTCTGCTTGGTCTCCGCTTCCGGTTTCTTCAAAGACGCCTTCTCTATCTTGAAGGACGGCATTCGGAACACAGCCTTTAAGTGATTTCGAAAGCTCTTCGTCATGGAAACGGCTGAAAGGATGAGTGCTATTTGAGGAGTTAACTTTTAAATGGTGAAAAAAATGGCTATGGATAGTGAATATAAATGTAACACTGTCCATTGTAAGCCGTGATAGCCTAGGGGTTTGAACTATGGCCTCTCAAGCAGAGGGTCGTGGGTTCGAACCCAGTGTTTTTCGGTCGAATTGTGCAAAATTAAATTTGTAATTTATCACGAGCTTATCGGTGAAGGAAGACATCGTGAGGAAAACCTGCGAAGCAATTTAATAATATGTGTGTAACGTTCCCAATCCGCTTGCGTGGGAACTCTAACACAAGCCCTCTCATTCTGAGAGGAAGCCTGTGCCAAGCTGCGAAACGTAAAAAAAGCTGGTGATCGTATTAATTAACAAAGTTCCACATACTCCCCAAACTACCTGATTGCGACGTCATTGACATGTTTGTCAAAGTTCTAATAATAAACAATACATATAATTAATTTTGTTATTGTTGTAACTTGTGTTTTATCCTGTTTTTGTACAATAAAGTGTTTACTTACTTACTTACTTAATTTATATATTGTATTAATATTGTTTTATTACTTTTTATATGAATATTGTAAAAGCCTACCCTGAGATTGTAATAAATATACGGAAATAACTATACATATACAAAAGGCTCCTACAGATGGCGCTTTGGTGTTAAGCAGAGGTCTAAGTGCCATACGAAATAAATGATTCGGAGACCTCTCCATAGTGAAACTACTTAACTGCAGCAGGATTACTATTTTAAAAGAATGAAACATTTTTAACATGAAATTACCGTAAGACTGTTCCGTCATAATGAAATAAAAACGGGTCACTCACGTGTCACGTGTATAAGTCGAGTTTAGCCCTACATGTTTCGGACAATTCGTAGTTCTTCCTCTAGGTCTGGGTCGTTGTATGCCGCTGTCAGCTGCGCCTAGTAGTCGAGCGAGCAGAGCCGCGGCGCGCAGTGGAAAGACTACGAATTAGTCCAAAACATGTCGGGCTAAACTCGACTCATATACGTGAGTGATCCGTTTTTATTTCATTAGTTCTAATGAAATAAACTTTGTCGGTCTTTTTGATTTAATCATCCATGGTATTGGTTCTTGATGCCATTTTCTCGAGACGTGGTGATTATATTCTTGTGACGCCCTGACGATAGTAAAGATTTGCTATTGGTTCAATTTTATGGAAGGTTCTGTAGCCCGTAATTTACAATGAAAAAAAACAGAGGGTTTACTATTTTCAAGGATACTTACAAAGCTTATTCTGCATACATGCATTACATACATTACATACTACATACATTAAGAAATACTTTTACAAACCCTAGCCGCTTCAATACAGACTATTTGTGCAGCCATAAGCCAATATGGAACTCTTTCACAATAAAACACTTAACGCATTAACTGCCGGCAACGTATATATGTGTTTTCCTGATTTTCACCCAGTGCCTCTGTCGCCATTTTACAGGTAATTTTAACGCACATGTGCGTTTGCGGCACCTGAAAAACTCTCAGCACGGGCAGAGAGGGCATGATAATGCCTGACAAAGTCCAATGAAAAAGTTACTAAGTGGTTAATTCAAATGGTTCGACATGGTTTATGACCTAGACATAAGATTGCTTTTTGCCTGACATGCGGAAAAATTTTTTTCACTAAGATCTAACCAAGGACGATAAAACCGAGAGGACTGCCAATGACTGTACAATGTCGCGTTCCTGTAAAATAATTAGCCTGCTGTAGCTAGTTTCACTATAGAGAAGGTCTATGTACCATTCATCTTGTATGACACTTAGACCTCTGGCTAACACAATTCTATGAACTGAAAGAAAAAACTAATTCAGATGGCGCTATTGTGTTAGCCAGTGGTCTAAATGTCATACCAAATTAATGGTACAGAGACCCCTCCGTAGTAAAACTAGCTACAGCAGGCTTATTATTTCAAAGGAACGCCACATCGTATAGGGGCATTTTCAGAAAACTGTGCACCCTTAACTTTTTTTGAATAACCTAACAAATTTTGGATTATTTCTGCTCAGAATCACGAGGACTATCTATTTAAATAATAAAAAAAATTGACCCCAATTTTTTTGTCAGTTTTGTGACGCGTTTTTACATACATTCTGTATGGACCGTCACAAAACTGACAAATAAATTTTCTATGGAAAAATTTAGAACAATTTTGAAAAAAGGGTACACAGTTTTTTGAAAATGCCCATAGACACTGGCAGTCCTCTTGGTTTTATGGTCCTTGAGTTCAAATTAAATAATGATGCACTGTAACACATTCGCTGCCGGCTGTCAGGCACGAAACTTCATCAGGTGCCGCGGACGCACATGTGCGTTCACATACATGTAAAGCAGTGTGACAGCGGCACTGGGCGAAAGTCACCAAAAAGCATATATGCGTGGCCGGCAGTGAAAGCGTTAATTACAAGACTATAGGTTGCTATTTCACGTTGCAGTACGAGCAATTTATGTCGGCACACCACATCTTTAGGCGTTCTTGGCGTCAAAGGGTTTATCACACTGGCGATTTGCTAGCGAGTTTTATATTGAGGCGATCACGCAACGTGTCCGCCGCGAGTGATATTAGTAGAGTTGGGATGTTTAGTGGCAAATTAAGAAAATAGTATAGTGGAGTCGTTATTATACATACTTTTATGATTGAATGAATGAATGAATGATTTGTAATAATTAAATTTTAAAAAATGCACAAATTGTACAAAAAGGCAGGTTGGTCGCCACAATTCATTTGGTGTTTAGTACTAAGGTAGTTTATTTCATTACGGTTTTTTTTATCTGCGTACGTCTACCTACTGCACAAGCTGAACAATTTACTACTTATAAACTATAGCAATGCCTCAAAAAAGGGTATTTAAAACGGACTATTGCTAAGTATTTTATATGACTACTAGCTGTTGCCCGCAACTTCGTCCGCGTAGATTTCGATTATCGCTATCCCGTGGGAACTATACAATTTTCCCGAATAAAAAGTAGCCTATGTTATTCCTCAATATTCAAACTATCTTCTTACCAAATTTCATCTAGATTGGTGCAGCGGTTTTTCCGTGAAGAGATAACAAACAGACGTCTGTCTGTAGCAAGAGATGTCGAGAGACAGAGTTACTTTCGCATTTATAATATTAGTTAGGACTAATGATGGGGTTTGGCCGTACGGCTACTCCATCGCTGAAGCCGAATAATTTGGCAACTGGTTTGAATTTGTGTCGGGTGCCGCAAATGCACATGCTTGTATTGTATAGTATTGTTTTCTTCTTTATATACAACTTCTTCATAATATGGTTCTATTCACCGCAGAATTGCTGACAATTGAGAATCCATTTATAGCTGGTAAAATTCGAAATATTAATGAAATATGATTTATATATGAGTTGTCTTAACCGACAAAATAATAACACCATAGAGATTTAAGTTAATTTGAATGGACTTTTTAGTCAACGACAAAGGTAAAATATTTGTTTGATGAACTGATCGGATGATTGATACCCTTGGTCGTCGTAGATAACCAAGTTTGATAACTGGTATTCTACTAGGAAAAATTATTCTTTCTAGTTAACTCGGTTATCAAATGAAAATATTTTTTCCTTGTAGAAAACCGTTCTTTTATTTGGTTTTCTACGACGGAGACACTTTTCTTCCTAGCTAACTCGGTTATCAAATGGAAATATTTTTTCCTCGTAGAAAATTCTCTTTATTGCATCAATAAAATTCCATAATTATAAATTAAATGACAAATAAAACTGTTTCTTCTTAAAATGAACTGAAAAAACCGGCCAAGTGCGAGTCAGATTAATAAAACCAAATAAAATAACGGTTTTCTATGAGGAAAAAATATTCCCATTTGATAACTGAGTTAGCTAGGAAGAAAAGTGTCTTCGTCGTAGAAAACCAAATAAAAGAACGGTTTTCTACGAGGAAAAAATATTCCCATTTGATAACCGAGTTAGCTGGGAAGAAAAGTGTCTTCTTCGTAGAAAACCAAATAAAATAATGGTTTTCTACGAGGAGAAAAATATTCCCATTTGATAACCGAGTTACCTGGGAAGAAAAGTGTCTTCTTCGTAGAAAACCAAATAAAATAATGGTTTTCTACGATGAGAAAAATATTCCCATTTGATAACCGAGTTAATTAGAAGGAATTATTTTTCCTAGTAGAATACCAGTTATCAAACTTGGTTATCTACAAGGAACAAGGGGATTGATAGCTTTTGAAAGTGGAAAATTGACAATTCGAGTCTTAAAATTATTTACTTAATGGCAATATTTTACGCAAAATTTACATAACTTGAGCTAAGTTTTTTACCATTCAGTCATTCATTCAATTACAAAAAGTACATAATGACGGCTCCACTGCATTAACTGTCCAAAAATGACACAAAATTCCTAACCCTAGATATTAGTATTAAGTCCTCGCTCGCAAATCGCTAGTGTGGTGAGACTAAGAACCAAATGTAAAGAGCCAAAGTTGAAGGCCTTTCAACACCAACGACGCATACAAAAGCTGTCATCCACACGCCAAAGAAGGATAGCATTTAGCTTCTTGCATGAAAGCGGTTTGGCGTATCAATTAGTGCTTTGAAATTTGTCCTAGCGTCGGAAAGGTTAAAACCAGTGTTTTATCTCGTGCAGACCGTCTTCATTTTCCCACGTAGCCTTCACTGGACCCACGGCACAAATGCTCTTACCATTGCTCTTACTATTTTCTTTCGACGACAATGAGACAACGTCGTCGGAGCTCCCTATTCCATTTAGCACGCTTAGCGCAACTTTAACCTATCCCAATCTTGTAAATAGATTCATAGCCGTCGCATGGTAAATGTACTATAGGTTATTTCAATTCCCAATGACTCAACTAGTTGAGCAGATTAGTTGTACCGTGTGTCAGAGACTGACAGGACACCTATAGTTAATTTGCTCAGCTGCCTTGCCTTGTGATGAACGTGACTCAGGATAAAGAGGCGAGGTAGCATAATAAGGTTCCCACCTTAAGCATTCATCAATACTTCATTAATTTCGATTCAATCTATATTGTGTAGTAATGCTATAGAGCATTGTACCATATGTGGAACAAGAGGCGTTACAGGTTGTAGTATTGAATGCTTGTGCTGGTAATCTTACCAAAGGGCTATTAGACGTGCTACGTTCAGACTCCATTGTAACTGCCAACTGCTGACTGCCCATACCGTTCCGTTCCATTACAGCTAGCAAAACTGCACTCTAGCTGCGATCAAAATTTTGGACAGCCTGCAATTTGCAGTGACAACGCAGTCTTGAGTGCGGCATGGCTGAAACGGCCCTAATGAAGTACTAAATAATAAGACCTAACACCATCATATTTAAATTACCTAGTTCCTAATTAAACAGCAGCGAATACGCAGCGGGTGTAGCGTTGCTAGAGGTATTATAAATATACGTTATTAGTTATATTTTCACAAAATAATGCCACTTATCTGCATTGTAGCTACTAAACAACAGTGGCTCTGGAGTTACCCAATCGATAAGACGATCGAAGCTTCAAAAACCTATGATAGTTTACGACCGCGAATCGCAGCCCGAAAAGCTAACACTAAGGTACCTGGGGTCTAACTCATCTAAGCTACAAGAAGGCATTGTGCCACGAGCCATTCCATTGTGCCTAGGATATCAAAAAAATAACTTCACAAGGTTGCGATTCGTGTAACAATAGAAAAGCTAATGAAACTATTAAGTACGATGGATTGTGTTTATTGCTTAAAGTTAGATATTAACGTGCTAGTGCTAGTTGGTAACATTTTGATATTTCAAGTCAGAGTTCTATTTCTATCTCGTGTTGTGGCCTCGTACAGCTTAATTCCGAATCGTCAAAGGAGCCGCAACACCACGAAGCAAAAATATAACTCCAGTTTTAAGTTCTTAAATATTTCAACAGCACGAGAGTATTAAGGCCTACTGCATGAAATGTTTACACCAGTGGCTCATTTAAGGGCCAAAATAATTGACCCCATATCAGGAAATATGGGGTATTGCCGTAGGTCTTAAATTTACATCACTGGTTACAAAAATATACAGAGTTTTAAGAGTCGTAAGGCCTGAACTGGGCTAAGGGGGTCGTGCGATAGAACTTTGTCGGGACTGGTCTGCTGTTCTGGGTTTTAGACTTGGGCTTATCGAGAACCTTCCAAACGTACTGTTGCTTGCTAGTGTGCTTATGACGAATAGGAGAAGACGTTTTAGGCGCCACGAAGTCGGTAGCACAACGACTGTACTTCCGAGTGGGAGGGGTATTCAATCTGGGATAGTAGTGAAATTTGGATGAATCCTGGCTGGACGAGGAGCGAGCTGTCTCGGATGCCTTGGGCGAGAACTTCTTCTCAAAAGACGACATACCATCATCTTGTTTAGAAAAAGCTGCAGCCTTGGCACCCATGGCCACGCTTGAAGAATTGAATGGGAAAAACTTAGAAAGACCTGGTGGACGGGGTTTCTTCGAAGGATCGTCAGATTGTTGAGGAGCGCTACTCGCGTTCGTAGAGTTCTCCAGGGGCACTTCAACTTGACATGGGGGAGCTGACGGCATGCCCTGCATGCCCTGCAAGGGCAGACCACCCTGCATGAAAGCAGCAGCGGCTGCCGGAGTGATGCAACAGGAGCAACAACTGGCCGGACAGCACTGAGGTGGCACACAGGTGCTCGAAACAGGAACACATTTGCCAGAAACGTGATACGGCCCACAGAACCAGGTGCCGTAAGGATAGTAGTAGTACCCAGTCATGTATTGAAGGCACTGGGGCGCGTGGTTGCCCCCGGGGGGTGGCAGGCAGGTGCCGCACGGGTTGCACGGCGATCCGCAAGGGGGAGTCCTGAAACCACAGCAAGGAGCGCAGCACGGCGTGCACGGCCTGCACGGCCCGCACGGACCACAGCACGACGCGTTGCTCATAAACCCGCGCTTAGCGATCGCGAAGCCAGCGCGCGAGTTCAGGAACGAAACAGCGTTAAGAACAGCTAGGGGGGATGATAGAGGGTATTTCGAGAGGGGGTTACTGTCGAGACAAATACGCCTAGTCCTGGGAAGGCTGGAGTGGCGCGGGACGAAGGGCCGGGTGCGCGGAACCGCGGCGAGTTCGGGGCACGACATGCAGCGGCGGAGGGCGTGCGGGCGCCCCGTTCCGCGGCCTCGCGGCAGCTGCAGCTGCTTCGTCTTGCACTTCATTTGACCCAGCGGCTTGAGCATCGCGGCATCCTTCAGGCTGCGTCTAAACACTCCCGCCGCTGCAAAGTATTGTTACGCTATTGACCTCGATTAAAGCTCGAAAAAAAAACAAATAGTGCTACGGACCTTGGCATTCTTAGAGCTATCAAAATCAAAAATGGTGGATTGGATCAACATAATTTATTCATATTTTGTTCATGATTAATGAAACTGCTAATTGATTACATCGAAACATCTTAATTATTTGGATTGCCTAAGTATTTTGTCACGTTACGGTTTTGGCAGCGCTTTTCGCGGCGCACGTCACGACACCTTGACGGTCCGGAATTTCTTTGTCAATCTTCTTTTCTTCCGTCATGTTTACATCTGCCTTCACGGGCTCTGACGGCGGCTCGCTAGAGCATTGTACGCAGGCACCGCACTGGCACTTCTTTGGTGGCGCTTTGGGGGGGCACGGGCACGGGCAGCAGGGCCCGCAAGGTCCGCAGGGCCCGCAAGGTCCGCATGGACCGCACGGGCCACACGGGCAGGGGCAGCGGCACGGCCCACAAGGCCCGCAAGGTCCACATGGCCCGCAGGGACCACACGGGCCGCACGGGCCGCAAGGCCCGCAGGGGCCGCAAGGCCCACAAGGGCACCGAGGTCCACATGGCCCGCAAGGTCCACATGGTCCACATGGCCCGCACGGGTAGCCGCATGGGCCACAAGGCCCGCAAGGCCCGCAGGGCCCACAAGGCCCGCAGGGCCCACAAGGCCCGCAAGGTCCGCAGGGTCCGCAAGGTCCGCAAGGTCCGCAGGCGGGGCAAGGACAGGAGCAGCGCGAGTCCTTCTTGCTGTCCTTCGCGTCCTTCGCATAGTAGCGCACCAATAGAGCTTCGTCCCCGCAGCACAGTAGTGACGTCCTTCCGAAGCAACAAGGACCG
This sequence comes from Clepsis dumicolana, assembly GCA_963691665.1. Lineage (NCBI taxonomy): Eukaryota > Metazoa > Arthropoda > Insecta > Lepidoptera > Tortricidae > Clepsis > Clepsis dumicolana. Next base: position 1,244,674 of record OY829530.1, read on the forward strand.
AACGCAGAGGCGCTACCGCGGGTCGCTACTGCAAAGGAGATCCATGCTATATACTCGTCATCAACGCTGGCTGGTGACTCATGCTATTCAGAAGAACGAGGTGCGTCTCGACGAGTCATATAGCTTGGAAATCCTTCGGCGGCGACCACCGTTCTCCGAAATAACACCCCACCAGCGGCAAGCGTGAACCGTAAATAAAAGTTAAAAACACACTCATGCCAAGTCTACGAAAGTAATATGTACTAAGTTAAAAACAAGCAACAGGTACTAGAAAATAGGCCACCGAAGACTTGAGATGGTTGTGCAAAAAAGTCAAATAAATGCCAATCGGTTGACATGACTAGTGTCACGATGCGTTCTTTTTTCAAATTTTAGAAACAGCTACAAAATTTTGCCACCAAACTTCTCACAAGCTACTACTGGCTCTGAATGAAACTACAAACCCACTCACTCGTAAAATAAAACAAGTACCTACTACAGAACAACAACTAAATACTCGACACGTTAACAGTTTTTAAAGGTGTTAAGGAACCCTTTTTGTCACTTTGTACTAAACAAGTACCTTCAGACTTGAGACCGTGAACTGTGAACGTGTTAAACCCAAAACTAATGTCAAATCCCAAATAAACCAAATAGTGATGCAACTAACACATCGAATATTTACCGGTTTTCAACCAGCAACACTACCACGAAATATTTACGCTAGTAAGTAACTAATACAAAAGGGCAGCTGATTTGAGAAAAGTCGCGAAACTAAATTAATTTATATTTACACAAATTAGAATAAAAACGACATTTGTTAACTTACCTAGAGGTGTTGGGCTATTTTTGTTGGCTGTTGTGGCTAGGGTGCGCCCTTTAATGCATTTCAACAATGATACGTTCCTGGGCAAAACCGCCTTCCTCAAAACTAGAGCCATGTCTATGAGTTTGATAAAAGTTTTAATTTTACTGTTTTTTTGCCAGATTCACTTGTAAATTTTCATATTTCCGGACTATTTCACTATTGAATTTTGGCCATGGTAGGAGCTAATGGTGACGGACAGGTTCCCCTGACAAAAGCTTGTGGTATTTGATTTAGATTTGGAACCTTTCTTTGGAATTCTTCTTTTTTACTTCTTTGCTTTTAAATTTTAAAAATATCGGCCAGTGTGGCGTATTTTTCTCCTCGAAATCCTCTTTGATTCACGTGAAAGAGGTTTGAAAGGTCTCGTACTTATTTCACGTCGACGGCAAAACCGTGTCCGTCAACGGGGAAACAGTGGACATCTTTACGTTGTAAAAGTTGTAGTTTAAATACACATACACCGGGCTTACGGGTGTCTATGGGCAGTGGTGGTCACTTACCATCAGGTGACCCACTTGCTCGTTTGCCTTCCTTGTTGTATATAAAAAAAACATGTTTTGTGCAACGTAATAATAACATAAAGGAGGCTTCATAATTTTGTACATTGTATAATAAGGGCTCTAGTAGTTGGTCGGAATCGTAAGAAAGTACAATGTTTTTTATAATACAGTTGCTCAAAAAGTGGTACTTTTTGTGGCTACGTACCTACCTTCCGTGCGGAAAGTTGGATTTTTCTCACTAGTGCTTTTTACTTTTCCAAGGCGCCGGCGGCACTTTGCCGCCTTCCTCCACCGCGGGGCACAGTATACATAATAGCACAGAATACATTTAATATAATAGTAGAAGCAACCGCGGGCGCCGGCGGGTAGAGGTTTGTTAAGCTCATACCGGCCCACACCGCCGCATTATCATTGTAGGTATTTGTAAATATACTAAAAAACGTTGTTTGTTACACGTGCGGAAGTCTGTCTAGATCCTCGCCTCGGGACTCGTGCAAAATGACATACTTACTTTCCGCACTAATATCAAAAAGTACTATTTCATCACACTTGCGAGGAAACTTGTCACACGCCATTACAGCTCTTGGGTATTATGAAACGTGACGCGCTGATGAAATACGAAAAAATGTCCGACGGTTTTATTCAGGGTGTGTGTTGTGTCAGTTGTGTGTGCAAGTGTGAGGACTGGTGATAGATCTTGTTTGCGTCTATTCTATTCTATTATTAACTCCCGACGAAAAAGAGGAGTGTTATAAGTTTAACCTGTGTATCTGTGTGTCTGTGTATCTGTGTATCTATCTGTGGCATCGTAGCTCGTAAATGTAGACGGATTTGGACGCGGCTTTTTTTAAACGAAAGCTAGTTTAATCGAGATGGTTCTTAGCTTAGTTTAATAAAAATCGGTTTACCCGTTATTGAAATATTGAACTTTGAAATGACGATGTCGGGGGTGTTTCAACTTTTCTAAGTTGGTTAGGTTATTAGTTACCTAATTGTTGTTGCAGTCGGGTTTTTAACAGACTTCAAAAAAGGAGGAGGTTCTACGTTCCCCTGTATGTAATTTTTTTTTCCTTGGTGGCAAAAAGGCTTAGGGTCAATGTCAGTTTCTTGTCGACGCCGGTCCAAGGATTCGGTCCCAAATTTATTTCTAACGTTACGGTATGTCGTCGCACTCGCAACCGTGCAATGGAAAAGTATAATGGACACTCGGACTCACTTGTTATTCTCAAATAGACTTAGAAAAAGAATGCCAGTAGACTGCTAGCAAGCGTGTCACCGAAAAGAACCAAAGATAAAGTTAGTACATAGTTTTTGAGGTTTTAAAGCAAAAATACCAGAATTATAAATACTTCTTGATCGGGGTACTGAATAACCTAACCAACTTAGAAAAGTTGCAAAACCCGGACTTTGTTATTTCAAAGTTCAGTATTTCAAAAACGGGTTAACCGATTTCAATTAAACATAGCTAAGAACCACCTTGATTAAACTAGCTTTCGATTAAAAAAAATCGCATGGAAATCGGTAAATCCCAATCCAATCAGGTTGGCTGGTAGAGATCCCTTATAGGGATAAGGCCGCCTTTGTATTTTAATTTGTGTTTTTTTTTATTGTGTTTGTATCCTGTTTTTTTAGTACAATAAAGTGTTTACTTACTTACTTACTTAAATCCATTTGGGAGCTATAATGCCACAGACAGACAGATGCACAGCTCAAACTTAGAACACCTCTTTTTCGTCAGGGGTTAGCATGCAAGCATACCTTTAACTAGCACTACAGCACTTCTATAGCAAAAGAAGAAGAACAAAATTAATTATTATTTTATTCCCTAAAACATACGTATACGTAAATAAGTAGGTTAAGGGCAAATAAAACTGTTATTTATAAACAAAATCATTATCTTTCTACTTCATATAGAACCTAATTAAATAATTATGTCACTAAATATACCCGGCTTGAACCGCGTGGGTATCGATATTATACATTTTAGACACAAGAAAAAGTCTCGATCGCGTTAGCGTTACAGTAAGTACCTACCACTAAATGGGTCAATCAACATTTCTTTGCCACTCGTTGCCATGGAGATGTCCCCTGGGTAACTCGTCTAAAATAACATGTTCTTAGGCACCATTCCATCAAACGTTAGGTAGGAGTTTCGACAGTTAGGTACCTATATGCCAATTCCTTCATGCTTTATCTCCTCAGCATATAAATCCTCGCTTTCGGGGGAGTGGTGCATTTGGAAATCTTGTTTCAGACGAGCGACCCAGGAGACATATCTGATCTCATCTCTATGTCCCTATCTATGTGTCTATGATGTAACTCATCAAAACTATGATTTTCTAGGACCCCACTCCCCCGAAAGTCAGGATTTGCATGCTTAGGAGATCAAGCATGATGGAATTGGCATATAACTGTCGAAACTAGTAACGTTTAAGTGCTGCCTTAAGTGGTGCCTTAGAAAGTCTTATTTTAGACGTGTGACCCAGGGGACATCTCCATGGCAACGAGTGGCAAAGAAAAGTTGATTAACCCAAATGCAATCGAGACGTTTTCTTTTGTCAAAATTTAATAAGTACTTAGCAATTTGTTGATCAGGTACTCGGGTGTCCCGCCTCAATGACACTTACAAACTGTAACGAGTCTAGTCACTTGAATAAATTAATACATAAATTATTAGATGCCTGGTGACGAATTTTATTGTATTGTTTTAGATAATAAGTATTATAATATTATGTATTTCTTATTTCTTTGTACGCTGCTAACATAGTTTTTAAGTTGTTAATGTATTAGTAACAAATTGGATCTTTGGTCTGAAATAAAAATATTGAATTGAATTGAATTAGATACAATTACTGCATGAAGCCATACATTATTCGTCGCAAACGAATGAGAACTACCGCGCGTCAAAAATCAGTATCCACCAATCACAGGCCAGTAGCTTGTCTCTCATTGGTGGAGAATGACACAGAACGACAGACTTCACTCGACAGCTAGCGGTTTTTTGACTCGCAACAGGGGGACTACTACGAAATTCGAAAATCGAAGTTCGTATCGTATCGTCCCGCTCACTCTCGCATTAAAATAATATTAGCGTGAGCGGGACGGCATGACACGAAGTTCGAATTTTGCACTTCGAAGTATAGGGCCAACTCTCTCGAGTTAATTTATCCAAGAGTGTATCCAACGCCTCTAGGGCTCCACCCTTCAGTCATTATCGTTGTCAATATCCTGGTTGTCGTCGTGAGTCTGCTGCTGCTGACTGGGGCCGCTGGGGCCGCTGGGGCCACTGGGGTCACTGGGGCCGCTGGGGCCACTGGGGTCGCGGGGCTCCTCGCCGGAGGTGCCCGAGGCGCCGGCCGCGAGGAACGGCGAGCACGAGAGGCAGCAGGACGCGAGGCAGGCCGTGAGCGTGCCCATCACACCCATGGCGGCGCCCTGCGCCATCGCGCCGCCCGCCCCGCCGCGCCCCGCGCCCGCCCCGTACGGACCTGAGCAACGGGATTATTAGATTTTTTTTTAATAAATACTTAAACTAATACTTACTGGCTCTGTGAGCTGTGGACGTCGCGATCGATTGCTGTTGCTTTTTATTAAAAACTTTCGTAAAACTAAACAGACAAAAGAAATCTATGTATTTATCGAATGACTATGAAGCTTGAGGTCCCGGGTTCAAATCCCGGTCGGGGCAGATGTTTGTATGATGAATACGAATGTTTGTTCTCGGGTCTTGGATGTTTAATATGTATATAAGTATGTATTTTTTATCTATATAAGTATGTTTATCCGTTGCCTAGTACCCATAGTACAGGCTTTGCCTAGTTTGGGACTAGGTCAATTGGTGTCAATTTGTCCCATGATATTTATATTATTTATTTATTTTATTTACCTCTTTACAAAATTTTACGAGAATCGGTTGAGAAATGCGATCGGTTCACTAATGTTTTACCGACAAACGTTTTCTCGTCCTTGGACTGAAATACGAGTATGTTTCATTATCAGTAGCAGGGATGTCGCGGATGCAGATTTTTTGACATCCGCAGATGCGGATGCAGATATTTTAAGGTTCACATCCGCGGATGCGTATTCGGTTGCGGATTTCCGGTTAGGTACATTAACAAACAAAAAAAAGTATTTTAAAATCGGTCCGACTACCTTCGCGAATATCCGCAGCACCCCTGACCTGTTTTTAACCCCCGACCGAAAAAGTGGGGCGTTAAAAGTTTAACATGTGTATCTGTGTGTCTATGCATCTGTGTCTCTGTCTGTGGCATCATAGCTCCCAAACGGATGGACCGATTTCCAAGCGATTTTTTTTAAATCGAAAGCTAGTTTAATCGAGATGGTTCTTAGCCAACTTTCATTAAAATCGGAAAACCCGTTTCTGAAACATTTAACTTTGAAATGACAATGTCGGGGGTTTTCAACTTTTCTAAGTTGGTTATAATCCTGTTAGTATAGTGATCCGTTTATTGTCACGGTAGTTTAATATTAAATAGAGTTACCTTCACCTTGTTGATGGTAGGCGCCCGGCGGGGGGTACCCGTGCCCGTACCCAGGGGGCGGGGGCCCGTAGCCCCCTGGCGGAGGCGGGTAGCCCCCCGGCGGCGGGTAGCCCCCTGGAGGAGGGTAACCCCCTTGCGGCGGGTAGCCCCCTGGAGGAGGGTAACCCCCTTGCGGCGGGTAGCCCCCTGGAGGAGGGTAACCCCCTTGCGGCGGGCAGCCCCCTGGTGGGGGGTAACCTCCCTGCGGGGGATATCCCCCTGGAGGGGGACCTGAAAACTTGAACTTTTTAGTCGTTTTTTTATTGAAGTAATATTTTAATTAGGACGTGACTCGAAAAAAATCATCATAGACAACTAACGGGGCTACCTTGTGGGTACGGCTGGTGGGGCTGGCCGGACGGTGTCTCAGGCTTCTTGGAGTAGGGCTCCGTCGGGCCTCCGGGCCTGTCCGGGTCCTGCTGCGCCAGCACGAGCGGCGGCGCCGACTTGCTGCTCTTCACCTGGGCAACACAAAAAATCCGAAGGTTAATTTCTACGAATACATAAGTAATATACATCACTTGTCCGAATTTTCTAAATCCGAAAGCTATTTCGACGCAAAAAGAGGGGTGTTATGAGTTTGACCGCTGTAGATGTGTGTCTGTGTTTCTGTGCTGGGGTGCCCTCTTTTTGTATTTAGTAGGCCCTCCGTACGGCACCCGACTGCGATATAGTTAACTAGTTTCTAATTAAAGGGCCAGGCTTTTGTTGTTTTTTTTTCTGATAAAGGAAAACTTCAGTGCAGATGGGTCAATCAACTTTTCGTTGCCACTCGTTGTCATCGAGATGTCCCCTGGGTAATACAGCAAATTATGATTTTCTAAGACCCCACTCCCCTGAAAGTCGTAATTTGCATGTTTAGGAGATGAAGCATGAAATAATTGGTATATAACTGTAGAAACTCCTAACGTTTGATGGAGTGGTGCCTTAGAAAGTCTTATTTTAGAAGAGTGACCAGGGGACATCTCCATGGCAACAAGTGGCAAAAAAAAGTTGATTGACCCAGATGTATAGTTAGGTTAGCTAGTGTAGAAAGCACGGGTTCGGTTTGTTTTAACATTCGGAGTAACGAAAATTCGAACAAATGATGCATTCGGACTAATGAACCTTCGAAGTTATGTAGGGGGTACCTAGTGAAATAAACGGATCACTCACGTATATCAGTCGAGTATAGCCCGACGTAAACTGCGCGCCGCGGCTCTGCTCGCGCGACTGCTCGGCTCAGCTGACAGCGGATCACAACTACCCTCGTTATCATCGTCATTTTTATTATTGTCAAAAGTAGGGCCGCGGCGCGCAGTTTACGTCTCGCCACCGGCGTGGCGTGTGCTCCTAGAAGAAGGACTACGGATTAGTCCGAAACATGTCAGGCTATACTCGACTGATATACGCGAGTGATCCGTTTATTTCACTATGATTGAATCTCATGGTAGTTTCATGTTAAAAATAGAGGGTACCTGCTGGATGGCTGCCTTCACCCGGTCCGCCTCGTCCCGACCCTGGGCTAAGCTAATCACCGTGGGCATCGAGTGCACTATCAGGGCCTGCTGTTTGACCACCGTCTGTACCGAAGTGGCGGAGTCCTCTGGAACTAAAAGAATAAATAAAAATTTAAAAACCTCCAGCGTATAAACAAACCTATAGAAAATATGAGAAGGACTCCAATAGAGAGATCTCTCTCCAGGCAGATGTTACGACTGGGGACCGAAGTACATTGGAAGAGAGTTGAAAGTTGTATTTATGCAACCGACTTCAGAAACTTCGTCAGCGCGATGTAGAACAGAAACTGCGAAGAACGTTCGATGACTAGATGGCGCTAGGAGTCGTTAGAAAGTCGTAAGTTGGTACTGCTACTGGATGACAGAATGGCGCCAGGTCGCCACAAAAGCAAAAAAAATTTTTTTTTGTTCTGATCCTGCCGCTCCTTTAATTAGGAACTATGTTTACTATTGCCCAGCCTGGTGCCGTCTTTTTATCGTCGCAAAAAGAGGGGCGTCTTAGGTTATAAGTTTGATCGCAATGTGTGTCTGTCTGTGGCACCGTAGCTCCTAAACGGTTGAACCGATTTGAATGCGGTTATCTTTATTTGAAAGCAGGTTTTCCAGCGATTGTTTTCAGATATGTTTGATCAAAATAAAATGTCGGGAGGGTTTTAGATCACTGCCAAGAAGACAAAGTTATGTTTTCTAAAACCTCATCACGTTACGTCATCACCAAAGGGTCACCGTGATTAATGACGACGCCTTACCCATGTCAGCAGCCGTCATCACACTCGGAGACGACTTCGCGTCACAAGAGTCCGCGCTACCCCGCACTATCTTGTGCCTCTCCTCCGCGAACTCCGCACTCCCCTCCCCAGGGACTTTCTCTCCCGGGGGCCCGGGGGCCTTCTCTCCCGGGGCCCCGGGAATAGGCCCTGCTTCGAGGTTCAGCATCACGGACTCAACGGGGCTCGGAATTTCGGGGAATTGCGTTGATATAGTTTTCTGGGAACAAATGAAAAATGCGAACGCGAATATTAAAAAATCGGCCAAGTGCGAGTCGGACTCGCGCACGAGGGTTCCGTAGAAAGATTATAACGCTTTTACCCAGTGTTTTAAGAAGTCCAGTGTTAGCAGAGCCCTGCTCGTAAGCAAAATGTACGCAGTGTGGGGTCAACTTATATTGGACTGCGAAATCTACAGACAGACATAAAAATTCAAGATTTTGAGACTTTTCGGAGTGATTGTGCTATAAGAGCTACCTTCATACCAAATTTCAAGTTTCTAGGACATCTGGAAGTACCCTTTAGGTTTTTGGAAATCGGCAATTTGTATGGAAATAGATTTTGTAACGACTGTATCATTTGATTGCGTTGACTTAGAAGGTTGATTTTTTCATAGCTTCAAGGGACCGCAGGCTTGAGTATTTGATATTAATTTCAGCATGCTACCTCCACGCGTTCCAGAGAAAAAGGGTCTTGACAGACAGACAGACGGACAACAAAGTGATCCTTTCCGTTTTTTCCTTTTGAGGTACGGAACCCTAAAAACCGAGCAAGAGTTTGTCGGATACGCCCGTAATATTTATGATATAATGGTTCGTTCAGTGGGACTCAAACCGAACCCGCTGCTCTTGTCTTAGGAATAATTTTACTTATGGTCCTTGGTTATACTTACTTTCATAATGGTATAGGTTCATCAGTCAGCAATGCAATACAGAAAACACATCGAAAACATTTGTAAACATACCTAAACAACTTTTCAGGAACCATAATGCGACTCCGTTGTCATGTCATTCTGGCACGACAAAGTTAATTAGGCAGCTGTCAAGGGCGCTGTAAGAGCGATCGGCGAACTGTTTTGTATGAAGCAAGATTGGTTACACAGTTTGTACCTGCATTGTTAAGTTGGGGTTTATGTTTGATAGAAGAATAAGCAAAGAGGTTTGAACGTCTTTGATTTGTAAGTACTTTAACCAACTAGGAATAGTTGAAAAACCCGGAAATTTTAATTTCAAAGTTCAGCATCTCAAAAAAAGTAAAACCGCCTTCAAAAAAAACCTTAGAAAAAAAACGTAAAACAATCCTCTAAAATAATGATAAATAAATAAAATAAAATAAAATGCGTTTATTTCGGACAACAGAAACTAAAGCCTAAAGTTTTATGGCCTAGCACTAAGCAGCAGAAATATGAAGTCGGTGCGGTGCGAGCGGAATATTCTTTGAATGAAGCACCGACTTCATATTTCTGCTGCTTAGTGCTTAGTAGTGCTTAGTGCTTAGTGCGGTTTTACTTTTTTGTTAAAAGATTTTTATTTTACAATTTTACGTTGATTTAACATTTTCAGAATTATCCTACAACTCCTAACCGTTAAGGAGTTGTACCTTCCATCATCAGCTCATCAACATGAGATGATGACTACCGGACGCAAATACTTGAACAGCCTTAGAAAATATATGAAACACATGATACGTGCCTATAAAATGTGAGGGTTGGCCTCGATTTCCCTGAGATCCCATCATCAGATCATGATTTGGTGACAGTGGGACCACCTCAGGAGTATACCCTTTCGAATAATGATTTAACATTTTCAGAATTATCCTCCAACTCCTAACCGCTAAGGAGTTGTACCTTCCATCATCAGCTCATCATCATGAGATGATGACTACCAGACGCAAATACTTGAATAACCTTAGAAAATACATGAAACACATAGTACGTGCCTGTAAAATTTGAGGGTTGCCCTCGATTTCCCTGGGATCCCATCATCAGATCATGACTTGGTGACAATGGGACCACCTCAGGAGTATACCTTTTCGAATTAAAAAAAGAATTTTGAAAATCAGTCTACAATTGACGGAGTAATCGATGTACATACATAAAAAATTAATTTATATATATCACTATCACTTCATCATCACTACATAGTATAAAACAAAGTCGCTTTCTCTGTCCCTATGTCCCTTTGTATGCTTAAATCTTTGAAACTACGCAACGGATTTTGATGCGGTTTTTTTTAATAGATAGAGTGATTCAAGAGGAAGGTTTATATGTATAATAACATCCATTAAATAGTGGAGAAGTACTGTTATTTTTGAGGTTTCTAATGTGATGTCGTAAATAATTAAATTTTTTCCGCTTACATTGCAAACGCAGGCTGAACCCTACGAGTTTTATCAAAATAATGTACTTAGTATTGTACACATTGAAAAGGTCTACAGAAAAGTCCGTGATGGTATATGTCTATCTCTTATGGATAACCCACAATAACTTTTTTTTGTCATTTACTTTTTACGACAAATAATGGCTAATTTTCGAAGCGATTTTAACCAATACAGCATTAATCCTTAACCAATTACTCCAAATTTAACGCGTGCGGGCCACGGGCAGTAATGAATAAATCAATACTACTGAATCGATTTTAATCACATAGGCTATATATTTTATACTCGTGCGAAGCCGGAGCGGGCCGCTATGTTTTTATATACAACGTTCACAGTTTTTCTGTAGTGTATTTAGTATCAGCATTGCACCCGTGCGAAGCCGGTGCGGGTCGCTAGTATATATATACAGTGGAACGTAGAACCTCCTCCTTTTTTGAAGTCGGTTAAAAAGCGGCTATGCTGTTGCCCGCGACTTCGTCCGCATAGATTTCGGTTATCGCTATCCCGCGGGAAAAAAAAACAGTAGCCTATGTTATTCCTCAATATTCAAACTACCTTCTTACCAAATTTCATCTAGATTTCATCTAGTTTTTCCGTGAAGAGGTAACAAACAGACAGACAGCGGTGGTGCTGCGTCACGTAAAATCGAATAGTAAACGTTGTCGAGTTTGTATGACGTTTGGAACAGCGCCCGCCCGTGAGCGTATTTGGAACTAAAATTTAGTATGAGTTAAGTTAGTAGTTGAACTAAAGTTTAGTATGACCGTAACGTTACGCAGCATTCGTAAAGTCGTGCTCGACCCTCAGCCCTTCTTTTCGGCACGCGAGGCACAACACGCTTTCCTTCTATACCGATATTACTTCTGTGTCCAACTTACTGAATAATAGATTTTAAACTTCACGTAGTGTACAATTTTAAACATGAATGTCCCACTGATGGTTGGTTTATGACGCCTAACTCGCGTTAGTCAATAAAATCATCATGGCTACCATGACAGCCTACTTAATATTTTATAGATCCCTTAAGCAACCAAGGCCTCAAATTTTCCACCCTCGCCCGCCATGACTCAGGATGGTGATGATACCAAGGTTACATGCTTCGTTAGGGTACGGTTTCGTTATTCCGACTGTGCGATTATTCTGCCACTGAATTGGGAGATGGATTGCTTCAAAAGTGCAAATAAAAAAAACATATATATTAAATAAAAGCAATTTACAATGACATTAAATCTAAGCTTAAACTAAATAAACTACAACTTAAAACTAAATTAAATCTAAATAAGGCCCCCGTGGCATAGTGCCCAAAAGGCTGGCAGCGTTGCCTCGCTGAATAGCGATGCTGATTCTTTGAGAGAGAAAACTGCCAGCCCTTTGGTCACAAGTTGCATCAACTAAGCGCTTTTGTAACTCAGAAATAAGCTTGTAAGCGCTGGGACCCCATGGACCCAAAGTTTCAAACCCGACAGGAACAAAATTATAATTCGGACCGAGAGATTGATACTTAGAATTTTTTCTATTTTCAGCCGTTTCTGCCGCCGCACCAGCTTTTTGTGTGGTTCCCTGGAGATGTGAGGGTGCTACTGTATCGACACAGGTCGCATCCCAAACCAGAACCCTACCCATTCTCCAGGGAATCAGAGACATACCGTCCGGCCTTTTGCCATCGTCGCGGGCAATGCCGCTTGGCTCCAAAATGGCCGGCACGTTCGCAGAGGCAAGAGCCCGGCGGATTATGTCATTGAGCGCGGCATGACGGGAGAAACGGCCGGCGCTCTTTTGACAGGAAAGACCATGGTGTCCCGTTTCGTCCACATTGGTGCCACAGAGGCAACGGTGTGGTGAACACAGCGCAACACCCAGTCTTAGCCCGACTGCAATTCTCAGTGTTTCAGGCTCAAGAAAGGTTCCGGTGTTAACGGAAGGATAAGCATGAAGCCAGTCACCGGATTCCTTTCTTGCCACAGCCAAAAGCCTTGCGCGGTCTGGGCCTGAACTGGAACTGAGAATATTAGAATAAGTTAATTTGGATAGTGTGTCATCCCAGCTCCGTTGGAAATTTGGATAAGCGGGAGGATTTTCACCCGGACAAGCCATTAGCCAAGCATTCCTAGCATCGACCAAACCCGTCGTCTCGTAGTTTGAAGGACAATCCTTTAGGATTTTACCTACGAGGGTGGACGTGCTGTGGACAGATGATAGGAACGCTGGTAAAGCAACACTAGAAATTTTGCGGATACCTAGCCCACCATATCTGATAGGAAGGGAAGCCTGGGTCCAAGATTGCCCATTGAATTGTAAGTTAAGTATAGATTCCAAAGAAGTTTTCATAAGGGAATCAATTAAGGTCAGAGAATTTTGATGTTTCCAAAAGGGACAACAACGAAGCAAATAAGTAAATTTTGGCACAAAAAGGCAAAATTTTAGAATAGTGATAGCAGTGTGAGCACTGATTTCCAGCAGCCGGTCTGCAGAATTTTGAAATTTTGAAACAGTTTTTGCGATTAAATCTGGAATGGCATCGTCGAAGATTGGTGACCCTAGGAGGCTTAAGTTTTGCTTATCGACAATTTTGATATTTGGACAAAGTAAATTAAAATGTTGGAAGAGATCGGATCGGATCGCGTTGTTTATGAACAGTTCGCATTTATTAAAGTTTAGATCTAAACCAATGGCCTTAAATTTATTTATAATTTCTGAGAGATCTGAAAGTACCGTAACTGCATCACCTCCTAGGGAACCATCATCAAGATACCATACGTTAAATTTGGACTTTAAATTTTGAATGATGGGGTTAATGGCTAAACTGAAAATGGCTGGTCCGAGGGGATCACCCTGCTGACAGCCGACTTCAGAAGATAATTCGTTGCTTTTGTACATTAATTTAGAAGGTTCATGATAACAGTTAAGTAGGTAATTATAAATTTCCGGAATATTATTCCTAATTTCTGTGAGCAAGGTGTCCCTGTTTACCGAATTAAATGCATTTTTGACGTCAATTTTGAGTAAAACCTCACACTGATCGTTATTAAGGTAGGTGCGCAGGGCATGGACTGCCGCTTCGCACCCACCTTTAGTACCGAAACCTAATTGAATTGGTTCAAACTGAGGTTGCAATTTTGAAACTATGTGACGAACTGAAATTTTAGAAGTTAATCGCCGAAATGTAGAGCCGACCGCAATGGGTCTGACACCTCCGTCTTTTTTAGTGAGCGCAATTAGGTTGGCTCCATAAAGAACGGGAACTATTTCGGGATTAACATTGCCAGACAGCATGAGGTTTATTAATTTTGTTAAAGCGAGGATTAAATGTTTGCCTGCGTCGCCCACACAGTGAGAGGTAAGGTCTTTTAGGTGTTGGGGAGCAAGTCCGTCAAGACCTGCTGCAGAACCGGTTTTAAATGAATAGATTGCATTCACTGTGTCTTTCTCGTGAATGTTTAAACAAACATCGGGCGACGTAGGCGGGTCCAAAAAGTATGCGTTTGTAGGAGCTCGAGGGTGTTTAGTTTGTAAGGCCGAGAGTGTGTCGCTATTATCTGGAGATAGTACGTCACTGGAAAAAAGTAACCGCGCGGCCCCCTTCAGGTCTCCGTCGCTAACTTTAGATTCCACTTTGTTTTTAAAATAATTTTGATTGCTATTTTTGCCTGTACTAAAAACTGTAAGGCAAGGCGGTGAATAATTGGAACAATTGTTTTTTATTTTTTGGGTAAGAGAAATCTTAGACGATTTATCGTCTTTAACGTGAAGTGTATTAAATGGGAAAAGTAACAAATTCTGCCAGTCCGCATAGCTATTATTGTCCAAACATTTCGTTATAAGTTGAGCCAAATGAGTAGCGACGGAGATCCGGGCGCCACGGGGAATTCTTTTTACCACCTTAACATTGTTTTTTAAGTGGCTCAAATGCAGATGGAAGGGAATAGTGGGTGGATTAGTAGGAGTACGGTTTGTATTTGGGGAGACAGGATTTATGTACAAGGGGGGGGCATTCTGACTTAAACATTTGTGCAATTTGGATTTGTGAATATTCAAACCTCTACTACTACTAAATGTTCTACTGCATATTGGGCATACATGTGACGTACCATCTACGGGTTGCGTTGCATTCTGCATATGATCTAAGGGCATAAAAACACAACACAACGGAAAACTAAATAGAAAAATAGTCTGACAGCCGCGACAAAACTGCACTGACGGGGCTCCGCCAAGAGCGGCGCGTGCGGGAGTCGCGGGGACTCAGGCCGGCGTGGAAAGAGGTCGAGGTGGCCGGGATGCACATGAAACAAACATTATTATTAGTATTTAATTATTAAAATATTTGGGAGCTTTATTTGAAATCGTGTTGACGTTGACGTACCGTTTTTTTTTTTTATTAAATTATATTCCGAAGAATTGAGAACCTCCTCCTTTTTTTGAAGTCGGTTAATAAAGAGTCGAAATTGTAAATAAATTACATAAATAAGTATTTACTTTGTAGCTTTAGACAATGTAATTAGTTAACGAAGGTAATTTAATTGCAAGTTAATTTATGTATAAATTAATTTTTCAATGGAAATAGACTGTTACTTCCATAAAGAATACAAATACAAATACAAATACAAAAATCTTTATTTGTTCAACATAGGTTAGTACAAAGATCTTAAATGCTGAAGTGTCGCTATGTTGCGCCGCAAGGCATACAAATAGTCGTGATGCATGCGCACACACATGTTCACGATAATAGATGCTTAATTACAGTCGGTTAGAAATTCATTTATCGAATAATAAGCATTTGACACTAGAAAGTTACATAAAGTTTTTTTGAATTTAGTCATATTATCTATATTTATTATATTTTCCGGTATCTTGTTATAAATTTTAGGGGCCGTTCCCAATACACTTTTCCGAAATAGTGCAGTTCTACCGGGAATCGCCCTTATTTTATTCCTAAGGCGAGAGCTCTTAAAATTTTGGAATAAGTGCCACTTACATCTCACAAAAATTACCACTTCATATATGTATAAGCAAGGCGGAGTCAGTATGCGTAATGACTGAAAGTGTGGCTTACAAGAGTCGAGTTGGTGAAGGCCGCGCAAGGCTCTAACACACCTTTTCTGTGCTTTGAATGCCAGTTCTCTCTCGGTTCCATTTGCCCAGAATATGATGGCGTATCTAAGCGTCGATGTAACATAAGCATGGTAAGCTGTTAACACACTGGACTCACTCACAACTTTTCTTAAATTATACAAGGCAAATGAAAATTGATTTAGTTTCTTACATATAATTTCAATTTGGTTCCTCCATGTCAACTTATTATCTAGACTTAATCCTAAAAATCGTGTAATGTCCGTTTCATCAATTTTCTGTCCCTTATAAGCTATATGTAAATTGTGTGTGTTATTTGTTCTTTGTTTAAAAGTCATGATTTTGGTTTTCCCTACGTTAATTTTTAAATTATTGCTTATTAGCCATTCAATTATGATTTCTAATGTCTTGTTTATATTATTTTCATACATCCCTGGGTCTTTGAGTTAATTAATAATTAGAAATTCCTTATTTCCTCTTAATGTTTTAGAAAAAATCTATATCTGCCACGGCTAGAATAGCAATTGCTAGACTCGTACTTTGATTGTTTGATTAGTTACTTTGATTGAAGATTTCTTTTCTTGTGATTTTACGAATATAACCATTTGAGTATAGAAAATGAACCGGACTATTTGAGAGTTGTGGTATGCAAATCATATTTCAAGTTTTTCATGAGAGTATGGAATCTCTATGGAGAAAGTTCATTCTTTCAGATTTGGAAGATGGTTATAGTCTCACTAGAAAGAAAACTGGTACGTACATTTAATACAATATTAAACACAATATATAGGATTAGGAATTATGATCCCCAATAAAGGAAATTTACTGCTGGTGCTAGACTTGAAATTTGGCATACATGTACCTAGAGTATCATAGAGGTCTATGGTGTACTAAGAAAGGATTTTTCGAAATTCCCACGGGATAGAGAATAAATGAGATTTATATTTTCGAATCAAAGTGACTCTATCTCCGTAACTATAATTATCAGATATTTAAATTTTGGCATGCAAGTAGGTAACAATAACAGCTAAAACAGTCTTCATGATTTTCCGAAATTTCCACGAGATAAAGACCTAATAGTATTATTTTCATAATAACTGACTAGCGGATATAGAGACTTGAAAGTTTAACAGATATATTTCATAAGGATCTTAGAGGTGTACTAAGACGGGATTTTTCGAAATTCCCACGGGATAGGGAATTACCTAAACTTCGTTTCTTTCTTTTTTTGTAGAGAAGTCTGAAACTTTCACCAATAGAAAATTAATCTATCCCTGATTGACATAGGCTACTTTTTCTCCGGGAAAATGCAAAATTCCCGCGGGATAGAAATAAGTGAATCCAATTTCGGGACTGATTTTAAAAAAATCACTAATAGGAAGCTACAGTCTCTGATTGACATTTAAGAATTTTTAAAATATGTAGGTCTGTCCCGCGGGAACTTTATACACTTTTTCGGGATAAAGTAGCCTAATGTCAATCAGAAACAGTGTAGCTTTGTATTAGTGAAAGATTTTTTAATGGGTCTAAATGAATAAATTACTTATTTCCATCCCCGGGGAATTTTTGCAAAAGTAGGTAGTCATGTCAGACAAGAACTGTATGTAGAATGTTAATGGTGTATAGTAGTTTTCAACATTTAATTAAGTAGGTAGGTAGTTCCATTGGGTTCACAGACAAAAAAACAGCAACATCACCATCTTCCGTTAAAACCCAGTATTTGTATTAGGTACTTACGTTATTGTCTACGCGTACGAAGTCGCGGGCAAAAGCTAGTAGTGTAATAAAAAGCACAAAATACCTACGTTTCGTTCGCGTTTGCGTTCAACTGACAAATAGACCGGCTAGTGTAATCGCCGACCAGAGCACCTAGGGTATATTTATTGTTATTGTTTTGTAATATTATGTGCAATAAAGGATTTACATACATACATACATAATCGCCGACCAGGCCAAGAAATACGTCTCGATTCGATCGCGTTCGCGTTTAGCAATTCTCATACTATTTGACACTTTTAACGCAAACACCATCGAGACGTAGGTATTTTGTGCTTTTTAATTACATTCGAGTTCCTCAATATCTATACAGCCAACATTTCAAAAATATCTATACACAGACCTTATTGCTAGTTACATAAGGTCCGTGTTTAGATATTTATGAACCGTTGGCTGTACAGATATTGGAGAACTCGACTGTACACTAAGGACATAGTATGAGAATTGTTAAACGCGAACGCGATCGAGACGTATTTCTTGGCCTGGTCGGCGATTAGGCGCTTGTTGCCAAGAAATAAATTTATTTCAAAAAGCGCTCGTGCGAATGGGGTCTTACGTTACTCGATCGATCGCGACAGAGGAACCGCCTACATTATCACATCACATATGTAATAAACTAACCTATAAATAGCCCCCGGCGTATTCCGGCTCACATCACATCACACCGCCGCGGGAACTCGACGCGGAAACTCGCTGTAGTAATATAATTAAATTAAATTACATTTCGTGACGATGGCAGCTAGTGTGCCAGTTATATTCAACAATGGGAAGACATGCCCTGTGATCGGACTGGGAACTTGGAAGGTAGGCATGATTAGATTAGATTTCTTTATTTCATTATTGAAAATTACGTTACATTGTAAATGTCAAAAATATAAGGAATTCACAAAAACAATAATCTACTTACGTAACCAACTTAGAAAAGTTGAAAAACCCCGGCATTGTCATTTCAAAGTTCAATATTTCAAAAACGGGTGAAACGATTTTGACGAAACTTAGCTAAGAACCATTTCGATTAAGTAAACTAAGTAGCTTTCGATTAAATAAAACCGCGTCGAAATCGGTCCATCCGCTTGGAAGCTATGATGCCACAGACAGATACACAGACACATATATACATTTACACCCTTCTTTCTCGTTAGGAGTTAAAAAGAAAACGTATAATCATACCTACTTACAGACACATACATACTTATTAATATTACACATATTAAACATCCAAGACTCGAGAACAAACATCTGTATTCATCATACCAAATATCTGCCCGACCGCTGTACTTAATGGGATCGAACCCGGGACCTCAGGCTCATCATCATCACCAGCCTCTTTTACGTCCCACTGCTGGGCACAGGCCTCATCTCAGGATGACGAAACCTGCACACTCTTGCGGAGCAATTCAATGATGTGTGCGAAGTTCCCAATCCGCACTGGGCCCGCGTGGGAGCTTTGTAATAGCACAGTCTATACAGTCGTCCGACAAAGACCTCTAGACAGGTCAATCGTGCGGGGGGTGCGGGGTGCGGGGCGGGCAGGGCGAGCCCCCTTGCATACGCCGCCACTGCCCGATTAGTTAGGAACTTTCGCCCTCCTTGGTGCTTTGGCCATGCGGTTGCGGTGTCGGCATTTAACATTTTTTAGGATTCTACACTTCATTCTGACTAGACATTGTCCTTGGACTTATAAAAAGAATGCCGCGAAATAAGCCGCCGTCACCGGCGTCTGCTGCATACCTGCTTATTTATATCCATGCCAAATTACAGCTTTCTAGCACCAATACTCTCTGAGCTAAGCCGCGGACAGACAGACAGACATGAAACTGTAAGTCTTAAAGCAGGAAATTAAGGAATGGAGATGTTAACGCGCGATTTCCCCTCTGCCAAATCTCTAACATTAAGTCTGTTCAAAATGATCAGGGTCTGTTGATTGTGTGCGTGTTTATGGCATTTGTGTGACAGTTTTGTTTTAGTGTGCGTTTGTAGGGACGTAACAAATTTTGTCAGGAGTGTAGACGTGTGCTGTACGTGTGTTCCTCGTCCCCCTCAAAAAGTGGCAGAAAAATTGTAGTGCATAGATAAGCCAAAGGCGCCTCCCGTCTGTCTGCTTTATGCTGTAAGTAAGTGTTCCGTTTCTTTCCCTAAAAAAACATGAAAGACTACACATAAGGAGATAAGATAAAAAAATGCGCGTATAGGTACTTTTACTGAGTATACTGATCAAACAACAGGCTCCCAGTCTCAATGTATCATGAACCTAATCTTAATATTAGCCTTGTGGTTTGACCTACGGCCTCTCAAGAAGAGGGTCGTGGGTTCAAACCCCGGCTCGCACCTCAGTTTTTCAGAATTTATGTGCGGAATTACATTTGTAATTTATCATGAGCTTTTCGGT
Source organism: Clepsis dumicolana (assembly GCA_963691665.1). Lineage (NCBI taxonomy): Eukaryota > Metazoa > Arthropoda > Insecta > Lepidoptera > Tortricidae > Clepsis > Clepsis dumicolana. Next base: position 1,264,439 of record OY829530.1, read on the forward strand.
GAAGGAAATATCGCGAGGAAACCTGCACACTCCTGCGAAGCAATTCAATGATGTGTGCGAAGCTCCCAATCCGCACTGGGCCCGCGTGGGAACTGTAGTCCAATCCCTCTCATTCTGAGAGGAGGCCTGTGCCAAGCGGTGGGATGTAAAAAAGGCTGGTGATGTGTGTTAATGTGAAATGTCCCTCTGATCGACCTGTAACAATATTTGGCACCTTCAATCGTAATCATCATCATCATGTCAGCCGAAAGGTTTCTCCCGCGGCTCTCCACTCAGACCGGTCTTGTGCTTTCCGCATCCACCGCGGTCCCGCGATCTTAACCAGTGCCCTGTTTCACCAACTTTACAATGTCAGTTTTCAATGACAATTCGGTGTCAACTGCTGACTTGAAGAGCTTTTGTTTTAGCGAGCTTCATATTTTCAAAGAAATGTAGTTCGAATTGTCATATAACACTGACAATTGTAAAGATGGTGAAATAGCTTCTAGGGGCCTGGGCCCCGTTTCATAAACATGACAGGTGACAAATGACAACTACAATTCAATCTACACTTCGAAGTTAATATGAAGTCTGGTAATAATTTTCAAGCCAGTAACCTACAGCTGTTCAGCGCGTTGCATTAGATGGGTGCGGGCTCTCAATATCATGTAAGTGCTGATGGACATGGATTATCCAAGACAAACATTCATCGATGCATTAAAAGCGTTTGGTCATGAAATCAATTCAAAAAATATCACTGCTGTGCCACTACTCTTCCAAAGAATTGACAATATTCCGAGAATAGCCGGAATGATAGAGGGCTCATTATTATCTGCCATGCTGGCGGCTAAGGGAATATCAGTACATACTAAGAAATGAGTTTTATGGCGTAGCACCATTAGCAGGGTTCATTCAAAGAATATTCCGCTCGCAGAGCACCGACTTCATATTTCTGCTAGTGCTAGGCCATAGAACTCATGGCTTTAGAGGTTATTTTTTTCTATTTGCCCGTGCCGGAAAATAATGATAAATAATAAATAATTTAACATAATTTCATATTTATAATTTCAACCTCGAGAAATGTTAAATTAAGTTTTAATTATTATTATTGTGTGCCCTTACAGGGCGTCATGGGCTGACTAATACCGATGTAACATCTTTATACATATAAATGCACATGACTTAATCAATGAATAAATAAATAAATGTAGGTAGATACCTGTCTTTGGTCCTGCCTGTCAGAGATAGGTATTCACCTATCATTGACAATGATTTACAGATAGCAGTTTAATACAAGATTTGTCATTTAAAAGTTTTTCTGAAACACCCTTAAAAAAAGTGACAATTACCACTTCTTTCGTGTCCACAATTATATAAATGTCAGGCTTCATGAAACAACAAATGTCATGACGATCCGACATATGTCATGTTTTTTGACAAATGTCTACTTGTCAAGTTATATGAAATAGGGCCCTGGTCGTCGCTCTATCTCGCTCAATTGTAATACGTAAAGGTGACAGTAGGATGTCAATTACTGGAATTAATGTGTCAATCATGGGACGTTTACCTGATGGGTAAATCAACTGTTAATTGCCACTCGTTGCCATGGAGATGTCCCTGGGCAACTCGTCTAAAATAAGATTTTCTAAGGCACCACGCCATCAAACGTTAGGAATTTCGACAGTTAGGTATATGCCAATTCCTTCATGCTACATCTCCCAAGCATGCAAATCCTGACTGTCGGGGAAGTGGGGTCTTAGAAAATCTTATTTCAGACGAGTTACCCAGGGAACATCTCCATGACAACGAGTGGCAATGAAAAGTTGATTGACCCAAATACTTAGGTACTTACTTACATTTAAGTATGATTATTTCCCACGCTCAAAACAGTCATTAACATTAACAATAGTGGATATCTAATGAATTACAGCGAGTCAAGGTAAATATTGAAGTACAATCAGCATCAAAAGTACCCTTACTGTGAGCTGTGCTGTGGTATTTTGTCGCTACTATAAATGTATAAATTACTGTATAAATTACTGTATAAATTACTGTATAAATTACTGTATAAATTACTGTATAAATTACTGTATAAATTACTGTATAAATTACTGTATAAATTACTGTATAAATTACTGTATAAATTACTGTATAAATTACTGTATAAATTACTGTATAAATTACTGTATAAATTACTGTATAAATTACTGTAGTAATATAATGTCGGTCTCACATTTTGTATGATGTACTAGATCACCTGGTGGTTCCAACGGAAGACCAGCGCTGGCTGCAAGGCCAGCATCACGCTGAGTTGGGACCAGTTCGTGACAATATTTATTCTGTGTCTTTTGTCCTTGTTACCTCGTTAATGTCACGAATAAATGTTTTCTTTCTTTTCTTTCTTTCTTTCTTTCTTTCTTTCTACTATACAGCCTATTGACTTACTAACATAACATCATGGACTTTTAGGCCAGTCAATGAAATGCATGGACCACAATTTTGGACTTCGTAACTTTGTTTAGACTAAGTAGTTAGGAGGTGAACATATCAAAAGTCCCGCTCGTACCCGCCCGCTGATTAAATTTGCTTCAAGTTTTACTCGGTCAAGTTTTGCGGTATGTATACCTATAAAACAATACCGTGATTGACTGACTCGCTGAGTGACTGACTGACAGACAACGCACAGCCTAAACTATTGGACCTAGAGACTTGAAGTTTGGCACACATGTACCTTATGTATCATAGAGGTGCACTAAGAAGGGATTTTTCGAATTTCCCACGGGATAGGGAATAAATGGGATCTATATTTTAGCCATACATTGTTCGCTATCGAGGAATACTTACTTAATCATAATTTATCAAATATGCATTAACAAACTACGAAGACAGCCGGCGCTGGAAAAAGGCGGGAGTTTCGGTTTATTGATTTTACAATCATTACGCAAACATGATTGAGTGACCTACTGAGGATGCCAATTTTATGGGTAGTGTAAGCGTGAGACCATCATCACGACAATCACGTTTCGTCTTCAAAATCTAATACAATTCATAACCAAACCTCTCAGCAGGCAGCATTCCAGCGCTGAATGTGACCGCAAAACTGCCCGCGCGAGGGTCGCCGATTCCCTCTGTCAGTCGTTTTCTCTGCTCCTTGTGGAGCCCGAGCCCACCCTTACCCCAAGGACCGAGCGTCTCGACGCCAAACGGCAAGAACTCGCATCAAATAATAAATAAATATCGTGGGACAATTGACACCAATTGACCTAGTCCCAAATTAAGCAGAGCTTGTGTACTAGACATCGGATAAACATACTTATATAGTTCATACTTATATACATACGTATAAACATCCAAGACTCGAGAACAAGCATTCGTATTCATCATACGGAACATCTGCCCCAACCGGGGATCGAACCCGGGACCTCAAGCTTTGTAGTCAGGTTCTCTAACCACTATAGGCCATCCGGTCGTCGTATTAGTTATTTTCACTGATGTCTGTCCCCCAGTCGAAGCCGGGCGAGGTGACGCAGGCAGTCAAGGATGCCATCGACGTCGGCTACCGACACATCGACTGCGCGCACGTCTATGGTAACGAGAAGGAGGTAGGCGCCGCGCTGACCGCCAAGTTTGCTGAAGGGGTCGTTAAGAGGTTGGTTTTACAACATACATACATACAGTCACGCCTGTTTCCCGGAGGGGTAGGCAGAGACCACGGACTTCCACTTGCTACGATCCTGACATACAACCTTTGCTTCACTATATACATCCCTTTGTAATTTAAATTTTCACAGATATTTGACCTGGAGACCCTATACATCTCCTGCTCAATTAAAACGTGCCAGTAAAGTAAAGTGTTCTGGTTTTGCTGTTTTAATAATTACTTTTTACACTTGTTTCTAAAATGCGGTATTTTTTTTTCTCTCTTAATCTTTTAATGACAGAGTGAGGTTTCTTTGTGTAGTTTGTCTGTGGTTGCGTATTGTAAGAGCTAACGTAACTTGTTTTTAGAAAAAATGACTTTGTGCCAAGTTTCTTGCGGCGCATTCTTCTTGGCAATCATGGTCTTTCCGAAAGCGCTGGTAGACTCTAAAAAAAATGACGTGTAAAAGAGCATTCAACTGCCTATTTGCTGAATAAAATTTTGAATTTTGAATTTTTGAATTTTGAATTATATCTCATAACATTCTTCACACATGCTCTCCGGTTTTGGGTACTCGTGACCTATATCACCGATTTGATCGGAGTACGCTCGCCGAGGTCTTCCCTTTCCCACTTTTCCATCCACTCTCCCTGGGGTTGGTTTTTTTTTATAAAAATTAAAATACCGAAATTACGCGATTACATGAATTTTGAGAATGTATGTTTCTAACTTCAAATCAATCATTGTATGATGCTGAACAATTTGGCACGCGTTTGAACTCCACCGTAGACCTACACGAGATTATGCACCTACTGCAAGTAAGAGTACTGAATATATAAATTAATATAAATTATGATCTAGCGAAGTCAGACTACTTAATTGGGTATTGAATAAGAAAAATTACTAAATGAACACCCGTATTATAACATTTTTTTTTCAGATTTTTACAATTCTTTTTTCCACGTGAAAAACGGAATAAAAAAACAGTCTGAACCCATTTTCGGGAAAACTCGGCCTTAAGTAGAGTAGTAATTTAATTCCACTACAGGTACAAGTCCACAGAGGGTCGAGCACGACTTTACGAATGCTGCGTAACGTTACGGTTATCGTATCGAGATCGAGAAACCTCATACTAAATTTTAGTTCCAAACACGCTTACGGGTGGGCGCTGTTCCAAACGTCATACAAACTCGACAACGTTTACTATTCGATTACTATACGTGACGCAGGATTCGATACGTCGTGTTCGCGGGTTCTGGTTTGTTCCGTATTCTGAGTTTATAAGATTGAAATCGTGGCCAAATTTTAGTTAGGCTACGGCATCGCTGTGTACATAATTAGTATATTTAGCAATTCAGCTGATAAGACGGCCTTGTACTCGCGCTCCATAGGTTTTTTAAACTCGTACGATAACACGTTGATAAAGGTCGCGGTCTTGATATGACTATGCTAATTAATGATGCGTGTGAAACAGCCGTCGTAGCAGAGAAGTTTGAGGTTTGGCCTCTGACTTTATCGGAATTCATGTACGAATTTACATTTCTAATGAGAGCTATCGCTAATTCGCCACCAATGAGAGACAAGCTACTGTTCTATGATTGGTGGAAATTGACAGATCGACCTCACTAGCTATCCTGGCGGATTTTTGACCGGCAATAGCCGTCATATTTAACATGCGCTTGTAGCGAACTTGGCGCCATCTGTCATCCAGCAGGAGAACTTATAGCGACTCCAGCGCCATCTAGTCATCGAACACAGTAAGTTCTAAGTGCTGTTTTAAGTCATGCTGATGAAATTTCTAAAGTCAGTTGCATAAGTACAACTTCTAACTCTCTTCCTTCGGACTTGAGTCCCCAAATATCCCCAAGCATCTGCCTGGAGAGAGATTGCGGTCCTCCCCATAAGTTTTTTGGTGAAGGAAAACATCATTGAACACTGAACACTCCTGCAAGGAAATTCAATGGTACGTGTGAAGTTCCCAGTCCGCACCGAGACAGCGTGGCCCAAGCCCGCTCATATTGAGAGGAGGCCTGTGACCAGCAGCGGGACGTGAATAGGCTGATAATAAACGTGTAGAGCTGGCAATAGTTTATCCAACTAATACATGGCTCAAAGGTTGGCTGATAGAGATCCCTTAAAGGGATAAGTCCGCCTTTGTACTCGAATTTGATCAGTGTTACTTGTGTTTTGTTCTGTTTTTTGTACAATAAAGTGTTTACTTACTTACTTACTTACTTACATGGCGGTCTTTTCAAATGAAGGCTACCGCGAAAAAATAATCCGCTAGGATCGCTTCCGCATCGTTTCGTTCGATCGTTTATGCAACCGACTTAAGAAACTATGTCAGCATGATTTGGAACAGCACTTAGAACTTATCGTGTTCGATGACTAAATGGCGCTGGAGTCGTTGCTAAGTTCTCCTAGTGAATGACAGGTGGCGCCAAGATCGCTAAAAGAGCTCATGATAAATATGGGGGCTGTCGCGAGAAAAAAATCCGCTAGGATCGGTAGTGTCGAGTGAGACGTATCTGTCAATTTCCACCAATCATATGCCAGTAAGCTTGTCTCTCATTGGTGGAGAATGACAGACAGACCGAACTCGTCTAGCGATCCTAGCGGATAGCAGTCATTGCAAATTGCAGACTTTTTAAAAGATTTCGTTATTGTTGACAGGGAGGAGCTCTTCATCACATCCAAGCTGTGGTGCACCCACCACCGGCCCGACCTGGTACAGGGCGCGCTGCAGACCACCCTGCAGGACTTGGGACTGGAGTACCTGGACCTGTACCTGATACACTGGCCGCAGGCCTACAAGGTACGAAGTTGGTTGTGGGTACATTGTGATTATTGCTTGTGGGTAAATCAGCTGTTGGAAGAATTAAACTAGCCTGCATCCTGCACTTGTGTTTGACTTACAGTCAGCAGCAGTAGTCGCTAAGCAACCGAAGCGCTCACAATGATCTGCACAAGCTCTTATGTCTATAACAATAGAGCCGTGCTTAGATCATTGTGAGCGCTTCGATTGCTTAGCAATTATTGCTGCTGGCTGTACGCCCTCTCGCTTGTAAACAATGGTCTCTCCGAAAGCGCTGGTTGACTCAAAAACCGGCCAAGTGCGAGGCAGACTCGAGCACCGTGGGTTCCGTGCGAATTTGTAGGTATGTAAATAGTTCGTCTATCACGAGAAACGAGTCTTGAAGATTCTTCCTGCTTTTCCCGAATGTTTAAAGATGTCCAGTGTTAGGAGAACCCTGGCCCTAAGAAAAAATTGAAATTTTCTCACTCTCTCTCTCTCACACACAGACGCACACACGCAGGGCCGGATTAACAATGTCGCGACCCCTTGGCAAGGCGCGTCTTGGAGCCCTAGGTCTATAGGTTTATACGGATCTCCCCTATCAGTAAATCGGGGTTGGGGGCCCTAGCTGATGCGAGGCCTAGGCAGTTGCCTATAGGCAATCAGGGTCTAATCTATAGATGATCCTGTCCTGCCTCAGAGCAGGAAAGGAATGGAGATGTGAACGCGCGATTTCCCCTCTGCCAAATCTCGAACATTAAGTTGATCAAAATGATCAGGGTCTGTTGATTGTGTGGGTGTTTTTGGCATTTGTGTGGCAGTTTTGTTTTAGTGTAGGAACGTAACAAATTTTTACAGAAGCGTAGATCCGACATGTACTATACGTGTGCGTTCCTCGTCCCCCTCAAAAAGTGGCAGAAAAATTATAGTGCATAGATAAGCCAAAGCCGCCTCCCGTCTGCTTTATGAGTCCTGCTCTCACAAGCGTAGTCTTTTCTGTAGGAAGGCAGCGAGCTCTTCCCAACCGAGGACGGCAAGACGCAGTACTCCGACGCCGACTACGTGGCCACCTGGGCCGCCATGGAGCTACTCGTGGAGGCCGGCCTCGCGCGCAGCATCGGCGTCTCCAACTTCAACAAAAGCCAGATTGAAAGAGTGCTCGCCGTGGCGAAGATCAAGCCGGTCGTCAACCAGGTTTGTAGACATGTTTGAATTCCAAAAATCTTTTACAGTAAAGTAAAACCGCCTTCAAAAAATATAAATCCTCTAAAGCCATCAGTTTTACGGAATAGCATAAATATGAAGTCGGTAGGTACGGTTTGAGCGGAATATACTTTGAATGAAGCAGCGACTTCATATTTGTGGTATGCCATAAAACTCATAGCTTTAGAGAATTTTTTTTAAGGCGGTTACGTTTGTACCTTTTTGTTAAAGGATCTTTATTTCACCATTATAGCATGTTTAAAAAAACTACTGAACCGATTTTAATACCATTTATAAATATGGCACCTCGTCTGATGCCATTTCAAACAAAAAACTAATCAATTTTTTCTATACTTTGTACTGTTGTTGTCCTATGCGTCAAATAAATGTTATTCTTTCTTTCTTCCAGATCGAAGTCCATCCGTACCTGAACCAGCAGAAGCTCTTCGACTTCTGCAAGTCCCGCGACATCGCGGTGACGGCGTACTCGCCGCTCGGGTCTCCGGACAGGCCCTGGGCGAAGCCCGACGACCCCCAGCTGCTGCAGGACCCGAGGCTGCAGGCCGTCGCTGACAGATACAACAAGACCGTCGCGCAGCTGCTCATAAGGTAGGAACCTCTACCTACACTTCAGAAGCTGGGTACCAGACACCCTACAGAAGAAACCTAGGCGCGTGCAGGATCCGAGGCTACAGGCCGTCGCTGACAGACACAACAAGACCGTCGCGCAGCTGCTCATCAGGTAGGTCTACCTCTACCTACACTTAAGAAGTTGGGCACCAACACCCTACAGAAGAGCTCGTGGCCTCAATCCAAGAACCTTTGCGCCACATTGGTGGCATCGGGCGTCGTTCTAACACTATTAGCTGTAGGCCGAGCACGAGTTTTCGAATCCTAAATTAACATTACGCAATCGTATCGAAAACGAGAAACCTCATACAAAATTTTTGTTCCAAATATGCTCACGGGCGGGCGCTGTTCTAAGCGTCATGCCAATTTCTCGATAATATTACTACTCGATTACGTTACGCAGGATTCGAAAACTCGTGCTTGGCCTACTGTGTGCCTTGCTTGCAGGTTGTGGCTGACAGATGCAAGACTTTATTTACCACCATGACTATAACAGCGTCAGCGGGCATTTGCGGATGGTAGGACTTTGTGCGAGGTCCGTCCGAATCGCTGCTACCATCTTACTCGCTAATCCTACCGCTAAGCACCAGTGCTTGCACTGTTGTGTTCCGGTGTGGGGAGTAAGACAGCCGGTGTAATTACGGGCACAAGAGGCATTTCATCTTAGCACTCTAGGTTGGCAACGCATCTGCAAACTGGACCTAGAGACTGGAAATTTGGCAAACATATACCTTGAGTACCCTAGAGGTGCACTAAGAAGGGATCTTTCGAAATTCCCACGGGATAGGGAACTAGCCCATTTTAAAATATTGCACGGGGGCAAAGCCGCGGGGCATAAGCTAGTACTACAATAAATTTGTATGAGAAATTACAGTTCATCTTTTCTCCGTTTTGTTGACTTGTTGGTATGTTGGTCGGTCTATAACTCCCGTACTTATCCGGTAGCTAGGTAATATGATGTCCAACGCACCCTAAATATTGCCATATTACAGATACGCCATCGACCGCGGCATGATAGTAATACCGAAGTCGGTCACCAGAGCGCGCATCGAGCAGAACTTCGACGTGTTCGACTTCAAGCTCTCGCCGGAAGACGGCGCCACCGTCGCTGGCCTCGAGTGCAGCGGCCGGGTGTGCTCCATGGGCGAGTGAGTTTACACCTTAGACCAGGAAAGCAATGGAGATGTTAACGCGCGATTTCCCCTCTGCCAAATCTCTAACATCAAGTCTGATCAAAATGATCAGGGTCTGTTGATTGTGTGCGTATTTTTGGCATTTGTGTGACAGTTTTGTTTTAGTGTGCGCTTGCAGGAACGTAACAAATTTTGAGAGGAGCGTAGACGTGTGCTGTACGTGTGTTCCTCGTCCCCCTCAAAAAGTATCAGAAAAATTGCATTGCGTAGATAAGCCAAAGGCGCCTCCCGTCTGTCTGCTTTATGGTTTACACATCGGTCAATCAAATTTTAAGTGTCGCTTGATGCCTTTGCGATGTCTCCAAGCTCCTATTTCACCAACTTTACAATTGTCAGTTTTGTATGACAATTCGTAATACATCCTTGACAATATGAAGCGCGCTAAAACAAAAGCTCTTCAAGTCAGCAGTTGACACCGTTGTCATTGAAAACTGACAGTTGTAAAGTTGCCTGGGTGTACTTACTTTTTGATATAAGTGCGTAAGGTAAGTAAGTATGTCATTTTGTAAGAGTCCCGAGCCGCCAGGGGAGGGTCGAGAATCGGGACGAGTGAAAAATGACCCTTCCGCACTTGTACCAAACGTTGCGACGTTTTTTTTATAATACACTTGCGAAAACATGACATAGGGGGTCCGCCCCCACCGGCTCCTTGGAAAACTAAAAAACTCGCGTGATGGGGACTGATTAAAACAGAACCAGGATATCCAAGATGATTTCTAACTGTTCCCTCTAGGCGTGTAATTAGTAAATGATATTTTAATTACTTCTATCTTTTTTCCAGTACCGACCATCCGCACTACCCATTCCACGACGAATATTAATTCCTTGAAGACGGCAGGTTCAGCGTCACATCACACAGAACACGGGTTACCAAATCAATTAAAGAAATTAGCGCACAAGCTGCACTACTTACTCGAGTCACATTTTAATGCATTTTAAGTTTTTTAATAAATTGTTATGAATTTAAAATGAGTTATTTTATTCTTCGTTAACTTAAAAGCCTCTTCCAGTTCATCTTCATCAGACATAGGCACTATATTTAGCAATAACGATTTTGGGAAAATAATCTAACCAGCCTTCTCGCTACTATTTACAATATTTGAATCACTGTATTTGAATATTTTCATACAATATGCAAACCCTAAGCCCTACATTTTTAACGGGTTATTTTGCATAGGGCTGGTTAGATCACTTCCCCAAAATCGTTATTTACCTGTAGTAGTTAATTTTATTATAAGTAAAAATCCCCGTAACCTGCTATGAAAACCTACGATTGGTAAAATAATAAAACGGAAAAATCATGTAAGGAATAATAAGTCTGGTGTATGTAGTATTGTCTATGGTTCGACTCCCATCCTGATTTAAGAAACAAATAAAATTGTCTATGATTAATCTACAACTGAACTTGAAAGACGTGTTTCATTGCACCATCCCAATAATAATTAAATATAATTAAATAATCATCCCCCGCGCCCAGCACATGGTGTCAGAAGTCGAAGTCGAAGGCGAAGTCAAGAAAAGGTGCAACAACAAACAAAAATGGGTGGCAACGACGGAAACGAAAAGGTACATAATATCATACTAGCCAACGGTCTTAAACCTTTGAATCTTACAAAAGAGAATGGCGGCAAAGAGTGTGCAAATTCCGAGAAGTGGAAACTGTGGAAACAGAAATTCCTCATATATTTTGAAGCAAACGACTTGGAAAAAGTTCCAAATTCGAAACAAATCGCAATATTTTTGAATTCTATTGGCGATGAAGGACTTCATATCTATAATTCATTCCATGTAAATTCAAAAGAAGAAACGTTAACGTCCATTTTAGAAAAATTTGATTCGAAATTTAACGAATTCAAAAATGTAACGGTCGAAAGATTTAATTTCTTCACCCGTTATCAGAAACAAAACGAGAATTTAGACGAATATGTAACATATTTAAATAATTTATCGTCAAGTTGCAAATTCGAAGCACTAAAAGAATCGTTAGTCAAAGACATGTTCATAATTGGAATTAGAAATGGACAAATAAAAGAAAAACTTCTACAAAAGGAATTCAAAGACATCAACGAAGCAGTCGAAGTAGCCAAGACCATGGAATTATCATGCCAAAGATCAAGAAAATTGGGAAATGAAGAAACCGACATGCAAGTTCAGGCAATATCAAGAAACAACCAGACAAGTAAAGGTTCAACACCAATGAGACATTCATCAAGATCAAGATCAAAAGTCGACCTCCAGCGAAATAACAGAAATAATAGTCACAGCCGAGAACGAACACCTAATCATTATTTTTCAGCTAATTTCAGGTCAAACAGCAAATCAAATGCAATTTGTAAAAGATGTGGTCAACAACATCGAGTCAAATGTCCCGCAAAGGGTAGAACTTGTTCTATTTGCAAGAAACTGAATCACTTCGCGATATGCTGTTATTTCAACGACCAGAATAAAAACAAGAAAAATGTAAGTTCCGTTATGTCCGTTAATTTTGAAAATTTAAATGAATATGACATCAATAATCAACATAATTATAATTATTCAAATGATTTTATAATAAATGCAGTAAATAATAACCATAATTGTAATAATTCGCATAATTGGAAAATAAATGTTAATTTTTATGATCAAAAATTTAACTGTCAAATTGACACTGGAGCAGACATTAATGTAATCTCGTTAGAAACTATACGACATTTAGAAAATATGTGCAATATTCAGATCCCTATTCAAAGCTCGAATGATAAGATTTTCACATTTTCAGGACAATTAATTGATAATTTAGGTAGTGTTACACTGGCGTGCAAATTTGATAATGGTTATCATGTCAACATTAAATTTATTGTAGTGAAATGTAAATGTGCGACAATATTGGGTTGGAAAACATGTGAAGAATGTGGCATTGTGAAAAGACTATTTGAACTAACAAACACACAAAACATTAACCAAAACCAAAGGTCAGTACAAACAATTATCGAGAATTATGCCGATACTTTCGAGGGGTTAGGTTGTTTACCATCTGAGGCTCATTTAGATGTAGATACAAGTATCACACCAAAAATATGTCCGGTTCGCAGAATTCCATATGCATTACACCCTAAGCTAAAGTCAGAGTTAGATAGAATGCAACAATTACAAGTCATTGAGAAAGTAACCAAGCCAACAAACTGGGTTAACGCGATAGTCCCTGTAGTAAAACCCAATGGTGAATTACGCATATGTCTAGACCCTAGAAACCTAAACAAAGCTATTAAAAGACCTCTTTTTCCTTATCCTACTTTGGACGATTTACGCTCAAAAGTAGCTGGTGCTGCTATTTTTTCAAAATTAGATGCAAACTCAGGATATTGGATGATCAAACTAGATGCAGAAAGTAGTGACCTCTGCACATTTAACACACAATTCGGTAGGTATAAATTCCTTCGCTTACCATATGGCATAAATTCAAGTGGTGAAATTTTCCATAGAGTAATGACAGATCTGTTCGGTGATTTACCTGGTGTTTTAATATTCGTCGATGATATACTTGTTTATGGCTCAAACCAAGCAGAACATGATGCGAGGTTGGAAAATGTTCTTAGGAAAGCTAGAGAAGTCAATTTAAAGTTTAACAAGTCAAAATGTAAATTTAACAAGGCTGAAGTAGCATATGTAGGGCATATATTTAATAAAAATGGTATTTCTGCAGATACTTCTAAGATCGAAGCTATCATGAAAATGCCTAAGCCGGAGAATGTCAAGGATCTCCAACGTTTTTTAGGTATGGTGAATTATTTAGGTTCATATATTCCTAATTTAGCTCATGAGACAAGTTTACTTAGAGATCTTCTTAAAAAACAAAACATTTGGCAATGGACACACAGTCATGATAAGCAATTCATAAATATAAAAGAACTAATTTGTCAATCACCTGTCTTAGTGCATTATGATGTAAACAAACCAGTCAGAATGTCTGTTGATGCAAGTCAAAAAGCTGTTGGTGCAGTAATTTTTCATGGGAAAAATCCTATTGCTTACTCATCCAAGTCTTTAACAAAAACACAAGAAAACTATGCTCAAATAGAGAAAGAATTATATGCTATTGTTTTTGGATGCAAAAAATTCCATCAGTATATTTATGGCAAAACTATACACGTAGAAACAGACCATCAACCTCTGGTGACATTGTTTAAAAAGCCACTTTCAGATGTCCCAGCAAGGCTCCAAAGAATGATGATAACTTTACAATCATACGACCTAGTAGTTTCATACACAAAAGGTACTGAAATGTATGTTTCAGATACTTTGTCAAGAGCTCCTGTCATGAATTTAAATACTGAAATAGATAAATTCGATTTAGATGAACTGGAAAACAACATTGTCTGTCAGGTAAAATTATTAACTTCTAACTTAGCAATAACTCCAAATAAGCTGCAACAAATTGTGTCTCATACAAAGTCAGATTTAACTTTACAAAAGTTAATAGAATATCATAAAACAGGTTGGCCTAACTGTAAACAACAATGTGACCCATTAACCCTACCATATTGGAATATTCGCGACGAAATCCATGTAATAGATGAAATTGTATTCAAAAATCAGTCTGTAGTCATTCCGAAGTCAATGCGGTCAGAAATATTACAAAAATTACATGAAGGTCACATGGGCATGGAAAAAACCAAAAATTTAGCCCGTGGCATTGTATTTTGGCCAAACATTTACCATGACATTGAAGAAAAAACAAGGCAATGTGAGACTTGTATGACATACAGCTCAAATAAAACAAAGGAAACTTTATTAAGTCATGAACAGCCAACATTGCCATGGCAAAAAGTAGCTACAGATTTATTTGACTATAATAACAAAAAATATCTCTTAGTGGTCGATTACTATTCAAATTACATTGAAATAGCTCATTTAAATACAGATCATCGAAGCCAAACTGTAATAACACATTTAAAATCTATTTTTGCTCGACATGGTATTCCTCTACAACTTGTGAGTGACGGTGGTCCTCCATACAATTCTCAAGAGTTCCAAAACTTCATGAAGGACTGGGATATAGAACACATAACATCTAGTCCTCATTTGTCCAGGTCGAACGGGCTCGCAGAAATTTCTGTCAAAATTATAAAAAACATATTAAGAAAATGTGAGAGTTCAGGTACAGACATTTATATAGGTCTATTACAGTACAGAACTACTCCTAGAGGAAATTTAAAATCACCATCAGAACTATTAATGTCAAGAACATTAAGAACTAAATTACCTACTCAAACTAGCAATTTAAAGCCTAAAATTGTCAAATTCGCAGATCATTTCAAAAATAAGTCTGAAGTGATAAATAAAAGAAAGTTATACTATAACAAAAATGCTGATAAGCCCCAAGAATTTCAGCTAAATGATCAAGTCTATTTTAAGAAAAACCCTAAAGATCTAATTTGGTCGAAAGGATTTATCTTGTCTAAGGCTCAATTTCCTAGATCTTACCTAGTGAAAAGTGAAAATGGCACAGTATATAGAAGAAATACACAACATATTAAATTGTTTAAGTCATGTCTGCCACAGTCAAATAGTCATAGTCATATTAGCAACACAAACAATAACAGTCATAAATTGTCACAGTCACAGTCCACTCAGTCTAGTCAAACATTTACAAACAGTAAATATAGGTCAAATATTACTGTAAAGTCAAAAGGTCAAAGTCCAAGTAAGTGTGAAAAACATGTTAGGAGGGAAGATACAGTGAGATGTTATCACATTCCTGATTATATTAAAAAAGCTAAAAGTCAAATGTCAAGATCTGATAATGAAAGTCAAAACTGTTCTAAAACGAATTCTATGAATGAAACGTTTATGTCTATTGAGTCAAGTCAGTCAAATGTAATTAGTCCATTGAATAATCAAAGTGTATTAAGTCAGTCTAATAACCAAAATGTATCAAGTCCGTCAAATAATCAAAATGTATTAAGTCCATCGAATGATCAAAATAATGTGTCAAATAATACAAATATTGTAAGTCCTATGTCAAGCCTTTATGATGAATCAGATACATTGCAATCTCCATTGTTCATTGAAGTCAATGAAGATAATCAAGATATTGAATTTTTGTCAGAAAATCAATTAGTCATGTCTCAGTCAGATAGTCAGTCATGCTCAAGTAACAATGTACAAAACTTACCTGAAATTATGGATATTGCGATTAGCAGCAATACTCCTGAAATAAGGTACAGCTCTAGAGGAAGATTGTTAAAGAAAACAAACAAATTAGACTTATAAAATAATTTATTGTAAATTAACAAACTTAGCTTATATCTAGATAATATGTAAATGACGATGTAAACACTGAATACGTAGTTTTAATTCACTGACATAATTTTGTATAATGTATATGACTTCGAGTAATAATTAATTTCAATTGTTTTAATTTATTTAATCGAATGTATTGCAAATTTGTAGATTCATGTTTGTCAGATGATAAACAATGAAACGTCAATGTCAAATGCCAATTAAATGTCAATGTATTGTCAATGTCAAATTTACTTTTTTAAGAAAGGGCATGTAGTATTGTCTATGGTTCGACTCCCATCCTGATTTAAGAAACAAATAAAATTGTCTATGATTAATCTACAACTGAACTTGAAAGACGTGTTTCATTGCACCATCCCAATAATAATTAAATATAATTAAATAATCATCCCCCGCGCCCAGCACAGTGTATATTAAGAATAGGAAATTACGCTACAGGGGATCGATTTTTGAATCTCACTTGGTGACTAATTCCCATCCATGACATTGATATCACTATTTTGCCAAAAACCTTATTTTTGAATGTCATATAGTCGTCCCACGATAACTGCAACGAACTGACAACACTAGAAATCTAAAGTTTGTTTGTGGCAACACTGATTTATAGTCAAACAACATATTTTGAACTTTTGATTAGATTTAAACATAAACAGGTCATCGTTCATCCACCATCCACCATTAAAATACGACAAAACCTACTAAACACTGGCAAAATTGTCCTCTAATGGACAGAGCTATATTTAAAAAAAAAACAGCGACTTTTGATTACTACTATCATTATTATTTATAGTTAAAGAAATGTCTGAATGTCATGAAAAAAGTATTACCACAGCGTGATTTTTCTGGGTTGCCAATTAATATCTTATACAGAGTTATCGTGGGACGATTATACCCGTCTACTAACATGCAGCTAATTTGAGTTTCTGTCGTAGACAAGCATGTCGACATAGTTAGATTGGGGTTAGCCGTCACTGCCAGTGGTCAAGAAGTCACTCAGTAATCTCGTTTACGAGTAGGTGTGGGCATTCGTATTTGATATCGTGGGCATGAGAATTTTAGTCACCGGTGAGATTCAAAAATACGAACCTTTTAGAAATCACTGAATTCAGTCACCGGGTGAGATTCAAAAATCGACCCCCGACCTTTAGGTGTGAGCAGTGAGATCTCAAATATTAAATAAATAAATACCACGGGACAATTTGACACCAATTGACCTAGTCCCTAACTAGGCAAAGCCTGTACTATGGGTACTAGACAACGGATAAACAAACTTATACAGATGAATACATTCTTATATACATATTAAACATCCAAGACCCGAGAACAAACATTCATATTCATCATACAAAAATCTGCCCCGACCGGGATTTGGACCCGGGAGCTTCATAGTCAGGGTCTCTAACCACTAGGCTATTCGGTCGTCAAATTAACCCCCTCATTCATACTTGCTTTGTTTTCATTCATCATTCTCATCATCAACGTTTTCTTACGTGCCACTGCGGGCACGGCCTCCTCTCAGAATGAGACGGCTTATGGGCTTTATAGTTCCCTCGCGAGCCGATTGCGGATCGGAAACTTCACACACACCATGGATTGCTTCGCAGAAAGTATGCGATTTCCTCATGACGTTTTCCTTCACCGAAAAGCTCATGATAAATTTAACAAACGTAATTTCGCACTTAAATTTCGAAAAACTCCGAGGTGCGAGTCGGGGCCCGAACCCACGACCCTCCGCTTGAGAGGCCACAGGTCAAACCACTAGGCCATAACAGCTTTTGTGTTTTCATTCGTTGTTTTTAAAACAAAAAGTCCGTTCAGTAACTATCACTCAATCTCCATGGCATCTCTAAGTAGCTGTAATATCTTGATCCGAACCCCGACAACTCGCGGCAGAGGCAGCGACCGCATCAGCGGCGCGAGCGAAAGACAGAAGTGCGTGTGACCATCCTCCATCAGAACAGCTTCCGCCGCGGATTCGGAATCGTCGTCCAACTCCGCCTGCGGATTCGACGGATTCGGATCCAGCCCGAATCGGTTGAAACGCTTGATGGTTCGTTGGTGTAGTATTATTTGCCTGTTTATGTGTTTTTGCTGCGGGTTTTCTTGTGATGGGGGTGCTGTGGTTTTTCTATCCTCGGGCTCCGCTGGGGATCCGTACTGGGTGTCGTACATGCTTTCCAGGTCCTCCTGGATTGGTTCTTCGTTGAGAGCCGATGCGTCTATGTGTAGTTCGCTCAACTGGAAAGATTGTGTTAACTAGGAATTACATTAATATTTAATAATTCCTGACGTCTTCAGGCTGTCTGCGAAAGGGAAATGGCGCGGGCATTTTAAGAAAACTGTGTACCCTTTACTTTTTTGAATAACCTTTAACCTAACACATTTTGGATTATTTCTGCTCAGAATCACGAGGACTATCTATTTAAACAATAAAAAAAGTGTCCCGCATTTATTGTATCACTTTTGTGATGCGTTTTTAAATACATGCCGTCACAAAACTGTGAAATAAATTTTCTATGGAATTTTAGAACTTTTTTGGCAAAAAGGTTACACAGTTTTTTGAAAATGCCCAAATACGGGAATTACCGGAACAATTATTTCTGTAAATTGATGAATATGAATGTTTGTTCTCGGGTCTTGGATGTTTAATATGTATATAAGTATGTATTTATCTATATAAGTATGTTTATCCGTTTTCTAGCACCCATAGTACAGACTTTGCCTAGTTTGGGACTAGGTCAATTGTTGTCAATTGTCACATGATATTTATTTATTTATTTGATATTTAGTAGGCAGAACTAAAGTTACCGACATAGCCCGAAGAATTGCGAAACTAAGTGGCAGTGGGCGGGGCACATTGCTCGCAGGACTGATGGCCGATGAGGACAGGGTTCTCGAATGGCGTCCGCGGACCGGGAGACGAGCTGTCGGTAAGCCTCCAACAAGATGGAGCGACGACCTGGTAAAGATCGCGCAACTGCGGTGTATGCGGAAAGCACAAGACCGGTCGGAGTGGAGAGCCGCGGGGGAGGCCGCTGTCCAGCAGTGGACGTCTTTCGGCTGATATGATGATGATGATGGTGACAGTGTACTTACCTCATCAATATCATCCAAGAAGCTCATCAGCTCTGCGTACTTGCAAGGCTCGGCCTGCAGCTTGCGGCTGGCGGCGCGAGCGTCTCTCAGGGCTTTCCATTTGTGTCGGATCAGCTCAGCGGATAACGAAGACCCTGACAAATAGCCATTAACCCCTTTTTTAGGGTTCCGTACATTAAAGGTAAACGGAACCCTTATAGGATCACTTTGTTGTCCGTCTGTCTGTCTGTCAAGACCCTTTTTCTCTGTAACGCGTGAAGGTAAAATGCTGAAACTAATATTCAAATACTCAAGCCAGCAGTCCCTTGAAGCTGTGAAAAAATCAGCCTTCTAAGTCAACGCAATCAAAAGATACAGTCATTGAAAAAGTTGTTTTCATAGAAATCGCCGTGCTGTGAAAACCTTAAGGCGGTACTTCCAGTTGCCCTAGAAACTTGAAATTTGGTATGAAGGTAGCTCTTAATAGCACAACCACTCAGAAAATTTTCAAAATCTTGAATTTTTACGCCTGCCTCTATATGTCATAGACCAATATAAAATGACCCCACACTGCATACATTTTGCTTAGGAGCGGCTCTGCAATTTTTTTTTATTAATCTAACTTTTTTTTCGAACCCTTGTTCTCCAATGAGTCAAATTATCGCTAGTCAAAAATCCGGTAGGACCGCTAAGTGTTGAGTGCGGACTATCTGTCATTTTCCACCAATGAGAGACAAATAATTTATTAAATCAGGCGTTACTTTGCGGAGGTCCATATTTATGAACTAAAAAACAATTACTTTGCTCACCCGCCGCGGCAAAGTTTTGCGGGGTTTTGGTTTTTTGGTTTTGCGGGTGAGCAAAGTAATTGTTTTTTAGTTCATAATGAGAGACAAGCTACCTGGCCTACGATTGGTGGAAAATGACCGACGAGGTCTCACCGCTGTGCGCGCGCAGTTGTCTCGCGACGTCGCCCCACAGGGCATCCCTCAGCCGCTTGTTGGCATATTCGGCGTCCCCGGGGTGCCACAGGCACCTCTGCTGGCCGACCAGACTGATCAGCGTTCGCTCCAACTCATTCGCTGTTCCTGTGAATTAACAGAGATCAAGAAATGACCGATTACCTTCTAGGTTTGATGAGCTCCCGATATTTCGACGCAGTTACAGCCAATATGATCACGGGCAAACTGGCGAAACTTTATTGGTAAATAAAGAAAAAAAAATACAGTAGCTATTTTAGAAACAAGTATATTTGACCTGGTAAAGATCGCCGGCCCGCGGTGGATGCGGAAAGCACAAGACCGGTCTGAGTGGAGAGCCGCGGGGGAGGCCGCCGGCCAGCAGTGGACGTCTTTCGGCTGACATGATGATGATGATATTTGATTGTTGTAACTCGTGTTTTTATCCTGTTTTTTTTTGTACAATAAAATGTTTACTTAGGTACTTAAAATAGTACTTTTTGATATAAGTGCCGAAGGAATGTCATTTTGCACGAATCCCGAGGTTAAAAACACAACTTTCCGCAAGATACTTAGCTACAAAAAGCACCTATTTTTGAGCAACTGTATCAAAAAATAATTAATAGAACAACAAAACCAGAACACTTTACTGGCACGTATTAATTGACCAGGAGATGTTTAGGGTCTCCAGGTCAAATATCTACATACTACTTTTAACATGAAACTACCGCGAGACTCAATCATAGTGAAATAAAAACGGATCACTCACGTATACAAGTCGAGTTTAGCCCGACTTGTTTCGGACTAATTCGTAGTCCTTCCTCTGAGTTTCTTTGTAGTAGTTCTTTCTTGAGCAGAGCCGTGGCGCGTAGTGTGCGTCTCGCTGCCGCTGGGTCGTGCGCTCCCAACGAAGGACTACGAATTAGTCCGAAACATTTCGGGCTAAACTCGACTTATACATATATTTATCTACGAACTCATTTTAAGTATTATTTTTATTTACCTTCAAACTCCGCCAGTCTCTCGATGGCCGCGTTGTCCGTGAGTGTGGCGGTGACCGCCTCTCCGGGGGCCGCGGGCGCTTCGGCCCCAGCGAGCTCTCGGCGGGCCGTATGTTTTTTCTTAGCCGTTGCCTTCATGTCTTGCCAGGTCTAATAATTAAAATAAAAAATCGGGAAATTTTTAATTAAATTTAAATTTCAAATTATTTATTTCATCATCATCATGTCAGGGACGACCTCGGCGAACGTACTCCGATGAAATCGGTGATATTCTGGAAAAAGGACAGGTCAGGAGTACCCGCACAACCGGAGAGCATGTATGAAGAATGTTACGAGAGTAAGGGAAGCAAAGGTTGTATGTCAGGATCGTAGCAAGTGGAAGCTCGCGGTCTCTGCCTACCCAAATGCCAAAAACACGCACAGAATTGACAACATTTCATATTATTTTTGAGACTATAATTTGATTAATTGTCTGTATTCTACTTTGAAAGAGGAGCAAACCTACGGTTTTAAATTTACATTAGGACTTGTAATTAATTTATTATTAATTTATTAAAAGGTTTATTCCAAAAGGACGTAACTCCGAAACGGCGCTAGGATGGATCAATTGTCTTCGTCTTGTCACGATCAAAAAAACAAAACCAAGATGTTAAATTTATCTGACATTGTCAAACCTACGTGTGATTGTTGCTTATTTTTTTTTCGTGAAAAAGGCAAAAGTATTACACCCATCTTGCGTAGTTTTGGTAGAATTGGTAATTTTATTTTATTCTCTTGTATTTAAAAAAATAAATAAGTAATATATTTTTTTTATAAATACAGTGTTGTGTTCAGGAGGCAAAGCCCTTTCGATACCTATTTTAATTTCCAGGTGTGAAAAATATGAAATGTTGTGAATTGGAATGCTGGGCCCTCCTATGCATCCGGCACTGCGTTTTGCTAGTGCCGAAGCGTGTGCTCCCAGAGGAAGGACTATCAAGGAGTAGACGAGTGAGTGATCCGCGTATTTCACTATAAATTGTGTACCAACTTAACTATCAATAAGAAAAATCATCCCTACGCGAAACTATATTTTTATAGCGCCTTTCGGTCGTGAAGAAACCCGCACATAGGTACCCACTTTATCACATTAAATTTTGTTCAAACCTTTTAAGGTTATCGCGAGTTAAAAATCCACTAATCGAGTAGTCATGTTATCGAGAATTTGTATGACGTTTGGAACAGCGCCCGCCCGTGAGCCTATTTGGAACTAAAATTTAGTATGAGGTTTCTCGATCTCGATACGATAACGTAACGTTACGCAGGATTCGAATACTCGTGCTCGGTCTACTGTATAGCTTGTCTCACACATTTAGCGATCCTAGCGGATTCTTCACTCGCGATAGTCCTGATTCAGAGCGTCTAGTGTCATCAACGGCCAAAAATACGTCTCGATCGCGTTCGCGTTAAACAATTACTATTAACGCAAACGCGATCGGGACGTATTTTGTGCTTTTTGATTACACTAAGGGCACAGAGCGTCTAGCTAGTGTCAGCAACGGCCAAAAAATACGTCTCGATCGCGTTCGCGTTACGGGTGTCAAATAGTATGAGTTTGTTGTCGATACGTGCCGCTAGTGGCGCTGCTAATCTGCCTATAGTAAGTAATTCTCGTTTTTTGGTAGTTTACACGCTCTGAGCGCTCAGTGTAATCGCTCATCAACGACCGAAAACTACCTATCTCATTGACATTAAACATTTTTGGTAGATAAGTACATTAATGACCTACCTATAAGTACATTAACACAAACACAACGTTTTCTTGTGACAAAAAACTACCTACAATAGTCATAGCGTCATAGTGTCTCAGTAAGTACCTAGGTACCTATGTACAGTCGGTATGCACTTTTGAAAATAAATTAACGTACCTAGCTAGCTATTTTTAAATACCTATAATATGGTATCGGATAGGTAGGTATACTTTCCTTAATTCCGTGTAGTGTCATAACTACCTACCTACTTAAATACCTATTTGTGGGACACACGATATGGGCTGGAGTCGACGTCAAATCAAAGTACCTACAAGTTTAATAACTTACTTTCCGCCATTCCGTCCAAGCTTTCCTGGCGCCGGGAAGGGAGTTTAAATCGTTGGCGATGGCCGCCCACCGGCGCTCAGCTTCGCGTTTACTAAAAGATGAACTAAACTTTCTTCGCTGCAAGTCTCGGTCGCTTTCCAAAAGCGAAATCATTCTGGCTTTCTGCGCCAACGAGGGATAAGTTATCTTCTTCTTTGTAGCTTGCATGCTTAGTTTATCATAGTTTTCATTCTGTAAACAATATTTTCATGAGATTTTTAATAGAGATACAAATTCGAGATAATCTCGGATCGAGAATCTCGAACGAAAAAGTGACAAGACAACAGCTGACAGTGACAGCGACAGCTCAATTTGATTCCATTGTTTATACTGAAATGCGAAAAGTTGCTAACAGCCAATAGGAATAGCTAACGATTACTAAATGGAATTGGCTATTGGCTGTCATTGCACGTGTCGACATAAGAAAACGTTACGTTCCGTTCGTCTAAATATTATTTCTATTAAAGTGGAACACTGTTATTGTTTTAGAGAAATTTTAAAAGATAATAATGATGTTAACCACTTATTACACGGAAATTAAAATAATAAACAGAGTTTAGAATTTTTTTTTGTCACGTTATTTACTTAATAATCTTATAAAAGCTGAAACGTACCTTGCTTACAATGGAATTTATTTCTATTTATTTTTAATAGACCTTTGAATCAAAGCGAAAGGCGAGTTGATAGTAATTCCAGTCTTTGAAAAGTCTAAAATGTTTCTTGTTTAATGGGCCCCCGTTGCTTATTCCTATGAAATATTCTACAGATATGCTTATTTCTGTTTTTCTAAAGAGATATTAGGGTTAAATTCATTGTTTTTAAAAACCGATTCGTCATACATCCTGATTTGACAACCCTAAGACTTATTTTGACGCATTATGTACGATGTCGATTTATTTTGTCATTTAGCAATGGTGTAGTTTAATTATAAAATAAATCTATTTCCGCTAATTGGATTTGTGCGTCGCGCGTAGAACATAATCCACGGCGCAAAACACCCTTAATTACACCAAAAATACAGTGTTAAAACGCTTTTGCGTGCTTCAAAATGACTATCGAAGGAAACAAGGACGAGGCAGAAAAATGCATTGAGATCGCTCAAATCGCTTTTTCTGCTGGTAACGCCGAGAAAGCTGAAAGGTTTTTGTTGAAAGCTGAGCGTTTGTACCCTAGCCCGCGCTCTAAGGAGTTTTTGGCGCGGGTGCGAGCCGCGGGCGGCTCTGGTAATGGAGGCAGGCAGACCCCTCCAAGGAGCCCCAGCGCTGAAGAACTGAGGAAGCGCAAGACCCCGCCGCACCAGGCCCCGCAAAAGGAGTACACGTCCGACCAGTTAGAAGCGGTCCGCCGCATCAACACGAAATGCAAGGACTACTTTGAAATTTTGGGTGAGGTTGCATTACGTTTATTCAACTTGAATTCGCCATAGTTTTTGAGGTCATTCTGAATGTTTATATGTCTAGCATTGGTGTGATGTGATGTGTGATGGACATATGAGTTGAAATTTGAGGCTAATTGGACCAAAGAAACCTTTTAAATTGTGTAAACTATTGACTCGAATGTCTCAAGGCCTTTGCAGTATTTCTATAAAGCGAAAGTTAGCCTGTACATTTGAGACATGTTAAAAGTTCAAAACATTAGTATTTTTATCTTTGAAAGTTTCTTTTTGTTGTGGACTTGTTGAATAAGATGTTAATTTGAATAAAATAATACCAATAGCAAAGATCATCTTTAAACAGTGTTATTATAATGTGTGTGATATTAAAGGAATGATGTCTTTTCGGGTAGTTTGAATAATACTGTTTCTAACTTAAAGTTGTGAAATAAAAAATCTTTTAACAAAAAGTGAAACCACCTTAAAAATATGAACAAAATAAATGCAATTTATAAATTTTTTGAGTTTGCATCCATTTCAATTTGTCTTGAAAAAACTGTTTCATGGTATTTCAGAAATATAATGAATTTGTTTCAGGTGTTACCAAAGATGCCACTGATTCAGACATCAAGAAGGCCTACAAGAAGTTGGCTTTGCAGCTCCATCCCGATAAGAACCATGCTCCGGGAGCCAGCGAAGCTTTCAAGGTAACCTCGACTGCCGCCCGGTGATGTGATTTTAAACTTGTGCGACCCAACATTTAAAATCAAGACAAATTTGGCATTGGGTTTGTACTTTTCATTAACATTCAAATGCAAACAATTTAAATTTGACTTGGGCCTTAAATAGGTTAAGTCTGAGGAAACAAATAACTTTTAACATGCTTTTAACTATTTATTTGAACCATCATTGAGCAAATGTTTCCTCTATAATGATAAAAATGTAATGTAGATGTAAGATATTCAGTTTGGATTCTTGATAATTCCATTCAATATTGATTTGCAATAAATGGACATAGAAAGATTACAATTAATCAATTTCCTATTTGAATTTTAATTATGACTTCAAGAGAGATATTAAATAAATAATACAAATGGGTAAATCAAGTTTTAAGTTTGCTTCATGCCATAGGAATCATGCATTTTTTCTAAGCTACTATATCAAAGTTGTCTCCTGCGTCATGGGACAGAATAACAGTAATTTTTTTTTTCTCATAATTTATTGAGGTACACCTGGTGTGAACATGTCAGCCTCATGGGGAGACTCCAGGCATAATCATTTACGAAGCATCCCTAGCGTTGACGGGAGTGCTTTGCTTACAAGTTGATTGTCCCAAATAATACTGATACTGAAAGTGTTATCAAAGATGTGTGTATTCTAGTGAAATTTACGAATCACTCACATATGTCAGTCGAGTGTAGCCTGGCAACCATCGAACCATGTGCTCCTAGAAAGACTATAATAATCCAAATACACAGATCTCTCAATTGAGATAAAAACACAATGGCAGGTTCATAAGGTTAACACTATCCCAATCATACTCTCCACAACAGACGTCATCCCAAAAACACTCCATACAAGTCTTCGAGCCCTTAATATACACCCATCCACATACACACTCTTGCAGAAAGCTGTCATCCTGAACACATGCCGCTTAGTACGAAAATTTCTATCAATTTCATAGGTTGATATGAATTTAAAAGCACTTGGCTTAGGCCCGTGCATTATTTTACCTCCTAAATAGGAGAGATAATGTCTAATGTACATATAATAATAATAAATCGTTTATTTGGACAAACAAAAATACATTTTTAACAAAGTGGTTGAGACATCCTAGCAAGTATTTATATACTTGTGTCAGGAGATCTCACTCTTCCAAAAGCAGTCATCATCACATTCTTTATTTATCGTAGTCTAGTATAACAGTGTTAAAACGATCTATGTATTTAGGGAAAAATATCCCTGTGCCCGACACTGACCCAGTAGTTGGCAACTTAAATGGATTAGTCCAAAATATGTTTATACTCCACTGACTAAAAATATGTCTATTATGTGAGTGCTCCGTTTTTTCACTCAATGGTTGGCTGGTAGATATCACTTAAAGGGATAATTCCGCCTTTGTACCGAATTTGACTGTCCACTTATCTTACAGTAGTTTCATGTTAAAATTAAACTGTCTGTTGTTCTGTTTGTGGCGCAGGCGATCGGGAACGCCGCGGCTGTACTGACAGACCCCGAGAAGCGCAAGCAGTACATGCTGCGGGGCGAGGAGGGGCCCGCGCACGCGCCGCAGCACCAGTACTACGCCCGGGGCTTCGAGTCTGACCTCACCGCTGAAGAGCTGTTCAATATGTTCTTCGGGGCGACCGGTGAGTGAGAAAAATGTTTGTTACCCCCAAGTACCCGCCGGCCGCTGCTCGCTGTAATGTACACTATCGCTTTACTGTAGATATGAGCAGCTGTGACTAGGACAGACTGACGACTTGACTGTGACGGGACTTTAATTTACAAAAAAACTTGCTGTTGCCCGCGACTTCGTCCGCGTAGATTTCGGTTATCGCTATCCCGCGGGAACATAATTTTCATGAATAAAAAGTAGCCTATGTTATTCCTCAATATTCAAACTGTCTTCTTACCAAATTTCATCTAGATTAGTGCAGTGGTCTTCCCGTGAAGAGGTAACAAACAGAGAGACAGAGTTACTTTCGCATTTATAATACTAGGTAAATTAACAAAAAAATTACATAACCTAACCAACTCAGAAAAGTTGAAAAACCCCCGACATTGTTATTTCAAAGTTCAGTATTTCAAAAACGGGTAAACCGATTGTAATGAAGCTTGGCTAAGAACCATCTCGATTAAACTAGCTTACGATTAAAAAAAATGCATCTAAATCGGTCCATCCGTTTGGGAGCTATGATGCCACAGACAGATACACAGACACACAGACCAGCAAACTTATAACACCCCTCTTTTTGGTCGGGGGTTAAAAACACAGACGCGGTTGTATGGACTTAGTTTCCTTTTCCTATATCTCTTATGGGTGAGCTGAAAAAAAACTGAATGTCAAAATTGTGTGCCTGGCCAGCGTTCCCGGGCGCGGGCGGCGGCGTGTACCAGCGGCGGCGCGCGCGCTCGCCCGAGGCGCGCGAGGCGTCGGCCGGGCTGCTGCAGCTGCTGCCCGTGCTGGTGCTGGTGCTGCTGTCCATGATGAGCGGCTTCTTCATCAGCGAGCCCGTCTACAGCCTGCAGCCGCAGGCCAAGTACCCCGTGCCGCGCGAGACAGTCAGCCTCAAGGTCAGCCGCCTCCTGGGCCCTACTTCAACTGCTAACTTGAAGAGGTTTTGTTTTACCGCGCTTCATATTGTCAAAGAAATGTAGTACCAATTGTCATATAAAACTGACACTTGTAAAGATACGGGCGTGGCCGCTACTTCACCATCTTTACAATTGTCAGTTTTATATTACAACTAGCTGTTGCCCGCGACTTAGTCCGCGTACATTTCGGTTATCGCTATCCCGCGGGAACTATATAATTTTCCCGAATAAAAAGTAGCCTATGTTATTCCTGAATATTCAAACTATCTTCTTACCAAATTTCATCTAGATTGGTGCAGCGGTTTTCCCGTGAAGAGGTAACAAACAGACAGACAGAAAGACAGAGATACAGAGTTACTTTCGCATTTATAATATTAGTTAGGATTCGAACTACATTTCTTTGACAATATGAAGCGCGCTAAAACAAAAGCTCCTCAAATCAGCAGTTGACACCGAATTGTCATTGAAAACTGACAATTGTAAAGTTGGTAAAATAGGGGCCTGTTCGAACGACAGAGGTCATTGTACGGAGTTGTTGGACTGATTCGATTTTCAAATATACTTACATCCCTAAGGATGTAAATCGAATTTGCAACCCGGATTTCGAGTTGAATCCAACGTACTTTCAGAGCATGTGTGATGAAAATAATTATAATATAGGTATCAGCGATCTATAGAGATATGGTAGCGTAACGCCTATACATCGGCGCACGAAAATATGATCCTATACATGCACAACTACGACGCATGTACACATGACACTCGCACATCGAAAATCGCAGCTCGCCAATGAGCGGCGACGCGCGTCGGCTGTGCTCGGCCTTTACCGACAATATTCGGTCGAACCATCCAACTATCCCGCTCAGCGAGGACGGTGTGAGTCATGAAGTATGGGTTTTTGAAATGTAGGTATATTTACTTACATAATTTTACGACTGGATAGCCTAGTGGTTAGAGACCCTGACTATGAAGCTTGAGGTCCCGGGTTCGATCCCCGGTCGGGGCAGATGTTTGTATGATGAATATGAATGTTTGTTCTCGGGTCTTGGATGTTTAATATGAATACGTTATAAGTATAGTACTTAAATATAAGTATGTATTTATCTACATAAGTATGTTTATCCGTTGTCTAGTAGCCATAGTACAGGCTTTGCCTAGTTGGGCTCTAGGTCAATTGGTGTCAATTGTCCCATGATATTTATAAGAAAGGTAAGTGAAATATGGTTTCTATACCACTTCACGATACACGATGGCATATTTGCAAAATACTAAATTACGCAAAACATAATATTCACAATCGAAACTCCCGTGACACAAGGTCAATTGGTGTCAATTGTCTCATGATATTTATCTATTTACAAGCCCGCATGTCACTAATGTTTCTGCTGAATGACGCGCGGAGTTGTTCATATATTTATCTATTTACAAGCCCGCATGTCACTAATGTTTCTGCTGAATGACGCGCGGAGTTGTTCATATATTTATCTATTTACAAGCCCGCATGTCACTAATGTTTCTGCTGAATGACGCGCGGAGTTGTTCATATATTTATCTATTTACAAGCCCGCATGTCACTAATGTTTCTGCTGAATGACGCGCGGAGTTGTTCATATATTTATCTATTTACAAGCCCGCATGTCACTAATGTTTCTGCTGAATGACGCGCGGAGTTGTTCATATATTTATCTATTTACAAGCCCGCATGTCACTAATGTTTCTGCTGAATGACGCGCGGAGTTGTTCATATATTTATCTATTTACAAGCCCGCATGTCACTAATGTTTCTGCTGAATGACGCGCGGAGTTGTTCATATATTTATCTATTTACAAGCCCGCATGTCACTAATGTTTCTGCTGAATGACGCGCGGAGTTGTTCATATATTTATCTATTTACAAGCCCGCATGTCACTAATGTTTCTGCTGAATGACGCGCGGAGTTGTTCATATATTTATCTATTTACAAGCCCGCATGTCACTAATGTTTCTGCTGAATGACGCGCGGAGTTGTTCATATATTTATCTATTTACAAGCCCGCATGTCACTAATGTTTCTGCTGAATGACGCGCGGAGTTGTTCATATATTTATCTATTTACAAGCCCGCATGTCACTAATGTTTCTGCTGAATGACGCGCGGAGTTGTTCATATATTTATCTATTTACAAGCCCGCATGTCACTAATGTTTCTGCTGAATGACGCGCGGAGTTGTTCATATATTTATCTATTTACAAGCCCGCATGTCACTAATGTTTCTGCTGAATGACGCGCGGAGTTGTTCATATATTTATCTATTTACAAGCCCGCATGTCACTAATGTTTCTGCTGAATGACGCGCGGAGTTGTTCATATATTTATCTATTTACAAGCCCGCATGTCACTAATGTTTCTGCTGAATGACGCGCGGAGTTGTTCATATATTTATCTATTTACAAGCCCGCATGTCACTAATGTTTCTGCTGAATGACGCGCGGAGTTGTTCATATATTTATCTATTTACAAGCCCGCATGTCACTAATGTTTCTGCTGAATGACGCGCGGAGTTGTTCATATATTTATCTATTTACAAGCCCGCATGTCACTAATGTTTCTGCTGAATGACGCGCGGAGTTGTTCATATATTTTTCCCCGACCTATTTGGTGGAGCCATTATTTGGGCGTAGTTTTGCTTTCGTAGATATTATTCGTAGTAATATACGTGTGTGTTTGCAGGTTCCGTACTATGTGAAAGAGAATTTCCACACTGACTACCAGGGCTCGCTGCGGCGTCTCGAGATGGCCATTGAGGAAGAATACATAGGTAAGCACAACACTAAAGGGTTGCCTGTCCCTCAGAACACAGAACGGACATGTTTTTATTTTTTAATTTTCAACCTGAAACGTACATCGTATGTACAAATGGGTCAATCAACTTTTCGTTGCCACTCGTTGCCATGGAGATGTCCACTGAGGAACACAACAAAAATATGATTTTTAAGACCTCGTCACTTCCCCGAAAGTCGGGATTATACGCTTAGGAGATGAAGCATGAAGGAATTGGTATATAACTGTCGAAACTCCTAACGTTTGATGGAGTGGTGCGTTGGAAAATCTTATTTTAGGCAAGTGACCCAGGGGACGTCTCCATGGCAACGAGTGGCAATGAAAAGTTGATTGACCCAAATACACGAAATGTACAGTACGCAGATAGTACAAACAATTAAATATACATACGATAATTGTACATACTTTGTCTGGCAAAACAATGCCTCGTAGTTATTTGATAAACCATCCTGCTTACTTTGCTGTACGGATTTCGCATTTTGCATTGATCAATTCGTGAAATGTGTATTTTTCTTTTTACACATTTTGCGTTGTGCTTTCAGCGTAAGTACATTTTGCGTACTGTACGTTTTAACTGTTTGCACAATTTGCGTATTGTACATTATCATATTATCAGCTGAAGCGGAATTTTTGCACAAGATGTTTAGGGGGTTAATATTTGGGCATTTTCAGAAAATTGTCTACCCATTACTTTTTCCGAATAACCTAACAAATTTTGGATTATTTCTGCTCAGAATCACGAGCACTATTTAAATAATAAAAAAAGTGTCCCGCATTTTTTTGTCAGTTTCGTGACGCCTTTTTACATGTACAGTCGAGGAAGTTAATTCCTGACCCACCATAGAACATTTTCATAGTAAACGTCATAACGATTTTCCTTGTCAAGCTATGCGATGTCACTATGACGTTTACTGCGAAAAGGTTCCATGGTGGGTCAGGAATTAGTTTCCTCGACCGTACATTCTATATGGACCGTCACAAAACTGACAAATAATTTTTTAATAATTTATTGAATCAGGCGTTGCTCCATACTTATGAACTAAAAACAATTACTTTGCTCACCCGCAACCACAATTTATATAATTTGGTACAGCATTTAAATGCTTACAAACATTGATTAAACCAAATTTTTTTAAACAGCTAAACGGTGTTGTTTTGTTAATTTGATATAAAAAACAACTAGCTGTTGCCCGCGACTTCGTCCGCGTAGATTTCGTTTATCGCTATCCCGCGGGAACTATACAATTATCCCGAATAAAAAGTAGTCTATCTTATTCCTCAACATTCAAACTATCTTCTTACCAAATTTCATCTACATAGGCATAGGCATCTACAGGCAGACAGAGAGACAGAGTTACTTTCGCATTTATAATATTAGTTAGGATCTACAGTTTTTACTTTATGAATAAATTTTCTATGGAAAAATTTAGGAGTTTTTTTGGCAAAAAGTGTACACGGTTTTTTTTTAATGGCCATTAATACTGGTGTTGTCGCCAGTGGGGCTGCGGCACGCGTGCCAGCGCGAGCGCAACTACCGGGACAGTATGGCGTGGAAGGCGCGCAACTTCGGCGACGCGCGCCAGTACGCCGACGCGCAGCGCCTGCGCACGCCCAGCTGCGACAAGCTGCAGACGTTCCACCGCTAGGGGGCGCCAAGAGACAAGGACGCAGTCCAGACGAGTCGTATTGTAGGTTACCTATCGTATGTCGGAGAAACGTTTCACCCATTTCTCGTTTGATTTTTTGTTTTCGACTATAAAACCAAGAGGACTGCCAATGGCTATACAATGTCGCGTTCCTGTAAAATAATGAGCCTGCTGTAGCTAGTTTCACTATAGAGAGGTCTCTGTACCATTAATTTTGTATGACACTTAGACCTCTGGCTAACACAATAGCGCCATCTATGAACTAAAAGAAAAAACTGTAAATATTTCAGGACTTTTGTAAAACCAACCTAACCTAAAGGATTCTAAAATGGTGAAACGTCTTTCGGACTTGTGACAGGTTCCCATTATGAGTGATACATAATTTACCGGGAATTTTGGGTGTTACCTCTATTTTAACCGGCTTCGGAAAAAGGAGGAGGTTCTCAATTCGTCGGAATCTTGTTTTTTTTTTTTTTATCGAAAAAATACACTTTTGGTACAGGAGGGTATTGTGGCATTGGTTTTTTTTTATTATATACGTTTTTGTTTTGGAAGTTATAATATGTCATGACTTAACCTATTTCTTACTTACGTCAGCATATCAGAGTGCAATAAGGTTTATTAATGGAATAGTATGTGAGAAATGTACACGGGAATTTGTTGGCATTTTGTATAAATAATTATATTTATATTTTAAATGAATTGAGTCTATTCGTGACAATGATTTACCATTAATATAAGTTACAGACATAGTAGAAAAACCTTTCCCTTTCATACGAAATCGAACGATACTAACTGATTTCTGTGTACAGTCAGCAGCAGAAGTAGCTAAGCAACCAAAGCGGTCACAATGATCTGCACAAGCTCTTATGTCTATAACAATATAGCCGTGCTTAGAACATTGTGAGCGCTTCGGTTGCTTAGCTACTTCTGCTGCTGACTGTACGCGGTTTTAAAATGGTAAATCGTAATAATAAACTTTTTCTTTTTAGATAATTGTTGTTTTGGTGATAGTGGATTGTAAGATAAAGTACAGTCAAGGAATTTAATATATAACATTATACCATTATATTAACATTTTATATATTTAGATATAACTATTTGTCATTAGTGGTCGCGGGTGAGCAAAGTAATTGTTTTTTAGTTCATAATTTAATTCCCTACCCATTTCGTTGAAATGTTGTTAGACATTCGCAATGCATTATGGTCGAAAATGTCAACGTAAACGCGACATGTCAAAGCGACGTCGTGTTCTATCTAGCTCTTGTGGTGACAGTTTGCTATACGATTTTAAACCTTAGGTGTGTTGGCAATTAAATTCCTTGACTGTACGTAATAGTAAATAAGCTGTTGTTTAAAAAGGTAGACATAATGAAAACGGGATATTGTGCGAAACTGTTATCGTTTAAAACTTGCAATTATACCAAATAGTCAAAATTTATGTTAGTTATTTTTATATTCCATAAAAAAAATATGCAGCGAAAATAGGCGGAAGTCTTATTTGATTTGTACCTTCAACTAAAAAGCCGACACAGCCTCCCTACTACGAAGTGCAAAATTCGAACTTCGTATCGTGCCGTCCCGCTCACGCTAATATTATTTAACACGAGAGTGAGCGGGACGATACGAACTTCGATTTTTGATTTCGTAGTACCCCTGATATAAGCTGTTTTTACCCGACTGTCGAAGGAGGGTTGTTTTCTACTGTTTGACAGCAATGTCGAAATGTTCCCTTGGTAAGCATGCTGATACGTTCCTTAGTTTTCTAGTCAATAATATAAATCAACGAAGATGGGTTTTTTTTCGATGCGGTTTTTTTTAATCGAAAGCTAGTTTAATCGAGATGGTTCTTAGTTATATTTCATTAAAATCGGTTCACCCGTTTTTGAGCTATTAAACATTGAAATGACAATGTCAGGGGTTTTTCAACTTTTCTAAATTATACTTATAGGTATACTTAAGCCAAGGATTTACTATGGGACATTAACTTTGTTTTTATAACAGTATTTTTTTTATTATTAATTGAATTATTTTGCCTTAATCATTGATTTATTAAAGGGCCTATTATAATGGGTTAAGAAAAAATCCCCGACATTGTCATTTCAAAGTTCAATATTTCAAAAACGGGTGAACCGATTTTAATGAAACTTAGCTAAGAACCATATCTATTAAACTAGCTTTCGGTTAAAGAAACCCGCGTCGAAATCGGTCCGTCCGTTTGGGAGCTATGATGCCACAGACAGATACACAGGTCTAACTTGTAACACCCCTCTTATTCGTAGGGGTTAAAAACAATCCCATAGTCAATGCGTGGTTTAAAACATAGTGTCGTTTAAATGAAATTCGAAAACACTCGGTTACGTACGGTAGGTAACACTAGAAGTGTGATAAAACGGTCAATCAACTTTTAAGTGTTGCTCGTTGCTATGGCGACGTCTCCTCGGTCACTCATTAGAATAACAATTTTCTAAGGTACAAATGTACCAAAAGTTAGGAGTTGTAAGTTGTAAGCCTATTCCTTCATGGCTTATCTCGTAAGCATGCTAGTACACATGACAACCATTTTTCTAAGCAACTGTATCACTGTTGTCTCCTGAGTGACGGGACAGAATAACAACACTAAAAAGTTGATTGACCCAAACACGTAAAAACAAAATCTGAAAATGTAAAATAATAGTTCTGTGTTATAAGCATTTTTGATATTTTTTCCAGTGTCTTAGAAACTTCCTTCACTCCCGCACTAGATTTTAATGAAACACTAGATGAAGTTCACTATTTATTGCCTATTACTT
This sequence comes from Clepsis dumicolana, assembly GCA_963691665.1. NCBI lineage: Eukaryota > Metazoa > Arthropoda > Insecta > Lepidoptera > Tortricidae > Clepsis > Clepsis dumicolana. The sequence continues at coordinate 1,299,264 of OY829530.1, forward strand.
GTAATATAATGTTATTAAAACAAATAAATAGTAAAACTTATAAAATCATAACTTAACTTAGTTAAATATAAATTTGTTTCATTTATTGACCTAAAATAAAGTATAAAATTAAATAAGTCGTTTCATTTATTAGCTATCAAAGTATCAAGGACCATAAAACCAAGAAGTCTCCCAGTGGCTATACGATGTCGCGTTCCTTTGAGATAATAAGCTTGCTGTAGCTAGTTTAACTACGTAGGGGTCTCTGTACCATTCATTTGGTATGACATTTAGCCCTCTGGCTAACACAATAGCGCCATCTAAATTCGTTTTTTCTTTCAGTTCATAGATGGCGCTATTGTGTTAGCCAGAGGTCTAAGTGTCCTACAAAATTAATGGTACAGAGACCTTTCTATAGTGAAACTAGCTACAGCAGGCTCATTATTTTACAGGAACGCGACATTGTATAGTCATTGGCAGTCCTCTTGGTTTTATCGTCCTTGTTAACTATACACATTTTGTACAATTAGGTAAAAATAATGTTTAATTGTATAATAAATACTCGGACTATTTTAATTAAAAATAAATAGTTTCGTGATTTTTGCCCATATTTTTAATACAATTTACTTAAATCTAATATCACGTTTTATAATACAAGACGATGACGATTTTTTTTTATACGACAAAGAAGGCAAACGAGCAAGTGGGTCACCTGGTGGTAAGTGATCACTGCCCATAGACACCCGGAACCCCGGGGGTTTGCAGATGCGTTGCCAACCTAAATATTTGTAAATTAGAACTGCTTATATTCTACTAAAAACTTGTGCTAGTTTGGCAGATCATAGGATGGTCACTTTCTAGAGGCTTTTTTTTTATTCTACTGCAATTTATGTGTCGGAATTACATTTGTAATTTATCATGAGCTTTTCGGTGAAGGAAAACATCGCGAGGAAACCTGCACACACCTGCGAAGAAATTCAATGATGTGCGTTAAGTTCCCAATCCGCACTGGGCCCGCGTGGGAACTATAGCCCAAGCCCTCTCATTCTGAGAGGAGGCCTGTGCCCAGCAGTGGGACGTAAAAAAAAGGTTGGTGATGATGTGTCGACAATGATTTTCGCTCAGAAGCAAACTAAGCACTTGCTTGACTGTCAAGGAATAATTGTTTGTCATTTTATTTATTTCAAAAGCAAAAAACGGAACCCTTATAGGATCACTTTGTTGTCCGTCCGTCTGTCTGTCAAGACCCTTTTTCTCTGGAACGCGTTTTTCCTTTTTAGGTTCCCTAAAAAACGGAATCGCTCCGCGGCGTGCGATTATGACTGAACTAACTATACAATTTTCCCGAATAAAAAGTAGCCTATGTTATTCCTCAATATTCAAACTGTCTTCTTACCAAATTTTATCTAGATTGTTGCAGCGGTTTTCCCGTGAAGAGGTAACAAACAGAGAGACAGAGTTACTTTCGCATTTATAATATTAGTTAGGAAGGATTCTGAGACATTCTGTGTACATATTCCCGTTATGCTATCTTCCTGCGACAGATGGTGTGGGGCTCCGGAGGCAGCCCGTGGATCCGCTGCACGTGCCGCGCCACGTTTCTGACAACAAATTGAATAACATAATTAATAATAAGCAAGGAACGGAATTCTCATAGCAAAACGTCAAAAGTCAATGCGGAGAGAACATTGTAATTTATCGACTTTTCCAGTTATCGATTATTTTCATAGTCATCATACTTAAGAGTTACACTCTTGTCGGTGGAGTACCTTCCAATCCTCTGTATGAATGATGAATGAATGAATGTTTATTCACAAAAAAATATGGTAGTTAAGGATCTTACCATAGAATAATACCAAAATTGGTATTTAGGTATTGGCCGAATTCTTTCCATGTATTCAAATCTCAGCTTGTTTTTATCACGTTTTGCAGTGAGCGCTGTGTGTGGTGTGTGATTTTGTGTTCCCGTTTTTTTTTCTGTGTATTAATGTTTCAGTGAGTTTATTAGAAATATAATTCCCCAGAGATGTATTGGTATGGTACCTGCGTCGCGCAAAGTTGTTGTCGCAGAGCGCGCAATGGTAGGAGTACCTCGGCGCCCGGTGCCGCGCCGCGTGGATGCGCATCAGCGTCACCGACTTGAAGCGCGCCGGGCACTGCGCGCACTGACGGACAGACAGCCGGTCAGACGGGCAACAAATAATTATAATAATAATTCACCTTACACCTGGCGGGCGCCGTCTCTGAGTGTGTCCCTATGGCGCGGTCAGGGACAGCGTCCGCTCGATGTATCCCTCACTCTTCATTAAATTGTCAAAAGGGCCTCTACGCGTTGGCCTCGGCGCCGCGCACGCCTCCCCAAGGTCCGGAACACTGTTGTCCCGTGAATGGGTGCGACATACAATAATAATAATACATCTCTATTGCCACAACTTACAACTGAACAAACATATTTGTTGGATAGAAACAAAAAAAGTTGGGACAACGGGTCCCCAGTCTCAGCACGTGCTGGGGCTTTGTTTTCAAGGAAAGCAAACGAGCAAGTGGGTCAACTGATGTAAGTGATCACCACTGCCCATACACACCCGCCCCTTTACCCTGCCTCCTCGCCCCTTTACCCCGACTCTCGCCCCTTTAACCCGTCTCCTCGCCCCTTTACCCCGACTCTCGCCCCTTTAACCCGTCTCCTCGCCCCTTTACCCCGACTCTCGCCCCTTTAACCCGTCTCCTCGCCCCTTTACCCCGACTCTCGCCCCTTTAACCCGTCTCCTCGCCCCTTTACCCCGACTCTCGCCCCTTTAACCCGTCTCCTCGCCCCTTTACCCCGACTCTCGCCCCTTTAACCCGTCTCCTCGCCCCTTTACATCGCCCCCCCGCCCCGCACCTGCACAGTCTTGTCGGGCAGGTGTATGGCGACGTGCTGCAGGTAGCTGCTCTTGCGGTGGAAGCCGGCGCCGCACTGCGCGCACGCGTACGGCTTCTCGCCCGTGTGCAGCCGCTCGTGGATCTGGAAACAATGCCATAAGAATAAATAATAACATAGTAGAACGGAAACTCCCGCTCCGAACGGGCTCAAGGTCACGTTATTACAGTACTCGTTAAAAGAGCTACTCGGTCGGGCTGTCACGGCCGGCGTCGCCGCAAAAGGTACTCTGTGGTCGCCGCACGCGCGTTTGCTTGTTTGTGCGTTCTGTACCTACACCTTGGAAACGCCGATCTTCTTTCTTTGTGCCTTATTTTTTGTTTTGTCTGCTATGTGGTGTACAATAAAGAATTATTGTATTGTACTAGACAACAGATAAACATACTTATATAGATAAATACCCGAATCCAAGACCCGAGAACAAACATTCGTAGTCATCACACAAACATCTGCCCCGACAGGGGATTGAACCCGGGACCTCAAGCTTCACAGTCAGGGTCTCTAACCACTAGGCTATCCGGTCGTCGTATGATGATGATGATGGATGACTCAAATTAACGCTGAAATTAATATCATATAAATATTGCAGTCCCTTGAAGCTGTGTAACACAAATCAAACTTCTAAGTCAACGCAATCACAGGATCATCATCACCAGCCTTTTTTACGTCCCACTGCTGGGCACAAGCCTCCTCTCAGAATGAGAGCGCTTGGACTATAGTTCCCACGCGGGCCCAGTGCGGATTGGGAACTTCACACAAATCCTTTTCCTTCACCGAAAAGCTCGTGATAAATTACAAATGTAATTCCGCAAACAGATTCCGAAAAACTGAGAGGTGCGAGCCGGGGTTTGAAACCACGACCCTCTGCTTGAGAGGCCATAGGTCAAAACACTAGGCTATCACGGCTTCCAAAGGATAGTCATTATTTACCTTGACCTGCTCAGCGTTGGACGCTCTGTAGTCGCAGTAGGAGCACTTGTCCGTCTTCTCGTAGCCGTGCTTGGCCCGGCAGTGCATCAGCAGCAGCCGACGCGTTATGAACTTCTTGCCACAGTGCTGCGAACACAGGACACACTTTTGGATATTAACCCTTTGAACGCCAAGAACGCCTAAAGGCGTCGCGAGCCGACGTGCCTACGACGCCGCCAAGGCTTATAGGCGTCCGGCTGCAGTGCAAATGCGACCTACGAATGTGTGCATGAGGTTTAAGTATGGAGGACAACTTTTGTATGGGTCGTTGGCGTTGAAAAGGTTAATGGTTTTACAATATATTAAAGAATGTTGATGTTTTCAACAATCCTGTGCATAGCATAGTGTAGTGACATTTTAAGGGGCTCCCCTGAGCCAGACGCTGAAATGGCTGCACTTTTCAACTTTTTAGAATGTACATTATAAAGATAAAGACACATTAATTATGTATAACATCTCAACTTACTTTTCCACTTTTAGTTTTTTTCGTATTTAATACTTATGTTATCTGCATCATAAAATGTCTTAAATATTCAAGTCGCAATTTATTTTCTGTCACTACATCATACGAGGGGCGGCTGAAAAGTATTCTACCTAACAATGAAACAAAAGACTGTCGTGGCAAATTTTTTTTTATTTTTCTATATAGTCCCCTGCTAGTAAAATGCACTTATAAAATTTTTCAAATATTGAATTTAAACCATTAAAAAAAAAATCTTTCGGTTTGTCGTCAAAAAAGTCAGTAACCGCAGCCTTCATTTCGTCATCGGTCATACACCTTCGTCCCCTGAGGTCTTTCTTGAGAAGTCTAAACAGAAAATAGTCACAGGGGGCTAAATCTGGACTATAAGGGGGGTGGTCAATGGTTTCGAAGCCATTGTCTTTAATTGCTAGCTTCGTTGTGCGGGCGGTATGCACTGGTGCGTTATCGTGTAAAATCAGAATTCCTTTGCTTAGTTTACCTCGCCGTTTTTCTTTTGTTGTCTCTCTTAGTTGATATAGTAAGTTTGAGTAATAATCAGCATTCATTGTAGTATTCTTCGGTAAATAATCTATGAGCCAAAATCCCTTCTGTGTCCCAAAAGATTGTAGCCATAAGTTTACCTGCCGATGGACAGACCTTGAATTTTGAAATTTCAGCCTCTCATCCTTAAATTTCCACTGTAACGACTCTTGCTTACTTTCCGGGTCCCATTGTCGAATCCAAGTCTCATCACATGTTACAATTCTAGAAATGATTTCTTCCTCTTTCCCTCGACTCATGTCCAAAAACTCTTCGCAACATTTGACACGCCTCTCTATGTCAAATGCAGTCAACATTCCGGGGACCCAACGTGCACTAACCTTGGACATGTTCAAATGCTCATGAATTATTTCATTGACTCGCTCTTTACTGACGCCCACATCTCTAGCTATCTCCCACTGCTTCACTCGTCGGTCCTCTAATATAATTTTTTTCACCCTGGCTACATTTTCATCGGTGACGGCCGAAACTGGTCTTCCGCTACGAGGATCATCTTCCAGGCTCTCACGACCTAACTTAAACTGCTTTGACCAAAACTTTATAACAAATTCGGAAGAACACGAACTGCCAAACACACGTAACATACGCTGTCTGATCTCCGAAGGCGTATTCCCTTCTTTAGTTAAAAACTTAATCACCGCTCGATTTTATCCATTTTCACTTTTTCTACCGACATGTTTGAAACAATTGTAGGAGACAAATAAACGTGATGCAATAAACAAATGAATGAAATACATTTTGAAAATAGAATAACAAACGAATATAAATCCATACCAGCCAGCATTATTTTTGTATATATTTCTGACCAAGGAGATTACTTATCAGCCGCCCCTCGTAAACCTAATTTACTTTAACTTGTGACATACACCAATGTATAGAGAATTTAATGTGCTAGGAGTTCCACGTTTAACATTATTATGATGCCTTTTTATAATATTTTAAATAAGTAATTTACGTATTCGGTGCGAATTCTGAACGATTTTTTTTTTTGCGAAAAGACACGTTATTTATGATAACAAGAAGTTAGACCGATATTTAATAGATATCGCCACTAAAACGACGTGGTTTAGTAGACGAGAGGTGGGGTGAGGAAGGTGCGAAATGCTCAAGGTTATCCTCTCAGGGGAGCGTCTTAATACTATGGGTACCGGACAACGGATAAACATACATATATAGCCAAATACATATTTATGTACATCCAAGACCCGAGAACAAACATTCGTATTCATCATTCAAACATCTGCCATGACCGGGGATCGAACCCGGGACCTCAAGCTTCATAGTCAGGGTCTTTACCCACTAGGCTATCCGGTCGTCAGATTATGTATTTTCTTTATTCTATACTAGCTGTTGCCCGCGACTTCGTCTGCGTAGATTTCGGTTATTGTTATCCCGCGGGAAAGATACAATTTTCGTAAATAAAAATTAGCCTACATCATTTCTCAATGTTCAAACTATCTTCTTGTCAAATTTCATCTAGAATGGTGCATCGGTATTTCCGTGAAGAGGTAACAAACAGACAGACAGAGAGACAGAGTTACTTTCTCATTTATAATATGAGTTAGGATTAGGATGGGTTCAGTTTTTTCCTTTCAAGGTAAAATACCTTAAAAAACATGAAATAGTATGAGACTTCAGGTATTTCTCACCTCACAAACCACATCAAACCCTGTGTGGATCTTGTAATGATTCCTAATTGATAGTTTAGAAGTCAAAATCTTGTGACAATATTCACACTCTATCTCTTCTTTCACTTTCTCACCATCCTCTGTCTCCTTCTTCCTAGTTCTTCTCTTTTTGATCTCAACTTTCTTTATATCTTTTGCTTTCTTAACTTTTTTTATAAGTTTAATGTCATCAATGTCTTTTTTATCAAAACTATCATTTGAATTAGTTTCCAAATTTTCTTTAATTTCATTTTCTATTTGATTAACTGTACATCCTTTTTTAATATCTGTTTCTGATTGCAGTGTATTCAAAGTGATATTGTCATCATAGTCTTTAAATTCATCATCTATGTACTCTGAAATATCTATGGTTACATCATCAGATGCATATTCAGATTCCAGTTTGATCCCATAAGGTTTCTTGTGTAGTCGGTCTCTCAATGTCGCTTGGGCTTGTTCACATTTTTTCCTGAATTTCATGGTTTGATTTATGAAATTGATGCAAGTGTGGCATATTTGCTGGGGGAAAGAGTCATTGATTTCTACCTGAAATATGGAGATTAGGTATATTTAGTAGTCATTGATATACAAAAATAGACAGACACGCCACTGCTTCACCGCGCATGGACAAACAATTATAGGTGATTCGGTGACTCAGCATTCCTTGATGTTTGTCATCAGTCTGATGACAGCTAATGAGGGCCGCATTTTGTCAGCGCTGAACAGGTGCGTGGCCTATCTTTAATGTTTTATATATCAATGTTGGTAGTAGATTAAAAAGTTGAACGTGAAAAGTTAATAAATTATTGAATCAGGTGTTACTTTGTGGAGGTAAACATTCATGAACAAATAAAATAACAATTAATTCTCTCAGTCAGTATATATGTATTATTTGCTGTGGTAAAAAAGCCGTAGTAACCTAGTGGTTTCACCTATAGGCTTTGAAGCAGAGGGTCATGGGTTCGAGCTCCCGCTCACACGCCCAAGTTTTCGGAATTTAAGTGTGAATTTGTGTTTGTAATCATGAGCTTTTCGGTGAAGGGAAGCACACTCCTGCGAAGCTATTAAATGGTGTGTGTGAAGTTCCCAATCCGCATTGGGCCCGCGTGGGAACTACAGCCCAAGCCCTCTCATGAGAGGAGGCCTGTGCCCAGCAGTGGGACGTAATACGTAAAACAAGGCTGATGTGAGTCGGAAGTCGCAAGTCGCGGGTGAGCAAATTAATTGAAAAGTTAATAATAAAAATAGGTAAGCATGCAAAAATTAAATAACTTTTTTTTGTATAACAAATTATTACCTCAACTTATTCGATTTAAAACAAAAACCTAGGCACTTTAAGATAAATAAAGGAAAGATTCTATTCCAGTTAGACCACCACACTTGGCGAAGAACGTGCTCGCAAAAATAAAGCAATAATATAAAGTTTTTCAAACAGTTACTATTGGTTTTGGTATTGTATATTTAATTATTTATGTAGGTATTTCACTTACTTTGACCCCTGTAGCAATAAATATAACGTTGGTATAGTGCTCACAGTGCTCTGATTGCAAAAATATTGGATTCAAAAACACGACACCGAGACACGTCCTACAGCAGCCCCAGTCGCTCATAGTTAAAATTTATCACTAAAGAATACTGCAAAAGGTATATAAAATACTAGTTTAACTCATAATAAGGCGGCAAATTCAATATTCCCAAAAATAAAAGCCAACTTATATTTCACGAAAACCAACGAAGCACTACTTTTTTTTTGTTTTCTTTTTATGCCGCTGACAACTAAATTGTTCCACCAATCATGACAGATTTACTTAATTTCTTAGCTTACTATTGGTTTAAATTCATGAAGCGTTTTTCATTACTTAAACTTTTAGTTCCGTTTAACATGAAGATGGAACGTGTAAGTAAAACTTAACTTAACTAAAATAAAGAGCCATCTATTGCCGAGTAGTACTACTTGAAATATTGTAGTGCCATACTTGTCATAGATGGCGTTCAAAAACTGCCTTCATTTTGCTACAAATTCAGAAGACTACGAATTAATTCGAAACATTCGGGCTACGGGCTAAACCCGGCTTATTTCCGTTTTTATTTCACTGTTCTGATGTTATGGTTAATTAAAGTAAAATATATACGAAGTGTTGGATAAATCTCATTTATTTAGGTATTTTGTTTACATGTCCACACGAAAAAACCACAGTATACATATAAGCTACAGCAGTACAGAAACTGGGGGACTACGAAATTCGAAAATCGAAGTTCGTATCGTATCGTCCCGCTCGCTCTCGTATTAAATCATATTAGCGTGAGCGGGACGGCACGACACGAAGTTCGAATTTTGCACTTCATAGTTTAGGGCCTGGCCTGGTCGTTTTTGTTGAGATGATGACGTAAGCGCCAATTCAGCGTTAGGGTTGTCCTCTTATTTTTTGTAAAATTGAAAAAGTTTTTGTGTAGTTAGTTCTATATCTCAGCTATTTAAGCCTTTTTTGAGATAACTAGCTAGTTTTCATTAGAATATTAGGGTTGTCACTCTATTATTATAAAATTAATGGGTTTTTTATTTATTATTTACTAAAACGTTTGTTTGGGTTTTATAATGATCAAATACTCGAATGAATTGACTGACTAGTTTACAAACAAAATTGTGTAATTAAATAAATGTAGGTGCATAGTATTTGACGTCGTCGTAAAGAAACGCGACCGTTAGGTCGATGTTCCGAAAAGAACAGTTTTAATAATGACGTCGTGGAAACACGATTGTTCTGAAAAGAACAGTTGTTACTTCGGTTTTCTTCAGTCCGTAATATCACAGCACCAGAACAGATGGGCATTCACGGAGCAGTTCATCAGGAAGTCTCGAAGTGAAGTCACACACGACGACACGCCGAGCATCGAAGTCTAGAGCTGCGACGCACGTGTGATCGCTTCGCCTGCCGTCCGCTGAAAAGATCGCGTCTAGCCCGCGACCTATATTATAAGAAATCACGAACGCGAGTCGCGCCGCGCTACTCTTCGCGTGCCTCTCGCTCACTCACTCCCTCCCGCTCAGTTAGAGCGAGAGGTACCCGCTTATGTTTTCTCCTTATTTAGATCACTAGTTGTGCTACCCATGTTTTTCTATATCTGTAAATATTTTGTAAATAAATCCATCATCTCTCTTCTTCTCTACAACTCAATAAGGAATTTTATTCATCTCCGACATACCGGTACCTAAAGTTCCTAAATAATCATCAACATTTCAAGAAAACTTTGTTTTCGTTAGTTATTAAAAATGCCAAACTGCCATCCGCCATCTTGAATCAAAAAAATAATGTCAAATTCGAACTCATTGCTGCCAAATTACGTGAAATCGATTCCCATGACCATTTTTAAGGTTCCGTACCTCAAAAGGAAAAAACGGAACCCTTATAGGATCACTTTGTTGTCCGTCTGTCTGTCTGTCTGCGAAGACCCTTTTTCTCTGGAACGCGTGGAGATAGCATGCTGAAATTAATATCAAATACTTGAGGCTGTGAAAAAATCAACCTTTTAAGTCAACGCAATCAAAAGATACAGTAATTAGAAAGGCCATTTCCATACAAATTGCCGATTTCCAAAAACCTAAAGGGTACTCCCAGATGTCCTAGAAACTTGAAATTTGGTATGAAGGTAGCTCTTATAGCACAACCACTCCGAAAAGTCTCAAAATCTTAAATTTTTATGTCTGTCTGTAGATTTCGCAGACCAATATAAGTTGATCCCACACTGCGTACATTTTGCTTAGGAGCAGGGCTCTGCTAACACTGGACTTATCAAAACACTGGGGAAAAGTGTTAAAATCTTTCTACGGAACCCTCGTGCGCGAGTCCGACTCGCACTTGGCCGGTTTTAGTGATAAAAATGCCAAACTGTCACCCGCCATCTTGGATCTAAACAATAATGTCAAATTCGAACTCACCGCTGCCAAATTACGTGAAATCGATACCCATGACCAATTTTAGTGATAAAAATGCCAAACTGTCACCCGCCATCTTGGATACAAAAAAATATGTCAAATTCGAGCTCACCGCTGCCAAATTATACGAAATCGCCACCCTTATGATCATTTTATTTACAAAAATTACAAACCCAATCCCAATCCGCAATCTTAGACAGATTTTTTTTTATTCCACTGATTACAATTCGAATTAAATTAATAAAAAGTAAATAAGCTATGTCACTATGCTATTATCATTATTCATCATTAAATTATACCACATATCTAATAACTATTAGGTTTTAAGCACAAAGAGTCGCCACTCGTCTCGACGCGGCACCCGCGACTGACAGCACCGCTATTCCCCCTTATTAGCCTTGTAAAGACTCTGTCTGTGTGCGTGTCATTTCAAACGTTTGTACGTAGTTTCTGTACTGCTTTAGCTTATATATATACTGTGAAAAAAACCAAGAAAATCGACACAGGTCGTTTCCCAAAGCTGACACGCATGGGTTGAACCAAGGTTGAACAAAACTTGGGACACTTTTATAGGGAAATGACATAAGCTAAGTCTGAAGTGAAGGAGGTGTGAAGTCTATTCAAATAGGTGACACAATTCACTCATTGATTTATTTTATACAATGCAGTCATGCAAGCTTTTAGGGACTCAACTATACTTAAATGAGACTACAATGTAGAACAATGTTGACATGTAGAATTTATATACTGTAATTTTAATGTTGAATAAATAAATGATATATACTGTAATTTTAATGTTGAATAAATAAATGAATCTGAATCTGAATCAATGGCTGTGAAAGAAATAGATAGGTGGACTATTCACGTTTGACGGTCCGACCCATATGACTCATCCGAAAACGACTTCGTTTGTTTTGTTTAATACCGACGAGGCAGAAGTGGGCTGCATCATCAGCAGTTTGAATGATAATTGCGCCGTGGGCTGGGATAATATTTCAAATACGATTTTAAAGCGCTATTTATGTATATTAATCAACTTGACGTTCATTTTTCAGCAATGTCTGACAGGTGTTTCCTGATATCCTAAAGAAGGCTATTGTGATTCCCATTTTCAAAACGGGGGACAAAACCAACATGAACAATTACAGGCCCATATCCATACTTCCATCCCTCTCTAAAATTCTTGAAAAAATTATAAACAATAGGTTAGTTAAATACCTTGAAACTAATAATATCCATTCGGACAAACAATTTGGATTTAGGTGTAAAAAGTCTGCGAGTGACGCAGTGAGTCTGCTAACAGATGTCGTCTCCTCAAATTTAGACCAAGGTATTAAAACTCTTGGTATTTTTCTTGATTTGGCAAAAGCTTTTGATACGGTCTCAGTTCCAATCCTTCTTCGACAATTGGAAAACATAGGAATTAGAGGTGTTCAGCTAAGTCTTTTCAGAAATTACCTTAGTAACCGCTCTCAACGTGTTAAAATTGATGGTTGTTTCAGTCATGATCATAAACTTGAATTTGGGGTCCCTCAAGGTAGTATTTTGGGTCCTACCCTCTTTCCGATTTATATAAATGACTTGTGTAAACTTGAGTTACAACAAGGCATCTCGATCTCATATGCTGATGACACGGTCCTACTTTTTTCGGGTAGCTCATGGGATGAGGTACACACCTTCGCGCAGAAAGGTTTTAGTATACTTACTAATTGGCTCCAACATAATTTACTAACTTTAAATCCGGATAAGACTAAACAAGTAGCCTTTTCTATAAGAAACTCACAACAACCAACTAATGATATATGCACTATTCGGGCACACCAGTGCTCCCTTACTAATCAAACTGGATGTTATTCTTGCCCAATCAGAAGTAAAGTAGGCACCGTAAAATATTTAGGTGTTATGATTGATTCTAGTCTAAATTTTGTTCCTCACATTGATACAATGGCTAATAGAGTTCGTAAACTAATGTATATATTTAAAAAACTTCGCTATATAGCTAACAAGAAAGTAATTAACCAAGTATACGCAGCTCTATGTCAGTCGGTACTAACATGCTGTATTTCGTCATGGGGAGGCGCAGCTAAGACTACGCTTCTAACCTTAGAACGAGCTCAGACAGCGGTTCTAAAGGTTTCAACTTTCAGACCTCTTCTTTTTCCTACCATGGAATTGTACCAATCTTGCCAAGTCCTCACTGTGAGACAACTCTTCATATTGTCTCTTACTCTAAAACAGCATAGATCAGCACCATACAATTCGAACGTTAAAAACAAAAGACGCAAGGACATAGCTTTTATCCCCAATAGCACATCTCACGCTTTCGCGCATAAATTCTTTCCTTTCCTGGGTCCGTATGTATACAATAAAATTAACAAGGTGCTAAATATATATGAGCTTAACCTCTACTTATGTAAAGCTAAATTATCTGCATGGTTGCAAGGTCTATCGTACGCTGACACTGAAAATTTGCTGACCATTACAAGGTGACTGTCCTGCTTTGTCGTCAAACTGCTCTCTATATTTTGAAATTTGACACCTGTTTGGTTATTATAAACATAAGTTGTATTGTAGTATAAGGTTTAAGGCTAAGATAATAATACCCTGTACAGTAAAGAGATGTCTTAAATTTTATTGCCCAATTTTTCTTCTTTTATTTGCACTGTGAATGTTATGTCTAAAGCACAGGTTACACAATGTTACCTAGTTTAGACGTACTGTTTATTTGCTTACTAGATCTAAGTTTGTTTAATGTTATTTTAAATATTTTTTTGTCAAACTATTGGAAATAAATGATTATGATTATTATTATTCTTAGGTGAAAAAATAACAGCTTAGCCAAGTCACTAATCCGATCTTTGCATATCTTGTTGTTATTCTTGCCGTTTCTTGTGTATTCGTCTACTATGTTTAGTCAAAGACAAATTATCTATAAACCGCTTATTACATACTTCGCAACTGTACGGTTTCTCACATGCGTGTATCCGCATATGTCTAGTCAAAACTGAGTTAAGTGCGAACCGTTTATTACATACATAGCAACTGTACGGTTTCTCACCGGTGTGCATTCATATATGATGAATCAACTTAGATTTTTGTGTAAACCGCTTATTACACACATCACAACTGTATGGTTTCTCACCTGTGTGTATTCGTACATGACATGTCAACTTAGATCTTTGTGCAAACTGCTTATTGCATACATTACAACTAAACGGTTTCTCACCTGTGTGTATTCGTGTATGTCTAGTCAACGACGGATTAACTGTAAACTGCTTATTACATATATTGCACCTGAACGGTTTTTCACCAGTGTGTATTCGTATATGATTATTCAAAGCGGATTTTCGTATATATTTCTTATTACATACATTGCAACTGTACGATTTCATACCAGTTTGTATATTTATATCACTCGCCAACTTCGATTTAGCTGCAAAACTTTTGTTACATATATTGCAACCATGTGGTTTCTCACATGTATGATTACAGATATGCTTACACAATTGTGATTTAAATGTAAACCGTTTGTGACATGTATCACAAGAATGTCGCTTTGCCTTGTGTTTATACTGCGTAGGGCTGGCAGGCCTGCTGGCCAGCTGTTCCCTGCCTGTATGATTTCTCGCAGTGCCTTGCACAGACTTCACATAGCACGGTGTCAGACTCTGACTTAACTTTTTGTCACAGCTCATGTGAACTGGCTTGGTTATCCGTAGGTCTGCTATTGGAAGTTTCTTCAGCTTGACCAAACATCTCCTGAGCCCGTACTGCTGCTCGATGCTCCTGCTGCAGCGAGGCCCCACCCCCGGGCAGGTGCGGGTGCACTCGGGCGCGGCGTCGGCGCCATTCACTAGCTTTAGCTTGAGTAGGTTCTCCTCTTTGATGATGAAGGAATCTATAAAACAACATTTTGAGAATATTCAATACACTGCTTTAATACTTTTTATTTTTAACCAACTGTAAAAAAAGGAGGAGGTTCTCAATTCGTCACTTTTTTTTTTTATTTATGTATGTTTCCGATTACTCAAAGACGGCTAGACCGATTTCAAAAATTCTTTTTTTGTTTGAAAGGGTATACTTTCTAGTTGGTCCCATTGTCACCAAGTCATAATCTGATGATGGGATCCCAGGGAAATCGAGGACAACCCTCAATTTTTATAGGGACGGATCATGTGTTTCATATATTTTCTAAAGCTATTCAAGTATTTGCGTCTGGTAGTCATCATCTTATGTTGATGAGCTGATGATGGAAGGTACAACTCCTTAACGGTTAGGAGTTGGAGGATAATTCTGAAAATGTTTAATCATTATTCGAAAGGGTACACTTCTGAGGTGGTCCCATTGTCACCAAGTCAGGATCTGATGATGGGATCCCAGGGAAATCGAGGGCAACCCTCAAATTTTATAGGGACATATCATGTGTTTCATATATTTTCCAAAGCTATTCAAGTACTTGCGTCTGGTAGTCATCATCTTGTGTTGATGAGGAGATGATGGAAGGTACAACTCCTTAACGGCTTGGAGTTGGAGGATAATATTTCAAATATTAACATAACGAAAAATTGTGAAATATGAACAAAATAATAAAACCGCCTTAAAAAAAAACCACAGAAAAAAAACATGAAATAATCCCCAAAAAGCCATGAGTTTTATGGCCTAGCAGAAATATGAAGTCGGTGCGGTGCTAGCGGAATATTCTTGTAATGAAGCACCAACTTCATATTTCTGCTAGGCCATAAAACTCATGGCTTTTTGGGGATTATTTCATGTTTTTTTTTAAGGCGGTTTTAGTTTTAGTTCATATCTTTTATTATTTTAACAAGTCTTGATCGGGAAAACTCGGAAACTACAACTAAGTGTCTATCAATTATCATATTAAATGATTGAAGTGCTTGTATACATCAATTAAGTGGTCACAGACTAAACAAGCTATCATTTACATGCTACAATAAATACCTAGGGTAACAGTACATAGTATAAAGAAGAAGTTAAGCATTTTAAAAATGCATGAAGACAAAAAAAAAATATTTATTCACTGTAAACTTATTTAAAATAATTATTAATAATATAAACAATACTTGTTATTTTCAACAATCTGACCATGTACGTAATCTGTTTATTATAGAAACAAATGAGACCACGCTACGGAATAAATTAGTGGTCAAATTTTGTTTTAAGTATTATTCCAGAATTAGTCGCACCGAAAACAGTAATCGGTCCAATGATCAAACTTACTTTGCATTGGAAAGGCGATGTCCGGCATTTGTATTAGCTCTGTCCCCAAAACTACTTCGTCTTTAATCTCGTGGCCGGCGTACAGGCCTTCTGCTGCGGCCGCCTCGCTCTCGCCCCACTCGGGCTCCTGCTTCACGGGCTCGCACTCCGCAGCTATGCCGAGGGACCACGCCGACTGTTCCGCGTCGGAAGCACGACGGCGGCAGGCGGACGACTCCATGTCGCGTAACTATGTGTGGTGTTCCATTCGGCGACGACGATAGTGTTTATTATATTACAAACATAGTCATATCTTAACAGACAGAACACCAAGAAACAAGAAATAATGTTTGCCTCCTTTGCCTCCTCTTGTCATCAAAGATGTATTCGCATTTCGCAGTACACATTGACAACTAAATTGTTCCCCAATCATGATTAATTTTACTAAATTTCTTAGCTTACTATTGGTTTTACCAATTCTTGAGGCGTTTTTCGTTACTTAAGCTTTTAGTGCCTTTCGTTGGAGCGTGTAAGCAAAACTTAACCAAATTACAGCGCCATCTATTGTCGAGTAGCACTACTTAAATATTGTAGGCAGTACCATAATAAAATTAGAGATGGCATTCAAAAACTGCCTTCCACGGAAATAGTATTTCTCGAACAACTGCAACAAGATGTTGATTAATTACAAATAAATAAAATAAAATATTTTTTTTTCCTGAAAATGAATGAATTTTTGCAGATGGCAGGACCTTGTGCGAGGTCCGTCCGGATCGCTACCACCATCTTACTCGCTAATCCTGCCGCTAAGCTGCAGTGTTTGCACTGTTGTGTTCCGGTGCGGAGAGTAAGACAGCCGTTGTAATTACGAGCACAAGAGGCATTTCATCTTAACTCTCTAGGTAGGCAACGCATCTGCAAACCCTACGGGGTCGCAGGTGTCTATGGGCAGTGGTGATTACTTACCATCAGGTAAGTGACAAGGGCAATAGTGCGTGCGGTGCTGTCTCTTTCTGTTTATGGTGACTACGCTATGCAGGATAAACAGGACTACAACTGGGCTTTTGACAGACTTCAAGACCACTTAGAGATACCAAGAAATAAGTAATTCCAACAAAAAAAACAAAAATATTCGAAGCAGGTTACCGTTTGACAGCACATCTTCGCATATTGATTGGTTTAAAACGTATTAATGTTAATACAAAAAGTTAATATAAAACGTAATGTCGACGTTTTATGCTAATACCACAGCACATCTCCCACGAAACTCGGCGCATAAGCATAACATAGCGGCGGCGGGCGGCATAAACTCATGACGTCACTAGAAAGTGCTGCCAATTTTTTTGTAATCAACAAATACCATTCATTCATAGGTTCATAATTCATAATTCAAATAAAAAAATACGTACAGTGGATTGTAGAACCTCCTCCTTTTTTTGAAGTCGGTTAAAAAAGAGATACAACTCTGGGCCGTGTTTTATAAAGCTACATATTACAATTTACAAGCGGAAGTCTCATTCTATCACCTTTTGTTAGAAAGAGACTTCCGCTTGTAAATTACAACTTATAGCTTTATCAAACACGACCCTGTTACCCTAGAGAGGGTTGGAAACGTATACATGTCTGAGAATTGAAACGGACAATTGTAAAGTGTCCGCTGCCGCTCCTGCCCGTTTACTTGTTAGTGGGACGTAGGACGCTGCCAGGGTGTCCGTACAAGTGGCGCCCCACACCAGCGCGCGGCCCATCTTCCAGGGGATTAACGACATCCCATCAGGGCGCTTGCCATCACCCCGCGCAATCTGGGGCTCCAGAGCAGCGGGGACGTTGGCGCTGACGAGTGCTCTTCGAGTTCTTGCCGTTTGGCGTCGAGACGCTGGGTCCTTGGGGTAAGGGTGCGCTCGGGCTCCACAAGGAGCTGAGCAAACGCCTGAAAGAGGCAACAGGCGACCCTCGCGCGGGCAGCTTTCTCGCGCAAAGAATTGCTATTGCAATTCAGCGCGGGAATGCTGCCTGCGTGATGGGCACCCTGCCGAGAGGTCCAGGTTTGGCAGGTATTTAATTTTTAAGTTAGTTTTAGTTTTAATATTTTAATTTACTTTGTAGGTAGTGTTAGTCCCATTTGCTATGCACTGTTTCAACTTTTATTATGTAAATAAAATTTAATTCATTGTAAAGTTGGTGAATTTGGCCTGATACTAAATGAGGAATATAGCCTCTCCATCTTAGAGCAGACAGACGGCAGGCGCCTTTGCTTTGTTTTGCACTATGTAAAATTTTTCTTCTAATTTTTTAGTTGATAAAGTTTTTTTATTGTACTGTCATAATCTATCTATACCTATAAAACGGTTCACTAATGTTTTGTCGAAACTTGTTTAACAAAAGTTCATTTCACAACCAACGTTTCATATACTTCTATTCATTTCACAAACATGTTGTAGCAAAAAATGCTCATTTTATAAATAATTACTCGACAACTATACATTTAGAAACTTTGACACTTGACAAACATATGGAAAGACAAATTATTATTTTAAAAATGCTCATTTAACAAATAAGTCGTTTTTAAAATCGTTTATTTTGCAAAACGTGAATTGGTAAACATTGTTCCGTAAAATTTACTTTCTGCGTAACGAAATGCAGGGCGGTAGGTATGAAATTTATACTCGAACTCCGTAAGTTTATTGCTCCTTGCTTATTGATTTCTGAATTGGACTTCTAAGCCGAACTTCTAAAATTTTCGAGCAAATGTTTCGAAAAATATTATTTATACTCAACCCCAATTTCTGGACGGTGTCGACGAAGCTCCGCTTCGCGGAGTTCCTAATCCGCGTGCTTGAGGCGCTTCGCGCCTTGACGTATGTCTAACCTAACCTATTGTAAGCCTATTCATTCTCTCCGTCAGTATCTCACAGATTAGAGAGACTATGAACAAGTAGTCTGTCTGTCCGCCCGAACGTCCTTAAAAGGGCTGAGTCTTTTAAAAGGTAACGGCGATTTAATATAATTTTATTTAAATAAAATAAACCAGTGACAAAGTAATATACCAAACGTTGGTAGGTGATACGTTCTGGTTTTTTTCTGTGTATTCATGTTTCAGTGAGTTTATAAAAAATATAGGTGATACGTTAGTTGACTATTTGATATCGTTATAAAATAACCTATTTGACAAATGATACGAAACGAAATGAAAATTTGTGAAGTTATTATTCGATAAAATAAATTATTTGCGAAATCAGTAGTTGTGTAAAGATAATTTTAGGAATGATGCATTTGTCAATCGTTGGTTGTGAAACGAAAATTTGCTAAATGACTGGCGACAAAGTGACAGGACACCCTATAAAACAGTACCGTGACTGACTGACTGACAGACAACGCACAGCCTAAACCACTGGACTTAAGAGACTTGAAATTTGGCAAACATATACCTTTAGTATCCTAGAGGTGCACTAAGAAGGGATTTTCCGAAATTCACACGGAATAGGGAACTAGCCCATTTTGAAATATTTCACGGGGGCAAAGCCGCGGGGCATAAGCTAGTGTTACTGTAAAGTAAAATAAAACATACACGAAGTATTAGATAAATTTTATTTATTTTGTTAACATGTCCACACGAACAAAATCACGAAAATTATACATAAATGAGAGAATACACAACGGCTGTGCAATCACACAGCCAGACATGAAATAACCACAAGGGTTTCAAGTCACAGAATACATAACAATACATCCAAGTTGACTACAGAATGCAACAATTCGCGGGTGGTAGGACCTTATGCGAGGTCCGTCCGGATCGCTACCACCATTATCTGCCGCTAAGCAGCAGTGCTTGCACTGTTGTGTCCCGGTGTGGAGAGTAAGACAGCCGGTGTAATTATGGGCACAAGAGGCATTTCATCTTAGCTCTCTAGGTTGGCAACGCATCTGCAAACCCTTTGGGGTTGCGGATGTCTATGGGCAGTGGTGATCACTTATCATCAGGTGACGCACTTGCTAGTTTGTCTTCCTCGTATAAAAAAACAGTGACAAAGAAAGTACGAGGGCTGTTTGATAAGTACCCGTTTTCTAAATATATTACTATCACTGGCCGCAAATAAGTATACCACCTTTTTAAGCCATTTTTCAGAGGCGGGAAAATTAAAAAAAAATGGCATTCTTTTGTTTTTTTTTCTCATTTGACAGCGATTCAGTGAAGGCGTGAACTTAAAATTGTTAAAATGGAAAAAGAACAGTATCGGTCTGTAATTAGATTCTTATTTTTGGAAGGAAAAACATGTGATGAAATAAAAGTAAGAATGCAAGCGGTTTACCATGAATGTGCTCCTTCTATGACAACCGTCAGATATTGGTATAACGAGTTTAAGCGGGGGAGAACAACCGTTTTTGATGAGGATCGCCCAGGCCGGCCAGTTGAGGTGACTACAGACGATATGGTTAAGAAAATTGAAAATATCGTTTTAGCCGACCGCCGAATTAAACTTCGAGAAATCGTTGATGCTGTAAACGTTTCAATCGAGAGGGTACAACACATATTAGAAGAAAAATTGGGTATGAAGAAAGTATCGGCGAGGTGGGTGCCGCGTTTACTCACGGAGGACCAAAAACGGAACCGACTGACTACTTCGGAGCAGTGTTTGGCCGTGTTCAAACGTAACCCGAAGGAGTTTCTGCGTCGTTTCGTGACCGTGGACGAAACGTGGGTCCACCACTACACCCCGGAAATGAAAGAGCAGTCGAAGCAGTGTATTTTACCGGGTGAACCTGCTCCAAAGAAAGCAAAAATCGTCCCATCGGCTGGAAAGGTCATGGCAACCGTTTTTTGGGATTCGCAGGGTATTATACATATTGACTATTTAGAAAAGGGAAAAACAATAACAGGGCAGTACTATACCAATTGATTGGATGAATTTGACGCCGTGTTGAAGGACAAACGACCCCATTTAAAAAAGAAAAAGTACCGTTTCATCACGACAACGCCCCGGCTCATTCGTCCAGAGTTGTGACGGCTAAATTAGCACAGTTACGCTACGAACTATTGTCTCACCCCCCGTGTTCTCCAGATTTGGCCCCATGCGATTTCTTTTTGTTTCCCAACCTAAAAAAATGGCTCGGTGGCAAGCGATTTGGATCAAATGACGAAGTCATTGCCGCCACAGAGGCCTATTTTAATGACTTTCCAAAATCATACTTTTTGGATGGTTTATTGAAGTTTGCATATAGTAGGAACAAATGTAGTTAAAAGGTGACTACGTAAAAAAATAAATGCATATATAAAAAAAAAAGTTTTTTTTTTCATAAACGGGTACTTATCAAACAGCCCTCGTATACCTACCCACTAATAAATAACAAAGTTTAAGATCCTTCATCAACAGCACAGCTTCGCCAAGTCACTGATCAGATCTTTGCACATCTTGTTGTTAGTCACCTTGCGGTTTCTTGTGTATTCGTACATTATGTCTAGACAAAACCGAATTATCTGCAAACCGCTTATTACATACATCGCAACTATACGGTTTCTCACCTGTGTGTATTCGTATATGTCTAGTCAACTTAGATTTTTCTGCAAACCGCTTATCACACACATCGCAACTAAATGGTTTCTCGCCTGTGTGTATTTGTATATGTTTAGTCAAAGCCGATGTTTTTGTAAAACTCTTCTTACACACATCGCAACTGAATGGTTTCTCGCCTGTGTGTATTCGTGTATGTATAGTCAAAGCCGATTTTTGTACAAACCGCTTATCACATATATCGCAACTGTACGGTTTCTGACCTGTGTGTATTAGTATATGACAAATAAAACCAGATTTATTCGTAAAGCGCTTATTACATATATAGCAACTGTACGGTTTCTCACCTGTATGTATTCGCATATGTCTAGTTAACTTATATTTCTGTGCAAACCGCTTACTACAAACATCGCAACTGAACGGTTTCACGCCTGTGTGTATTGCTATATGTTTAGTTAAACCAGATATTTGTGTAAAGCGCTTATCACATATAACGCAACTGTACGGTTTTTCACCTGTGTGAATCCGTATATGACTAGTCAACACCGATTTTTGCAAAAACCGCATATTACATATTTCGCAACTGTACGGTTTCTGACCTGTGTGTATTCGTTTATGACAAATCAAACCAGATTTATTAGTAAAGCGCCTATCACATATATCGCAACTGAACGGTTTGTCATCTGTGTGTATTCGTATATGACAAATCAAACCAGATTTTCGGTTAAACCGTTTTTTGCATACATTGCAACTGTACGGTTTCTCATCTGTGTGTATTCGTAATTGATTACAGACATGCTTAGTCAATTGTGATTTAAATGTAAACCGTTTGTGACATGAGTCACAAGAACGTCGCTTTGCCTTGTGTTTGTCCTGCGCAGGGCTGGTGGGGCTGCTGACCAGCTGTTCCCTGCCTGTGCTAATTCTCACACCGCATTGCACAGACTTCCTGTTGCATGGTGTCAGACTCTGACTTAACTTTTTATCACAGCTCAAGTCAACTGGGTTGGTTATCCATAGATCTCCTATTGGAAGTTGCTTGAGCTTGACAAAACATCTCCTGAGCCCGTACTGCTGCTCGGTGCACCTGTTGCAGCAAGGCCCTGCCCCCAGACAGGTGTGGGTGCACTTGGGAGCGGCGCCGGCGCGACGTGCTGGCTTTGGCTCGAGTAGGTTGTCCTCTTTAACGATGACGATATCTATAAAATAACATTTTGATATTAATAAAATTCAATACACTTTTTTTATACGACAAGGAAGGAAAACGAGCAAGTGGGTCACCTGATGGTAAGTGATGACCACTACCCATGGACATCCACAACCCTGGGCGGTTTGCAAATGCGTTGCCAACCTAGAGAGCTAAGATGAAATGCCTCTTGTGCCCATAATTACACCAGCTGTCTTACTCTCCACACCGGAACATAATAGCGCAAGCAATGCTGCTCAGTGGTAAGATTAGCGAGTAAGATGGTGGTAGCGATACGGACGGACCTCGCACTTTAATTATTTTTTCAATCTTATATTTTAACAGGGCTTTAGTACAGATACAGTGAAGGTTTTGCCATCACGAAAACTCGGAAGGTTTTAGAGGTGCGAGCAAAACCTTGTATAAAATATGTACGCCCTCATAATGTGCGACCATGATACAGTGGTTTGCACCGGAGTGCAATCTTGAGGACCAGTGAAATTCACCAGTGATTTGCCGATTTGTAGAATTTTGATGTTATTGTACGGTAATTAGTGCAAACTGAAGCTTGTAATGAAATATACTCATTTAAATACATAAGATTATTTATGAGATTCGATAAATAAAAAATTGGAACGATAAACTGGTGACAACATTAAGCAACAACTTATGGAAGTCATCAAAAAGAAGAAAACATTAAAGTATTATTATTAGCAAGGCAGTAAAAAAAAAATAGAAATAATACTGTTGACTATAAACAATGATAACAAATAGTAGGTACCTAATAAACACATTGTTAATCAATAAATAAAATATGTCTTTTATTTGACTTGTGCATTGTACAACCGGAGAATAATAGTGGTGTTGTTACAGATTACTTTTACCAGTGTTTCTCCGGAGGTCTATGCTCTGGTGAAAACCACTACCATGGTATTGTACGACCTGATAATCGGAAGCCAAAATGCATTCCGATATTTCTGATTATCAAATTATACATTATTGGCCGTACGTTCCAGGTCGTGTATTATTGGCTGCTGTTATTTTCAACAATCTCTCCTTGTATGTGATCTGTTTATTATTTATTTATTTCAGCATTATGTAAATAAACTACGGAATAAATTTTTGGTTAGTGGTGAAATGGTCAAACTTACTTTGCATGGCGACGTCCTGCATCTCTATGAGCTCTGGCCCCAAAACCACTTCATCTTTGATCACATGGCCGGCGTATAGGCCTTCTGCCGCGGCCGGAGCACTCACGCACTCGCCCCGCTTGGGCTCCTCCTTCACAGTCCTGCTGTACGTATACGCCGACTGTTCCGCGTCGGAAGCACCACTGGCTAACTCCATATTATATTGTTAGACGTACACGTCGTACGTACTGGTTATTTACAATTATTATCTTTGTTACAAGTACGTAAATCAATCGCAACCATCAACAAATAGGATAGGTATAATGGTATACCAAAGGATCATTAAAACTTGGAAAAAAAAGGAATGTATTGCGCCGGCATAGCGCAAGAAAACAAGAAAAAGAACGTTTCTTTTTTTTCTATAATTCATCCCGGGATAGGCAAAGGAACTTGTCCATACAGCCCTGCCTGTTAATTTTTGTTATCTATAAATTAAAGTCTCGCCACATCACAGCAAGGAACGTACACTTGCACGAAGTACTTATAAGATCCTTGCATCACAGTCCGGATGCAGTCCGGAGTCGTCCAAGAACACATACCTACAAACCTATTGTATTTATTTTCTCTGAGTCCAAGGACCATAGAAGCTAAATAAATCATCGGTCTGTTCTAGTCACTGGTTCTAGTAGTCATCATACTTTCCAAGAAGCCGAAAGCCGAAGTACATAAGTCATGTCAATGACACTTTGACACGTCACGTTCAAGTAGGCATTAGTGTTAAAGTTTTTCTATAAATTTTACTAACAATTTTACATAATTTTAGCTCATATCGAATGAACTCAAAGTATTTTTTTCAGTACAAATTATGAGGTGGTTTTATTGTAACGTTTTTATATGGGAGCGCTATTGCTATGGCGGTATTCAATTAACGTCAC
Source organism: Clepsis dumicolana (assembly GCA_963691665.1). Lineage (NCBI taxonomy): Eukaryota > Metazoa > Arthropoda > Insecta > Lepidoptera > Tortricidae > Clepsis > Clepsis dumicolana. Next base: position 1,323,738 of record OY829530.1, read on the forward strand.
TCACGATTGCGGATGAAATGCGGGTGCGGGACGTTGAGTGCGCGAGGTCATACGTATCGTCCGTAAACTGCACGCACCTCGATAGAATATAAACCCTAATGTATTTAAGAATTGCAGCAAAAATAGCATCGCAGCTTCAGAGAGCTGGGCCTGCTAATCAGTCGGCAGCGCCACTCGCGTCGTGGCATTCGAATGTGGGCAGTTACGAACGGCCCGTCACTGCCTATCTCAAATATTTACGATAAATACATGTTACTTTAATTAATTAGCAGGAAGTGACCTTTATCAATTAATCTCGGACATTATCGGGATTATTCCGTGTTAGCATTTCGTGTCGGTTGAATGCGTTAGTTATTATAAAACGTGATAAAAAATGGCTATCCAAAAAATCTGTTGTCTCGGCGCGGGCTACGTCGGCGGCCCGACCTGCAGTGTCATAGCCCTCAAGTGCCCGAACATCACAGTGACCGTGTGCGATAAGAGCGTGGAACGAATAAACCAGTGGAATTCGGAAAAACTGCCGATTTATGAACCGGGGCTGGACGACGTCGTGAAACAGTGCCGTGGTCGGAATCTGTTCTTCTCCACGGACATAGCTAAGGGCATACAGGAGGCTGACCTGATCTTTATATCGGTGAACACGCCGACCAAGACCATTGGGAACGGCAAAGGGCGGGCGGCCGATCTTAAGTACATCGAGGGCGCTGCGCGCATGATCGCCGACCTGGCTACCAGCAATAAGATCGTAGTGGAAAAGAGCACCGTCCCCGTCAAGGCTGCCGAGATCATCATGAAGATACTACGCGCCAACACCAAGCAGGGGGTCAACTATCAGATTCTGTCCAACCCTGAGTTCCTAGCCGAGGGCACTGCTATTGTGGATCTAGTTGAAGCTGAACGCGTCCTCATTGGCGGCGAGGACACCCCGGACGGCCAGAAAGCGGTGCAAGAGCTCTGCTGGGTCTACGAGCACTGGATACCCGCTAAAAACATCCTGACTACCAACACCTGGAGTTCCGAGCTTTCTAAGCTCGCCGCCAACGCGTTCCTAGCTCAAAGAATCTCAAGCATCAATTCTTTGTCTGCAGTCTGCGAAGCTACAGGGGCTGATGTATCTGAGGTTGCCAGAGCGGTAGGAAGAGACTCTCGCATCGGTCCCAAGTTCCTTGAAGCCTCTATAGGCTTTGGAGGTAGCTGCTTCCAAAAAGACATTCTTAACCTAATTTATTTGTGCGAATGCTTGAATTTACCTGAAGTGGCAGCTTACTGGCAACAAGTGGTTAGCCTAAACGATTACCAGAAGACCCGTTTCACCCGCAAAGTCATAGAGTCCCTGTTCAACACTGTGTCAGACAAAAAAATTGCCATCCTGGGCTTCTCGTTTAAGAAAAACACAGGCGACACCAGGGAATCCCCAGCCATTCATGTGTGCAAGACGTTACTTGACGAAGGAGCTAAACTGCACATCTATGACCCAAAAGTAGAAAAGGAACAGATGCTGTATGAACTGATGCATCCTTCTGTTACGACGGAGCCTGAAATTGTTAGAAAGAACATGGAAATCCACAGCTCCGCATACTCGGCGGTGACAGGGGCTCACGCCATAGTGTTGTGTACAGAGTGGGATGAATTCAAGGAGTTGGATTTTAAGAAGATTTACGAAGTGATGATGAAGCCAGCATACTTGTTTGATGGGAGGAAGATCCTGGATCACGACGCGTTGCTGGAGATTGGGTTCCATGTACAGACCATCGGAAAGAGGCTGTCAAGAGCCAGCAGTATCCGGGCACAGGGCAGCCAGACTACATACTAGAGTAAGTTGTATGACCATATTACCCTTACCGTCTTGTTCTCATATTCAATCAATAGCAATCCCTTCATCCTGAGAGTCCTTTCCTAAATTAGTTTCGTCTCTTTGTGTTGTAAGTTGTGATACTTTTACATAGATACATAGATAAATAACTAAATGTTTTTTTATCATGTATTTTATTGTGGCTTTAGTACAGCTGGTGTGACCGTGTCACCCTCCTGGGTAGACTCCAGGCCAGATAAATACATATTAAACATCCAAGACTTGAGAACAAACATTAGTTTTCATCATACCAATATCTGCCACAACCAGATTAAACCTGAGACCTCAAGCTTCATAGTCAATTTCTCTAAGCAGTAGGCTATTAGTTGGCTGTTAGTTCCAGTTTGTTTCACTGTGTAACCCAATTTCATACAATTACATTTCAAATCACATTATTAAATAGAATAGAAATCACATTATTTTGATGGCATTCGGATATTGCATTTATTGCCCAGACAAAAGGTTGTGTTTACTTCAGCTAGTTGGCAACAATGTAATCAACTTATTTATTATGTTATTGTTACAGGAAATAGGTCTGACACATTGTATTTAATTTAATTATATTTACACACATATTAGTTCTCTATAATGCGTTCAGAAACTGTAGAAAATGACCAGCATTACAGCATGACTCGACTGCTCGCCGCCAGCAGTAACGAAAGGTCATTACGACATTTCGATATCAAATTCCTAAAAAAAGTCGGTGCAGTGCTAGCGGAATATTCTTTGAATGAAGCACCAACTTCATATTTCTGCTAGGCCATAAAACTTATGGCTTTAGAGGATTATTTTATGTTTTTTTTAAGGCGGTTTTACTTTTTGTTAAAAGATTTTTTATTTATATAACAGTTTTTAACCGACTACAAAAAAGGAGGAGGTTCTACGTTGCACTGTATGTATGTAAATTAATTACTCCGTCAATTGTTGACCGATTTCCAAAATTCTTTTTACACTAATCAAGGTGGGCGATTAATTTCGCCTCTGAGTATATTATGTAGAATAAAAAACTTATGATATGTGCGTAGATAAACTACTATTACAGTTAGCGGCCCGTCGGCTCCTCACACACTCCGACTTCATTGTAATCCCCATTCAAATACATATTGTATAAATAACGACACTGTAGCATAAACACGCATTGTTCTAGCTTAGAACGAGTGTAATTGCACCACTAGGCGATTGATGAGACCTGACGTGAGCTCAGCACAATGGGGCAACGGCTAAAGACACGGTTACAGCCCAAACACGAAGACGCCTTTCGCCGCCTCGGGCCTCGGAGGACAAGACGCACTCTTTGTCGGTCCCTTAATTAACTACTCCTCACAGCTAAAAGGTTGACTGGTAGAGATCCCTTATAGGGATAAGTCCGCCTTTGTACTTGTATCGCACTAAGACTTAAATAAATAAATATGATGGGACAATTGACACCAATTGACCTAGTCCCAAACTAGGCAAAGCCTAGTATAGATAAATACATACTTATATACCTACTTAATAAACATCCAAGACCCGAGAACAAACATTCGTATTCATCATACAAATATCTGCCCCGACCAGGGACCGAACCCGGGACCTCAAGCTTCATAGTCAGGGTCTCTAACCACTAGGCTATCCGGTCGGTTGTATTTATTTCTGTATGTATGTATGTATATCTCTTTATTGCACATAAAACAAAAAAATACAGATAACAGAACAAAAGCAAATGTACAAAGGCGAACTTATCCCTTAAAGGGAACTTATCCCTTATTTATTTCTGTATTTTCTGTACAATAAGCGTTTACTTACTTACTTACAAGATGAATTAGCGAGGTTGTACGGTTCGCATGAAATAGAGAATCTTTTAACAAAAAGCATAAGAATAAATAATAACAGGGTAGAACGGAATCTCTTTTGACCGAGTCCAAAACGCCGCCATTTATATACCTACTTCCCCCTTCCCGTCGTTACACCCCTCTGTCGTCCAGGCGTCTTGCTAGGGTTGCTTGCTGTTAAATATTATTTACGTCTAAAAGATAGTATCGCTAAATATAAGTTTTTCTTTACTTTGAAATCATTACCTGCTTTATCCTAGTTTTACAAAATATGAAATTCATAAATCATTACGTAGCTACCTACATATTATAGACACTTCTAAAGAAGGAGTTATTATTAATGCTATAATATCATATGAAGCCATTTAAGGTGATTTAAGTAAGTATTAGGTATTTACCTACAAATATAAAATAAAATATATACAGGCTCACGTAAACATATTACAACCAAATTATAAACAGCCAAACGCGCGTGCGGCGACGCCGGCCGTGACAGCCTGACTGAGTAGCTTGTTTAACGAGTACTCTAATATCGTGACCTTGAACCCGTCCGGAGCGGGAGTTTCCATTCTACTATGTTATTATTTATTCTTATGCAAAAAGTCATATCGTCCTTGATTGTATGGTCAGCATCAGCATGCTGCGCGGACTGCGCGGGGTCGTGATTGCGAGTCGTGACCCCGCGGCATTGCGCCCGCGCACCTCAATTAGACGCTATGTGTTAACCTCGGCTCTGGCAACATAACCTTGCTAAAACCGCATCTGAATTCAGAACCTTGGCTACCAAATTGATTGGATAAATAAATGTTGACCTAACCCGAAACAAAGCAAGCCGTCTGTCTATCCGCGGCATAGCTCAGAGACTATTGCTACTAGAAAGTTGTAATTTTGCATAGATATACATATTAATTAGGCCGAAAAAGTGCGGGAATAAAATCTAAAAAAAACGTAAAGTGGGGTTGATTTTTTTATTTCTCGCCCACCCCTTAGTGTGGTATTGTTGAATAGGTCTTTCAAAAATATTAGAGGTGCTCGATGATCATTTTTCGATAATGTTATTCGTTTGCGAAATATTTAGCTTTGAAGTGCTCATTTTTGATGGAGCCCAGTGTCTCCCCCCCCCCCCCCCCCTCTACCAGAGGAACTGTTATTACTGAATTGTTACTAAATTAGCTACTTTGTTTGAGATTTCTCAAGATAAGATAGTTAATCAATATATTATCAACGTGCAATTAGTCGTGAGTAGGTAAGGTACAATATATTAATTAAAGGTTGCCGACATCTTTGATAATTATTTATCGTGGAAGTGTCTGTCTATACAGGTGACTTTTTTTATACGACAAGGAAGGGGTCACCTGATGGTGAGTGATCATCACTGTTTGCAGATGCGTTGCCAACCTAGAGAGCCAAGATGAAATGCCTCTTGAGTAGTATATTATTGGGCATTCTGGACCACCATTCATTCGATCGGGCGAAAAATTTCGCCCTCACTCATTCGTGGTGATCCAGAAGCCCAATAATACAATGAATTGCACACAACCTACAATCAACCCAAACCCAACGGTAACCAACCTAACAGTAACCTATCAGCATTTGCGTTCAACATAACGCTCAACCTACACCTGAAATCGCATTGGGCATTCTGTTTCACCTCGCGTTCAACGCAACAGCAACCCAAACCCAACGGTAACCAACCTAACAGTAACCTATCAGCATTTGCGTTCAACATAACGCTCAACCTACACCTGAAATCGCATTGGGCATTCTGTTTCACCTCTCGTTCAACGCAACAGCAACTCAAACCCAACGGAACCCAACCTAACAGTGACCTATCAGCATTTGCGTTCAACATAACGCTCAACCTACACCTGAAATCGCATTGGGCATTCTGTTTCACCTCTCGATCAACGCAACGAATACATCAGCCCAACAGCAACTCAAACCCAACGGAACCCAACCTAACAGAATTTGCTCACACTCGAGGTTTAACGTTAACCATCTGCTCTTCTGCTCATTTTAAATAAGCATTCCATGCTTGCAACACGCGCGCATTGGTTGAATTGATCTTGAACAGATATGAAGTTTGTAAAACAAGCTCAGAGCTTGCAGTTGGAGGTTGTTTGTTCAGATCGCAACAATCGTAGTTTTCGTCACGGTGAACTTTTACCCGACACAATTCGCTGTATAATTTGCGGTCCTTCTAATTGCGGTAAAACTAATTTAATTGTCTCTCTTCTACTACATGAACAAGGACTACGCTTTCAAAATATTTACGTATATTCAAAAACACTTTTCCAACCGATGTACCAGTTTTTAGAAAAAATATTGATGTTGGTTCCATCAGTTAAATTTCAAAAATATCGCGAAAATGATGAAATACTAAGCCCGCATGAAGCTGAGAACAATTCAATTATCATATTTGATGATGTTGCATGCGAAAATCAAAATAATATAAGGGATTACTTTGCAATGGGAAGGCATAAAAATATTGACAGCTTCTACTTAAATCAAACTTACAGTAAAATACCTAAACAATTAATAAGGGACAATGCTAACTTAATCATCCTTTTTAAACAAGATGAAGTTAATTTACGTCATGTTTATGACGAGCACGTTGGAACTGATATGTCTTGGTCACAGTTTCGGGAAATGTGTGCAAAAATATGGAGCGTACCTTTTAGCTACTTGGTTGTAAACAAGGATTGTGCTAGAAATTCAGGATGTTATAGAATGGGATTTGATACATTTATCGTTTTGGATTAACCGTGTTACTTAACCAGTTTCATTTTCAAGAAACTTTTATTGCATCATGGGAATCCATCGAGATCAGACATGAATCATAAAATAAACACAGAGAAAACTTTAAAAGAAAAAGTACTTCAGTCTGCCGATGCTGTCAAAAAGAAGGTTAAACTACTTCGTGATATGAAAAATAACAACAATATGATTTTGGAATCAGTCTTTAAACCAATAACAGACCCGCTTAATGAAATGGTTAAAAGTAACGACAATAAATACTATAACACTAATGAAACCGATTTTGATGAAGACATATTTAAGTGGCAAAAGGCGCCAAAAACATTAAAATTTAGTCCTAATGAAGGGAAGAGAAGTAGTATTAATAATCAAACAATCGTACGAAATTTTTCCGAAACGACTTCAAATAATGATGATGAGGTATCAAATAGAGACGAAAACAGACAAGATGGTGATGATGACATGTTATGTGAAAGTGACAACAATGATGTCTTGGAATCAACAAATGATACTTCATTTAAGACTACCGGTTCATATGCATCTCCTCGCGAAGACCCTGCATGGCAAAAACAATACAACACCGACTTGGACATTCCTTTTGGCATACGAACAGAACGCGATAAGCTTATGTTAGGATCTTGTTTAGTTTCCGTTAGTGGCGAAAAACTCAAAGTAAATGGACGTACTTACAATTTAACACCAGGTTTATATGATTTGTTATTTAAGAAGTTGCCTGATTTAGGTATCATAACTGAAGACGATAAACGTTATTATAAAATGTTGCTACTAGAAACGAATGTCCATAGACGAGATTTTGATCCCAATAAACCAATAAAAAGTAACAAAGGTCAGAAATATTTATACATTATAAAACCGCTTTTCAAATTATCGAAACAACGTTCAATAAGCGAAGATTTATGTACTTACGGCAAAGGACTACCAACAATGAAAAAAGTTAAAAGAGATGTTTCATATGTCTATTGGGATAATCCAAACGAATTAGTTGAAAGATTGAAATTACTCATTGCTTCCCGTGATGCCGGTAACACAGGATTAGACAATGAAATAATATCAATTGTAGAAGAACTTCGTGAAGCGGGCTTGGTTAATCAATGATATATAAAACTGGTATTTTACTTTTACCATCAGTCGAAGCCGGAAATTTGATGATACATAAGTGCATAAAAATAAGAAGTGAAAATGAACATAGACAAATTCGGTCATCATGTTCATAAACGTTTGCGTGTATGTGAAGTTTTTGAACTTAACAATAAAACTTTGCTGCGTTCTGATGATGGCGATTTCGATCTACAATCATCGCGATTAAAGGGGGTAGCGGATCCTTTGACACCCAATGATGCAGCTAATAAGCAATATGTCGATCAGCTCGTCCAGGACACTTACGAGAAGAAGCATCTAGATTCTTTATTTAAAACTATAAATTCTCAAATTCATCAGCTTGCAAATCAGTTGAAAATAAACTTTTATACAAAAAGGGACATAGACAATATTTTAAGTAATTTCAAAGATGACAAAAGAACAAGTCGTGAATGAAATCCATAGATCGGCCCGAAAAAATTTCAAGCGTCGCGCAGTTATATTAAAAGGAATTGATGATTTGTGGCAAGCAGATTTAATTGACTTACAGAATTTACATACTGTAAATAAGGGATATAAATACATTTTAGTTGTTATTGATACATTTTCAAAGTACACGTGGTGTATTCCTACGAAATCTAAAACTAAAACAGAAGTAAAAAATGCATTTGAACTAATTATCAAGTCGACCAAACGAATACCTAGAAACTTACAGACAGACTTTGGAAAAGAATTTTACAATGATCAATTCGATTGTTATGTGAAATCCTTAAAAATAAATCATTATTCCACGTATTCAGTTAAAAAGGCGTCTATTGTTGAAAGGGTAATAAAAACGCTCAAGAACAAACTTTACAAATATTTCAGTTTCATCGGGAACTACAAATGGCTTGGAAAACCTTTAGATGAGATAGTTCAATCTTATAATCAAACTGTGCATAGCACAACAAAATTTAGCCCAAATGAGGTGAATTTTAATAATGAAGCCGAAGTAAAGAAAAACATAGATAAATCACAATCCAATCGGCGTTTTAAATTAAATATTTTTAATGTAGGAGATCATGTGCGTATAAGCAAGTACAAAAGCGTCTTTCATAAAGGTTATACGCCTAATTGGTCAACTGAGCTATTTACTATTAAAAAGGTGAATCACACTCGTCCTGTTACTTACCATATTGAAGACCAACGAAAAAACTCAATACTCGGTACATTTTATGAACAAGAACTGCAAAAAACTAAGTATCCAGACGTTTACCTCATCGAAAAGGTAATCAAAAAAAGAGGGAAAAAATTGTATGTTAAGTGGTTAGGACTTAACGATAGCGAAAACAGCTGGATCGACAGAAATGCCATTGTATAAATATATTTAAAAACTTTCTCGCGCTAAGTCATTAACTTTTGGGATATGAAAGGAAGAGGACTTCTAAACAGTATTATTAATCACTTACCGTTTGAACTGCACTTACCTGGCTACAATTATTGCGGACCAGGCACAAAATTGCATAAGCGATTGCAAAGAGGTGATAAAGGAGTTAATGAATTGGACAACGCGTGTATGCAACACGATATAGCATACGATAAATATTCTGACCTAACAGACCGACATCGTGCAGATTTTGAACTCTATAAAATGGCTAAACAAAGATTGAAGTCAAAAGGTGTTGGAAAAGGAGAAAAACTTGCGTCTTGGATAGTTAGCAAAGTGATGAAATCTAAAATGAAAGCTGGTGCAGGGATAAAATCATTTAAGCATTTTGTTTCTAAGATACGTACCGAATTGAAAAAAAACAAATCTAAAAAAGAAGGCACTGCAGTCAGTCGAGCTTTTGCTGCAGCGAGTAAAGTATTTCTTAATAACAATACGAGTAAAATGAGAGTTCCTCGATTAATACCGATTCCTAAAACTGGAGGTATATTGCCACTAATACCTATTTTCGCGGGACTTTCTGCGTTAGGGTCATTGGCAGGAGGAGCTGCTGGGATCGCTAAAGCTGTTGGTGACTACAAAGCTGCAAAAAAGAGCTTATCCGAATCAGAACGTCATAATAAAATAATGGAATCTATTGCATTAGGTAAAGGGTTGTACATTAAACAGTATAGAAATGGAAAGGGTTTGTGTTTAAAACGATTAAAAAACTAAATAAAAGGCTACCCAGACGTGCTCTTACAAATGTTGATATTTTAAAACATTCAACAGATATTCCTTATTTCCGTGGTGTTTACATGAGAGACAAATTGCCAAACCGTCCAAAAAGAGTAGAATGTGCAATCGTAAATTTAGATAGTTCTAAAAACCAAGGGACTCACTGGGTAGCCTATGTCAAAGATAATAATCATTGTGAATATTTTAATAGTTATGGTGATCTTCAACCGCCGCTAGAATTAATAAAATATTTGAAAAATTATAATATTTCATACAATTATAATATTTATCAAAAATTCGATACTGTTAATTGCGGACATTTATGTTTAAAATATTTAAAAAAATATTGGAATAACCGTTTAAATATCTCTGAACAATAAATAGCTTCTCATTCTCACGATGTCTTTCACTTTGTCCATAACGGGATCCTCCTCTACCCTGATTACGAATCACTCGCCAGCTCTTCAACTAGATGGTGAATATGAATGCGGGTTGCTATACTTGTCGACATTTAACTCGATACCTAATATTGACAACCGAAATAATAAGTTTTATTATGGTGATAACGAAGTAGTAGAAATTCCTGAAGGGTCATATGAACTTCAAGATCTTGATGATTATCTTAAAAGACATCTCCAAGGTTGCACCTTTACACTGACATGCAATAATAATACGCTAAAAACATCTATATTGTGTTCCAAAAACGTCTATTTTAAAAAACCAAATTCGATTGGTAAGTTACTTGGTTTTGGAGAAGAAACAGTTCAGGCGAATATATTAACTGAGTCCCCTTTTCCCGTGTCCATTCTGTCTACAACTATAGTACGAGTTGAATGTGACATCGTGAGCGGGTCATTTATAAACGGAAAACCTAGTCATATAATTCATGAATTTGTGCCAAATGTACCGCCTGGTTACCGGATTATAGAAACACCTAAAAATGTTATATATTTTCCTGTTACTCAAAACAGCTTAAACCCTCTAAAAAAAATAATACTGGATATAAACGATAATTTAGTGAATTTACGTGGCGAAGAGATTCAGATATATTTACATCTCAGAAAAAAATGATAGACTTTAATAAATGTACGGTCTCAAACAGCAAAGCCGTTAGTGCTCATTGTGCTATCAAGAAAAGAAGACCTAAAGGACAACTAACGAAGGAAAACAAACAGTTTTTAAAAAACATAGGATTATTAAAATGAGTATACTAAACTTATCAGACTCCTTTAGCTTTGATAGCACGATTGAAAGTTTCGAATATCATTCGTATAAACCGTACGTAACAAGTTTCAATTTAAATGATGAAATCCGTATACCTATCAACCAGCAAGATCTATACGTATTACCATCAGCGAGTACTTTATACATAGAGGGTACTATAGAAGTATTCAACAGAGAAACAAAAGCGAAGGTGTCCAGTGTTCATTTTACAAATAACCCTATACTTCATTTATTTCAAGATATTCGATATGAGCTGAATGGGATTGAAATAGATAAAATTAAAAACGCTGGGGTCACAACAACAATAAAATCTCTTGTGTCGATGAATGAACTTGAATCATCGATGTCAAAGTTATGGGGCTGGGATGTTGATGGCACAAAAATTACGCATGGATCATTTTCTGTGTCAATTCCTATAAATAAGATTCTTGGCTTCGCAGAGGATTATAACAAAATTATTATTAACTGTAAGCATGAACTTATTATTTTACGATCCAATACTAATTTAAATAGCGTAAAACTGAACACAAATGAGTATATAGGTAACATAACTATATCTAAAATAGTATGGCGCATGCCGCACATTAAGGTTTCTGATCGTGAAAGATTAAGTTTGCTTAAATATTTGGAAAGAGATCGAGCTATTCAGGTAGCATTTAGGAACTGGGATCTGTACGAATACCCGCTTTTACCTAAAACATCAAAACATTCTTGGGCCGTCAAAACTTCGTCTCAAGTTGAAAAACCTCGATATGTTATAATTGGATTAAAAACAAACAGGAAAAATGTTGCTGATAAAGACATATCGCGTTTTGATCATTGTAATTTGCGTGACGTTAAAGTTTTTTTAAATTCAAATTATTTTCCTTATGAAAACTTGAATGTCATTTTCTCGGCTCAAAAATTTGCTATATTATATGAACAGTACGCTAAATTCCAACAGTCTTATTATAACCGCAGCCAAGCACCGTTGTTGAATCCACAAGACTTTATAAATAAAGCACCTCTGTTTGTTATCGACTGTTCTCATCAAAATGAAACCTTAAAAACGGGTTCAGTCGATGTGCGGATTGAATTAGAGTGTAACACAGATATCCCTGACAATACCGCGGCTTATTGTCTTATTTTGAATGATAGTATTATAGAATATAAGCCGTTGACCAATATAACAAAGAAGATATCATGAAACTAGACCATCTATTCGTAGATGTTCAGGGGTTTAAATCATCTAAAAATGAATTTATTATTAAAGAATTTGCATACAGTACCTATGAACACACGCAGGCGTATTTAATAAAACCTCCATATTCATTTTCTACGTTATCAGAAAACGAAAAAAGGCATGTGAAATGGATAGAGAGAAACCTTGGCATTATGTGGCGTGAGGGGTATATCGACCACAGAGAATTTAAGAGAATGATTCATAATTTCTTGGAAGGCAAAAAAATATATGTAAAAGGTTTTGAAAAAATTAAGTGGATTAATGATTTATGTGCTGATTGTACTGTAATAGACTTGGGAGAGAAAGGTTGTTCTAATTTTCAATTAATGTATAAAAAGTATTGTATCGACAACAGCTCTTATAATTGTCTACATCATAAAAAAGCTTGTGCCTTAAAAAACGTTATATGTCTTAAAAAATATTATTTCGATATTATGCATATTTAACATTGTAATAAATTATACCTAATTTTCAAAAATAAATATTTACGTTTAATCATTTTTTTATTTTTTAACCCAGTCAAAATTAGTTATCATTTATTTTGAACGAAGACTTTTTATATTAACCCATTTTTAAATAATTGAATTTGTTTGTTTAAAAATATGAAATAAATGATAACGATTCATACCTGTGGCTAATAATAGCGTTAATCTATTTAAGCGATATTTACTGAAAAGATTTTTCTTGTGCATTTAATCATGATAATTTTATCTTCGTTTGAATTATTGCTTTATTGACATACTTACAAAAAAAATCTTTCCTGTTGACGTATCGCTTAATCAAAGGAATAAAACAAGAAAATTGTTGACCATATTTATTTTCAAAATTATATACAAAAACAGTAAAAACATTAATAACTAACACTATATCCGCACAACTTCTTGGATATCTTATTTATTACACTTTCTGTACTGTCTATTATCTCATCGTATCCGTCACTTGCCACATACTGCGCACTGAGCATAACGTTTTCACCGGTTTCGTCGTTTTGATCCGGCGCGGAGTCACTTATGTTAATTATTTGGATTTTGACAAGTCTGTTCCCCTTAGTTGCTTCATTGTTTATAACGAACGACGGCGGGTGACCTCGTACACTTCTCTTTACCACTTTGTTTAGCCTTAGTTTTGGTTTACTAGACTTGGTTTTCGTTTTGGCACTTGCAATTTTTTTTACAAATTCACTGACTTCTTCTTCTTCTTCATCTTCTCGGAATCCTAATGGACCCTGTGCATATTGCGAAAACATGATTTGAGTGTCTTGCGTTCCTTCCATATTCTGAAACAAAAGAAATCAAATAAATAAACGCATCTGGCAACACATATGAGCATTTTCATACGCTTACAAAACAATAATAGCAACAAAATAATACGAATAAATATTAAATAATGCCAATTTTACTTACCGAATCGGGAACGGATCAGCTCGTCTTAATTTTCAAAACTTTGGAACGACTTTACTCAGTTATGAATGTAGAGTGCAGAATGATAACTTACTATAACAGCCGCTATTTATAATTACAGTAATTTCATGCGTCAGCAAATTAAATTAACACGCGCTTCGGAGCATGCGGTGCATACCGCCGCGCTGCTTAATGCCGATCAAATTACAACGACACGTAAGGACTTGTTATAATTGGTACCAAATGCAATAAATGTGAATAGGTATATTTCACGTGTCAGCAAATTACCTTAGCACGGGCTGCATGCCGCCGCGCTGCTTAAGACACGTAAGGACATGTTTTAATTGATACCCAATGCAATAAACGAGGATAGGTATTATTTGCCTGTTCAATAGAACATAATTTTACTTACCATTATCAAAATATTACATTTAAAATTAACCCTGAGCTTTTTGATGACGGAAAACATCGTCAGGAAACCTCCAAAGCGAGAAAACTCAATTTCAACTCAAGTAAAATGTGTTTTCAGTCGGTATCCTCGCAGTCTATATATACTTAGGTGGGTGAAAGAAAAAAAGAAAACAAATGTTAATAACACTTCATATTTATTTATTAAAAAAAAAGAACAAACCATACAATTTACAAATCAATGTGTAATTATAAAAAATAAAGTACTTAATGATAATCTACTTATTTGGTACAGTCAGCGTCAAAAGTCGCTCATCTGGTCGTAGAGCGAAAAGGTACAAAAGTGATGAGCGGCTTTTGACGCTGACCCTACAACATACATAATTATAATTTTACAATAACGTAAGTACTCAACGTATTTTATTTTATTAAACACATTCTAATTTTTTATTACCCATTGGGTGCCTACGAAATAAAATTACAGCTCGAGGAAAGGTCGCTTAGATAACTACTGTACTAGAAAATAGACTCATGTCCCCAAGATTTGGTTGAAATTTTGTCTGATAATAGATGTCGTTTATCGTCTTTGTTAGATAAAGCAACTTTATTGACAGATTGAGTGAAGATCTCGTGCCTAATCGATTTAAATAATATGTGTTTTTTCCGAACTATTTTATCATTGAATAACACATCCCGATAATCATTTAATGTTAACTCTTGAACTGCTGGTTTTTTTATTCCTTTAGCCTTTTTGATAAGAGATTTATCACTTTTGATACAGTATAGTTTAGAACGTAACCCTATAAACTCGGTAATAAGTTCTCCTCCTAACTCATCTTTGAATAACCCAGGAATCTTCCTGTTACGTAAAGGTATTTGCAAATCATTTACAGGGTTATAATTGTTTGTGTCAAAAAAGTTTAAAAAAATATTTTTTAAATCACTGTAAAAGTCTGCAGTTTCGATTTTGTAAATAAAACTGTCGGTATCAGTGTAGCACAGAGTAACTTGATCTTGGTAGTGTTTTTTTATTACCGTGTAGTGAAATTGGTACATATGACTTTTAGAAAGTTCTAATACAGAGAATCCTACGTAGATTGGTTTATCTAAAATTACTTTTTCAGGCTTCATTTGTACGACAACCAAATTTTCAGACAACACTGTTGCACTATGGAAATTCGGTTTGGCAATTAATTTGTTAGCACAAGTAAACTTTTTTGTTTTGTTTTGACGGTCGTGCCACTTATTTACTAATTTGACGTCAACTCGCCGCTCACTGTCTTCAAGAGTTTTCCCAAAAACTGAGTTATTCATTAATTTAAAAAGGTCTTGTTGGAAAGGAGTAGTAGCTTTTTTTCTCAGTTCTGTATTTAAATGAATATACTGTTTTAAGAATGGACTTTGACGAAACCTTATAACGCGATGGATTTTATCAAGAGTTAAGCCGTTGCGTAAACATGTTTTCAGATGGACGTAATGAATGACGTATTCGTATTTGTTATATAAATTTGGGATGTAACTGGGTTGTAACTGGGTGGGGTGGGATTTGGGTTGGTATGAACTGTAATGTTTGCTACTTTACATCGTAATTATAAATACACATACAATTGTTATTTCCTAATACGAAAACAAACATTGTCTTGTTACAGGTACAAACAGGTATAAACCTTTTTCAATTTGAACACAAAAATAAACAATTCCTATATTATTAACATTTATGATAAGATAACCTAACCAACTTAGAAAAGTCGAAAAACAATAGACATTTTCGCTTCAAAGGTCAATATCTTAGAAACGGTTGAACCGATTTTGATAAAACAAGTCTAAGAACCATTGTTAGAAAACCTGTTAAATGAAAAACCGCATTTAAATCGGCTCATTCATTTAGGAGCTATGGTACCACAGACAGACACACAAAAATCTAGGTACAAATTCTAGCGCACGATGTCAAAGTTTAACATAAGCGCTGTCTGTGGGTTAAGCACTGAACTAAGTAGGTGTAAGTAATGATTTAAGTAAGTACCTTTGATGTACTGGTTTCGTATAGAATACAAATGGTTTCGAATAATTTCGATAGATGTCATCACCGCCTACTCGTATGTCCATTTGCATGTTAAGAATAATAAACCTTAGCGAGCGCGCTCGCTACGTAATTTGATCGAGTACCTAACTTACACTACAATGTCTTCGAGTTGAAATGACTTAAGTACATAATCATGTATATCACTTTACAACTCGTTTCTGATCAAACTTTATATTCTAGTCAGCAAGACAATTTTTACGTCAACATGATAAAGTGATATAAGTTATTTAGAAAGTGTGATAAAGTATCGCGGTCTCACAGATGGAGTTGTTCTACATTAACATCAATTAAATCACACTATTTGACTTAGTTTTAGCGATACCAATTTAAAATCATATTTTGGTTTTCACTAGTGTAGTGAGTTACACATTTTTATGTTTTTGTAATTTAAATAATGTTTACTAAGTGCTTTATTCCAGCGTAAATTAGTTTAAACCTAACTCGCGCTAACGATGGTTTTGAGATTCGTTGATATAAATAAATCCGACATACAATTTGCCGTGTACATAAAACGCGGTCATAGCGATACATCCGAAAACGGATGCCGGGAACTAACGCGTCCTGGGTGACCCGACCTTGTCTGTGGAGTCTGATCAGCTTTGCGGATGAGTTGTATACAAGCCTCGGTGGGAGGCATCCAAAACCACCACGCACACAAAAAGCGGTCATAGCGATACATCCGTAGGTGGATGCCGGGAACTAGACGCGTCCTGGGTGACCCGATCTTGTCTGTGGAGTCTGATCAGCTTCGCAGACAAGTTGTGCAAACACCTGAGTTAACCTGAGTCAAAGGCTGCGGCTTGAGACCGAGGAGCGCTCAGTGGCTTCGGCCTCGTGCATATCGGACTTGATCAACCCGGTGTGCATGGTGTACTTTTGCTTTTACTTTATCTAGCTCAAACATTATTAAACATATCTATGTTGTCAATTAGTTGAGACTTACTTGAGTTGGACTGAAATTTAAATACATTGAATAAATTCCCGTCGGGTTGGCTTGTCGTTGAACCCCGAGTCAAAACTTCGCTCATTCGAACGAGAGGTGGATGCCCAATGCGATTTCAGGTGTAGGTTGAGCGTTATGATGAACGTGAATTCTGATAGGTTACTGTTAGGTTGGGTTCCGTTAGGTTTGAGTTGCTGTTAGGCTGATGTATTCGTTGCGTTGAACGAGAGGTGAAACAGAATGCCCAATGCGATTTCAGGTGTAGGTTGAGCGTTATGTTGAACGCAAATGCTGATAGGTCACTGTTAGGTTGGGTTCCGTTGGGTTTGAGTTGCTGTTGCGTTGAACGCGAGGTGAAACAGAATGCCCAATGCGATTTCAGGTGTAGGTTGAGCGTTATGTTGAACGCAAATGCTGATAGGTTACTGTTAGGTTGGTTACCGTTGGGTTTGGGTTGATTGTAGGTTGTGTGCAATTCATTGTATTATTGGGCTTCTGGATCACCACGAATGAGTGAGGGCGAAATTTTTCGCCCGATCGAATGAATGGTGGTCCAGAATGCCCAATAATATACTACTCTCTTGTGCCCGTAATTACACCGTCTGTCTTACTCTCCACACCGGAACACAACAGTGCAAGCACTGCTGCTTAGCGGCAGGATTAGCTAGTGAGATGGTGGTAGCGATCCGGACGTACCTCTCAATAGGTCCTACCACCCGCCGTTTTAATGAACCGTCTAGAAAACAGTCGCGGCGCGTAGTGTGCGTCTCGCTGCCGCTGGGTGTGCGCTCCCAGAGGAAGAACTACGAATCAGTCCGAAACATGTCGGGCTAAACTCGACTATACAACGTGTTACAAGATAACCCATAAAAAATTTAGGGTTAGGGTTGGCATATATAGTTTGAAAAGATTTTTTTTGTTTACAGTGATTCAAATCAACTTTTCTCAGTTTTGTTAGGTTTTACTACAAAGAGGTCTCCAAGAGATATCTGCGGGTGGTTCCTAATTATTATTTTGACATGTAAAAACATTTCTCATGACTATAGCTAATAGTATTTTTTATTGTTTCAGGTATCAGAAAGGCCACAAATGAACACGAATAACGAAAGTACCTAGAATAAGTGTTAACAGTACTTACTTTAAGTTTACCACTAACAGATGCCCGCGTGGGAACTATAGTCCAGCCCTCTCATTCTGAGAGGAGGCCTGTGCCCAGCAGTGGGACATAAAAAAGGCTAGTGATAAATGATGAAATGAATAAAATACTTATTACAAAATTCTGTAATAATGACACAGATTTTGTAATAAGTATTATATTATAGTGAAATAAACGGATCACTCTCGTATGTCAGTCGAGTATAGCCTGACATGTGTCGGACTAATCCGCAGTCCTTCCTCTGGGAGCACACTACGCCGGCGGGTTTACGTCTGACCGTCTTGAGTGATCCGAGGGTCACGAGCACGACTTTACGAATGCTGCGTAACGTTACGGTTATCGTATCGAGATCGAGAACCTCATACTAAATTTTAGTTCCAAATACGCTCACGGGCGGGCGCTGAGGGTCGAGCACGACTTTACGAATGGTGCGTCACGTAAAATCGAATAGTAAACGTTGTCGAGTTTGTATGACGTTTGGAACAGCGCCCGCCCGTGAGCGTATTTGGAACAAACATTTTGTATGAGGTTTCTCGTTCTCGATACGATAATCGTAACGTTACGCAGCATTCGTAAAGTCGTGCTCGACCCTGTTCCAGACTCGATAACGTTTACTATTCGTTTTTACATGACGCTGGTTTCGAAAAGTCGTGCTCGACCCACCGTTTATTTCACTATAATTGAATCTCACGGTAGCTTCATGTTAAAAGTATTTTATTTATACACCATTAAATTATTGATAATGTATTGAAGACAAACCGCCTGTCAGTGGTAAACTTAGAGTTATCGTACTGTAATAGATTTTAAGTAAATCTCTTTTTTTACGAAATATTAGTACAGTCGGCAGCGAAGGTCAATGAATGAGTAATCTAAGCGTTGCCAATGATGTAAGCACGTCGCTATGTGAAAAACAAAACAACCCCCGACGCAAAAAAAGGTTTATAAGTTTGACCGCTAAGTGTGTCTGTGTGTTTGTCTGGGGCACCGTAGCTCTTAAACGGTTGAACCTATTTGAGTGCGGTTTTTTTTTAAAGCAGAGGGACTACTGCGAAATTCGAAAATCGCGTATTTTGCATTTCGTAGTATTCACCATTATAGTGATACGCAATTCGCAAATAGATGAATTGTATTATTTTACGATTACTTCTTTAGATAATAGTGTTTTACCTTTATTGGCGCGATAAGAAGGATTATTAGTGATTATGAATTAACTGCTTGACCGGTGTTTAGTATTCATAAAACTAGTAACAAGTTTTATAGTTTCAATTTGTTTTTATGAGGCTTGTTAGTTTTTAACTGATATTCTACAGGTGTTTTACGGGGCATAAAATTTGTGTTATGTTATAATTAAGTTTTATATTCGTTTTTTTAGTTTATAAAGTCACGGTATTTGTAGTATTTTTACCGGTATTTTGTCAATGATGTTATATATAGGTACCTACCACAAATACCGATACCCCACACAAACCGACGTTTCAAACTCTGCCGTCAACAGTACGCCGAGCACGAGTTTTCGAATCCTGCTTAACGTTACGTTATCGTATCGAAATCGAGACACTTCATACTAAATTTTAGTTCCAAATACGCTCACGGGATTCGAATATTCGTGCTCAGGCCTCAGATGTGAGAAAGAGACGGACAAATTTCGTTTCAGTCTGACTAGCGAGTCGTGTCACAAAGAAAAACCGGCCATTTGAAAAAAGTCTTCAGCTGGTAACACTGAACATATTGCAAAAAAGAGATTTGATACTTTACAATACAATTAATTTTATTAATATTTTCGAATGTATAGGAAATAGTCTAAGTAAGAAGCTATAATAGATATGCCGAGTAGGAACAATATTTAGATTCGTGATTTTGCCGTCTCGAACTCAAACTAAGTAATCTGGAACATACAATGACAATGCAAAGAAAAATCCGTTAAGCAGTTGGACTTGAACCAGCAACCTCGGTAATCCGTACCGATTACCGAGGTTGCTGGTTCAAGTCCAGATTCTAAATTTTACAAATGTTTCGCAAAAATAAACACAAAAATAATCAATAAATCGATTATTTCCATTTAAGTAATCTGGAGGCACGGCAGTGCCTCCGCCAAGTCGAGCAAAACAAAACAAAGAGGCACGGCCGTACCATCCTTTTCTCGAAGCCATTCATGCTGTTTTCAACATCCTGTAATTTTGTGATGGCTAAAGCTAGAACCCTGAATTTTCAGTAACAATATAGAGCATAATATGACTTTTAAAAACTTTATTTACATAATAAAAGCAATTTACAATGACATTAAATCTAAACTAAAACTTAAAACTAAATTAAATCTAAATAAGGCCCCCGTGGCATGGTGCCCAAAAGGCTGGCAGCGTTGCCTCGCTGAATAGCGATGCTGATTCTTTGAGAAAGAAAACTGCATCAACTAAGCGCTTTTGCAACTCTGAAATAAGTTTTTGTGTGGTTCCCTGGAGATGTGAGGGTGCTACTGTATCGACACAGGTCGCATCCCAAACCAGAACCCTACCCATTCTCCAGGGAATCAGAGACATACCGTCCGGCCTTTTGCCATCGTCGCGGGCAATGCCGCGTGGCTCCAAAATGGCCGGCACGTTTGCAGAGGCAAGAGCCCGGCGGATTATGTCATTGAGCGCGGCATGACGGGAGAAACGGCCGGCGCTCTTTTGACAGGAAAGACCATGGTGTCCCGTTTCGTCCACATTGGTGCCACAGAGGCAACGGTGTGGTGAACACAGCGCAACACCCAGTCTTAGCCCGACTGCAATTCTCAGTGTTTCAGGCTCAAGAAAGGTTCCGGTGTTAACGGAAGGATAAGCATGAAGCCAGTCACCGGATTCCTTTCTTGCCACAGCCAAAAGCCTTGCGCGGTCTGGGCCTGAACTGGAACTGAGAATTTTAGAATAAGTTAATTTGGATAGTGTGTCATCCCAGCTCCGTTGAAAATTTGGATAAGCGGGAGGATTTTCACCCGGATAAGCTGTAAGCCAAGCATTCCTAGCATCGACCAAGCCCGTCGTCTCGTAGTTTGAAGGACAATCCTTTTGGATTTTACCTTACGAGGGTGGACGTGCTGTGGACAGATGATAGGAAAGCTGGTAAAGCAACATCAGAAATTTTGCGGATACCTAGCCCACCATATCTGATACGAAGGGAAGCCTGGGTCCAAGATTGCTCATTGAATGAGCAATATGACTTTGATATATATATTTTTTATTTATTTATTTATATTCTCAATAAAATTTAATTTGAATTTGTAAAATTAACAAAAACAAAGGCGCTACTCGATTTACGTGAAAAACGTCATTGTTCGTTGAATGTTCCTAAATCACTCGTCTACTAAACACTGGTCGACTTCTTTTAACTTTAGCTGTATTTTTTTACATAAAAGTATTTGTAATCGTATCTCGAAATTCCATTATAGTTATACTGAAAGAAGGTGAACAATCTTTTGATTTTTTTTTTTATACAACGAGGAAGGCAAGCGAGCAAGTGGGTCATCTGATGGTAAGTGATCACCATTGCCCATAGACACCCGCAACTCCGGAGGCCTGCGGATGCGTTGCCAACCTAGAGGGCTAAGATGAAATGCCTCTTGTGCCCGTAATTACACCGGCTGTCTTACTCTCCACACCATCATTGTCATTGAAAACTGCTTTTTAAAACAGTAACCGTTACGTATAATTATAAAGCCGTAACCATATTAATAATAATAATTGTTACTTGCTGTTACTTATTTTGTAATAGCAGTTTTCAATAAAAAAACAGGTCATGCTCGTTTACCTTTTTTCTAATGCAGAAGAAAAAAAATATACCTAATGTTTTATGTTAATCACGGGACTTAATCACGTAAAAATAAATTATTAAAATACCTCGACGTTTCGGACGCGACGATGCGTCCATCGTCTCGAAGGGACAAGAGGGTCGAGCACGACTTAACGAATGCTGCGTCACGTAAAATCGAATAGTAAACGTTGTCGAGTTCGTATGACGTTTGAAACAACGCCTTAACGTCTTAACTACCCGCACTTTGTCTAAAAGACGGATACTCGCAGCCCGTAGAATATTCGGGAAAAACCCTATGCCCCTACGCGGTTTTATTCTAACACCTAGGAAGTATGTCAGAATCTCGACACCTAATTAAAAAGACAACGAAGCCGTTAGCCCTTCGAGACCATGGACGCGCCGTCGCGTCCGAAACGTCGAGGTATTTTAACCATTTATTTTTACGTGATTAACATAAAAAAATATTATTATTACTTATTTCTTCATCTTCTATAAGCATTAGACATGCTATAATCACTACTTTTAAAAAGATCGTATCTTGAAACTTTATTAAAGTTTAGTTTACATCTCGTTTACATATTGATTTGAAATACGAGTTTTCTTCAAAGTAGTGACAATATAGCGTATGGAGGCGGGTCCTTCGCTACTCCGTTTTTGTTGCCAATGTTGTGGCACTAAAATTCGTCTATTTTCTACTTGTTATTGTCCTACTGTAAATCCTTTTTCAAATGCAAGACATGACTTGAATCGATTTTGATGCATCCAGCGTATTATTATATACTTTTCTACGCTCCACCGCTTTGTTTAAAAAAACGCAATAAAGTATTATTTTTATAAGACAAATAATGTACTCAGTGTACTAAGAATTATTGTCGATTTTTTATTATCTCTTATTTTTTTGTATTATTTAGATAGGTATGTACAAGTGGCAATAAATAAATGATTATTTACTTATAAGTTGTCGTTTTTTAACATCAGGGCCGTGTTTTATAAAGCTACAAGTTACAATTTACAAGCGGAAGTCTTTCTTTTTTTATTGGATGAATAAATAATCTAATCTAATCTTTCTAACAAAAGGTGATAGAATGAGACTTCCGCTTGTAAATGAAGCAATGGTAGAACATGCGCAATTTCATTATTTAACTAGTATATAATAAAGTTTTTGAACTATAATAATAGGTACCAAAATTACATCACAGATATAAAGAAGATAGGTTTGAGATTAGGACAGAAACATGCACATTCCATTCAGTAATTCTAAGCAATGCAGAATAATAAATATCAACATAACTAAAATAAAAAGATGTCAAGATAGAATTTATATATAGCAGAATATATATATATATATATATATATATATAATACATAGCAGCAACAAAATGAATTGGTAATATTCACTTAACTAAATGTCAACAAAAAGGATGTCAATTTTCATTAAGGAATTCCTGAACACTATAATAAGATCTAATCGAATTTAATCGAAAGCTAGCCTAATCGAGATGTTTCTTACCAAGTTTCATTAACAACGGTTCACACGTTTTCGGAATATTGAACTATTGCAATTTTTGTTCGGCCCCGCCAGCACTCTTTATAATATTCAAGTATTATATCTCCCAGGCCGAAACCGGAAATGACGAGGTAAGTACATACTAAACAGATCAAATTGCATTTGCGATCAACAATAATATTTATCTCAGTTGTTTTAATGATCTGCATCATGTTTAACGTTCTCAAGACATTGTTTCGCTAAACATCCCGAGGAGTCAGATGTTTCCGTAAATATCTATGGTGCAGTGCAGTAGGTTCACCGAGCATATCTTAGAACGTTTTAGTGCGTTTATTTTATTACAATATAGTAAAAAAAAAATGTACGTACCTGTAGAATGTGTGTTTGTTTGTACTCAAATGTTATTGTTGTAACTTGTGTTTTATCCTGTTTTTTGTACAATAAAGTGTTTACTTACTTACTTACTTAGAATCTTAAGACCTTTCTACAGTAACTACATCGATCGATTCGAAACATGATTGATCATTTTTCGCTCGATAGAAAAAAATCTCGAACACACCTTTCACAGACATGCCTTTGACACCCACGGACCAACCACCCTCTGGACACCAAATGTCAGGGCGAACGTTTCCGAAACGCATATGCTCATTTGCACCTATAAATCCCTCTAGCCTCGAATCGCGGCTCACTTTCGACCAGATGACAAGCGAGATGACAAGCTGTGAACCAATCACGACGCACTCCCCCGGCCCGCACGCCGCGGCTTTTTTCGTAATGACTATCCAAGTAAATTATAGAAGATGCGGTGTCCAGAGGGCGGTTGGCCCGTGGGTGGTATAGATCGACATCGATCGATCGGTGTGGTAACACCCTAACTGTAGTGAGTATAGATAAATTACCGAAACCGTGGAATTGCATATGTAGTGGTATTGTGTGTTTATAGGCATTCTGTATTTGAAATTTTCCTTTTCTCGTAATCTGTACTTATAAAACAGTACCGTGACAAGCTATGAACCAATCACGACGCGTTTCCCCGGCTTTTTTCGTAATGACTTTCCAAATAAATTATAGAAGATACGGTGTCCAGAGGGTGTAGGGGTTGAAGATATTAAAACTGCACTGGATTTGTGATTCTTTGGTTTTATTGTATCTCCACTGCGCGTCGGTTACATACAATCGGCTTATCAGATATTCGCAACGCGTCCAACACTCTGGAAAGAGACGTTCTGTTGGGTGAGGTCAAAGAGAAAATCGTTTCCCTCATCAGGTCTACAAGATTCCTTCTAATCTATTTTAACCCCCGATTAAAAAGAGGGGTGGTTATAAGTTTGACCTGTTTATCTGCGTATCTGAGGGTCGAGCACGACTTTACGAATGCTGCGTAATGTAAAGTCGAATAGTAAACATTGTCGAGTTTGTATGACCTTTTGAACAGCGCCCACCCGTGAGCGTATTTGGTACTAAAATTTAGTATGAGGTTTCTCGATCTCGATACGATAACCGTAACGTTACGCAGGATTCGTGAAGTCGTGCTCGACCCTCTGTCAGTGGCATCATTACATAGCTCCCAAACGCATGGACCGATTTCGATGCGGTTTTTTTTAATCGAAAGCTAAAATCGAGATGGTTCTTAGCTAGTTTCATTAAAACGCTTCACCAGTTTTTGAAATATTGAACTTTGAAATGACAATGTCGGGGGTTTTTCAACTTTTCTAAGTTGATTAGGTTATTTGATGAGTCTTATCTTTCCAAGTCCACTCGGGCCTACCGTTTCTACCCGACTGCCGAAGGAGGGTCATGTTTTTCTAGCGTATGTATGTCTAATTCTTTGGCACGCTACAGCCTGAACCGTTTGTCGGATTTTAACATAGCTATGAGGTGTCAATACCTCATATTAGATTCGTCTCAGCTGTGGGAGTGACACAGGGTATATTGTTTTCCGGAATTGCAGTCGGGTTTTCTGTTTTTAATTTTAAGTTGATTAGGTTAATATTAGGCTCAGCCACCAGCTCCTCAATCTCAGCATTCTTGGGGATCCTCCAGGCGCCATCACCACTTCTGACAGGTCCCAGGAACTTCCGAAACACCCTCCGTTCCGTCACCAGAAGCTGGCACTCTATTTTTTGGGTTAAGGTCCAAGCCTCGCACCCGTACATGAGTTCGTATATAATAGACGAATTTAAATCACACAGACTTCGTTGGATCGGCCATTGGCTGAGAATGGATGAGGATCGAGGGGTCAGGGGGGCGTCTGAAACGACCCACTGGACGCCGTCCGTCGGATCGCTGAGCTGACGCTGTGGAGGCAGGTTTGCGTCAGCTTCAAGCCGGCGACTGGCGTGCGACTGCGCAGGATCGGGTTAGGAGGCGAGCTCTCGTTTCGGAGGCCAAGATTCTTTTTGGGTCACTGAGCCAATCTAGTTGGTTAGTTAGGTTAAAAACCTGTCCATTCATAAGGCG
Organism: Clepsis dumicolana; assembly: GCA_963691665.1. Lineage (NCBI taxonomy): Eukaryota > Metazoa > Arthropoda > Insecta > Lepidoptera > Tortricidae > Clepsis > Clepsis dumicolana. The sequence continues at coordinate 1,349,591 of OY829530.1, forward strand.
ATTCTTGAGCTCGAATCTGCCTTAAACGTGTGGTATCTCGACCAGTGCCCTATCAGGGGTAAGGCGTAAGGTCATGATACAGGATCTGAAGGCCCTTGTTCTCCGCCTCAAAGACTGAGTCTGGACGTGAATCCTTCGAAGTGAGAGTTCTTCCCCTGCAGTGCTGAGGCTCCGATACATTTATTTTCTTCCCTGCCTCAGGGAACTATCTTTTTATAACTTCAATCTTTTAGGATCTGGATCTCCAATTTTTCAGCTTCAACCCTTGATTAACAATCTACTATTTCATTCCGCCTGGCCTCAGGGAACTTTCTCTATGTAACTTCAATCTTTTAGGATCTGGATCTCCAATTTTTCACTTTCAACCCTTGATTAACAATCCACTATTTCATTCCGCCTGGCCTCAGGGAACTTTCTCTTTATAACTCCAATATTTTAGGATCTGGATCTCCAATTTTTCACTTTCAACCCTTGATTAACAATCCACTATTTCATTCCGCCTGGCCTCAGGGAACTTTCTCTTTATAACTCCAATATTTTAGGATCTGGATCTCCAATTTTTCAGCTTCAACCCTTGATTAACAATCTACTATTTCATTGATTGTCTAGTTGATGCCCTTGAAATCATTCTGGTCAATGTTAGTGGTGTGGGCAGCACGAAAAACTTCTGAAACCATCCGTAAGCCCTAGGGCTCTGCTTGTACATAGCTAAAGCCACCATCTTTTCCTCCCTTTTGAATCGCCGGCCCAGTTTTTTTTTTTTTACCTCTCGTAATTGCAACATTATAAAAGTTTTGGCCACCGCTGTGAGCTTTTTCAAAGCCATTTGTAATGTGGGGTTTTCTGACAGTTTTAAAGCCTTTTTAAGCTTAACTGTTGCGGAGTCTTTAGTTTTCTGTAACCGTCTTATTTTCTTCTCCAGGGCAGTGACCTCAGGTGCAAAACACTGGGCACGTTCTTTCAAAGGAACTCCTGCAATGAAAATAAATACCTATTGGTAATTAACATAATTAAAGTTGCATTTTTAACCCCCGACGAAAAAGAAGGGTATTATAAGTTTGACCTGTGTCTGTGTATCTGTCTGTGGCATCATAGCTCCCAAACGGATGGACCGATTTAGATGCGGGTTTTTTTTATAGAAAGCTAGTTTAATCGTGATGGTTCTTAGCTAAGTTTCATTAAAATCGGTTTAAACTTTTTTTTTTAATATTAAACTTTGCAACGAAAATGTCGGGGGTTTTTGAACTTTTCTAAGTTGGTTAGGTTATTTAACATACATTGCTTTAGTGTCGTATAAGCTTTGACTTTTTTTTAAAGTGTAAAGTAAGTAAGTGCGCAGTTTCCCTCACGATGTTTTCCTTCACCGAAAAGCTAACTATAATTGTGGTGTGGGAACTATACTATAGCCCAATAAGCCCTCTCATTCTGAGAGGAGGCCTATGCCCAGCAGTGGGACGTTAATACGCTAATTATTTAATCAAATTCAAAATTTATACAGCAAATAAGCAGTTTTTGTAGTGGGAGTCATACTGTAGCTATTTGCTGCCGTACGAATGGGCCGGCTCGTCCGGGGAAGTACCACCGTCTCGCAGAAAATCGGCGTGAAGCAAACGCCCCCCCCCCCCCTTTCCTCTATCCTTTTTCCTCTTTAGAGGCCGGCAACGGACAAGTGACTCTCTTGGGGTTGCCGGTTCTCATGGGTGGCGGTGATCGCTTACCATCAAGTGATCCGTTTGCTCGTTTGCCTCCGTCTTAAAAAAGGCAGTTAAATCCTCAGAATTACAAAGGGATGTATAGGGTCCCTAGGGATGTCTAGGTGTAAAACTCCTCCACAGTCAAATAATATTGTATAATTGTAAAGGGCTGGCAGTTTTCTCTCTCAAAGAATCAGCATCGCTATTCAGCGAGGCAACGCTGCCAGCCTTTTGGGCACTATGCCACGGGGGCCTTATTTAGATTTAATTTAGTTTTAAGTTGTAGTTTATTTAGTTTAAGCTTAGATTTAATGTCATTGTAAAATAAATAATACATAAACTTGTATGGAGATGCGGGTGGTAGGACCTTGTGCGAGGCCCTCCCGGATCGCTACCACCATCTTACTCGGTAACCTTGCCGCTAAGCAGCAGTGCTTGCACTGTTGTTTTCCGGTGTGGAGAGTAAGACAGCCGAGGAAATCATTTTAGCCGTCAAGGTTGGCAAAGCATCTGCAGCTGCTACCCTAGGGTTCAACATCATCATCATCAGCCTATTGACGTCCCACTGCTGGGCACAGGCCTCTCAGAATGAGAGGGCTTAGGCTATAGTTCCCACGCGGGCCCAGTGCGGATTGGGAACTTCACACACACCATTGAATTGCTTCGCAGAAGTGTGCAGGTTTCCTCGCGATATTTTCCTTCACCGAAAACCTCATGATAAATTACAAACGTAATTAAACCCTGGGGTTTGTAGTGATGCGAAAAAAAAATAGAATGTTTGGAGATAGACAAGTTGACAATCCAACTTGGGGAGAGTTGATTCGCTACGCTACAGCCTACTGATATAGGTTATCTAAGAATAGAAGGTTGCTCGGACAGGCACAGCGGCTTCCTAATGAACTTTTGTTTCAAGAGCCGTAGCCGGTTTAACTTCTATTGGTGTGGTTAGTGGGAGCGACAGAATGATAAGAAGGCCAATTTAATTGAACATGACATTTATTGTAGGATTCAATTATAAGCCAAGCCGGCACGCTTGGGACTAACTAAACCTTATCTAAACCGGTCGACGCGCACTGAATCTATAATGTGGTGAAAAGTCCACACGCGCGCTGGCCAGCAGTAAAGAGAAATTGTCTGTGCACTTACGGGACTCCTCGGTCTACCTCGGTGTTGGTGTGTCGTATCAGGCTACGGAAGTCGTAGCCGGCACGAGTATGTTCGGAGACCCTCAGGCCGTCAAACCCTACTGGCAACAGCAAGGTGAGGCCCGGGGGACAGTCAGACGTAGCCCCTGGTGGTGCAGACGCGGCACAGCGCGCAGGTGCGCGGGCGGGCGTGGAACCCTTGGCGTCGCAGAATTGCCACAGAGTCCGCCCGCCGGAACTCTGGTCCTACGGGAGAGGCTCGCGCTGTCTCGGCGAGACGCGGAGTCGATGATGGAGGGCTATCAAACCCTTGGCTTCAGCACGAATGCACTGGGCCGCCCACTGGCCCAGGCCTGCGGGAGATCGGACGCGGTGGCGCACGGCGCGCGGCGTCAAAAACTAGAAGGCTTTGAAGTCCTTGGCATCAGTGCGAGCACACTAAGCCGCCAGCTAGCTTAGGCCTACGGGGAAGGTGAGAACGGCAGCGCTCCTCGATGCACACACGTCACTCCGCGACACATATACGCACTCCTCACAAACCCTACTGACACTGCGTCTCAGAGGACGTCACAAAAATGTTCACAGCCTGCCAATGCATCGGGTCTGGTGCGACGCGCTTACGCGGACGCGTGGGTGGTTGGAATTACATCGCGGTACCGCGTTTGCGCTTATTTACGCGGCGTTTTTACGTCAAATTACGCGCACGAGTGACATGCGCCCACCCAGGAAGGGGATCGCCGCCAGACTGTCAGTGTGACAGATCACGGCCAGGGAATTCAGGAACGCGTTTCGTTTGACGGGATGTTAAACTCTCGTCAGCCGCTTAGTAACTTCCAAATTTAACAAACTACCACGGCGCTACGCGCAGACGTGTTTTAATTGTATACGAGCACGCGGCGGGTGTCCCTGACAATTCGTGGTAAGACGAAGTTTCGAGCTTGTACAACGAGTCGCGGTTAGTGTGCGATGGAACGAAACGTAGGTTCCGCGAAACGGAACGCTCTGACAAGGTGTCAAAGTTTTTCTCTCAAAACAACTACCTACTGTTGTTATAATTAAATTTCTGACGTTTGTGTGACTGAAAGTTGCTGAAATATGCTTTGTCGTGTAAAACCGAGACTACAGGGCGATAGCGTGGCTTTGGGCGGTTAATTTGGTACCTGATATGAGTCTGGGCACGTGTTATTCTAGTGGCAATGTCAGTTTGAAGTTCGACAATAACACATGGTGTTTCCGCTGAAAATACAGCGTCTGTGATTATTGCAGGCCTGAAATGTGCCTGCCACTCGTTAGATCAGGAGACCAGCTATCCGTGAGTACCCATGTCTTACACCAGAACATGTTATTCATTGAGATATTAACGTGTCAAAATTGGAGCTAAGAATTAGGTTAGGTTGTAGTGATTCTCACTACAATACCCCCCTTGTTAGGAAAAAGGTTAAGCCGGGCTTAACCGCAACAGCCGGTGTAGCCGGAAGAAAAAAAAATTGTGCATGCGAACCGTTGAACTTATGAATAACTTAGGATCCGCTAAAGTTAACCTAACAAGTATACGATCCTATAGGCTAAGCATGCATACCATTTTCTATGGCCCTTAGTAAATAACAGTTGGATCTCGAACTATATTATGTCCGGTTCCTGGACTATAAGGTACATTTAATCTAAGCATGCTTGGTTTGCCCAAAAGCATTCCCATTAGTTTTAGTTTGCCTATCTCGATTTTAAACTATGAATTATGAGTTAATGTATTACTATATTATAACTTACTGAATTATATATTATATATATATATACAAGAGGAGTGTGACAGTCGGCGCCAACTGTTACACCCTAGATAGATATATTAGCGCACTTTATCGCGGTGGCTATGGTAAAGTCCTTGTTGTGTGAAGTGATATTGAGACTTCACACAGAGTTTTTAAAGTCTAATAATTGTGGTAGCTACCCACTGTATTGAAGAAAAAAACTTAATTTTAATTTTTTCTCGAAAAGTACCGGTCAGATTTTGATCCGGATTGTACTCCCTGAATCCTAGGGTGGCACAAGTACACAAGTTTTTTTTTTTTTTTTTTTTTTTTTAAAAGTAGTTTGACACTTTTGTCAAAAAAATTATGTGCACTAAAAATTTTGCACAGTCGAGGTTGCGAGTTGGTATACACCTTATGGTACCTTTATGATGTCCTTGGCATGGTATTTTCCCGTTTTACCCGTGTCGACGTCTTGTAGGTCATAAACGACATCTGAGTACTTCTTCGTGACTCTGCTTTTGACGAACCGCGGAGCGAGTTTCGCTGAGAAGAAGTGTGGCGCGCTTGACTGTACAAAGTTACGCCTCCACACGATATCACCCACGCTTAGCCGGAGCTCTCGGCGGCGCAGATTGTATCGGTTTGCGTTCTGTTTGTACGCTTTGGTCAAGGCGTCTGTCACACGGAGGAAAATTTTTGCCAAGTCATTTAGCGTGTCAGCTTTTTCAGGCCGAGTAGCGAGCTGGAGGTCGTCTGGGGAATCTGGTGCGTTGCCGCGTATGCAGTGCAGCGCGCCATCCGCGACGAACTCACGGCCTTTTGCTAAGAAAAATGGTGTATAGCCTGTTGCAATGTTGACTGTGCTATTTAAAGAAGATTGAATATGCGGCAGGTGCTTGGACCACATTCTGTGGTCTTCGCCCACTAAAATTGCTAAGCAGGTTTGCACAGTTTGGTTGTACCGCTCAATAGTATTGGAGTGTGGGGCGTAAAAGGCCCCATAAAATATCTTAGGGATGGAGTGGCTGGAGCAAAAGTTTTTGAATTCGCGACTTTGAAAGATGGTGGCGTTGTCGCATATTAAAACGCATGGTATGCCTTCCTTGGTTAAAATCTCGGACTCTATAAATGATGTAACCGTTTTGGTTGTTGCAGTTCTTAGCGGGTGTAACCAGCAATATTTAGTAAAAACATCTACTACTGACAGTATGTAGACGTGACCAGAGTACGATTTTGCCATGGGGCCGATGATGTCTATTGACAAGGTGTGCATCGGCCTGTCGACCTTCTTCTGGTTGGTCATGTGTCCGTGTGGTGGATTATTGGAGTGTTTGTAAGCTTTACACTTCTCACACGCGGACACGTAATGTTTCACGTCCGCATACATGCCTTTCCAGTAATAATTTTCTTTAATTTTCGAAAATGTCTTGAAAGTACCGGGATGCACTGCATTGACCTCGTGGTTTTCCTTCATGCATTCCGGTATTAATTCACGTGGGATTACTATTTTCCATTCGGTTCCGCTAAGCAATTGCGACGATGGTTTGCTATGTCTTAACAATATTCCGTTCTTTATTTGGTAATTTTTATGGAATATTGGACGTGACTCTACATTTTTAAATAATTTATTATACCAATCGTCGTTAGAACTGCAACCGCCAGTAAAAGCAACCGCCTTGAGTTCAACTCGAGATAGTATATCTGGGACTACGTGGTGTGAGCCTTTTCTGTGTCTAATCTCAAAGTTGAAGCAAGACAGCTGCATCGCCCAGCGTGCTAAACGGCCAGAGGGGTTGTTTAGCGATTTCAGCCATTTGAGGCACATATGGTCTGTGACGACCACAAAATGACTGCCGTCGACATAGGGGCGGAAATGGTTAATAGAGTCCACCACGGCCAACAATTCGCGCTCTGTAGTGCTGTAGTTTCGCTCGGTTTTTGTGAGTAGTCGCGAGTGAAATGCTACGGGGTGTTCTATGCCGTCTATCTCCTGTATGAGGACACTACCGATGCCTACCGACGATGCATCGGTGTGAATTTGGAATGGTAGGGAAAAGTCAGGGCAAGCCAGTATGGGGGCCATGGTGAGGGCGTCTTTGAGCGCTAGGAACGACCTTTCTGCTTCCTCTCCCCAGGCTATGGCCTCTTTACCCTTCTTTTTTCCCACCAATGCTGTCATCGGTGCGACTATAGTCGAGAACTTGTCTACGAACCTGCGGTAGTATGAGCATAGCCCTATAAATGCGCGTAATTGCCTAGCTGTTGTTGGTCGTGGGAAGTTTTCAATACAGTCCAACTTTTGTGGATCTGTTTGTAGCCCTTGGGGACCGATAACGTAACCAAGGTACTTTAGCTCCTCTTTACAAAATTCGCACTTTTTAAAGTTAATTGTCAAACCTGCTTTGCCTAAAGCATCAAAAACGTCGTTAAGTATGTCGAGGTGTTCTCGGAAAGTACTTGTGGCTATTAGCAAGTCGTCGCAATAGCCGAAAATCTTTTCACCGTATTTATGCTGAAACAATGAATCTATCAAACGTTGCAACTCGCAACCGGCGTTTGAGATTCCAAAAGGGAGCCGGCGGAATTCGAAAAGTCCTCTATTTGGCACTACAAAAGCTGTCTTTTGACAAGACGTTCCAGAGTCATCCACGTTGTCTGAGTTACATAATGATATTTGCCAATAAGCGGCTGACAAATCGATCGAGGTCAAATAGCAGGAACCCCGTAAATTATCTAAAATCGAACTTATGTAGGGTAATGGGTATGAGTCTTTAATTGTGACATCGTTTAATTTTCTTGCGTCCAAACAAAATCTTAGCGAACCATCTTTTTTTGGAGTCATGACAACCGGGTTTGACCAAGGTGACTTGGAGGGTGCTATCACGCCTAACTCGAGCATCCGGTCTACTTCTTCGTTTAAAGCATTCAGCTTGACCGGAGAGAGCGGATAATACCGTTGCTTTATTGGTGGGCCGATTGTCAGGATCTTGTGTTCGACTATCGATGTTTTACCTAATCCCTTCTCCTCTGTACTTATGGTTTTGAATTTTGCTATGATTTTATTAATTTCTATCGCTTCTAGGGGAGATAATCGTTGCTTTGGGATTATGGCGCAAACATTAGTGTCACTTTGTGGTTGTGCTGTAATGTCATTGCATATTGTTTTGCAATTTATGAAGTTAATCAAGCCTACTTTATGTATGAAGTCCATACCCATTATAAAGTTGTCGGTTATGGTTGGTATTACCATAAACGTGATGTCATAAATTCGGTTGTTGAACCTAACTGGTAGAAGTAAAGTTCCTATGATGTTAACTTTTGAGCCGTTCGCGCAAATTGCGCTTGAGCGTAAAGACGTTATTTCAAAATTTAGTTTTGATATGTGTCTATGATAATTATTGCCTATAATGCTTAAGTTTGCGCCTGTATCTAATAGTCCCTTGTAAGTTCCGGATCCAATCTGAAAGTCGATGTAGAGTCTATTGTCCCCTTCAATGAATGATATGTTAGGGGTTACCGTTCCAAGGTGGGTTGATTTGGGATGTGGTCTAGTATGCTCTCGAGTACCTAATTTCTTTGGGCTATCGTTTGCCTCTCGGCGCGGCCTGCACTTGGGGGGGTTGCATTTTGGGCAGGTACTAGATAGGACCCCTCTCTCTCCGCACTGGAAGCAAACAATGCCAGGCACTGTTCGACATTGCCTGTAAGAGTGGCCTGATTTTTTACATTTTTTACAGGTCACTAAATTATTTGAAATAAATTTTCTATTGTGCTGTGTGTTGACGACAGTCACGTGACTTGATTGTTTAGACGATTTGGATCCCGAACTGACAGTGGATGGGCCGGCGTAAGCGTCAAATCGCTTGCCTAAAGTAATCAAATTTTGGATACTGTTAGTGTCACCGACGGCTAGCAGGTGCGCATATGTTGGCAGGATGTTATGCTTAATGATCTCGATAAGGTTAGCCTCCATTAGTGGGGACACTAACCTCGAATTCATTGTCTGCATTTCTAGTATGTATAAGTGTAACGGCTGGCCTGGTAGTTGTCGGTGGTCTCTAACTTTCTTTTCTAATGTGTAATCACTGTCAATGGGGGTGAAAAAAGTTTTGAATTTAAGTTGTAACTCTGACAAGGTGGTGACGTCATCGCGTATCTGCCTATAATAATCCAAAGCTTTGCCACTTAAGAAGTCGGGAAAACATTTTATGATTTTGCGCTCCGACGCGTCACGACTGCGCATATAATCATCCAACCTAAGAAAAAAGTCTGCGACGTCCGAGTCGCCTGTAAACTTTAAGTTCCATGACCGTAAGCTATCTTCGCGTATCACGTGTATAACGCGTTCGTCCGGATCTGCCGTCGGCGGTTGGTACGGTTCGCGTTTGTACTGAGGTTGATCTAAGATCTTGGACACTAGCTTCGGTGCTTCTAAGTTGGTAATGGGACGATATTGTCCAGTAGTTGCGGTTGGCGCGACGGGTTGGTTAGACGGACCTGGGGTCGGTTCAGGTATGGTTTGATTTCCGCGCGGTCGAGTATTTACGAAAGAAGGCCCCGGCCTTAGGTCGGGGTTCGAGGTCGAAGTCGGTGGAAAGCGCTTTGAAACTTCAATGTCGTGATATATTTCGTCTTCACGATCCGACATGTTGGCAGCTTGTTATTGTCTGTGTGGTCCCGAACAAGCACAATAATAATAATAAGGCTTATACTTCTTCTTAACTGAGAAGTTATAATAATAATTTAATTGACTGCTAAAACATCTATTATGATGTGCAGTGAAATATTTGGAATTATAATAATGTTGATAAATTTTTTGTTGACACTATGCTAAGTTTCCATAGTGTAACTGAAATGATACATTAAATTTATTTTTACTTGGTCGGGTACACACAGATGCACATACAATAATAACTTATAGACATAGGCAAATTATCAATTTGTGGCACAAAAAGATTCATTTTTCTCAACAATATGGCCATGCTACAGAACAATGTAGGTATCCTTGACAAACAGCTGTCCACCAATCACACCAATTAAGTTTTTGAAAATCGAAGTTTCTAATTTTATGTTGAGTAAATTTATGTCAAAATTTTAATTACTAGCAACTGTTCAAGTTCAATGTTTTATTGAGTTACATTAATGAAGTTCACTTGTTTGTCTGAGAGGAAGAACAATAATATTAAAGTTGCTTAATTTAAATTGAGTTGCTAATCTAATTGTGGCCATGCCCATATTTGCATTAGTAATAATTGTTCGGGCGCCATCTGTAGTGATGCGAAAAAAAAATGGAATGTTGGGGAGATGGACAAGTTGACAATCCAACTTGGGGAGAGTTGATTCGCTACGCTACAGCCTACTGATATAGGTTATCTAAGAATAGAAGGTTGCTCGGACAGGCACAGCGGCTTCCTAATGAACTTTTGTTTCAAGAGCCGTAGCCGGTTTAACTTCTATTGGTGTGGTTAGTGGGAGCGACAGAATGATAAGAAGGCCAATTTAATTGAACATGACATTTATTGTAGGATTCAATTATAAGCCAAGCCGGCACGCTTGGGACTAACTAAACCTTATCTAAACCGGTCGACGCGCACTGAATCTATAATGTGGTGAAAAGTCCACACGCGCGCTGGCCAGCAGTAAAGAGAAATTGTCTGTGCACTTACGGGACTCCTCGGTCTACCTCGGTGTTGGTGTGTCGTATCAGGCTACGGAAGTCGTAGCCGGCACGAGTATGTTCGGAGACCCTCAGGCCGTCAAACCCTACTGGCAACAGCAAGGTGAGGCCCGGGGGACAGTCAGACGTAGCCCCTGGTGGTGCAGACGCGGCACAGCGCGCAGGTGCGCGGGCGGGCGTGGAACCCTTGGCGTCGCAGAATTGCCACAGAGTCCGCCCGCCGGAACTCTGGTCCTACGGGAGAGGCTCGCGCTGTCTCGGCGAGACGCGGAGTCGATGATGGAGGGCTATCAAACCCTTGGCTTCAGCACGAATGCACTGGGCCGCCCACTGGCCCAGGCCTGCGGGAGATCGGACGCGGTGGCGCACGGCGCGCGGCGTCAAAAACTAGAAGGCTTTGAAGTCCTTGGCATCAGTGCGAGCACACTAAGCCGCCAGCTAGCTTAGGCCTACGGGGAAGGTGAGAACGGCAGCGCTCCTCGATGCACACACGTCACTCCGCGACACATATACGCACTCCTCACAAACCCTACTGACACTGCGTCTCAGAGGACGTCACAAAAATGTTCACAGCCTGCCAATGCATCGGGTCTGGTGCGACGCGCTTACGCGGACGCGTGGGTGGTTGGAATTACATCGCGGTACCGCGTTTGCGCTTATTTACGCGGCGTTTTTACGTCAAATTACGCGCACGAGTGACATGCGCCCACCCAGGAAGGGGATCGCCGCCAGACTGTCAGTGTGACAGATCACGGCCAGGGAATTCAGGAACGCGTTTCGTTTGACGGGATGTTAAACTCTCGTCAGCCGCTTAGTAACTTCCAAATTTAACAAACTACCACGGCGCTACGCGCAGACGTGTTTTAATTGTATACGAGCACGCGGCGGGTGTCCCTGACAATTCGTGGTAAGACGAAGTTTCGAGCTTGTACAACGAGTCGCGGTTAGTGTGCGATGGAACGAAACGTAGGTTCCGCGAAACGGAACGCTCTGACAAGGTGTCAAAGTTTTTCTCTCAAAACAACTACCTACTGTTGTTATAATTAAATTTCTGACGTTTGTGTGACTGAAAGTTGCTGAAATATGCTTTGTCGTGTAAAACCGAGACTACAGGGCGATAGCGTGGCTTTGGGCGGTTAATTTGGTACCTGATATGAGTCTGGGCACGTGTTATTCTAGTGGCAATGTCAGTTTGAAGTTCGACAATAACACATGGTGTTTCCGCTGAAAATACAGCGTCTGTGATTATTGCAGGCCTGAAATGTGCCTGCCACTCGTTAGATCAGGAGACCAGCTATCCGTGAGTACCCATGTCTTACACCAGAACATGTTATTCATTGAGATATTAACGTGTCAAAATTGGAGCTAAGAATTAGGTTAGGTTGTAGTGATTCTCACTACAGGTTATTTGATTTAAATTACCTGACAAAGTTGACGGAACATGCATGGACTTTGATGCTGGTGCCACAGATGGGCCTGGCTGTACAAGTGACTCCATGTGATGATGCTGTGAAGCTGTTTGTGCTGAAGATGCACTGGTAGATAGGACAGAATCTGGTTGATGACTTCTCGAGTTGTCCGTGTCATCAGATGCTTGTATAGTAATATCTTGCAGGGGTCTTCTTCCAACGGAAAATTCTATAACATAATTTAAATAAAATGATTAATTACCCAAAAACAAATCTTTTAACAAAAAATAAAACCCCCTTAAAAAAAAAACGTTAGAAAAAAACATTACAAAATAATCCTCTAAAGCCATGAGTTTCATGGCCTAGCAGAAATATGCAGTTGGTGCTTTATTCAAAGAATATTCCACTCGCACCGCATCATACTCATAGCTTTAGAGAATTATTTCACGTTTTTTTTCTATGGTTTTTTTTTTAAGGCGGTTTTACTTTTTTATTAAAAGATTTTTGTAAGCACATTGTGTTTACTATGCTACAAGGACCATAAAACCAAGAGGACTGCCAGTGTCTATACGATGTCGCGTTCCTTTGAAATAATAAGCCTGCTGTAGCTAGTTTTACTACGGAGGGGTCTCTGTACATTCATTTCGTATGACATTTAGACCTCTGACTAACACAATAGTGCCATCTAAATTAGTTTTTTGGACAGAAGCGCCGTGCAGTGAGTCTGTTCGATTTTTAGGTTATTTTTCCTATAAAATAGAAATCCTTCCTCTTTCATTCTCTGGTGGTGGTTTAATAATAAAACATAAGTGATATAAGGTAATTTATACATAATTTATTATTTTTTAAACCCATTTGGCCGATTAGCCAAGTGGGTAAATCATGGAGGGGAACGAGAAGCCCCCGGACCCGGGTGGTGGCGGTTCCACGAGCGAAATGCCAGTGGACGAAGTCGTGGACAATGATAATAATAGAAAGCGCAGTATCAGCTCGCTGAAATTGTCACTAGCCGACAAGGCTCTCGAGCCTAAGGAGAAAAAAATGATGCAAGGAACGGACGCCGATTACGCGTCCGCTGCGGGCATCTACAAACACCCAGACATGGACGATAAAGCTCGAACATATAATGCTGAGGATAGTGGCCCATTTATTGTGCATGTCTCTCGAAATGCAGGATCCATCAACTCAGGGATTTCGCTTCAACCTATTAAAGTAGGTTGTGCTCTTGCCAGTGAAAACGTCGCTGACATTAAAAAAGACGGAATAAAATCTGTTGGTAGGAACAGGGTTTCAGTAGAGTTCAAAACTGCCACAGCTGCAAATAACTTAGTAACTCACCCTTGCCTAACTCGACACAAATTTATTGCGGCAATCCCATCATACAATGTTTCCCGCATGGGTCTTGCTCGTGGTGTGCCTACTGATTGGTCAATGAAGAAATTTGTCACTGAAACAGGCCTCGTATCGGGCCCAGGTAAGATTCTCATAGCCCGGCGCCTTCAGCGCAAGGTAGTCATGGATGGGGGACCTCCATCGTGGATCCCAACCCAATCGGTGGTTGTGACATTCGAAGGGCAGAAGCTTCCAGAATACCTCTACGCCTACTATACGTCACTAAAGGTCGACTTATACGTACTCCCTACTATTAAGTGCAGAAAATGCCTCAGATTCGGCCACATCCAATCCCAATGCCGCTCTGACGCTCGTTGTTATAAATGTGCCCAAAAACATCCCAGAGAGGGTTGCAATATTGCTGAAGACCATGTCATCTGCTTATACTGTTCAGGTCATCACTATGCAACAGACCAACGCTGTCCTGAGTATTGTAGGCAAAAGTCTATTAAACTCGTCATGTCTGAACACAGCATTTCCTACCAAGAAGCTGCTTCACGCTTTCCGGCCGTGCGACGTTCCTACGCCGACATGATGTTTGAGCCCACTCCAAAATTCCCCTGGCAGTCTCCCCCTTCTCAGTCCTCTAGCTCCCCACCCCAGCCTCCTCCCACAATTTCGTACCCGTAAAACTCGTGAAAGGACTCCCCTTCCTCCCGGCTATGACCGGAAAATCCATCAAGATCAAGAGATCACCTCCCCGCCCCGCTCTCAATTCCCAAACGGACACTTCCTAACTTCACAGCGCTCGGCTCAAGAGACCCCCAACGACGACCTCATGGAACTTCTGTTCAAATTGCTGACCAACATAGTCGCCAAATGGAGCGACTGTTTACCGCCCGACGTTGCCCCACTAATGCTGACTCTTGCTGAAAGACTGTTCTTCTCCAATGGCTCCCCAGGCCAATTTTTTGCAATGGAATAGTCGGAGTATTATGCCTAAAAAACCGGACCTAATAAATCTCATTAATGAGCACTCTGTGTCCGTGGCGGCTGTCTCGGAGACATGGTTAAGACCGGGATCCCGGTTCAGGATCCCGGGCTTTTCATGCCTCCGGTAGGATCGAGATGACGGACGAGCGCGGTGCGCACTATTAATTAAAATAAACTTATTTTTCTCCCAAATTCCCCTCCCCCCTCACTCTCATGAAATCAACGCAGTTGCAGCTAATATCATGGGAATTAATTTTGTCTCTATTTATATCCCACATCCAAATCTTAATTTAATTCCCGATTTGTCCACTATACTTTTCTCAGTCCCCCCTCCATTCCTCATCTTAGGAGACTTTAACAGCCATAACACCTCTTGGATTTGTTCGATGATATTAATGCTGTCGTCATCAACGATGGCTTTTGGATGGATTTGGACTTAACTATATGCTCTCCCAACCTATCCTGTATGCTATCCTATCAGGTGCTGAACCAGACCTGGGGAAACGATCACTTCCCCATCATTATTTCCCAACCTTCCTCCGTTCTTCTGTCACCTGCTCCGCAACCCCTCTTGAGGTATAGGATAGATAAGGCAGATTGGCCAAGTTTTTCTCTCCATGTCGAAAAAAGACTAAAGGAACTCGACAAACCTTTTAGACCAATACCAGCACTTCCAATCTGTTCTGTTAGAAGCAGCTGATAGGTATATTTCCAAGAAAAAAACACAAAAGGACAAAATCACCTCCCCACCGTGCTGGAACGCGGAATGCACGGCTGCGGTTAAAGAAAGAGACAACGCCGAGGACAATTATAATAAATCTAGTATTTCTGATGATTTTTTATCCTACCAAAAAATATCCGCTCGCACTAAACGCCTTTTGAACAAAACAAAAAAAAAGGATGGAAGGCATTTTGCGAAAGTCTTCACCCTAGAACTCCTCCATCACTGGTATGGAGAAACATCAAAAAATTCAGAGGCTCTTTCGAACCCGACCGCCTATCACCTATAAACCCCCCTTCATGGCTGGATGGGCTTGCAGACAAACTGGCTCCCCCTTCTGTCCCCGAGGAATCTTGCATAAACCCATCTCCACCCTTAGCTGGCCTAGGCCCTCTCGACTCCACCTTCACTTTCGCAGAACTTGAACTGGCCCTCGATGGACTTCGCAATAGCTCACCTGGAGAGGATGGCATTCCATACTGTTTCATTCGTAAACTGTCCGCTTTTCCAATGAAATGTCTTCTAAATCTGCTCAATTTATTTTTCTTGTCTGGAGAGATTCCTGAGGAATGGAGGACCCAAATAGTGATCCCAATCCTCAAACCAGGTAAAAATCCCCAGGAAGCAAACTCATACCGCCCAATTGCTCTGTCTGCAACAACAGGTAAAATCCTGGAACTTCTAATAAAGAACAGATTGGTGGTTCGTTGAAAACAAAAAATTACTCGCAGACACTCAATTCGGATTCCGCAAAGGAAGAAGTACTATGGACAGCCTGAGTGTTCTGACTTCTGACATTAGACTGGCCCTTTCAAAAAAACAACATCTCGTAGGATGCTTCTTAGATGTCTCTGCTGCATACGACAATGTCCTACTTCCAGTACTCAGAGCAAAAATGCCTCAGCTGAGTATCCCTGTGAGGATAGTACATATTGTCTGCAAGCTGTTTATGGGAAGAACAATCAAAATTCGATCTGGCAATAATTACTTCCCTCCCCGTACTCTGTGGCAGGGCCTTCCTCAGGGCTCGGTCCTTAGCCCCCTCCTTTATAACTTATACACTTATGATATTGAACAATCTGTCTCCCCCTTCTGTAATATCCTCCAGTACGATGATGACTTGGTGTTGTACATCGCCACGCAGTCAACTGACGAGGCGTCTTCTAAAACGAATGAGACACTCAGTTACCTCAAGGTCTGGCTAGACGAACATGGTCTTTCACTGTCTCCATCTAAAAGTTGTACAGTCATTTTCACACGAAGCAGATCCATCCCTAACATAGACATCTGCTATGAGGATGAGAGTATCCCCTGCAAAGACTCGGTCAAATTTCTTGGCGTATTTTTGGACTCTAAAATGACTGGTGTTCCACATCTTGAATATATTATAGGTAAATGCGAAAGAGGTATTAATGTTCTCAGGGCCCTTTCTGGATTCTGGTGGGGCGCCCATCCGTATTGCCAAAAACTGGTGTATAATGCTGTTATTTGTAGCCAGATCGACTACGGTTCGATAGTGTTAGAACCTTGTAATAAGACTACACTTAAAAAGTTAGATCTAATTCAGGCTAAGTGTCTCCGATCCACTCTAGGAGCGATGAAATCATCCCCGAAAAACGCCATGCAGATTGAGTGTGTAGACCCCCCGCTCTTCCTCCGCAGGCAATATTTGACAGACCGGTTTCTTTTCAAGGCGTGTTTAATCTCCAATCACCCTCTTCTTTCACGTTTACAGGCTCTTTCTCTTGAAGTGTCTGAAAACACATATTGGACACATAAAGAAACTCCTAGAAATATTATCACTTATTCAAAATTGAAAAATCTCCCATCCCCATTATATACCACTGACATAAACCCAATATTCGAACCCAACTACGAATCACAAATTTTCACCCCCAATGTTATTCTTGATTTTGGCATTTATAAGAACAGCCCAGAATCCAATGTCAAATTTCAGCAAAACTTAAATAAATGGAACAACTACTTACCTATCTTCACTGATGCATCTAAGGGAGGCTCTGATAGTTGTGTGGGGACTGCAGTATGGATTCCCAAGTACCGCAATGCCCTGACCCAGAAATGCCCAGCTCAGTCATCCGTTTTCACTGGTGAATCCATTGCAATCCTTGAAGCAATTAAATATGTAGAATCACATAGTATAGACAAGGTCATAATCTTTTCGGATGCCAAAAGTTGTCTGCAAGCAATTGTAGGCAACCAATTTAAAATGCATATCAAATTATCCAGTATTTTAAAAATTAAAGACGTCTTATGCAACTGCCATAAAAAAGGTCTGAATATAACTCTGTCCTCGATCCCTGGACACTGTGGTATCGAAGGGAATGAACAAGCTGACACGTGGGCAAAAGAGGCCATCGAAATCGGCACCCAGGACTATAATAATAATAATAATAAATTGTTTATTTCAGGTCATCACCCATATAAATTAATTAATTACAATTTATAAGATACAAAAAAAGAGAGAAAAAATAATAATAATAATAATAATAATAACAAATTTCAATTAAATTAAACAACTGAGATTACATTTCACATTTCATACAATGCAGGCCTACTAAGGGCTACACATTACCTGTTTGCATGCATCACATATAGCCCTCAGTATGCTATTGTCAGTGTTTATCAATCTTGTTTTAAAAGACGCATGTCCTTTACGCATAACGGCGTAGAAGTCATCCACCCTGTTCTCGGCGAACATGGCCGACGCACTGCAGCGCCACGGCAGCCGCAGCATGCCGCGGAAGGTGTTGTTGTACTGCACACGCAGCGCGTGGTAAGCGCGCTGCGTGTAGCTGCTCCACAGCTGGCTGGTGTAGAACACCTGGCAGTGCGCCGAGAACAGGGTGATCGTTACTTGGTTTGTGCAGCGAGCGAAGCGGCGAGCCAACATATTGCCCTTCATGGCTATTGATCTGCGTTGCCTATCCATGTCATCATCGTCCCTCAGTGTATCCGTCAAAACATGACCCAAATATTTAAATAACCATATATGCCTTCAGACTTGATAATGCACGCTCATTCCGATCTGAGACTCCTGGCAAACCCATTGGTTCCAATCTAGACTCCAGAAAGGTCACCATTATGGGAATATCCAACCAAAAATCCCCCGCAGACCGTGGTTCTTTCGTTTTCGTTCTGCCAATAAGTGGGTCACTTCTACTATTTGTCGACTTCGTCTGGGCCATGTCTGCACTCCTGTGTTCTTGGCAAAAATTAGGGTGCGGGACAATTCCTTGTGCAAATGTGGTCTTGATGAGGGAACCTTGGACCACATATTCTTCAATTGTTCCAAATCAAGATATTCACTATATGATGTTCTACCCAGGAATATTCCGCGCCCTATCAACTTTCAATCTCTTCTCTCTTTAATGAACACCCCCCTTGTAAGTATTCTTATCAAATTTATACATTCTCATAATATAAAACTGTAGCAACTTCTTCGCATGTTTATGACCTTAACAACTACCCTTCCCTTTTTTTCTGTCTCTATCACCTGCTTTAAAAAAAAAAACCGCTCCTGAAAAATAACAACTTGTTCAAACGTTTTTTTTTGTTGTCTGTGCCGTCCATAACTTTGTGTTTGTGATGTTTGTTTTAGGTCACCCGTCTGTTCCTTCCTAAAAATGAAGAATTCCTAAACCGAACACTCTTCTCACGCGTGTAATGTCAAAACGCTGACATTGGCAAAATACTCCTTGCCATAGTAGCAAGGGTGAAAATAGAGGTAACACCCAAAATTCCCGGTAAATTATGTATCACTCATAATGGGAACCTGTCACAACTCCGAAAGACGTTTCACCATTTTAGAATCCTTTAGGTTAGGTTGGGTTTTATAAAAGTCCTGAAATATTTACAGTTTTTCTTTCAGTTCATAGATGGCGCTATTGTGTTAGTCAGAGGTTTAAGTGTCATACAAAAATTAATGGTACAGAGACCTCTCTATAGTGAAACTAGCTACAGGCTCATTATTTTACAGGAACGCGACATTGTATAGCCATTGGCAGTCCTCTTGGTTTTATAGTCCTTGCTATGCTATAAAAATCATACCTGATAACCGCAATGTAGGTACTGCATTAGGACTCAATCGTTTACTTCGAGTATGATATCTTGGCTCGAAATGTAAGTGGCACACTCTTCTTTGTTTAAATACAGCGTGAGGATCCCAAGATGTAACATGACCTCCGACTGCACTACTCCAAGTATTAAACCTATCCACATCTTTGTCTGGATTTGGGAACAGATGCAATATGACATCATCACCTCCTGAAAATAGGTAATATATGTTTAATAGGTATAATATGTAACTAAACTATAGTTTTATTTTATACAACGAGGAAGGCAAATGAGCAAGTGGGTCACCTGATGGTAAGTGATCACCACTGCCCATAGACACCCGCAACCCTGGATGGTTTGCAGAAGCGTTGCCAACCCAGAGAGCTAAGATGAAATGCCTCTTGTGCCCGTAATTACACCGGCTGTCTTACCCCCCACACCGGAACACAACAGTGCTAGCACTGCTGCTTAGCAGCAGGATTAGCTAGTAAGATGGTGGTAGCGATCCGGACGGACCTCGCACAAGGTCCCAAGGTCCAAAGTACTCTCAGAAATATTTCAATTTTGATATACATACAAGTTTGGGACCCCATGATAAGGCTGCCATTACCGAAATTGTCGGCGCCTGTGGTCGGCGCCGGACAAAATCTGTCAAAACCTCGGACATTTGGATGAGAATTTTTTTTTTCTGGACACCCATTAACAGCGCAAGCAGTGCTGCTTAGCAGCAGGATTAGCATGTAAGATGGCGGTAGCGATCCGGACGGACCTCGCACAAGGTCCTACCACCCGCAGCTCTCAAGCTACTACTACTCAAGCCTACTCAAGATATTTTCTAGGGTCTAGCCTTACTACGAACTTCAATAACAATTGTAACAGAAAGCATATGGAAGTGAAGCTAAAAACTTTTACAACAAAAAAGTACTTACGAGATTTATTGCAGACGGGGACACAACACTTCTTGATGGACATTGTGACCAATTTCAAAATAGAGTTCAAAATATTGAAGTCCAAGTTTTTATGCGTGGGTTAATCAAAAAGTGTGTAGCCGTCGTTATCCTATATCTTGCCAAGGTAACTAAGAGAGAGAATCGTTAGCCTCAAAAGTAAGCCGGGTCGTCGTAAATAAGGGAAACCAAGTAGCACGCACCGCAAGCACAGTATTTTTTGACACTGACAGTAACAAGTTTTTTTTATTCACCCATAAGGGATAAGCAAAGGAAACTAAGTACATACAGCCATGTCTGATGTTTTTTTCTTCTCGGTTTCCCGCAAAATACTCGTCATTCTTTCCTTTCCACTTTATTTTAAGTAAAAAATAAACAAAACCTATAAAAAGTAAAAAGTGTATTTTCTATTGCTGGTTCTTGTTAACATTTGGAAGTTATCGAGAAAAATTGTATGACGTTTGGAACAGCGCCCCCGTGAGCGCACTTGGTACTAAAATGTAATACGAAGTTCCTCGATTACGTTACGCAGAATTCGAATATTCGTGCTTGAGGCTCAGGAAACACAAAATAAAACCAAGGACACATTACAAAATGCTATTTATTAAAAATTAGACATTATAAACATTGTATATGTATTGATTCATAAAAATAACTATCCAATACTACAATAATGTACAAGGGGCACGAGGCGTGTCCGACACGATCGGGTTCATGTAATATGCACCTCGTTACACTAAATGCCATCACAACACGAATATGTAATGCATTGACTATAAAAAAATGGTTCAAACAACTTTTGATTGCCACTCCGTTGCCATGAAGATGTCCCCTGGTTAACTCGTCTAAAACAAGATTTTCTAAGGGACCACTACATCGAGTCAGAATTCGCATGCTTAGGAGATGAAGCGTGAAGGAATTGGCATATAACTGTCGAAACGCCTGACGTTTGATGGAGTGGTGCCTTGGAAAATGTTATTTTAGACGAGTTACCCAGGGGACATCTCCATGGCAATGAGTGGCAATTAAAAGTTTATTGACCCAAATACATGGGCAGTAATTTACAATACAAAATTATTGTTGAACATTACAAACAAAACAGAAAAAAGGTACAAGAAAAATACAAGGTAGCAATCATCATCATAATCACCAGCCATATTTACGTCCCACTGCTGGGCACAGGCCTCCTCTCACAATGAGAGGGCTTGGGCTATAGTTCCCAGGCGGGCCCAGTGCGAATTGGGAATTATTGAATTGCTTCGCAGTGTGCAGGTTTCCTCGCGACGTTTTCCTTCACCTAAAAGCTCATGATAAAGTACAAATGTAATTTCGCACATCAAAACAGAAAAACTCAGATCTGCGAGCCGGGGCTCGAACCCATAACCCTCTGCTTGAGAGACCATAGGCCAAACCACTAGACTTTTACAGCTTCACGGCAAGGTAGCAATGGCCGGATTTAATTAATCAAAAAATAATTATCTTGATTTAAAAGAAAAACAATATTTTTAATACATTCTTAGGTATTAATCATAAAAAAAGTTTATTTTTAATGTTATTTAATGTAACATAAAAAAATAAGTTAATTCAGAATAATAGAACAAAGGCCAGTCATTGTATTCGTTTGTCAAATAGTCAAAGTTTATTTATCCCATGTACAGCCTTTTTTATATTTTATCGTCAATACATTTTGTATTAAATAATAATAGCTGTGTGACCATACGTTAGACACACATGAGTATTGTTATTAAATTATATTTACAAAATAATTGCGGCTAAAGTTTTTATAGTGGTAAAATAAATTTCAACTAGCTTATGCCCGCGGCTTTCCGCCATGAAATATTACAAAATGGGCTAGTTCCATATCCCGTGCGAACTCCTTCTTAATGCACCTCTAGGATACTCAAGGTATGTTTGCCAAATTTCAAGTCTAGCACCGGTAGTTTAGGCTGTGCCTTGTCTGTCAATCTGTCAGTCAGTCACGGTACTGTTTTATTACAAAGATAACACAATACGGGATATTGACCGCGATTACGATAAATTACAAATGTAATTTCGCACATAAATTCGGAAAAAGTCAGAGGTGCAAGCCGGGGCTCGTACCCACGACCCTCTCCTTAGAGGTCAGTTAAACCACTAGGCTACCATGGCTACGTCTATGCCACATCATATATCTTCATAAAAGTTTTTTTTTATAAAAACTTCAGTCGCAATTTAAACTAATATTAAATAAATGCATTTTCTTGAACGGAAATTGTTCGCGCATATGCTTACAACACAACATAAGTCGTAGTGTTTAGTGACACAAGACACAAGTCGATTTTAGCCAGACATGTTCCGAACTAATTCGTAGTCTTTGCTCTGGGAGCGCACGCCTCGAAACGAACGCTGACACTATTTCACTATGATTGAGTCTCACGGCAGTTTCATAAATGTTGGCTTACAATTCACTATTGCTTGGCTGGTCGACGGATTGGCAAAATTAGAGCTATCGCCAATCAAAAATCCAATAAAATAAATAAATATCATGGGACATTTGACACCAATCGACCTAGTCCCAAACTAGGCAAAGCCTGTACTATAGGCACTAGACAACGAATAAACATACTTAAAAACCTGCATATTAAACTTCCAAGACCCGAGAACAAACGTTCGTATTCATCATCTCAGACACACACACACATCACCAGCCTTTTTTACGTCCCACTGCTGGGCACAGGCCTCCTCTCAGAATAAGAGGGCTTGGGCTATAGTTCCCACGAGGGCCCAGTGCGGATTGGGAACTTCACACACATCATTGAATTGCTTCGCAGGTGCAGTGTGCAGGTTTCCTCACGATGTTTTCCTTCACCGAAAAGCTTATGATAAATTACAAATGTAATTCCGCACATAAATACCGAAAAACTCAGAGGTGCGAGCCGGGATTTGAACCCACGACATTCTGCTTGAGAGACCATAGGTTACTAGGCTATCACGTATTCATCATACGACATACGTATACGTAAACGTCATAGTTTGGCGAAATTATTGATGTAACATAAACTATGTACCTTTTGAGAATAAATAAATAATAATAATAATATCAAACAAACACCTGCCCCGACCGGTGATCGAACCCGGGACCTCAAGCTTCATAGTCAGGGTCTCTAACCACTAGGCTATTCGGTCGTCAAATCGTGAGTCGGTGAGGTCTATCATTCTCCATTCTCCACCAATGAGAGACAGTCTACTGGCCTGTGATTGGTGGAAATTGACAGATAGACCTCACTCGACAATAGCGATCCTAGCGGATTTTTGACTCGCGATAGTCTTCGTTAATAACATAGTATTTTTACTTTAGCTGGTTCCCTTCGACCGAGGATTAATAACTCAGCTTTGCTCTACTAATTATAAAGAGGTTGATATGTATTTTAAACAAAATCAGAGCAATGTTAAACGCACAACTGAATTTAATTCGTGCAGTTTTTTTATTCATTAAGATTCGAATTTTCCAACTTCAGATAAGTGTTCATTCCATAGACAGTAGAGGGGCATCGAATATTCGGCCTTTAAAAAAACTACCCAATGACGGATATTTCAAAATCTTAATATTTATGTTTTCTTTAGTCACTGCACATGTTTACACATACATGAGTAAGTATGTTATTATTCGTACTTATTGATGTGACATAGCTCTATATGGCTTATTCATTCAACGTATTAAAATTGAGAAGCAGGTTTTTATGTATTTGGGTCAATACATTTTTCATTGCCACTCGTTGCCATGGAGACGTCCCCTGGATAGCTCGTCTAAAATAAAATTTTCTAAGGCACCACTCCCCCGGAAGTCAGGATTTGCATGCTTAGGAGATAAAGCATGAAGGAATTGCCATATAATCGTTAAAAAACCTTATTTACGTATGATGGAATGGGGCCTTAGAAAATCTTATTTCAGACGAGTTACCCAGGGGACATCTCCATGGCAACGAGAGGCAATTAAAAGTTGATGGACCCATTTCAACTCTATGGTCGAAACAGATAGCTTTTTTATAAATTTTAGTAATATCACCGTTTTATCATTTTACACTGTAGATTGGAAGCGTTGAACTTTTAAATATTGGTTTAAATGTTCGCAAAATTGAACAAAAAAATACTCATTATATCTTTTTACATAAAAACCTGTCTCTCGCCCAAATACCATTGGTGTAATTATTATATCACATAAACGATACATACACATAACATAACGCTAATAGCATTTTTATGCGAACGTTAAATTATAAACATCGATTTATATTATAATATCTACGTATACATTTTTTAAACAGCTTAGCTTTTGTGACTTCACATTTTTATGTAAATTTATTTATTTATTTATACATACAATATTATAAAACTATATAGTAATAAAGTAATACATAAATTATTTCAAACAAAGAGGGGAGGACCCCGCTCCGGGTCATTCCTGGTGCAGAGACTGTCCATGGCTATCCAACGCGGAAATGCCGCGAGCGTCATGGGCACATTTGCACCGGGTGTGGCAAGGGGCGGTTTATTTGACTAAATTATTATTTTTGTAATAATTGTGTTTTTTCTATTAGTTATTATCCTAAATTTATTGAAATATGCACATTAGTGGGCCAAATTATTTCATATCAGATATAAAATGGAAATGACAAAATAAAGTACAGATAAATCAGCCCGGTTGATATTTCATTTCGTTTATGGCTTTAGAGATGTTAGCGGGTCATGTGTGACATAAGTGTCACAATTCAGTACGTGACATTTATGTTACACGATTTCTTCTGGACACTGACGCCATCTAGCGACGTTTTTTCTTTAAGGAAACTCGTCATTACTTCTAGTAGTAATTGTTTTTGGACAAAATAGAAAAAAAAACATAGGTAAGCCTCAGCATAATAAATAAACTTGTAAGAACCATTTGTAATAAAAAAATTGTTACATTTATATAAGACTTTTGTTCATAATCTTTAGATGTCAATACCTATTAAAAATCATTGTTAAAAAAACAAAAACATTATCTTTCATACTGATTTGTCTATACTCAAACCTGATTTAGAGATTCAATGGAAAAAGAAAAGCAAAAACGATATATAAATAATACAATGGTCAGTTAGGTATCCTGTCAAACTGTCAATTTGACACTAACTCGTAATAATTAAAATTGACAAAGCGTCAATACACTGCTACTATTTTTTTCTACCGATTACCAGTTTTTAATTTATAATTATTTTATATTTACAACGTATAAACTAATATAATACATGGCGGTTACTCTTAATGACAAAAAAAAAAAGGTTTGTAGTTTTTTTTACGGTAACGATTATGTTGAAAATAAGCATTCCAATGTTTTAAGTAGAATTCGATATTTTTTTATTTTACCATGAAAAATATGTATACATTTTATCTTTTACTGTAAGTGGGTCAATCAACTTTTTATTGCCACTCGTTGCCACGAAGATGTCTCCTGGGCAACTAGTCTAAAATATTTTTTTCCAAATCACCACTCCCCCGAAAGGATTTGCACGCTTAGGCGATGAAGCATGAAGGAATTTGATGGAGTGGCGTCTTAGAAAATCTTATTTTGGACGGGTTAACCAGGGGACATCTCCATGGCAACGAGTGGCAATAAACAGTTGATTGACCCAAGTAAGAAGTAAATGGTTCAGAGACCCCGATTTTACATTTCGCTATGTACAGTCAACCAACTAGTATATAGAGCAGCAGGGAACCTTTTTTTTACAATAAACATATCGTCATACTGACACTGACACATTTATGCCATT
This sequence comes from Clepsis dumicolana, assembly GCA_963691665.1. NCBI lineage: Eukaryota > Metazoa > Arthropoda > Insecta > Lepidoptera > Tortricidae > Clepsis > Clepsis dumicolana. Next base: position 1,375,114 of record OY829530.1, read on the forward strand.
ATAATGATACTGCCAGTCAGTACGTCATTTTATTGTGAAAGGGTTCCCAGCTGCTTGACGTTTACTTTCCATGACGATATATTAAAACAGAGTTTACTTTAGATTAGGCAATTTTAATTTACTTAACGCCTAGATTCAAATACTTAACAGAAAAAGGTTTTTTTTTTCTGAAAAAGTTGTCTGAATAAATTATCCTGTATTTCTTTTAATTAAACATGATGTTTTAGAAGATTTTTATCTCAACTATACTGTAAGTATAGAGTAGATAAAGAGAGTAACTAAAAATGTTATAAAAAAACATAACCTACTTTTCGACAGATATACGAAGATTTTTTAAATAAATAATAATTAAAATCAGATAAATTAATGATAATGGCACATAATCTACTCAATTCCCATAATTTAACAGAAAATAAGTTATTTAGGTACCTAATAATCTAATATATTTTAATGCGAATTTTATAGCATTGAAAAGATTTTGGAATAATTTTATTTTTGGAACTGCCAGATGCAGACAAATGTAAACATTAGATTTACTCAATTGACGTAAAACATTTTTTGTGTGTAGAAATTATGTCAAATGTAAATATGATACATACTGTCAATGCAATAATGTGATTTACATTTTAGAATTTCTAAAAATGTAATCTAAATTATAAATTTGGCCTGAAACCGCTAAAGATCGGGACGCGTGGACACGGGGGGAGGCCTTTGCCCAGCAGTGGGAGACTACATTAGGCTTACAATAATAATAAATTTAGATAGACTTAATTTTAGACAAAGCATCTGAGTGAAATACGTTTTAAATCACAAAAAAGGGAAAAAACTGTTTAAGTAAATAAGATGTCTACATTTGGCAGTCACACTACTTACATCTATTGAATTTGGAAAAATAAGATGTGGATTACTAGACAATATAATATTTTTAAGTTTGATCGTAGTTATGACAATTAAACAAGAGTTCGGTGTACCTTTTTACCCGACTGCGACCAAATTTAGTGCCCGTGACACGGAATGTCAAGAATCTGGGTTCGACTCCCGCGGTAATTCATATTTTTCTAGATTTATGTGTATTCTTGTTTCAGTGCGTATTAAAAGTAAGTATAATAATAAGCGTTTTATATTAAAATAAAATGAAAAAGTACAGTCACCAAAGACCTTATTAATTCCAAATCCAATGGACACGAACAGCATCGAAACCGGGCCAGCTTACGGCTACATTACGTACAACTACACGTCTATATACAGTTCCTGTATTACTCCTTACAACCTACCATTACAAGAAAAATCTAGCTTCATTAAAAAGTTTTCAATCTTGAATTTTTACTAAAAGAAAAATCTCCTAGATATGTGCCTAAAGTATGAAATTATACGAAAAACAAGAATTGAACATACAACTATGACGATCAAATCATACAGCGCGCGACCATACCTAAATGCCACATATCATTAAAGTTAATAAAAATGCCATATTGGCATATCAATGGACTATAGTTACGTACCAATAGTTAAGAACTATTTATCTATTTAATTATATATTATTGCCGTACATATGTATAGGATAATGACACTTATTTGTAGCGCTATACGGGCGCGAATAGTCCTAGTTATTTGGCAGTGTTAGGCGATTACAGCTTGGTCCTGTGGAAAAAAGTTTTAAAGTAAAATTATGAAGAGATTTTGTCAAATTAGATGCCTTTAACAATAACATGAAAAGCGAACAAACATAAATATTGATCATAGTCAAACATTTGTATCACTGTAACAGAAGAGCCAAATGCAATTTTGCGAAATAATAGTTTTTTTTTTAATACAACGAGGAAGGCAAGCGAGCAAGTGGGTCACCTGATGGTAAGTGATCACCACTGCCCATAGACACCCACAACTCCGGAGAGTTTGCAGATGCGTTGCCAACCTAGAGGGCTAAGATGAAATGCCTCTTGTGCCCGTAATTACACCGGCTGTCTTGGCTTGATCAAAGTATGATTTTTCAATTTCCCGCTTGAAATTCAATATCAAGATACGATGGCCTAATTCTAGCTAAGCATACTCTGTATTATATTTTTAAGCAGACCATTTTGTTGCAACAAAACGTTAAAAACACTAAAATATGTAAACAGATAGCTTTTTTGTAAATTTATTTTAAAGGTTACTTTTACTAAAACCCTAATATTTGGGTCAATCAACTTTTCGTTATCACTCGTTGCCATGGAGATGTCCCCTGGGTAACACAACAAAAATATGATTATCTAAGACCCCACTCCCCCGAAAGTCAGGATTTGCACGCTTAGGAGATGAAGCATGAAGAAATTGGTACATAACTATCGAAACTCCTGACGTTTGATGGAGTGGTGCCTCAGAAAATCATATTTTAGACAAGTGACCCAGGGGACATCTCCATGGCAACGAGTGGCAAAGAAAAGTTGATCGACCCATTTGTAATAGGAATTATTTTATTGTTATTATTATGCAGGGTTTAGGCTCACCGTTATAGGAACAGTACGGGGCGGTCCTGCGCGCGCTCGGAGCCGCTGCTGCGGGAGCGCCGGCCGCCGCCGCCGCCCCCGTCGGCCGCCGCCGAAGCCCCCGACCCGCTCGACGCCGACTTCGCCTCGTCGCGCGTCCCTGACGACAATAAGCGATGGTGTGACAAGTACTTACACGCTGCCTAAATATCACCACCAGCCTTCTTACTCCCCCTGCTGGGCACAGGCCTCCTCTCAGAATTAGAGGGCTAGGGCTATAAGTTCCCAAGCTCGTGATAAATTACAAATCTATTTTCGCACACAAATTCCGAAAAACTAAGGTGTATGCTCACCGGTGTGTTCCTTGGTGGCACAGACCAACCACCCTCTGGGCTCATTTGCACCTATAAATCCCTCTAGCCTCGAATCGCGGCTCACTTTCGACCGGATGACAAGCGAGACGACAAGCTTATGAACCAATCACGACGCACTCCCCCGGCCCGCTCACCGCGGCTTTTTTCGTAATGACTTCCCTAGTAGATTATAGAAGATACGGTGTCCGGGGGAGGTTGGTCCGTGCTTGGTGGCCAGTTACAGGGGGGTGGCCGATAACAGGCGATGTACCCTATGCGCATGCTCACCGGTTTGTTCCTTGGCGGTGAGGTGGTCCGAGCCGGCGCTGGAGCCCCCGCTGCCAGACAGCACGCTCTCCTCCCGGTTGTACCTGCGGCGCAACAGACAGCTCATACATATAGTTTAACCCTATTATTCGTAAAGCTATATTAACTAAGATGTCGTTAAAGTTCGTTTGTCCTTTTTTGTCACATTGACATTTCCGTTAGTATGAAGAAGACAAAACATGTTTTAGCTAATGCTCGAGTGACGTTTATGAATAAGGGCATACATTTTTTGAAGTGAGCTAATTCACTTAGCAGCAATAACAATGGCATTGTGTCTATACAATGCTATCATCTGCTTTTGTTCTCGTAACCGCCAACCAGTTACTTACAAAAAGGTTAGAATTATTTTGCTTGTATATTGAAATTTCAACCTTATTCCTTGTTGAGTGGGTTTAAAGAGGTGTATCTGCTCTGTGGTATGTATGTAGGATGTAGGTATACATACATGGTTGAGTCAAATCTTGCAAAGTTAAACTTGACACAACCCAAAGCATATTTCAGAGTTGCAAAAGCGCTTGGTCGATGCAAGATTTTAACGCTTTTCCCCAGTGTTTTAAGAAGTCCAGTGTTAGCAGAGCCCTGCTCCTAAGCAAAATGTACGCAGTGTGGGGTCAACATATATTGGTCAGCTAAGTCTACAGACAGACATAAAAAATTAAGATTTTGAGAATTTTCTAAGTGGTTGTGCTATAAGGGCTACTTTCATACCAAATTTCAAGTTTCTAGGACAACTGGTTTTCGGATTTCGGCAATTTGTATGGAAATAGCCTCTTTAATGACTGTATCTTTTGATTGCGTTCACTTAGAAGGTAATTTTTTTTTCACAGCTTCAAGGGACCGCAGGCTTGAGTATTTGATATTAATTTCAGCATGCTACCTCAATATATTTAGTCGCTGCACTCACCCGTATATGGTGTGCTCGCTGGTGACGCAGGATGTGTACTTGAAGGGTATGGGCTGGTAGCCGTAGGACCCCGCGTACGGCATGTAGCCGGGGCCCATCATGCTGCAACCATACACACCACATTTACATGACAATACTAGCTTATGCCCCGCGGCTTTGCCGAAGTGAAATATTACGAATTGGTCTAGTTCCCTATCCCGTGGGAATTTCGAAAAATTCCTTCTTAGTGCACCTCTAGGATACTCAAGGTATATGTTTACGTTGTCTGTCAGTCATGGTACTGTTTTATAGGTATAGATTTACAGTCTCACTTTTCATACAAATCGATGAGCTTTCCTTCTATCTATACTGGGTGGAAAGTGAGATGGGGCGGTAAGGGCAGCTACTAGATCCCTTGCTGTTACGAGAAAATGCTCTTAGGAGACCTTTACTAACTTTTTAAGTGATGACAATCCGACATTCACAGATTTTTGATAAAATGTGCAGTCAGCGAGAAAATCGACAGATTTGACTTTTTTTTAATTGGCATTAAAATGCCAATCGGTCCCATGACTCCCATTTCTATCAAGGATTAAAATACTCTTTGAGACCAACTGAGGTTAGAGTACTAGAACACCCACAAATCAAAGAAGACTTTTTCCATACAGGTCGGTCAGTCAGTCAGTCAGTAAGTCAGTCAGTCAGTCAGTCAGTCAGTGTCAGTCAGTCGGTCAGTGTCAGCAGTCAGTAAGTCAGTCAGTCTCAGTCAGTCGGTCAGTGTCAGTCAGTCAGTGTCAGTCAGTCGGTCAGTGTCAGTCAGTCGGTCAGTGTCCGTCAGTCAAAGTCAGTTAGTCAGTGTCAGTCAGTCAGTGTCAGTCAGTCGGTCAGTGTCAGTCAGTCAGTCAGTCGGTCAGTGTCAGTCAGTCAGTGTCAGTCAGTCGGTCAGTGTCAGTCAGTCTCTCAGTGTCAGTCAGTCGGTCAGTCAGTGTCAGTCAGTCGGTCAGTCAGTCCACCAGTCAGTGTCAGTCAGTCGGTCAGTGTCAGTCAGTCGGTCAGTGTCAGTCAGTGTCAGTCAGTCAATCAGTCAGTGTCAGTCAGTCGGTCAGTGTCAGTCAGTCGGTCAGTGTCAGTCAGTGTCAGTCAGTCAATCAGTCAGTGTCAGTCAGTCGGTCAGTGTCAGTCACTCAGTCAGGCCCCTATTGCACTATTAGACATAATGAAAACGGGATATTGACCGCGATTACCTTATAGGTTTGATGAGCTCCCGATATTTCGATGCAGTTGCGTGCATTATGCATGATCACGGGACGCCTATTTCACCATCTTTACAATTGTCAGATAAACATGACAATTCGAACTACATTTCTTTGGCAATACGAAGCGCGCTAAAACAAAAGCTCTTCAAAATCAGCAGTTGACAGCGAACTGTCTGTGGGAATGACTGCAATAGAGAGATCTCTCTCCAGGCAGATGTCATGCCCGGGGACCGAAGTCCAATGGAACAGAGTTGGAAGTTTTATTTATGCAACCGACTCGAGAAACTTCGTCAGCGTGATGTAGCGCAGAAACTGCGAAGAACGTTCGATGACTAGATGGCGCTAGGAGTCGTTAGAATGTCCTAAGTTGGTACTCCTACTGGATGACAGACGGGGCTAGGAGTCGTTAGAATGTCCTAAGTTGGTCCTCCTACTGGATGACAGATGGCGCCAGGTCGCCACATGTCATTGAAAACCGACAATTGTAAAGTTGGTGAAACAGGGGTCGGGAGTTTTCAGATGTCCGGAGCCACTAACTTGGGGTTGGGCAGCGGCGCGAGCGTGTCCGAGGCCAGGCTGTCCTGGTCGGGCGCGCGCAGGCGCAGCGCCGCCATGTCGCAGCACAGCTCGCCCGCCACGTAGTAGCACTGCTCCGAGAACGTAATCTTGTTCACCGTGTGCCGGATGAAGCCCGCCTGCCGACAGTTAACAAATAAACAAAACAGTCGTTAAAATTAAATTGTCGACTCCAAAAATTACAACATACAATGACAATGCAAGGAAAAATCTGTTAAGCGGCTGGACACACACACACACAGCTGGTTAACAGATTTTTCTTTGCATTGTCATTGTATGTTGAATTTCATAAATTCATACTATGAATGTTTCATAAAAATAAAAACAAAAATAATCAATAAATCGATTATTTTCATTGATCCAAAAATTACAATCAAACACAAAATTATGCAATAACATTTTTATGTATACACTGGGCCCGCGTGAGAACTATTGTCCAAGCCCTCTCACTCTGAGAGGAGGCCTGTACCCAGGGCCGTGTTTTATAAAGCTACAAGTTACAATTTACAAGTGGTGGCCTCGTTCTATCACCTTTCGTCAGAAAGAGACTTCCGCTTGTAAATTGTAACTTGTAGCTTTATAAAACATGACCCAGCAATCGGACATAAACAAGCTGGAAATTATATGAGATACACGAAATTACTTAATCAGCAAAAAAAACTAAATCAAAAATTGGTACTAAACAATTAGAAGCCTACAATTTCTTTGATGAAAAGGTAAAACTGGCCAAGTGCGAGTCGGACTCGCGCACGAGGGTTCCGTAGAAAGATTTTAACGTTTTTCCCTAGTGTTTTAAGAAGTCCAGTGTTAGCAGAGCCCTGCTCCTAAACAAAATGTACGCAGTATGGGGTCATCTTATATTGGTCTGTGAAATCGACAGACAGACAGACGTCAAAATTTAAGAACTTGAGAATTTTCTGAGTGGTTGTGCTATAAGAGCTACCTTCATACCAAATTTCAAGTTTCTAGGACAGCTGGAAGTACCCTTTAGGTTTTTGGATTTCGGCAATTTGTATGGAAATAGCCTTTTTAATGACCGTATCTTTTGATTGCGTTGACTTAGAACGTTGATTTTTTCACAGCTTCAAAGGACAGCAGGCTTGAGTATTTGATATTAATTTCAGCATGCTACCACCACGCGTTCCAGAGAAATTGACAGACAAGACAGACAAACGGTCAACAAAGTGATCCTATAAGCGTCCCGTTTGTTCTTATTGATGCACGGAACCCTAAGAATGACATCCGCGTGTGGCGCCAGGGTCGTTACACTGTTTTGGAAAGAAAGGGTGCACAGTTTTCTGAAAATGTAGAGTTACGCAATTACAGAAGCAGCTCACAAGCCAGCCTGACCTTGAGCATGTGCGAGGCGTACTTGCGCGCGTCGCGCCGGTCCGCGACGCCGCCCACGTGCTGCAGAACCCAGTCCACCACGTCCGCGCCGATGAACGCGTTCGGGATCGTTATCTTGAGCCACATGCGGTCGCGGACCTCCAGGCCTGCCAGACAGTGACCAAATAGAAAAACCGCCTTGAAAAAAAAAACATAAAAACGCCACCAGTTTCATGACCTAGCACTAGCAGAAATATGAAGTCGGTGCTTCATTCAAAGAATACTCCGCTCGCGCCGCACGAACTTTTCGAAGGCGGTTTTACTTTTTGTTAAAATCTTTTTTTTTATTTCACAATTTTAGGTTACGTTAATATTTTAAGAAATTATCCTCCAACTCCTAACCGTTAAGGAACTCCTTAACGGTTAGGAGCACCTTCCATCATCAGCTCATCAACATGAAACTGTGTTCCGCGTTCATCAAACTTTGTTCCACGTTCATCAAACTTTGATCCATGTTCATTAAACTTTGTTCCATGTTTATCGAACTTTGTTCCACGTTCATCAACATTTGATCCATGTTCATTAAACTTTGTTCCATGTTTATCGAACTTTGTTCCACGTTCATCAACATTTGATCCATGTTTATCAAACTTTGTTGCATGTTTATCAAACTTTGTTCCATGTTTATTAAACTTTGTTCCATGTTAGCTGAGATTCGCAATATTATGTCGCAGCTGGCAGGGCTTCGAAGACGTAGTACATGACCGCGACCCGTGCAAGTATCTGCCCTAATCCCTATGAGGAGACCTAGGGCTTAGAGCAGATGCTTCCACCAGAGACGGCAGGAAATCATCTTCACCAGGGAGATGTCCGGTTGCAGCGGCGCGGCGGAGGCCGACACACGGTTCGGGCGGCGGTGGAGCTCTTTAACTGACTGATGGCGGGGCTATGGCGAGGCCGGGGGCTCCTTACTAATCTTGCAGTTCATCCATTGACTTACTAACACCAAGGACTTTGGGTCTAGTACAAAATTCACGAAAACTGTGTCAGCCATACATCACAGCGCTGTCTTTAGTACTTATTTTATTCTGTTTTTAGTATTTGTTGTTATAGCCGTATAGCGCCAACAGAAATACACCATCAGTGAAAATTTTTAACTGTCTAACTATAACGGTTCATGAGACACAGCTTGGTGCCAGACAGACAGACGGACGGACTGCGGAGTCTTAGTAATAGGGTCCCTTTTTTACCCTCTGGGTACAGAACCCTAAAAACACCAGACATGGCTGCATGGACTTAGTTTCCTTTAACCCTAATGGAATAAATTTTAATTTACAAACTACACAAGACCCACCTGACTCGGGGCGCAGCATGGCTCGCACCACCAGCGCCATGTCGCAGCTGACCGACAACTGGGGCTGCAGGGCTCCGCAGGGCAGCGTGCTGGCGTCAGAGGCGCCCCGCTCGGACACCGAGGACACCGGCAGCGCCGAGAGCGACGGCGGCGGTGGCGGGTACGCCTCGCGCAGGGCTTGCGTGTGCGCGACCCACGCACCTGCAAACATAGACACAAATAGTGAATAGGGGTAGGGGCCCACGATAACTCTGCATAAGATATTAATTGGCAACCCAGAAAAATCACGGCGTGGTAATACTTTTTTCATGTCACTCAGACATTTCTTTAATTAAAAATAATAATGATAGTAGCAATCAAAGGTTGCTTTTTTTTTTTAATATGGCTCTGTCCATTGGAGGACAATTTTGCCAGTGTTTAGTAGGTTTTGCCGTTGTACGGTAAAAAAAATCTAGAAAACGAAATATGAGAGGTTTTTTAATGGTGGATGGTGAATGAACGATGACCTGTTTATGTTTATAGAGGTTCCTATCGTGGTGGCTGATGGAAACAACTTATTGTAAATACCGTTGGATTTATTATCGACCGCACAAGCGTGTACAATGCGGGGCAAGGGACGACTAGCTCCCGGACTCCCTGCGTCGTAGGAAACCTGATACGCCAGCTAAGGAGTCCGTGTCGCTACAGTAGCCCCCCCCCTTATTAAAATAATAAAATAAAATGCCTTAATTAACGACAATTACTGACTTAATATTATTACACTGTGGTTACACTGGCGCTCAAACTCACTAAACGAATCCCGTTGGCTCGGCTGCGGGGCTCGCGGAAGGCAGCGATCTGACTGGGCTGGCTTGAGTGCCGGCTACTTTGCAGATGTATTTTCTGAACTTCTTGTTAAACATTTTGCAGACACACCCCACAACGATAACCGCCATTAGGACTGCGACTACGACCAACACCATGCCGTAATTTGATATTTTTGTTTCTATTTCGCCTTGTCTTGCGGTAAATTCCGCTGTAATTTCCCTGGACTTTTCTTGTTTACTCTGATTATATCCCATTGTAACAATACCGTATGCTTGCTTTGAAATTTCGTAATGATACGTGCCTATCGGAGCGTTAAACTTTATATAAATCTAATGCTGAATAGTGAGTTTGTGTGCCCGTTTCCTAACTTGGTTATTAAAAACATTTTTTTTTTTTTTTGCCACCTACACGGCAATATTGCCCTACTTAATTTTACCTACCTATAGGTTTTGTTTACCACGCATGTCTCCGTTGGCTACCTACATCGGCGACTGTTGACACCAGGTATCCGAACGTAGTAATCCCTGACACTTAGTTTACGTTGTCTCAACGCTATCTAAGTAATAGTATGCAGACTTGACTCGCTTACTTCGTAAGTACATAGAGTCTACAATTGAGCCCGAGACCCGTGTGAAATCGGCTCATGTTACCGCGGTGCCTAAGCTTCTGCGAAATGAGGCCCTCATGAAAGTACCTTCACACAAAATACAAAAAGAAACCATACTCCTCAGGTCGTGTGAATAACACACTACGTGAAGTTTATGAACATTACAATACTTATTTTCCATTCCTATAATACTAATAACGCGCGGGGCGTTTGATGACGCGCCCGCTGCGGGTGATCCTCGGCGCCGTGGCGGCCGAGTTCGCTACCGACGACGTCGGCAAATTTTGCTTGCCTACGCCGCTATGTGCGCTGTTGTTGACGATATTTTTACTTGCTCTATTTACATTTATCTTTATTGGTTCATTCATAGATGATTCTGGCTCACTTAAAATATATGCCGGTTTCAGCCTATCGATGGAAATTTGTGACTGTCTTTCAGGTAACTGTACCGTGAAAACTTTGTCGTTTCGCCTAATAACGTTATAGGGGCCGTCGTAGGGTGGTTGTAGGGGTTTTCTTACGGCATCCACGCGTACAAATACCTTATCGCATGTTTTCAGATCTGGGTGCACAAAAATGGTTTGTGAATCGCGTTGAGCTACCGGTTTAGGCCTAAGGCTATTTATGATACGCTTGAGTTCTGTGACGTAATTGGACGCGTCGCAACTTGAGGTACTTTCGATGCCGTAAAATTCCCCGGGCATGCGTAACGGGCGGCCGAACGTTAGTTCGGCTGCACTAACTCCGGTGTCGTTCCTGGGCACCGCGCGCAAACCTAACATGACTGATGGCAGTTCCTGTACCCATGATGACGCACTTAGCCTGGCCTTGAGGGATGATTTTAAACTTCGGTGCCAACGCTCTTGACTACCGTTACTCTCTGGATGGTAGGCTGAAGTCCTCAGCTTATCCACCCCTAGGTACCTCATGAGTTCCCTAAATAGGCCGCTCTCGAATTGTCTGCCCTGGTCGCTGGTGAGCTTCGCAGGGCACCCGTAACGCGAGATCCAGCCCTCGTAAATTGCCTTGGCTACTGTCTCAGCGGTGATGTCACATACTGGAATCGCCTCGGGCCACCCAGTCGCCCGATCCATCATAGTGACCAAGTACCTGTAACCGTCCGCTGCAGTTGGTAATGGACCCACTATATCGGTGTGCAAATGCTCGAATCTATCCACCCTGGGGAACTGCCCTAAGGGTACGTGAGTGTGTCTTTGTATTTTCGCCCGCTGACACTGCACGCACGTTTTGGCCCATTTCCCCACGTCGTGATTCATTGAAGGCCAATAGTAACTTTTTGTAACCAACTTCCGCGAGGCACGGATACCCGGGTGGCTTAAGCAGTGCAGAGTATCAAAGGCTATTTTACGGAACCGCAATGGTAAATACGGCCTTTGAATGCCTGTCGACACGTCACAATAAACCTCGCTATCAGTATTCGGTAACCTAATACTCCTGAGACGCGAAGCTACCTTTGCATTGCGTAACGCCTGCGCTAGCTCGGTGTCTGTGACTTGCGCACGGGCAACCTCGTTAAAATCAATATTCGTGGGCGTTAATATTGTCTCTATCCGAGACAATGCATCAGCCACCACGTTTTCACTGCCCGACACGTGCTGAATGTCCGTGGTGAATTCACTGATAAACAGCAATTGTCGGGTCCGTCTCGGCGTCTCCTTATCACTACCCAGTTTGCTAAATGCGAAAATTAATGGCTTATGATCCGTATATATTGTTAGCGGCCGGCCTTCAAACATGTTCCGAAAATGCACCACTGACAAGTAGATTGCCAACAATTCGCGGTCATACGCGCTATATTTGCGTTGTGCGTCGGTGAAACGCACCGAAAAATACCCTAACGGTTTCCAATTTCCATTATTTTTTTGTTGCAAAACTCCGCCGGCAAAAGTGTCCGACGCATCTACCATAAGGGCCATTATCGCGCTTTCGACCGGGTACGCTAAAAGTGCCGCGTTTTGCAGCTTAACCTTGCACTGTGCAAATGCATTGTCAGCTTCTTTCGTCCATGCGACAACCGTCTTATCTTTTTTAGTGGAATTCTCTATGTATTTGTTTAAAATAGCCTGATAACTTACTGCATGTTTTAAGTGTGGTCTATAGAAATTCAACATGCCTAAGAAACGCCTTAATTGTTCCACTGTTTGCGGCTTAGGGAAGTCTATTATAGCCTTGACTTTCCCAGGCAGCGGCCTAATACCTTCCGAGGTCACTTCGTACCCCAAAAACTCCACTTTGGAGCGTCCGAAATGGCACTTCGGGATGTTAATTGTTAGGCCGTGTTCGTCTAATCTACTGAATAATTTCTCTAAATGCTTGCGGTGTTCTTTATCGTTCTCGCTGGCTATTATTACATCATCCAAATACCCGAACACAAAATCAAGGTCCCTAAGCACTTGATGGTTCATAAAACGCTGAAACGTCTGGGCTGCGTTACGCAGTCCAAACGTCATCCGCGGGAACTCAAACAGGCCGAACGGTGTGATAATGGCTGTCTTATCGATATCCTCTTCCGCTACTGGGATAAAATGGTACGCTCTGTTGACGTCTATGACGCTAAATACGTTTTTTCCTGCCAGCATGTACGTGAAATCCTGCAGCCGCGGAATAGGATAACGATCCGGTTTAGTGCAAGCATTCAATTGCCGATAGTCACCACATGGACGCAAACTGCCGTCTTTCTTAGGTACCACGTGCAATGCGCTTGCCCACGCGCTCTTGGGCGGTCTGCAAATACCTAATTGTTGCATTACGTCGAACTCGTCCTTAACCTTTCTATACCTATTCGACGGCAGCAGCCTTGCGCGCGCGTGCACCGGCGGTCCGGAGGTCTCGATGTGATGAAACACCGTGTGCCTGGGTGTCTCCTTGAAATTAACCGGCTTTGTTATATCCGGGTAACGTTTCAGGAGGCAATAAAAAGGGTGTTCCACACTAACCGTGTTTACTGAGCGGGTGTTGCAGTTAACTACGGCCGCGATAACGTTGATATTTGTGACATTGTCGATTAGCTTTTTAGAGCGCAGATCTACACTAAGGTCATATTTACTTAAAAAATCCGCACCTAAAATAGGTTGGTTGACATCGGCAATCACAAATGTCCATCGATAAACGCGCTTTAGTTTTAAATCTAACACAAGGGACTTAATACCATAAGTTTTTATTGGCGAACCATTAGCTGCAAACAATTTATAATCTAACTCGGTCTTATTACTACTACTTACAGTGTTATGCCGCGGTATCACTGAAATGTTTGCACCAGTGTCCACTAAGAAACGTAAACCCGAGTTAATGTCTGTTACGGCAAGGCGGTGGTTGACGGAGCCGATACAGTTGTCCGCCTCTGCCTGTATCGTTGCTAGTTTCCCGCCTTCCAGCCGCAAGGTTTCAGGCACCTGTTAGCCTGAGTCCCGAACCGGAAATGATAATAGCATAGCCAGTCCGGATCGCGTCTTGATCTCCTTGGCCGCGTCTCTGCTTGCGTCCTGGGCCGCTGATTAGACTGGTTAGCGCGTCTGCTCGGCGCTGCCCCGCTCTCAAGACGCTCCAGCCGGGTGCTGATCTTGGCTATCTCCGCCAGCACTTTATCCTCGCCAGATTGCTGTTGAACGGCCGCTACCTCTGCTACCTCGGTGCTGGCGCGCGTGGCTTCCACTATTTTATCCCCTAACAACGCCAACTGCATCAGATCCGTTGTATCGTTGGCCGCTAACACTGCTCTGGCCGTCGGCGGCATTAGCCCCACCCACAGCATGCGGATGGTGGAATCCGGGAAAGCTCCTGCCGAGAGATCCAGCATCCGCCTCATTAGCTGTGATGGTTTCTGGTTTCCTAACTCCATATCTGTCAGCAGCCTCCTCTGTCGCTCGTCTTGACTTTCCTCGAAAGTCGCTATGAGGCGCTCCTTCAGTGCCTTGTACTTTCCGGTACTGGGCGGATTCATCAGGATGTCGCTGACGGCCTGGATCTGGGTCTTACCTAACTTCGTTACCAGGATGTTATAATTTTGTTCATCGCCTAACTTTTGCGGTGCGAGTACAGCCTCCAGCTGCACAAACCACAGCTTTGTCTGGTCTGCCCAGAATTCCGGTACTCTGGATGTTAGCGATACTGCCGCCATGTCTGCTGTCCCGCTGGTCGATTGTTCTGGGGGCTTATCACCTGCCATAATTTTATATAGCCTTGGGAACCGTAGACTTGAATGACGCTCTAGTGTTCCCTTTTATGCGACGACTCTGGCGAAATGAGCCGCCCTTGCCTTATCCGCTATATGACACCACCAGCACTAAACGAAATCTGCCACCATTTTTCTACGCACACTCGACAATAATAGATGTTAATATCTCACAAAAACCGCAAGATGAATGTTCAAACACAGGGGTCACCAGTATAGAGGTTCCTATCGTGGTGGCTGATGGAAACAACTTATTGTAAATACCGTTGGATTTATTATCGACCGCACAAGCGCGTACAATGCGGGGCAAGGGACGACTAGCTCCCGGACTCCCTGCGTCGTAGGAAACCTGATACGCCAGCTAAGGAGTCCGTGTCGCTACATGTTTAATCTAATCAAAAGTTCAAGACGTGTTGTTTGCTTATAAATCAGTGTTGCCATAAACAAACTTTAGATTACTACTGTTGTCAGTTCGTTGCAGAGTTATCGTGGGACGACTATAGACACAAATAGTGATAAGGGGTAGACACAAATAGTGATAAGGGGTAGACGCAAATAGTAAATAGGGGTAGATACAAAAGTGAATAGGGGTAGACACAAACAGTGAATAGGGGTAGACACAAATAGTGATAAGGGGCAGACACAAATAGTGATTAGGAATAGACACAAATAGTGCATAGGGGTAGACACAAATAGTGATAAGTGGTAGACGCAAATAGTGATAAGGGGTAGACGCAAATAGTGATAAGGGGTAGACGCAAATAGTAAATAGGGGTAGACACAAACAGTGAATAGGGGTAGACACAAACAGTGAATAGGGGTAGACACAAATAGTGATAAGGGGTATACACAAATAGTGATAAGGGGTAGACACAAATAGTGATAAGGGGTAGACGCAAATAGTGAATAGGGGTAGATACAAAAGTGAATAGGGGTAGACACAAACAGTGAATAGGGGTAGACACAAATAGTGATCAGGGGTAGACACAAATAGTGAATAGGGGTAGACACGAATAGTGATAAGGGGCAGACACAAATAGTGATAAGGGGTAGACGCAAATAGTGAATAGGTGTAGACGCAAATAGTGAATAGGGGTAGACACAAACAGTGAATAGGGGTAGACACAAATAGTGATAAGGGGTAGACACAAATAGTGATAAGGGGTAGACACAAATAGTGATAAGGGATAGACACAAATAGTGCATACGGGTAGACACAAATAGTGAATAGGGGTAGGCACAAATAGTGAATAGGGATAGGCACAAATAGTGAATAGGGGTAGACACAAATAGTGATAAGCTCAGCACTTGACCACCACCAGCTTGATGGGGGGAGCCGCCCCCCTGGAGCCCCCGGGGCCACTTACCAGGGTCGATGGGCCTGACAGGCTCCGTGCGGGGTATGGTAAAGTAGCCCTTGGGGTTGGGGTCCCAGCACTTGGCCACCACCAGCTTGATGGGTCCGGGCTTCTGCACCACCTCGCGCAGCACCCGCACCGCCTCGTCGTTGGTCATGTCTTCGAAGTTCACGTCGTTAACCTGGAAGGTGTATTTATAGAAATAATTAATTTAATAACCTAACCAACTTGGAAAAGTCGAAAAAACCCGACATTGTCATTTCAAAGTTCAATGTTTCAAAAACGGGTGACCCGATTTTTAATGAAATTTAGCTAAGGGCCGTCTCGATTAAACGAGCTTTCGATTAAAAAGCGTATAGAAATCGGTCCAGGTATTGGGAGCTATGATGTCACAGACAGATACACAGATACACAAGTCAATCTTATAACACCTCTCTTTTTCGTCGTGGTTTAAAAATAAAACAAAGAGTTGTGACTTGGTTCAGCCCATTGTTACACTGAGGTACCTACATGTAGGTACACATTATAATAACAAGCCTTCCCTTTCTTACCTAAATACAATAGTTATTTTGAATGCAATTTAGATTTGAATAGACCAATAGGAAACCATAAAAAGGACCTTCATTGTCCATCAATGTAGGTACCTGCGCTTGTAACAATTACTTGTGCAATGAATGAAAATGTAAAGGACCATTCTAGGAATTAGAAACACCTGTCAAAGAGAGCCATTGCTGTTTCATTATAGCATCAGACCTATCTAATGTTATGTAAATAGTAGTTTATGCAACTGCTACATAATGAGGGTCCTCAAAACACGAGTGTGTTTTTATGAAACGAGGCGAAGCTGAGTTTCATAATAGGATCACACGAGTATTTTAAGGCCTAATTATGTGGAGTTGCATACATTACTTTATCTACACACATATTATAAGTACTCTAAGATGGGTTCAGAAGCCGAAGGCATATATAATACCAATACCTGTCACGAATTTGACTGTTTTTTTTAATCATAGACAAACATACCGAGCTGACGTTTCGTGAACTGTTTTTTTTTTGTATTATACATGTCGGACTGAACTCGACTTATATACGTGACTGATCCGTTTTATTTCACTATGATTGTAAATTACGTTTTTGTCAAATTCGATACATCGAATTCGATATCGAAAAGTCATTACGACATCGAATTACTTTACTGCTGGACCTGCTGGTCCCGGTGGTCGGCGAGCAGGCGTCGTCGTGCTGCAATGCTGGTCATTTTCTACGGTTTCTGAACGCATAGAGGACTTATGATATGTGTGAAGATAAAAGTTATACATTATATCATAATGGTTTAATTTCTTTGTATTTAGAATTTCGTTCAAAGATATTAAATATTCTTTCATATAATACTAACCATATCATAATGGAATAAAAACCGCAACTAATGACATTTCATGATTTTCTAATTGGCAATTTTTAAAATTTTTGGATTATGTTATATCTGCAATGCTGGAACGGGCGAAATTTAGTGTAAGGAACAGAAGATTTATAGAGTTATTATATCACTTGATGAAGTATCTATATTATGTAATGTACTTTAATCTTGGTAAATGAAACATTTTCTTTCTTTCTTTCTATGTATAGGTTTTGGTTTAATAATGTTGTAATGGATACCATTACAGATAAAGTGTAAGATAATATTTTATTATTACATGTTATCAAAAGTCTAGCTTTTTTTTTTTTTTTTTTTTTTAATCTAATTTTTATTGAGGCTTTGGACACCCTGGGTGCACATGTCAGCCTCATGGGTGCTTACCCAGTTCCCTACTCAAGGGACAAATCTATAAAATTGTAAATACTAATTGCCTTGTCTGATGCCGGCTCTGCTAGCCAACAATTAACCTGGCCATTGTGCATGGATCCCAAACCCCCAAGAACTCTCCTTCTCAAGTCTGAATTCCGGACACACTCCAACAACACATGGAACAAGTCATCCACCTTCTGACAATCATCACATATTGGTGATGGTTTAATTTTCATCAAATAAAGAAACTTGTTTGTTGGAATGTGTCCAGACCGAACTCTAAAAGCTGAAACTAACACTTTCCTAGCAAGACCAGCAGAGTCAAACCAAGGTGTCCACAAGGGACTAGCTTGGATAGTTCTGTACCAAGGTGTCCACAAGGGACTAGCTTGGATAGTTCTGTACCAAGGTGTCCACAAGGGACTAGCTTGGATAGTTCTGTACCAAGGTGTCCACAAGGGACTAGCTTGGATAGTTCTGTACCAGGTTCCTACACCCCTTGATACGCACTGCTCACCAAAATGGTATTCCCATTTCTGTAAACTCCTTTTTTTAATTCTGGGAATCAGTTCACTAGAAAAAGGTTCAGAACTTATTACTGAACCATCCATTACAGCAGCTTTTGCAAGCTTATCCACCGCTTCATTCCCAGCCAACCCTACATGAGAAGGAATCCACTGTATTTTGACGGACTTGTCTCTAGAAATCATTTTGTGCATCACCTGAAGAGCTTCATAGGCAATAGGCATTCCTCTCTGCCCGGACACGCATCGGCTAAGGTGTTGGAGTGCGCTCCTTGAGTCAGATAGTATTACGGTTGGGGGACTATTAGCTAGATTATTTGCATAACCCAACGCTTCTTTAATAGCGACGAGTTCAGCTCGCATAACGCACACGTCGTCATGCAGCTTCCACTTGCGAGACACTCCACACTGAGGATCAAACAGCGCTGCTCCAGTACCTTGTACAGACTTGGAACCGTCATTATATATTTTATACGAATGGTTATACTGCTCACTAAGCATATTCAGTGTAGAATTTCTCAATGCCTGGCTCTGTAGATGCCGCTTAGGGACATCAACGTCATCAATGCTATCAATTATACATGCCCTGGCGTCAACAGATGATACCCAAGTATTTAAAGAGTACATTTCTAATTTGTCACTGTGATACATATCCAAATCTTTCCATTCGTCATAAATGTTCGCTAACAGAGGAAAATTTTTATCAGTAAATAGATTACGTTTGGCCAAAATGCTCTGCATCGCAGCTACAATAGGGCTGTTTGATCTTGAACTTATTCTTAATAAAAATCTACAACCTAACCAATAACGGCGCACGGCCAGAGGAGGAATAGAGAGTTCACTTTCCATGGCTATAACAGGAGTACTGCGTATGAAACCACCGCAAACTCGTAAAGCTCTATTTTGTAAAATATCTAATTTCTTGAGATGAGTGACAGCACAGCTTCCATAAATGAAACTCCCGTAGTCCAAGCGACTTCTCAGAAGAGATATATAAAGGCGCCGAATTTTTAAAATATTTATATGTCTGTAATTTCTTTCACAAAGCTCTTTTATATGGACACCCCATCTCAAGGGTGAATCGAGCCATAATCCTAAATACTTAACTCTATGAACTACATTCAGTGACTTGCCATTAACGTCTATGTTAACATTAATATCTCTTCTTGATCTTTTAAAAACACAAATATTTGATTTAGTCTCAGATAAATATAAACCAACACCTTCAAGAAACTTAATCATAGAATCAATAGCTGATTGAAGAATATTAACTGTGTCTAAAATCCGTTCTTTTTCTACTGTTTTGTATAACACGAAATCATCAGCGTATTGTGAAACACAAACATTATTAATACTGTTACCTATTTCCATAGTTGCAATATTAAATAAAAGAGGAGATATAGGATCTCCTTGTGCTAATCCTTGGTATGTATGTCTCATCAAGAGATCACCTCCACCGCTCACTAAAATTCTACAACGTCTATCAGAAAGAAAATTCCATAGGTACTTACATATCTTGTTACCGATGCCTATCTTTTGTAAAATTGCAATTAATGAACTTATATTTATATTATTGTATGCATTATCGATATCGAGAAAACAAGCTACAGTTGGTTGTTTTTTACTAAATCCTAGTTGAATATCAGATGTTAATAAAGCTAAATTGTCTAAACAAGACTGAGATCGTCTGAAACCAGTTGATGAGTCGGGAAGGAGACCCCGGCTCTCCACAAACCACTCAATCCTCTTCATGAGAATTAAATGCAGAATTTTACATGGACAAGACATTAATGAAATTGGACGCAATGAAGACGGCAAGCTAGGGTCCCTCCCCGGCTTAAGATAGTACCCTTATAATAGTACCCGTAATAGTACCCTTAGTACTATTTGGACATCTCTCCACTGATCTGGGACAATACCGGTCTGAATTACAAGATTCAATATTTTTAAAAGCAATAATTTACCTTTGTCTGAAAGATTAAAAATCATAGAATATGATATGTTGTCAATCCCTGGAGAAGTGTCGTTCTTTTTTAAACAATTTAGTAATTCCGGAAGAGTGATAGGTATTTCTAATATGGAAGGTTGTACGTAAGTAAATGATGGGTCCGGCTCAGCAACACTATCCGGGGTCAGCGAGCGCAGCAGCTGCCTGGCGTTGTCGGGGTCGACACCGGCCCGGCCTCCAGAGTTTCCCTTCATCCATCTCATCTTCCTCCACATGACAGACGCTGAGGTTTCATGTTCAATGCTCGTACAGAAATCCTTCCACGCTTTAGAACTAGCTCTTTTTATTAGTTCATCGGCTTTTGCCACCTTGGTTTGCCAGCAAGAAAGATTTGATGGAGTAGGATTACGTCGCACCTTTGCCAGAGCTAGACGTCTTTCTGCAACAGCTTTAGATATTTCCGAATTCCAATAATGTTTGGGCCGAAATTTGGATGTAGGATCGTCGCTTGTTTTAATCCAAGGGATGTGTTTATCAGCTAAAGATTGGATGTTCTCCATAAATAAATCATAGCTAGTTTGTACATCATCAGGGACTGCAACATCGAACACGATTGATGATTCCTTATTATACTCTATCCAGTTAGCCTCTTTATAATTTCTCTTCTTGGTGAACATCTTAGACCTGATATAGCCACAGTTCATTCTTAATATCACATGATCACTGCCCAAATTTTCATTAGAGGTCTGCCAGCCCACATTTGTGGCTATGTCCGTTGAAGCGAATGATACGTCAGGTGAAGATGTCTGTAATCTGCCACTAACACATTTAATACGTGTGTGCGAACCATCATTGAGACATATGAAGTCATTTTCAAACATAGCTTTGTATACAGTCTCTCCTCTTCTATCGGATTTACACGACCATAGGGCATGATGGGCATTCATATCGCCAATTATTAGACACTCTGACTTAACTAAACTGAAGATTGCATCCCAATCATGTTGATTAGTAGCCACCGAAGGAGGGCAGTAGATAGATATAATATGTTTGAGACCAGGAACATTAAATATTTCAATTACCATGACTTGCATTTGAGAATTAGTTGTACTATATGGTCTATGCGCATATTTAATTGATCTGTGTATAATAGCACACAAGCCGCCATAAGAGTCGTCCCTGTCTGCTCTTACTACGCTATATCCGCTAAACTTAAGAGTGATCTCTGAGGAAAGCCAAGTCTCGCTTACAAATGCCATATGAATTTTATCTTGATTTAACAAAAGTTCCAAGTTTCGAGCTTTAGGTTTTAAACTATTGGCATTCCACTGGTAAATACCTATCAAATTCTTTTTTACCGTGCTACTGGCCATTATTGTGGTTACCAAAAAGCTTGAACAACATCTCTACTGAAATATATTTCTTCAAAAAATTCATTACTTCACTCCAAACAAATTCCATAAACACTTTGATTTTGTCTTCCCAGCCCCCCTCTGTGGATAAGGCTTCCTTTACCTTATCCAGAAACCTTTCTATTAAGGACTTTCTTTCACTACGAGTTCTACGAGATTGGTGAGATTGGCTAGAGATGGTACCTTCACACGAGCGAGGGATGCTTTCTATATCAGATGCTTCGTCTGCACTCTTGTTATGAGCCTCGCTCCTTTTTTGTTTGTGGGTCTTTTTACTTTTGGGATTATTTTTATTAGCATCTTTACTTTTTAAATTTTGCTCAGTGGGTATATTTTCATCAGTTTCAATTTCTGATTGCTCTCCTTCGAACCTGAAACTATTACCATAAGCACCAGCACATATATCTCTATAAGAAAGCTTCGAGGATTCGCCGGCCGAAGTTATTGGACGCCTGGGAATTGGTATCTGAGTTTCCCTCGCCTGATTATCACTGTCTAAACGAGTGGTGTCTTTTTTCTCTTCAAGAATTTTGTTCACGGCTGCTTTGTATGTGCAATTATTTTGCCCCATGCAAATACGAATCGTCCTCTCTCTCTGGCACGCTGGACACATGTTTTTCATTAATGACAGATAGTTTTCTTTACAGTTGACGCACTTGAACGTTTTTGTTTCGCAATTCTCATGTTTTCCTCCACACTTGGGACAAATTTGTGACTTGGAGGGGCACATGTGACTGACATGGCCAAATCGCCAACATTTTGAACATTGTGTGACTGGGTACATGTACGAATCTACCGCCATACGACATCCATACGCCTTAACGTAAGGGGGCAGCACCGACCCTCGAAAGCAAATACGTACAGTTTCACTGTTTACCCACTTGCCTTCCGGATCTTTTTTATTCAGTCGTTTGATAGCTAAAATCTCGGTATTAGAGTCACATACAAAAATCTCTTTTAAGTATTTTTCATCAGCATCGATATCGATATCTCTCACTACCCCATAGCAGAATGGCATTTCGTTCGTATTTCTACAAATCCACTCATACTTCTTCGCAAGCTCACTGTTCAAAAAGCACTCTGCCTCATTACTGGTGTTAAATCGGATCAGCAGCTTGAACGGACTCTTATATGTCACTCTCAAAATGCCCTGTACGTCATGAGCTAGCAGAATCTTCGCAAATCCCAATTGTTTTGGAAGAATGTTTTTGGAACTAACTGAGATCTCATGAATAACATCAGAATTTATTGGAGTACTAGTCAGAGGGGGCGAGCGCCTTACATCTCTACGTTTATTCCTGGCTACGATCGTGAAACCCTCATTATCCGCGCAACTTTCTCCACCCTCTTCCTCCAAAGGTCGCTTACTAGCTCGAGTCGAGTCATCGACGCCTTGGTTACCGAGCGTCAAACCTCCGTCATCCCATTCCAAGTCCATCTCACCATCTCCCTGCGAGGGGGAGCTGTCAGAGCCGAGTATAATGTTCTTGACTGTTCCTGGAGACATATCAGGACAACATAAAGGCTCCAAAGCCTCCTCCTGGCTCGAATTACTCATAATCACAAATTGAGGGTAGTTCGACAAAAACCCTAAATATTGTATTCACACACAATTCACCTATTAATTAATTTACTTTTCACGTATTCTCAAAAGTATAGTCATTATAACCAAATGGCACACAAACAGAATTATAATATCAGACGCAAAACGTAAAATATCGGTACTTCGAAATCGTAAACAAAGAAGCGCGTCCGATCGCAATCGCTGCGTACGCCAGACTCTGAGTCTAGCTTTGTGTGAAGATTGTTAGGTTTGGGAATTTTTAATTTTGTGGATACAAACTATTCAATGAATCCCTTTTTATTCGACATAAAGTATGTTTCATAAAACAAGTATATTTATGAAATATTACTTTTTTTTTTAGTGTGCACCACCTTTTTAACTCAGATACTGTATATCTGTGTGTAAGAAAGGGACATAGTACAACGCAATGACTATATGCATATGAATAAATATGTATATGAAGATTACAGCACTGCATATTTTCCCATGACAATAATGACATCCTGTTGTCATCAGTCATGTTTATCTTGTCATGTGACACTTATGCTAGAGTTACATTACCATGTAAGGGTCTGGTTACAAGCTGTGAATAAGAAATGGATTTCTATTGTTACTGCCAAGCCAATATGTGCGTGTGGGTGGTAGGACCTTGTGCAAGGTCCATCCGGATGGCTACCACCATCTTGCTCGCTAATCCTGCCACTAAGCAGCAGTGCTTGCACTGTTGTTATCCGATGTGGAGAGTAAGACATCCGGTGTTATTACGGGCACAAGAGGCATTTCATCTTAGTTCTCTAGGTTGGCAACGCATCTGCAAACCCTCTGGGGTTGCGGGTGTCTATGGGCAGTGGTGATGACTTACCATCAGGTGAGCCACTTGCTCGTTTGCCTTCCTCGTCGTATAAAAAAAAAATGTGTTTGCTGATAAGTGGACCACTTACTTGATGAAATTAGATGCATTTATAAGTTAATTAATTAGTGTGTAATAAATAATAATTCTAATTTGATTTAATTTATACTAATTGTGATTTAATGCCTACTTAATATGTCATAATTATTGTAATCTAATATCTAATATGAATATAATTAATAAAGAAACTGAGCCAACAGGTAAAAGTATGTCAACAGGGAATGGAGAGGAGCATGTTGCACATAAAACTCAGTGATAAGTGGTGATTGACCACAATCAGAAAGGCAACAAAAGTGACAATGTTTCTTGTAACATCAGAAGATTGAAATGGTGTTGGACAGGCCATATGATAAGATCAGCAAGGGACAGATGGACTAAAGATGTCACACTTTGGTACCCCCGAGATGGCAAAAGAAGTAAAGGAAGGCCGCACAAGAGATGGGAGGATGACCTACCTAAGGGGTTCCGTAGAGCTGCCAGGGACGGGGAGAAATGGCGACAACTGGAGGAGGCCTATGTCCAGGATGGGCAACCTGATGCGAATGAGGCTGGTGTTAACTAAGTTAATTAATATATATTCTTTGTAACATTCATCAGAGAATAAAGGCTATTTTTATTTTATTTTATTTTATAAATCTAATATGTGATTTATTTGATATTGTTAATAACCAATTTAGTATTAACTGTTAATTCACTTCGTAAAAATAACAATAATGACAAATACATCAAATATGTATGTACGTTATTGTATACTTTTATGTAGCAATAATGCCGACCATTACTACCTTGTATTTTCTGTTATGTTTGTTATGTGATGTCCAATAAAGAGTTATTGTATTGTATTGTAAACTATACACAACATGCAGGCATGTCATTCATTGAGAGTAGCCTAGGTGCTTGTCATCAATCATCTCATCTTAAAGTGATAACTTTTAGGCTGTGCAACTTAGACTAAAAAAATTAGGAGTACTAACCTGCAAAATCATGTCTCCTGGCTCTATCCTTCCATCCAATGCTACAGCGCCACCTTTCATTATGCTACCAACATATATACCTCCATCACCGCCTTTATTTGATTGTCCCACTATTGAAATACCCAAAAAATTCACTGTATCCATATTTAATGTCACCGTAATAATGTGCATGGACATTGTCGAGTCCGTAATGGAGGAATAGGAGCTCGTTCGAGACATGACTTGGGGCCGTTTTCTTCTCCGCTGAGGCCTTTTCCGATTGCTCACTTGTAGGTGAGATACACTGCTGCATTCTGTCAAAGCTCGGTCTACGGAGGCGTTTGTGTGGCGCCCTGTGGTTGTCGTGATCTCCGATTGGCTGTCAAATAAGCTTGTAGAGTCCAGATCGGAACTCAGAACAGAAGCTGTTTCATACTCTAAACCATGGTTGGCGTACTTAGAATGTCCATTGATCCTCAAGCCTCTGTATTTGTATTTGTCGCAAGACGCCCTATGCCCTGGTCTAGAGCTTATCGTACTGTCCGTATCCGTGCAGGTATCCCGCGTAAGGGGCGCCGATGGAGCCCCGTGGGCGGCCGTCTTTCCTTTCCCCGCATTGCTATCCGTACACTGAGAAGCCCCGTCGGAGGGATTGGAACCCTCCGCAGACACGAGCCACGACACTACACGACCGTTGAAACACGGCAGATGAGCATTGTCATCAACAATTTCTTCTTTAACAACACCGAAGTCATCGTCCATGGACTTGAAGAAAAATTTGTAGTTCGGCCTATTCAACTGGTTCTTAAAGTCGATTAACGTCACTTTCTCCGGTGATATCGGGATTTTAACTAAATACGGCGTCTCTTCGTCGTCTATGTAGTAAATAACTTTTGTTTCCTCCATTTTATAGCATTTATTATTGATAAAAAAACAACACCCTTACGATCTATAAATATCAGTCGCCATCACAAAATATGGCGATAAAACTAGTACAGTTTTGTGCCGGCGCGTGGCGCTGGCGTAGTATTTTCACTTTCTTGTCCGAATTGAATCAGCAAAATCACCTGTAGTAACAAATTCATTATTTGAATTTTTCGGTACATTTTCCGAAACATTTCTTAAAAATTTTGTTTAACGCGGATTTATCTAAAATCTTATGATTGTGGCCCTAGCTTATAAAACAAGTATAGATACAATATGTTTGTTTTGGAACTACTTTATTGCGCTACCTTCCACGCAATATACGTGGTTTACAATGTGTTTATATGCCTATAATTTTCTAAAAGTTAAAAAAAGTTTTAGTTGAGGGTATAACTTTTTGCAGTATTTTTGGAAAACTCATGGTGCTGAGTGAATACAGCAACACACAAAAAACCAAATGTCCCGAAAAGTATAAACATGTTCCGTGTAAAGGAACGGAACATAATGCTACCAGTAAAACAAAAATATCTTGAATTGTGGGGTAGGGGTGGGTTTCTTAAATTGGTCTACCTTTGGTCATTGGTGTAGTGACTTAATTTTTTAAATTGTTTGTATTAAGCTTGTCATTATTTTCGATGGCGGTTAATTTTATACCAATTCCAAAATATTTTCAAGCAAATAATAAAATAGAGCCAAGTAAATGAAAACTAAATTTACTTCACATTTCAAAGGAAACAGATTTTATTCATATGGTATCAATCAATCGTAAAAAAAAAAAACGTCAAATTTTCATAACAAACTCACGTGTTGTTAAAAGCGGAGATTATTTTTTCAAATTAATTAAACTACATGTAAAATAAGCGAAAATGCAAATAAAAGAAGAGGATAAAGAATTAGATGTATTCGTTGGCACAAAAATCGGCTCATTCAAGCGTAAGTAGCTTCCTATTATTCCGAACAACTTCCATGTTCATGTTCCAATCGAAGACAATATATTAATTAAGTATAGTTAAGGTTTTGTGGCTCTAAAATTAACTATATTATGAGCAGCTGTAACAATCATATTTTCATACTGTAAACCAGTTCTGTTAAACCAAATCGAAAGTAATTTAACAATCTTTTTCCAGACGTCAAATATCACACAGATATAACGAAAAACAACAAGAAATGCATAGAAAACCTCGTAGATATTAAAACGCTGCAGAAAAATGAAGGCATTACGTGTATGCAGTGGGGGAACAAGGAACAAACGGAGATATTGATAGGAAAACAGAATCAAGAGGTAAGGAACTTATTAATTTTCGATGTTTTCAACAAATTCTTGAAAAGAAGTATATGTTGTAGCGACCCTAGCGCCACACGCGAGTGACGTCACTGTTCTACGTCACTGTTCTACATCGCGCTAACGAAGTTTCTCAAGTCGGTTGCATAAACACAACTTCCAACTCTCTTCCTTCGGACTTCGGTCCCCAGGCATAACATCTGCCTGGAGAGAGATCTCTCTATTGGAGCCCACCCCAAACTGGTGACCTTCGACATTGGACAAAAAACGCAACCTTCCAAGACCTACGACAATGACGCAGTCTCACAGCAACACCAGACTACTACACTGTGCACCACTAGCATGTTGCTATATCTCCATGCCTGGTGTCTACAGTGTTTGTTAAAATTCTTATCGAATATGGTAGACTTGTGCCCAGCTGTTTTTTTGTTATCTTGTATTTTATTGATTTATTTTAAATAAATAAATTGAGGCTTTGGTACAACTGGTGTGACCATGTCAGCCTCATGGGGAGACTATAGGTATTAATAGTTTACGGAGCACTGTCTCCATTGCTAGCTGCCCTAGCCTAACAATGAAGGAGCTCAACTTCAACTTTGTCACAGTCCGTTTTCATGAGGGGAAACAGTCTGTTTTAAGGTAGCCTACCTAGGGTTTTGTGAAGGAAACAAATTACAAATTTAATACATTTATTTCAACAAAATCGGTAGGCTAAATTGACAATTAGAATAGAGAATCTCAGGGGATTGAGTTCGAAGACACTTTTGAAGATACTGGGTTCGATTACACGCTAATGTGGCCTACACTTCCCTCGGGTGTCTGGATCCTCCGGCGACGGCGGAAATAGGGCGCAGGCGTCGTAGAGCAACCAAGAGTGACCAGGGGGCTCGTGTGATGACGTGGTGTTGAGATGGTGTGAAGGGGACCGTAGCGTGCCAACGGCTAGCCTCTGAGTAGGCTGCAAGAGGTCATATGCTCGCACTGCCATATTCCTCTTTCCAGTCCGACCATTCCCGAGGGAGTGGGAACCAGATTGGCAGTGCATGGCAATACGGAGGGTCATACGGATTTACAATTTAGCTAGAGTCAGAGAGTAAGCTTTTACAGGTTTTTAGTGAGAGTGGATAACAGATTTAAACAAAGTGACCGTTGGAACTTTAAATTCCAACCGTTATAGGAAGACGTTAGGTTTTAAAATAAGCGCTACGTCTATAACCGTAGAGCAGTGAAATAGGGAAAGATTAAATTATAATTAACTGTCCGGAGCGCTATTAAGGTACAGTACTGCTTCGGACAGAGTAACAGAGTGGAAACCCTATAGAATTAAATAAATTACAACAAAAGACACAAGTAGTGTAACACAATGATAAAGTACAGAAACGATCAGTATTCTTACCAAGTTCTGGGCTGGCTGGTTCCACTCAGGAGTTGTAGAGAAATGTGGGGTCTCCCAGCCGTACAAGCGGTTTTATGGTTGAGTGGGACCGGATACGGACAACCAAAAGATTTTGAATTGGGCGGCGCCCACGAGCGTGTCCGTGCTTCTCATTTTGAATACCAACGTATTGTTTCTGTGTAGTGTGTAATGTAGTTTTTTATGTGTTTTATGTTGGCTAAGTGCAAGTAGCGGTTGTTAATTAATTAATTTACAACCGATGCAATTTTAATTCTACTTAAATTAATATTATTCGCTTAAGTGCGGAAAAGCGCCATCTAGCGGATTATGGCGGAACTTTTTAATGTCCAATAGCTTGCGTATTGTGACAACTTTTTTGTTTGTGGTAACTGCCTAAGAATAAATAATAACATAGTAGAACGGAATCTCTTTTGACCGAGTCCAAAACGCCGCCATTTATATACCTACTTCCCCCTTCACGTCGTTACACCCCTCTGTTGTCCAGGCGTGTTGCTAGGGTTGGTCACTGTGTTACTTACGTCTAAAGATAATATTGCTAAAATATAAGTTTTTCTTTACTTTGAAATCATTATTTTTATTCTAGTTTTACAAAATATGAGATTTATAAATCATTACAAAGGTCTACATATTATAGACACTTCTAAATAAGAAGTTATTATAAGTGCCATACCAGATGAAGCCATTTAAGGTGATTTAAGTAACTATTCACGTAAAACTATTACAACCAAATTATAAACTATATTATTATAACAAACGCGCGTGCGGCGACGCCGGCCGTGAGAGTCTGACTGAGTAGTCTGTTTAACGAATACTCTAATATCGTGACCTTAGGCCCGTCCGGAGCGGGAGTTTCCGTTCTACTATGTTATTATTTATTCTTATGGTAATTGGTCGCTTTAGGTTAGCGACCATTACTGCTAATGACTCCTGACAACAGCATAATTTATGGCGTGTTTGACCAGTTTTTAATTTGTCGGTTCTAAAATGGTGGTAGTTACTTGTGTTTGTTGTGCACTGGAAATGGACATACACAATACATATAGGCAGCACAAAACATTTATACAATTATGAAGGAGCTCTCTACAAATTTGTAAATTTGGACAGCATCTCCGGACAAAGGGTTGGCCAACACAACGTTAATCCCTCCATTGCCCAGCTGTTGACCTGACTTTTGACTACAACCAATAAAATTTCAGATCCAAGTATACACTACAGATGGGTCATTCCTTCGCTCGTACACTGCAGACTACCACAAAGGACATGTGGTAGGGCTCGGGCGCTACCACCGACGCCTCGTGTGCGCCCTGTCCGGGGGAGTCGTGAAGATATGGAGCAAGAAGAATGAAGTGCTTGTCGACACTGGAGGCAAGCTGGATCGCATGAGGGTATGCGGCGAAGATGACGTGTTTGCTACTGGTAAATAAAAAGAACATTTTCAAGGATTAAAATAAAAAAATATAATGGGACAATGGACACCAATTGACCTAGTCTCAAACTAGGCAAAGCTTGTACTATGGGTACTAGACAAGTCCTCGGCTCTGGCACATTCTGCACACAAAGGCAATTGTACAACTTTCATTAAATTAAGGAAACAATTTAGTGGGATGTGGCCAGAGCGCACACGAAAAGCCCACACGAGTAGGTCCCTGGGGAGGCTGGCACGATCAAACCAGGGAACTCTGCAGATCCTGCTTTCTATTGGTAGACTCATGAAAGTTTTAAAAGGCCCTTACTTATTTATTAGAATAAAATGTGGATTTAGATTTTGAGTTTTTAACAATAGAATTTTAAGGGTTGTTTGCGTTAGTTGTATTATATTTTTCTGAGAACAACCCAAAACTCCAAAAAGACTTTATATAATAGATTCTTTTTTTTTATGGCTTTCAGCCTTACTTCTATGGCAAGGAGTATTTTGCCAATGTCAGCGTTTAGACATTACACACGTGAGACGATTGTTCGGTTTAGGAATTCTAAATTTTTAGGAAGGAACAGACGGGTGACCTAAAACAAACAAATCGTATTCTTTGTTTCTGTCTAATTTGATTTGTTAATCAAATATCATCTTCCAGGCGGTGAAGAGAACGACCTCAAGATGTACCGGTTCGGGGAGCCCGAGCCGGTGTTTAGCGCCAAGAACTTGCCGCACGACTGGCTGCAGCTGCGGCGGCCGCTGTGGGTGGCCGACCTGACCTTCCTGCCGGGCGAGGGCAGCCAGCTGGCCGCGGTCTGCTCCCGATATGGTTACCTCAGGTGGGGCCTTCGGGCAAACGAGTTTTATAGGGTCCCATCACCGTAGTAGGGGTCACCAGAGGGTCGAGCACGACTTGTCGAACCCTGCGCAACGTTACGGTTATCGTATCGAGATCGAGGTACCTCATACTAAATTTTAGTTCCAAGTACGCTTACGGGCGGGCGCTGTTCCAAACGTCTTACCAACTCGACAACGTTTGCTATTCGATTTTAGGTGACGCAGCATTCGAAAAGTCGTGCTCGACCCTCTGGCTGTATGTCATGAACCGTACAGGCACCTGCTGCAGCATAATGCCGAGTCAAATTCCTTTTCGACATCATCATTTAAGTATAATTTTTGTAAATTTTTGTATTAGTTTAAGAGTCAGTGTATATTTTGATGTCGAATAAAGTTATGGCTATGTCTGTGTATCTTTCTGTTGCAGGCTATACGACGCGCGCGCGCAGCGGCGGCCCGTGTGCAACATACAACTGGAGAAGATGGCCGCCACCTGCATAGCGCCGGGCTTCGACTCACGGTCCGTAGCTCACCTGTGGCTTAGTATAAACGGATCATTCACGTATATAACTCGAGTTTAGCCCGACATTTTTAGGACTAATTCGTAGTCCATCCTCTTATTTTTCTTTTCATTATTATATTTATACTAGCTTATGCCCCGCGGCTTTGCTCCCGTGAAACTTTTCAAAATGGGCTAATTCCCTATCCCGTGGGATTTCGAAAGACCTCTAGGATGCTCAAGGTATATGTTTGCCAAATTACAAGTCTCTAGGTCCAGTGGTTTAGGCTGTGCGTTGCCTGGCGGTCAGTCAGTCAGTCATCACGGTCTTCTTTTATAGGTATAGATATTTACGTTTCAGTCTGAAATTTAAAGATATATAATGTACTTTTTAACATGAAACTACCGTGAGACTCAATCATAATGAAATAAAACGGATCACTCATGTATATAAGGCGAGTTTAGCAGCAGAGCCGCGGCGCGCAGGGTGCGTCTCGCCGCCGCTGGGTCGTGCGCTCCCAGAGGAAGGACTACCGGGCTAAACTCGACTTATATACGTGAGTGGTTCGTTTCATTTCATTATATCTAATGTGATTGGTAATTTCGTGGCAGGCAAGTGCTGGTCGGCTTTGGGCGCGGTCAACTGCACGTGGCCGACTTCAGAGCGTCGCGCCTCGATAAGGGCTTCAAGGGCAGCGCCGGCGCCGTCAGCTGCCTCGCGGCGGCCCGGGGGCTCCTCGTCAGCGCCAGCTTGGACAGGCATCTGAGGGTGCACTGCTCCAAGACTAAAGAGTTGCTCTACAAGGTATTTAGGGCTCCGTACCTCAAAAGGAATAAATTACAAAAGTTGAAAAAACCCCGACATTGTCATTTCAAAGTTCAATATTTCAAAAACGAGTCAATCGATTTTAATGAAACTTCGCTGAGAACCAACTAGCTGTCGATTAAAAAGAACCGCATCGAAATCGGTCCATCCGTTTGGGAGCTATCATGCCACAGACAGATACACAGATACACAGGTCAAACTTATAACACCCCTCTTATTCGTCGGGGGTTGAAAAAACGAGCAAGTGCGAGACGGACTCGCGCACGAGGGTTCCGTACAAAGATTTTAACGCTTTTCCCCAGTGTTTTAAGAAGTCCATTGTTAGCAGAGAGTCATTAAAAAGGTTGTTTCCGTACAAAATGCCGTACCCTATAAACCTAAAGGGTACTTCCAGTTGTCCTAGAAACTTGAAATTTGGTATGAAGGTAGCTCTTATAGCACAACCACTCGGAAAATTCTCAAAATCTTAAATTTTTATGTCTGTCTGGTAGATTTCGCAAACCAATATAAGTTGACCCCACACTGCGTACATTTTGCTTAAGAGCAGGGCTCTGCTAACACTGGACAACTTAAAACACTAGGGAAAAGCGTTAAAATCTTTCTACGGAACCCTCGTGCGCGAGTCCGACTCGCACTTGGCCGGTTTATTTTAACGTTGATTAAGCCAACGTTATTTTAAATTGTAATTGTATCTTCTTTGACACTTATTATTTTATGAAAAATTTAACAAAGAGAAATTGCATTTATTATACCTGTAATATAGCATTATTATATTAGTATAATTCTCTGAACTATAATGTATTGCATGGAATTCCTTAACGCAATAAATGATTGAATACTGAATACTGAAACCACGATTGATTCGCGGGTGAACAAAGTAATTGTTTTTAACCCCCGACGAAAAAGAGGGGTGTTATAAGTTTGACCTGTGTGTCTGTGTATCTGTCTGTGGCATCATAGCTCCCAAACGGATGGACCGATTTCGATGCGGTTTTTTTAATCGAATGGTAGTTTAATCCACATGGTTCTTAGCTAAGTTTCATTAAAATCGGTTCACCCGTTTTCGAAACATTGAACTTTGAAATGACAATGACGGGGGTTTTTCAACTTTTCTAAGTTGGTCTGGTTATTAGTTCATAAATATGGACCTCCGCAAAGTAACTCCTGATTCAATATATTATTTTTGTTGTAGCAATACCTCACGTCCAAGCTCTCGTGCGTGTTGCTGCAGACAGAGGGAGCCACGGCGCTGCGGCGCGCGGAGCCCGAGCCGCCCGCCGCGGTCAAGGCAGAGGCGCCCGAGGAGGCCGACGACCTTGACCAGCTGTTTGAGGACATGGAGACCGTGAGGCGAGTTGCTGGAGTCTGTCCGCTGAGTGTGAAAAATAATCACATTTGGCTCCGAACTAGCGAATAAATAAATAATTAAAAAAAAAAAACCTAACTAATATTATAAATGCGAAAGTAACTCTGTTTTTCTGTGTGTCTGTTTGTTACTTTTTCACGGGAAAACCGCTGCACCAATCTAGATGTAATTTGGTAAGAAGGTAATTAGTTTGAATATTGAGGAATAACATAGGCTACTTTTTATTCGGGGAAATTATATAGTTCCCGCGGGATAGCTATAACCGAAATGAACGCGTACGAAGTCGCGGGCAACAGCTAGTAATAAAATAATTTCAATTTCAACTGTAGACCTCGCGTCGCGATCATTTTTGATAAGTTTTAGGGTTACGTACATTTGTAAATAAAATAAATAAATGATGATGATGATTTATTTTTCAGTGAAAAACCCAAGAAGAAAATGTTGCCGCCAGTCGCTGCAAGTGCCAAGAAAATGAAACCGTCGCTA
Source organism: Clepsis dumicolana (assembly GCA_963691665.1). Classification (NCBI taxonomy): domain Eukaryota; kingdom Metazoa; phylum Arthropoda; class Insecta; order Lepidoptera; family Tortricidae; genus Clepsis; species Clepsis dumicolana. The sequence continues at coordinate 1,408,766 of OY829530.1, forward strand.
GAGGGCAGCACTGTAGCCTTGGACGACGAACAATCTGACGTAGAAACAGATCATGACAAAGATGACGCCATCAAGAAGTTGCTGAGAAGCACCGAGAAGCAGAAGAGAAGGATGGAGAAGAAGAAGAAAGCCAAGAAAGCGAAAAGCGTGTTTCATAATGCTTAAAATAAATATGGAGTTGTTTTTTCGTTTTTTATTTGCGTGGATTTGAACAGTTGACGTATTCATTAGTCCCACTCCACGGACCAACCACCCTCTGGACGCCAAATGTCAGGGCGAAAGTTCCCGAAACGCATCTCATTTGCACCTATGAATCTCCATAGCCTCGAATCGCGGCTCACTTTCGACCAGTGCCCTTAGTGTAATCAAAAAGCACAAAATACGTCTCGATCGCGTTTGCGTTAAACTGTCAAATAGTATGAGAATTGTTAAACGCGAACGCGATCGAGACGTATTTCTTGGCCTGGTCGGCAATTACACTTGGCGCTCAGATGACAAGCTGTGAACCAATCACGACGCGTTTCCCCGGCCCGCTCGCCGCGGCTTCTTTCGTAATGGCTTTCCAAGTAAATTATAGAAGATGCGGTGTCCAGAGGGTGGTTGGTCCGTGATTAGTCCACTCAACTCTTAGGGATCGTCTAACCCCTCGAATGCTTAGTCACCAATCAAACTTAAGGCTATCTTTTTTTTTGCGATCCCTAAAATTAGTAGTTATTAAAGAAAAATACACTTGAATGCAGTTTTTCTTTACTTCCCGCATACGAGCGGTTAATCACGTGATGATTTTTACCCGACTGCCATCCATCCCCCCCAAGTTCCCCAAGTTCATAAGTTAACCCCACACTGCGTACATTTTGATTAGGAGCAGGGCTCTGCTATCACTGGACTTCTTAAAATACTGGGGAAAAGCACGGAACCCTCGTGCACGAGTCCGACTCGCACTTGGCCGGTTTTTTTTAATTGAAAGCAGATTTACTAGCAATGGTTCTTAGACATGTTTTATTAAAATCGGTTCAGGTGTTTCTGAGATATTAAACTGTGTATGTAGCGGTGGCTAGCATGCACGTTAAATTATGTCGCGGTGTTTTATACCTTGGAATAAAGGGCTTGCGATAAAATATGTCATTACGAGCATTGGCTTCTGGGCCTTATGGCCGCCATATATTGGCAAAATATCAAATAAGAGGCTGATGGACGACAACACAAGCTTCTTGACTCTGACCACAGTGACTGTGCTCTGACTGTGACGGGACTTTATTTTCAGATAACCAACTTAGAAAAGTTGAAAAACCCCCGACACTGTCATTTCAAAGTTCAATATTTCAAAATTAGTTAAAAGATCAGTTAGGTAGTGATATTGTATCTATTTTGATTCACCTGTTTGTAGTTAATATTTATATTTGTGTAGTGTCATAAATTTCGTCGTTGTAGGTGAGTTTTTATAATTATTTCTCCCCCATGGGGGATAAAGAGCCACCGGACCCTGGAGGTGTAAACCCAGGGCCGTGTTTTATAAACCTACAGGCTACAACTTACAAGTCTATAGGAAACAGTCACCTGTAATGCACTGTGTACAATTACAGGTGTTTTATAAAGACACACGGAAAGCTACACTTGTAATACGGTATTGTAAATCTCGACTACAAGTAAATTCTACAAGTGTAATGGACATTACTAATTTAAAAAAAAGTGGCTGCCAAAAATTACAAATACGTAGAGGTTTTTTATCTATTACATATTAAAAATACCCATGCAAAGATGATAAATGAAAATCTGTCTAAGTACATAAAACAAAATCGTGTTAATTGCACTATTTATAAGTCAAGAACGGCTGGACCGATTTTTATGATCTTTCATTTGTTGGATTTATCTTTGCTTCGAATAGTAAGATAGAGGGGAAAATTTCTCGAGAAGAAAAATAGGAAGTTCATTTTCTCATGGGTACATTTTATATAGAATGACCTATGGCGGTACGAAGTTCGCGGGTCGGCTTGTAAAATACATCTATTCTATACAATGGCAAAAAACGGCCAAAAAATGTTTTTTTTTTCTAATACGACGAGGAAGGCAAACGAACAAGTGGGTCATCTGATGGTAAGTGACCACCACTGCCCTGCCCACTGCATGTCAACGATTACATGATACTCCAGTGCATACAGACAGACACAGACATAATTGAAGCTTCGCGCTCAATGAATTATTTTGATTAGGTACCTACTCGACGATTCTAATAAGCTCCCAATTTCTTGCAGAATCTAGTCTAGTCTATTTGCATATAGTTCATTGTGGACCTTTCATTATAATATTGAAAAGGTGTGTCAAAATCTGTATTGATTCGTGGCCAAAATTCCCTAGTTCTATGCTGCCGTGGACTTTCTTCTTCCGAGTTCCTCAATAAATGATCCATTCCTTGATGACCTTGAATTTAATAACTTGAAGAAGAGATAGATAGGTAGATAGAACGATTGATTTGGTACTGATCAAGACACCTAATTCAACAATTTGTACACCTGTAGCCATTGTTACAGGTCGCAGGACGTACGTAAGTTTTCGTTACAATTTTACAAATCTAGTTGCATTTTACAATTTTTTTCAAAAACGCTTGTTCGATTATGAATTTAAAACTATAAAATGTCCACTTTTTGTCTATGATACGGCTACAGGCGCCTGTACTTGTAGCTTGTAAAATTGTAGCACAGTACTTTTATAAAACGCAAATTGCAAAAAAAACAGGACAAGTGTTGCCATTAAACGCCTGTAAAATTGTAACTTGTAGGTTTATAAAACACGGCCCAGATTTCTGCGCTGTTAAGTAATATACATCACAGATTAGAGAGACTATGTACAAATATACATTTGAAGACAAGGAGAGGCGAACGTTATATTGTTAAAATATAGTTATTTAAATAAAATGAATATCACTGCCGCGTGAAACACGAACACCAAGCAGTTACACCTACTCACATTCGCGACATGAAGTCCCTCGCCTGCCTTCGTCGTGCTCCCGACGCGGAACAGTCGGCGTGGTCATACACCATGACCGCGGAGTGCGAGCCCCTGAAGCAGGAGCCCGAGTGCGGCGTGAGCGAGGCGGCCGCGGCAGAAGGCCTGTACGCCGGCCACGAGATTAAAGACGAAGTAGTTTTGGGGCCAGAGCTAATACAGATGCAGGACATCGCCTTTCCAATGCAAAGTAAGTTCGACCATATTGTCTATTTGTTATTGTAGACATTTTCCCAGGTTAGGTCTTTGCAAGTGTCCTACACATTTATTTTCTAAATGTTTTCTTGCAGGTGCCCTTTATGCGAACACAACGGATGACGAACCGGTTCAGCTGAAGCCAGCGGGCGAGAGCGGAGCCGCTCCCGAGAGCACCCAGCCCCAACCCGGGGGGCGACCTAGCTGCAACTCCAGCCACAAACAACAGTTCCAACTGAGGAGTTGTTTTGTGAGGCTCGCGCGCGTCCTTGTTGACAGCTCGCCCGAGTCAATGCAAGGTAAACTGTGGCACTACTACTTAACTTAAACAAAAAACCTGTATGATGTTCCATGATATTGATATTTAAAGTATTTCCAAAGACAAATACCTATGATGATTAAATTATTGCTCATTGCATGTAATTGAATAGATTTTAGTATTAAGTTCTAACGTAAGTGGATGTAAATTCTTAATGGGAATATCTATGGGAATGATCTTTACACCTATAACCTATAAGTAACTGTTTTATTGTTGAGAGGTAGGGAGATGAAAATGAGTAGGAACAAAAATAAACCACAAGAGTTGTTCCGTAGTGCGACCACTTTTATTACCATAATAAACAGATCAAGCACATGGTCAGAATGCTGAAAATAACTAGCATAAATAGTTATTATACACTCGCAAGACAAAGTTCATGCGGAGGTTAGCACAGAGCAAAGGCGAGACGAAAAGGAAACGGATGCACAGACAATACATCTTACATTCTATTAATATTATTAACTAATGATAATAATCTTTGCAAGTATTACAGCAGTTTATTAAATAAGTTTTATCAAAATAGCTATTATAGCCTAGTGGCTAGACCTATGGCTTCTCAAGCAGAAGGTTGTTGGTTTGAGCCCCGGCTCGCATCTCTTATGTTATTCGGAATTTACATTTAAAATTTATCACAAGGTAAAGGTGAAGGAAAACATCGTGAGGAAACCTGCACACTCTTACGTAACAATTATTGTGTGTCTGTGAAAATCTCAATCTGCACTGGGCCTGCATCTGACTGAACTATAACCCAAGCCCTCTCATTCTGAGAAGAAGCCTGTGCCCAGCAGTGGGATGTAAACAAAAAAAACGTATATTCCGGCGAATTGAGAACCTCCTCCCTTTTTTAAAGTCGGTTAAAAAAGGCTGGTAATGATTATTATCAAAATTGTATGTTATAGATTTGTTCACCATCAAAAAGGAGAAACTACTCAAGCCAAAGCCAGTAAATAGCGCCGACGTCGCGCCCGAGTGCACCCACACCTGCCCGGGGGCGGGGCCTCGCTGCAACAGGAGCACCGAGCAGCAGTACGGGCTCAGGAGATGTTTTGTCAAGCTGAAGAAACTTCCAATAGCAGACCTATGGATAACCAAGCCAGTTCACACGAGCTCTGACAAAAAGTTAAGTCACAGTCTGACACCGTGCAACAGGAAGTCTGTGCAATGCGGTGTGAGAATTATCACAGGCAGGGAACAGCTGGCCAGCAGCCCCACCAGCCCTGCGCAGGACAAACACAAGGCAAAGCGACATTCTTGTGACTCATGTCACAAACGGTTTACATTTGAATCACAATTGAATAAGCATGTCTGTAATCTCACCGGCGAGAAACTGCATGGTTGCAATGTATGTAACAAAAGATTTAAAGCTAAATTGATGTTGGTTAAGCATATACGTATACACACAGGTGAAAAACCGTACAGTTGCGACATGTGTAATAAGCGGTTTGCACACAAATTGAATTTGCTTATTCATATACGTATGCACACAGATGAGAAACCGTACGGTTGCGATGTATGTAATAAAAAGTTTGCACACAAACCATTTTTGACTAGTCATTTACGAATACACACAAGTCAGATACCCATCCGTTGCGACGTGTATAATAAACGGTTTAGTCATAAATCTGCTTTGACTAGACATATACGAATTTACACAGGTGAGAAACCGTACAGTTGCAACGTGTGTAATAAGCGGTTTAAACGTAAATCGGCTTGCACTAGACATATACGAATACACACTGATGAGAAACCGTACAGTTGCGATGTTTGTAATAAGCGGTTTGCACAGAAATCGGATTTGACTAGACATGTACGAATACACACAGGTGAGAAACCGTACAGTTGCGACGTGTGTAATAAGCGGTTTAAACATAAATCGGCTTTGACTAGACATATACGAATACACACTGATGAGAAACCGTACAGTTGCGACATGTGTAAAAAACGATTTGCTAATAAATTGTATTTGATGAATCATGTAGGAATACATACAGATAAGAAACCGTACAGTTGCGACATGTGTAGAAAACTATTTGCAAATAAATTGTATTTGACTAGACATATACGAATACACACAGATGAGAAACCGTACAGTTGCGACGTGTGTAATAAGCTGTTTAAACGTAAATTGGCTTTGACTAGACATATACGAATACACACAGACGAGAAACCGTACAGTTGCGACATGTGTAAAAAACGATTTGCTAATAAATTGTATTTGATTAATCATATAAAAATACACACAGATAAGAAACCGTACAGTTGCGACATGTGTAGAAAACTATTTGCAAATAAATTGTATTTGACTAAACATAAGCGAATACACGCAGCTGAAAAACCGTACAGTTGCGATGTATGTAATAAACAGTTTGCACGCGAATCATTTTTGACTAGTCATTTACGAATACACACAGGTGAGAAACCGTACAGTTGCGACGTGTGTAATAAGCGGTTTAATCATAAATCGTATTTGACTAGTCATATACGAATACACACAGGTGAGAAACCGTACAGTTGCGATGTTTGTAATAAGCGGTTTGCACAGAAATCGCATTTAACTAGGCATATACAAATACACACAGATGAGAAACCGTACAGCTGCGACGTGTGTAATAAGCGGATTAAACATAAATCGGATTTGACTAGTCACATACGAATACACACTGGTGAGAAACCGTACAGTTGCGATGTTTGTAATAAGCGGTTTGCACAGAAATCGGATTTGACTAGACATGTACGAATACACACAGGTGAGAAACCGTACAATTGCGATGTTTGTAATAAGCGGTTTGCACAGAAATCGGATTTGACTAGACATATACGAATACACACAGGTGAGAAACCGTACGTACGGTTGCGATGTATTTAATAAGCGGTATGCAGATAATTCGTCTTTGACTAGTCTTCTTTGAAAGAGTGATGTTACTGAAGAGAATATAAGGGATGCTCAGGCTGGCTTTAGAAAGGGAATGGGATGTACGGACGGATCAGATCTTCCCCCTACGATGCATAGCTGAAAAACATGTTGCAAAGCACAAAAAGTTACAGTGTGCCTTTATTGATCTTGAGAAGGCGTATGATAGTGTGTGGAGGGATGAGTTGTGGGCGACACTGTCTCTGGATTGGTTTGGACGGCACCTGATACAAGGACTGAGATCACTGTATAAGGATTCCAGTGCTTGTATCAGGGTAAATGGGGCATACTCGACCTGGTTTATTATCTCTAGGGTTGTTAGACAGGGTTGCGTAGCGTCACCATGGCTTTCAACCTATATATGGATAGTTGTCTACTTGATTTGAAAGATATTGAATGTGGATGAAGGACGGATGAGTTACGTTAAGTGCCTCTTAGCCGACGATCAGCCGTCGGCGAATGAGTTGCAAGATGTGGTAAATGTTATGCATGAGACATTCAAGAAGAAAGGAATGAGAATGAACGTATGAAAGACGAAAACCATGTTGATTGAGAGGGACGAAAATGTTGCTGAATGTGATGTCAAGATTGAGGGCAAGATCTTAGAGCAGGTGAATGAGTTTGTGTATCTGAGAAGCATGTTCACGAGAAATGGTATGATTGACGATGATGTTGAGAGACGAGTGAATGCGGGAAACAAAGTGAATGGTGCCCTGCGCTCTGTTGTGGGCAGCCAGTTAATGTCGAAAAAGGCAAAACTGGCTGTACACGATGAAGTGCTGGTACCTACGCTTATATATGGAAGCGAAAGTTGGGCATGGCAGAAGAAGCACGAAAGCAGGATTGATGCTGTGGAATGCGTTCCTTGCGTAGTATGTGCGGTGTAACTTTGTGTGACAGATTTAAAAATAGTGTGATTTGAGATTTAGAGATCGCTGTGGGTTGAAAGAGGATGTGGTTGTTAAGATTGAAATGGCATGTTTGGTCATGAGGAGAGGATGAATGAAAGAAGACTGACTAAAGGTATTTACGGAGCAAATGTGAGTGGTGGTACCGGTAGAGGACGCCCTAGGAGAACTTACGCTGACAATATCGGTGATATTCTCCGTAAAGGTCAGGTGCGTAGTACTCGAAACCGGCGAGCGTGCATGAAGAGATGTATGAATGTGGAGGAGGCTAAGAGGTATATATGTATGTATGTATATCTCTTTATTGCACATAAAATAAAAAAATACAGATAACAGAACAAAAGCAAATGTACAAAGGCGAACTTATCCCTTAAGAGGTGTATAAGGATCGTAGCAAGTGGCAAGCCAAATCATAGTTTCTGCTTACCCCCGTGGGAAAGAGGCGTGATATACGTATGTACGTATGACTAATCATAATATACTAATACACGCAGGTGTAAAAACTGTTCAGTCGCAATGTATGTACAAAGCGGTTTACAAATAAATTGTATTTGACTAGCCATTACGAATGCACACATGTATGCAAAGATCACCTTAGTGATTTGGCGATTTTTAATCATACACAAACATATCGAGCTGACGTTTCGTAGACTGGTTTTTTTTTATTTTATTGTACAAGGGCTGTTTTATAAGTACCCGTTTATGGAAAAAAAAATTTTTTTTTGTATATATGCATTTATTTTTCTACGTAGTCACCTTTTAACTCTATACATTTGTTCCACCTATACTCAAGCTTCAATAAACCATCCAAAAAGTATGATTTTGGAAAGTCATTAAAATAGGCCTCTGTGGCGGCAATGACTTCGTCATTTGATCCAAATCGCATGGGGCCAAATCTGGAGAATACGGGGGTTGAGACAATAGTTCGTAGCGTAACTGTGCTAATTTAGCCGTCACAACTCTGGACAAATGAGCCGGGGCGTTGTCGTGATGAAACAGTACTTTTTTTTTTCTTTTTTAAATGTGGTCGTTTGTCCTTCAACACGGCGTCAAATTCATCCAATAAATTGGCATAGTACTGCCCTGTTACTGTTTTTCCCTTTTCTAAATAGTCAATATGTATAATACCCTGCGAATCCCAAAAAACGGTCGCCATGACCTTTCCAGCCGATGGGACGGTTTTTGCTTTCTTTGGAGCAGGTTCACCCGGTAAAATCCACTGCTTCGACTGCTCTTTCATTTCCGGGGTGTAGTGGTGGACCCACGTTTCGTCCACGGTCACGAAACGACGCAGAAACTCCTTCGGGTTACGTTTGAACACGGCCAAACACTGCTCCGAAGTAGTCAGTCGGTTCTGTTTTTGCTCCTACGTGAGTAAACGCGGCACCCACCTCGCCGATACTTTCTTCATACCCAATTTTTCTTCTAATATGTGTTGTACCCTCTCGATTGAAACGTTTACAGCATCAACGATATTTTCAATTTTGTTAACCATATCGTCTTGTAGTCACCTCAACTGGCCGGCCTGGGCGATCCTCATCAAAGACGTTTGTTCTCGCCCGCTTAAACTCGTTATACCAATATGTGACGGTTGTCATAGAAGGAGCACATTCATGGTAAACCGCTTGCATTCTTACTTTTATTTCATCACATGTTTTTCCTTCCATAACTAAGAATCTTATTATAGACCGATACTGTTCTTTCTCCATTTTAACAATTTTAAGTTCACGCGTTAACTGAATCGTTGTCAAATGAGAAAAAAAACAAAATAATGCCATTTTTTGAAATTTTCCCGCCTGGCTTAAAAAGGTGGTATACTTATTTGCGGCCAGTGATATTAATATATTTAGAAAACGGGTACTTATCAAACAGCCCTCGTACATTATGTTGGTTTTTGAAGATGTTGTAAATTTGAAACTCTTAACGACATCGAGTTCAATCGTATTTTCTACGGTTTCTGAAAGCATTATAGAGGACTATGATATGTTTGTAGATAAACTAAGATTAAGGGAAGCAAAGGTTGTATATCAGGATCGTTCCTCGCAAGTGGAAGTCCGTGGTGCCTGCCTACCCCTCCGGGAAACAGGCGTGACTGTATGGTGTATGGATGTATGTAAACTTCGATTAAAACACTGAAACGAGTCTATAGAAGACAACCTTTAAAATAATAAATAAGCTTAAAAAGTTTTATAGTCCGGGCCCACTATCACTTGTACACTTTATTACTTCTTATGTACCAGTGATACTAATACTAGTACAAAAATGAAATGTGTTGTACATATGTAAGTAAGAACTTAATGCGAGACCAGTAATTAAATAAAACAATTTTACTTAGCTGTGATACAGAGCGTTTCATTGTGGTCAACTGATCAACCAGAAGACTACAGCATGCATACAAATCTTAACAGTTACCCTCAAGAAGCCGTCGGACGCGCTCCTCGTAGCACGCTGAATAGTACACTATCGCTTCACGGAAGGCACTGCGGAGCCGACAGAACATGACTAGGATAAACTGACCCCTTTTGTTATATTTATATTCCTCTATGGACTGACCACTCTGACTGTGACAGGATGTTCAGAAAAATACTAGCAGACACGGCTGCATGGAGTTCGTTTCATTCGCTTATCCCCTAAGGGTGCATTAAGCCGGGTCCGCTGCACCATGTTTTCAATGTTTTTGAACGTTGCAACATGTTTTGTGAACACTCAAACATATCTCAATGTTTTCGGTTCGTCGCGCGGAAAACATGTTAGTGTTCGAAAAACGTTGCAATGTTCAAAAACATCGAGAACATGGTGCAGCGGATCCGACTTTAGAGAATTCTTGGCGGGAAATCGTGGGGAGTTAATCGTGTCAATCGATAGAATTTCAGTTTATTTTCTTAAAAGTAAATGGCCTCGTGGAGAGTGCCGAAACGCGTCAGCGTTTAGTATAGTGGTGGTGGTGATAGGTGGGTCTGTGTGGCATGTGTTGATTCGTGTAGCAGTGGAGGCGGAGGTGTTGCATGGAAACATACATTTGCCGCACTGATATAACTATTTGTCATTAGTGATCGCGGGTGAGCAAAGTAATTGTTTTTTAGTTCATTCTTAAAAGTTGTTCAGTGGATATTAAAGATAATGTATTATACAGCAAATTAACGTGCTGGTGCCCAGCAAATTAAGAATTCAATAAAACTCATATTCCTTGTGTTTGTTAGCCCCAAGTACCCGCCGGGCGCTGCTCGCCGTTAAGTCACCATTGTCATCATGTCAGCCGAAACACGTCCACTGCTGCTGGACATAGACCTCCCCCAAGGCTCTCCACTGAGACAGGTCTTGTACTTTCCGCAACCACCACGATCACCATAAAGTACTAGTACAATATTGCCTTACCGAAGGCACGAGCAGGGCAGCTGACAGGATGTGACTAGGACCATCATACTAGCACAGACTGACGACTCTGACTGTGACAGGATTTTTACAGAAAAATAAATAAAAACAGTTATGGATGTATGTATGGACATAGTTTCCTTTGCCTTAATATAAATTTTGTATAAAAAAAATTGCTCATGTTGATGTCAGCCCCTCGACTACGAAATTCGAAAATCGAAGTTCGTATCGTATCGTCCCGCTCACACTCGTGTTAAATAATATTGCCTTGAGAGGGACGGCACGATACGAAGTTCGAATTTTGCACTTCGTAGTCGGGGGGCAGCATTGTCAGCCCCACAGAGTACCTTTTTTTAACTGAGATAGAGATGTCACTTCAATGTTTCGCACACAGCGACATCTGGTGCTTTATGACGGCAAAATATGTGATGACGTCACTGACGTCTAGTTTCCTAAATGTTAAAATAATTTACTTTGAGCAATTGCTATTACACCATGTTCTATTATATACATTAGAACATGGTGTAATAGAAATTGCCCAATTTCCCGTTTTGATAAATTTGATAAATTTGATAATTATACAGTGCTTTATTTTTTACACATTTTCTTTTTATCAGGCATTCCAACTCCAACTTAGACACCCGGTGAATGTGAAAAACCACAGATTAGAGAGATAATCGCGGCCATTATTCATTCGTTCCGTTCCACTTATACCTTCTCTGTACGTTGTTTTTAGTAAATAAAAAAATCTAAATAAATATCAAAACCTCCTGAATTACTAAAAAACTAAGTTTTCGCCCCATTTTATTAGGGTTCACTTGCAGATATGATACGTTAACTCGACCAGTGTCCATAGAATATTCTATAAAATATTTTAGCGTAAGAAAAACTGATGCGTGTAATGATATTTTAGATAAGACGTTACTATAATTAAAGAAGGTCGATGTTACCAGTGCTCACAAAATAATTAATTAGCATAAACACATTTTTAAACAAGGAAATATAAATGAAAGCATTTATTAAGCGAAAATAAAACATTTATTCCAAAATTTAAAACTCCAATATAAACCATATTGATATTAGCACCACCTATCGACGTATGACAACAACTTCATGTCTATAACCCAACCAAATAGAATATTACTTAAGTATATACTATACAATGTAACTTGAGTGACTACTGAAATTAGCTGGACAACGAAGTGTACATTTTGTTCTAAGTCGTACCACCGTGGTCAGCCCATTGTTTAGGTTTTTGGTTTTATCTTTCGAAGTTACTATTACTAACTAAATCTTGCAGTCTCGTCACGTCGTTATTATCGCCGATTGCAGATTTCTGCGCTGTTAAGTAATATACCTTTGAAGACAAGGAGAGGCGAACGTTATATTGTTAAAATATAGTTATACAAATAAAATTAATATCACTGCCGCGTGAAACACCAACACCAAGCAGTTACACCTACTCACATTCGCGACATGAATGAAGTCCCTCGCCTGCCTTCGTCGTGCTCCCGACGCGGAACAGTCGGCGTGGTCATACACCATGACCGCGGAGTGCGAGCCCTTGAAGCAGGAGCCCGAGTGCGGCGTGAGCGAGGCGGCCGCGGCAGAAGGCCTGTACGCCGGCCACGAGATTAAAGACGAAGTAGTTTTGGGGCCAGAGCTAATACAGATGCAGGACATCGCCTTTCCAATGCAAAGTAAGTTCGACCATATTGTCTATTTGTTATTGTAGACATTTTCCCAGATTAGGTTCCTGTCTTTGCAAGTGTCCAACACATTTATTTTCTAAATGGTTTCTTACAGGTGCACTTTATGCGAACACAACGGATGACGAACCGGTTCAGCTGAAGCCAGCGGGCGAGGGCGGAGCCGCTCCCGAGAGCACCCACCCCCAACCCGGGGGGCGACCTCGCTGCAACTCCAGCCACACACAACAGTTCAAACTGAGGAGTTGTTTTGTGAGGCTCGAGCGCGTCCTTGTTGACAGCTCGCCCGAGTCAATGCAAGGTAAACTGTAGCACTACTACTTAGTTAAACAAAAAACCTGTAATATGGTCCATGATATTGATTTTTTAAGTTATTTCCAAAGACAAATACCTATCATGTGTAAATTATAAATAACTGTTTTCTGTGTTTCTAATTGTTGAGAGGTTGAGAGATGAAAATGAGTTGGAACAAAAATAAACCACAAAAGTTGTTCCGTGGTGTGACCACTTTTATTACCATAATAAACAGATCATGCACATGGTCAGAATGCTGAAAATAACTAGCATTTATAGTAGGCCAGTATGGGAGCATGTTAATTACCCTCTAAACTCACAAAACTTACAAGTGGGCAATTTTTTATAGGCAGTTCGAATTTACTGTATACCACTTGTAAAAAAAAATATAACAGATTTTGACATTGCTTTTGGAATTATCTAGGTTTTGTTAGTAACAATTGTAAATCCAAAGAAAAAATATGTAAGTGTAAATTTTCTCTACTAGATTATTGTCTTTAACTATTAGAACAAAACCTATCATTTTCTAACGCTTTTATCAAGAGCTTACGCCAGCATTATTAAAATCACGTAAAAAAAAATAGATCTCTTATAAAAAATTACAAGTCACTGATGGCTGTTGAAATGTATTTAAACCTGTTAAAAGTAACCACAGTTTTAATTTCTAACAGATTTATCAATAGCATCTTTTTTATAAGCAGTTGAATTTTCAAAGCAATCTATTTTCCATAAAAAAAATCTCATAATTCTCAAGTCGGCTTCTTTGATTCGGTTTCATTATAGTAATTTATAGACAAAAATTCTAACAAGTTCATCAGTAGCTTCAAATTTTATTAACTTATCAGTTATATCCCTAATTCAAATACAATATGTGTATGCTAAAACTATCATATATCATAGAGGCGGTTGCGCCGCCACATAAGCAGTCGCAAATATATAATTGTACAGTCAACACATGTTTCCATTCTAATACAGATATCCTTACAACCTTCAACGTGAGTTAGGCTGTATACAATAAATAATACCTACATTGAGCATACTTGGAACCTTTTCATATCGGAGTGAAAGAAACTTAGAGGCTTGTCTTATATGATTAATTGAGGAAATTCTATATTCAAATTTGCCGTCTATGTCACTTATTGCTAATCGAGTTTAGTCGGTTACACTCGCATATCTAGCCAGAAAAGACAAAACTGTGACAAGCGTGAAATGTCTTATGATTGGTCATTTCGACATCGGAAAAACTTGGAAGCAACGATTTTATCCGAACGCTGTTCGCGTGTCCGGGTTATCGTAATGAATCGGCGATTTCCCGCCATATTAGATTAATATTTAAGATTCTTTGATTATGTGAAAATATCATTGACTTTGAGAATAATACATGTATACAGCATTCTGATTAAGTCGGGAATGACGAAAAAATTCATATGGCCTGTATAAAACCACTGTATACTGTATTGATATATTTTCAAGATAGGTGTGCTTAAATGTATTTGATTAAAAAATAAGAACAAAACTATATCATGTCCATTTATTTGTTTTACTTTGTCATAAAACAGGTAAAAGAATACATATTTATTTTAAAAAGTTAACTCTTGTGGGTAAAGCTAGTAGCTGGTATTTGCATCATAGGTGTCCATTACAGATCGGAGACGCGAAGACATAGCCTTCCCATACTTCTGGTGACAATGGCTTTCAACGGCTTCTCTTGATCGCTTATTCCGAGTTACCCAACCTATCTCGGAGAAATTAAGCCCTATACATGATTTGGATGTTGATGGAACCAGTCAATCACAATTCTGGCCGTGTGTATAAACTGCCCTTACCGTGGGCAGCATGCTTTCGTCTAACACACTGACGTAACATCGAGCATTTGCTCTGAGAGGTTGGAACCAGCACACCCACCACATCAGAGCTCATCCAGCCCCATTATCTTCGTAGCTCTGTCACATCTCATCGCGTTGTTCAGCCGAGATTATCGAAAGACCATGGTGCATTGGTTGCCCTAACGATGGTGATTTACTTATAGCCCCTTCTTCAGCATACCTATTCACCCACAAACTGACAGTACTCCGGTTCATATTGAAAGCGGTTGCTATTATTAGATATGTGTGGTTTCGCCGTTAATCGAAGGTGGCATTCCGAAAGCTTTGTTAAAGTTAGCAATATACTTCACGTAATATTATATTTTGCCATTACCATTACACAGCATTGATCTCGCATTGAACATTTTATTTGACAATCCCACTGTCAGACATGTTTTTCTCAAAGTTAAGAGTTTCAATGGTTTCAATACGGAACTAGCGTAACCATGAAGTATTTAATTAACTTTCCCGGTAATCGCTGACTTATCGAAGGATTATCTGAAGCAAATACTCCTTGGCATCAAAGGTTATCCATGGTTTAAAATAATGTTACACCTCGAACTTGAATGAGTGGGTGATGAATTGACAACGGCTGTATTAAACCATAAAATGAGACTGTAGTATTGTCTATGGTTCGATTCCCATCCTGATTTTAGAAACAAATAAAATTGTCTATGACTAATCTACAACTGAACTTGAAAGACGTGTTTCATTGCACCATCCCAATAATAATTAAATATAATTAAATAATCATCCCCCGCGCCCAGCACATGGTGTCAGAAGTCGAAGTCGAAGGCGAAGTCAAGAAAAGGTGCAACAACAAACAAAAATGGGTGGCAACGACGGAAACGAAAAGGTACATAATATCATACTAGCCAACGGTCTTAAACCTTTGAATCTTACAAAAGAGAATGGCGGCAAAGAGTGTGCAAATTCCGAGAAGTGGAAACTGTGGAAACAGAAATTCCTCATATATTTTGAAGCAAACGACTTGGAAAAAGTTCCAAATTCGAAACAAATCGCAATATTTTTGAATTCTATTGGCGATGAAGGACTTCATATCTATAATTCATTCCATGTAAATTCAAAAGAAGAAACGTTAACGTCCATTTTAGAAAAATTTGATTCGAAATTTAACGAATTCAAAAATGTAACGGTCGAAAGATTTAATTTCTTCACCCGTTATCAGAAACAAAACGAGAATTTAGACGAATATGTAACATATTTAAATAATTTATCGTCAAGTTGCAAATTCGAAGCACTAAAAGAATCGTTAGTCAAAGACATGTTCATAATTGGAATTAGAAATGGACAAATAAAAGAAAAACTTCTACAAAAGGAATTCAAAGACATCAACGAAGCAGTCGAAGTAGCCAAGACCATGGAATTATCATGCCAAAGATCAAGAAAATTGGGAAATGAAGAAACCGACATGCAAGTTCAGGCAATATCAAGAAACAACCAGACAAGTAAAGGTTCAACACCAATGAGACATTCATCAAGATCAAGATCAAAAGTCGACCTCCAGCGAAATAACAGAAATAATAGTCACAGCCGAGAACGAACACCTAATCATTATTTTTCAGCTAATTTCAGGTCAAACAGCAAATCAAATGCAATTTGTAAAAGATGTGGTCAACAACATCGAGTCAAATGTCCCGCAAAGGGTAGAACTTGTTCTATTTGCAAGAAACTGAATCACTTCGCGATATGCTGTTATTTCAACGACCAGAATAAAAACAAGAAAAATGTAAGTTCCGTTATGTCCGTTAATTTTGAAAATTTAAATGAATATGACATCAATAATCAACATAATTATAATTATTCAAATGATTTTATAATAAATGCAGTAAATAATAACCATAATTGTAATAATTCGCATAATTGGAAAATAAATGTTAATTTTTATGATCAAAAATTTAACTGTCAAATTGACACTGGAGCAGACATTAATGTAATCTCGTTAGAAACTATACGACATTTAGAAAATATGTGCAATATTCAGATCCCTATTCAAAGCTCGAATGATAAGATTTTCACATTTTCAGGACAATTAATTGATAATTTAGGTAGTGTTACACTGGCGTGCAAATTTGATAATGGTTATCATGTCAACATTAAATTTATTGTAGTGAAATGTAAATGTGCGACAATATTGGGTTGGAAAACATGTGAAGAATGTGGCATTGTGAAAAGACTATTTGAACTAACAAACACACAAAACATTAACCAAAACCAAAGGTCAGTACAAACAATTATCGAGAATTATGCCGATACTTTCGAGGGGTTAGGTTGTTTACCATCTGAGGCTCATTTAGATGTAGATACAAGTATCACACCAAAAATATGTCCGGTTCGCAGAATTCCATATGCATTACACCCTAAGCTAAAGTCAGAGTTAGATAGAATGCAACAATTACAAGTCATTGAGAAAGTAACCAAGCCAACAAACTGGGTTAACGCGATAGTCCCTGTAGTAAAACCCAATGGTGAATTACGCATATGTCTAGACCCTAGAAACCTAAACAAAGCTATTAAAAGACCTCTTTTTCCTTATCCTACTTTGGACGATTTACGCTCAAAAGTAGCTGGTGCTGCTATTTTTTCAAAATTAGATGCAAACTCAGGATATTGGATGATCAAACTAGATGCAGAAAGTAGTGACCTCTGCACATTTAACACACAATTCGGTAGGTATAAATTCCTTCGCTTACCATATGGCATAAATTCAAGTGGTGAAATTTTCCATAGAGTAATGACAGATCTGTTCGGTGATTTACCTGGTGTTTTAATATTCGTCGATGATATACTTGTTTATGGCTCAAACCAAGCAGAACATGATGCGAGGTTGGAAAATGTTCTTAGGAAAGCTAGAGAAGTCAATTTAAAGTTTAACAAGTCAAAATGTAAATTTAACAAGGCTGAAGTAGCATATGTAGGGCATATATTTAATAAAAATGGTATTTCTGCAGATACTTCTAAGATCGAAGCTATCATGAAAATGCCTAAGCCGGAGAATGTCAAGGATCTCCAACGTTTTTTAGGTATGGTGAATTATTTAGGTTCATATATTCCTAATTTAGCTCATGAGACAAGTTTACTTAGAGATCTTCTTAAAAAACAAAACATTTGGCAATGGACACACAGTCATGATAAGCAATTCATAAATTTAAAAGAACTAATTTGTCAATCACCTGTCTTAGTGCATTATGATGTAAACAAACCAGTCAGAATGTCTGTTGATGCAAGTCAAAAAGCTGTTGGTGCAGTAATTTTTCATGGGAAAAATCCTATTGCTTACTCATCCAAGTCTTTAACAAAAACACAAGAAAACTATGCTCAAATAGAGAAAGAATTATATGCTATTGTTTTTGGATGCAAAAAATTCCATCAGTATATTTATGGCAAAACTATACACGTAGAAACAGACCATCAACCTCTGGTGACATTGTTTAAAAAGCCACTTTCAGATGTCCCAGCAAGGCTCCAAAGAATGATGATAACTTTACAATCATACGACCTAGTAGTTTCATACACAAAAGGTACTGAAATGTATGTTTCAGATACTTTGTCAAGAGCTCCTGTCATGAATTTAAATACTGAAATAGATAAATTCGATTTAGATGAACTGGAAAACAACATTGTCTGTCAGGTAAAATTATTAACTTCTAACTTAGCAATAACTCCAAATAAGCTGCAACAAATTGTGTCTCATACAAAGTCAGATTTAACTTTACAAAAGTTAATAGAATATCATAAAACAGGTTGGCCTAACTGTAAACAACAATGTGACCCATTAACCCTACCATATTGGAATATTCGCGACGAAATCCATGTAATAGATGAAATTGTATTCAAAAATCAGTCTGTAGTCATTCCGAAGTCAATGCGGTCAGAAATATTACAAAAATTACATGAAGGTCACATGGGCATGGAAAAAACCAAAAATTTAGCCCGTGGCATTGTATTTTGGCCAAACATTTACCATGACATTGAAGAAAAAACAAGGCAATGTGAGACTTGTATGACATACAGCTCAAATAAAACAAAGGAAACTTTATTAAGTCATGAACAGCCAACATTGCCATGGCAAAAAGTAGCTACAGATTTATTTGACTATAATAACAAAAAATATCTCTTAGTGGTCGATTACTATTCAAATTACATTGAAATAGCTCATTTAAATACAGATCATCGAAGCCAAACTGTAATAACACATTTAAAATCTATTTTTGCTCGACATGGTATTCCTCTACAACTTGTGAGTGACGGTGGTCCTCCATACAATTCTCAAGAGTTCCAAAACTTCATGAAGGACTGGGATATAGAACACATAACATCTAGTCCTCATTTGTCCAGATCGAACGGGCTCGCAGAAATTTCTGTCAAAATTATAAAAAACATATTAAGAAAATGTGAGAGTTCAGGTACAGACATTTATATAGGTCTATTACAGTACAGAACTACTCCTAGAGGAAATTTAAAATCACCATCAGAACTATTAATGTCAAGAACATTAAGAACTAAATTACCTACTCAAACTAGCAATTTAAAGCCTAAAATTGTCAAATTCGCAGATCATTTCAAAAATAAGTCTGAAGTGATAAATAAAAGAAAGTTATACTATAACAAAAATGCTGATAAGCCCCAAGAATTTCAGCTAAATGATCAAGTCTATTTTAAGAAAAACCCTAAAGATCTAATTTGGTCGAAAGGATTTATCTTGTCTAAGGCTCAATTTCCTAGATCTTACCTAGTGAAAAGTGAAAATGGCACAGTATATAGAAGAAATACACAACATATTAAATTGTTTAAGTCATGTCTGCCACAGTCAAATAGTCATAGTCATATTAGCAACACAAACAATAACAGTCATAAATTGTCACAGTCACAGTCCACTCAGTCTAGTCAAACATTTACAAACAGTAAATATAGGTCAAATATTACTGTAAAGTCAAAAGGTCAAAGTCCAAGTAACTGTGAAAAACATGTTAGGAGGGAAGATACAGTGAGATGTTATCACATTCCTGATTATATTAAAAAAGCTAAAAGTCAAATGTCAAGATCTGATAATGAAAGTCAAAACTGTTCTAAAACGAATTCTATGAATGAAACGTTTATGTCTATTGAGTCAAGTCAGTCAAATGTAATTAGTCCATTGAATAATCAAAGTGTATTAAGTCAGTCTAATAACCAAAATGTATCAAGTCCGTCAAATAATCAAAATGTATTAAGTCCGTCGAATGATCAAAATAATGTGTCAAATAATACAAATATTGTAAGTCCTATGTCAAGCCTTTATGATGAGTCAGATACATTGCAATCTCCATTGTTCATTGAAGTCAATGAAGATAATCAAGATATTGAATTTTTGTCAGAAAATCAATTAGTCATGTCTCAGTCAGATAGTCAGTCAGGCTCAAGTAACAATGTACAAAACTTACCTGAAATTATGGATATTGCGATTAGCAGCAATACTCCTGAAATAAGGTACAGCTCTAGAGGAAGATTGTTAAAGAAAACAAACAAATTAGACTTATAAAATAATTTATTGTAAATTAACAAACTTAGCTTATATCTAGATAATATGTAAATGACGATGTAAACACTGAATACGTAGTTTTAATTCACTGACATAATTTTGTATAATGTATTGTAATATGACTTCGAGTAATAATTAATTTCAATTGTTTTAATTTATTTAATCGAATGTATTGCAAATTTGTAGATTCATGTTTGTCAGATGATAAACAATGAAACGTCAATGTCAAATGCCAATTAAATGTCAATGTATTGTCAATGTCAAATTTACTTTTTTAAGAAAGGGCATGTAGTATTGTCTATGGTTCGATTCCCATCCTGATTTTAGAAACAAATAAAATTGTCTATGACTAATCTACAACTGAACTTGAAAGACGTGTTTCATTGCACCATCCCAATAATAATTAAATATAATTAAATAATCATCCCCCGCGCCCAGCACAGAGACGTAAAATAAATTTGATTACTTTGACATATTTCACAAATGATAGAGACAAATAGATCATATGACAATACGGTACTCTTTTCGGTGATTGTCATAATTCAAAATTCGAAATCTGTTTTTGCAACGTTAGCTGTCCAGTGACAACTCTTTGCCTTTGTTTAATTTGACACGGTCCTAAAGTGCTCAAAGTTTTCATGGGCCGACTGTAAATAAATCGAAAACAAAAACGAGTAGATTATTAGACATCGAACGGCAGTGGGAGTGGAGAGCACGGCCTTGTATTATTACAGGTATGTGATTGGACGAGCGCGCTGCGGCTGATTCGCGCGAGACCGCGTGTATTTGAATTAGGGATATAACTGATAAGTTAATAAAATTTGAAGCTGTTGATGAATTCGTTAGAATTTTTTTCTACAATTACTATAATGAAACCGAATCTAAGAAGCCGACTTGAGAATTATGAGTTTATTTTGTGGAAAATAGAACGCTTTGAAAATTCCACTGCTTATAAAAAAAGACGCTATTTTTAAATCTGTTAGAAATTAAAACTGGTTACTTTTAACAGTTTTGAATACATTTCAGCAGCCGTCATTGATTTGTAATTTTTTTAAAGAGATTTGTATTTTTTTTTACGCGATTTTAATAATGCTGGCGTAAGCTCTTGATAAAAGTGTTAGAAAATGATAGGTGTTGTTCTAATAGTTAAATACAATAATCTAGTAGAGAGAATTTACACTTGCATATTTTTTTTTTGGATTTACAAGTGTTACTAACAAATAATTCCAAAAGCAATGTCAAAATCTGTTATATTTATTTTTGCAAGTAGTACTCAGTAAGTTCTAACTGCCTACAGAAAATTGCGCACTTGTATGTTTTGTGAGTTGAATTCACTTGGGGTATCGGATTAATAGTTATTATACACTCGCAAGACAAAGTTCATGCAAAGGTGTGTTTGAAAATCCCTATCCGCACTAGGCCTGCGTCTGACTGAACTATAACCTAAGCCCTCTCATTCTGAGAGGAAGCCTGTGCCCAGCAGTGGGATCTAAAAAGAAGGCTGGTAATGATGATATTCACAATGGTATGTTATAGATTCGTTCACCATCAAAGAGGAGAACCTACTCCAGCCAGCAGGTGGCGCCGACGCCGCGCCCGAGTGCACCTGCACCTGCCCGGGGGTGGGGCCTTGCTGCAGCAGGAGCATCGAGCAGCAGTACGGGCTCAGGAGATGTTTGGTCAAGCTGAAGAAACTTCCAATAGCAGACCTACGGATAACCAAGCCAGTTCACATGAGCTGTGACAAAAAGTTAAATCAGAGTCTGACACCATGCTATGTGAAGTCTGTGCAAAGCACTGCGAGAAATCGTACAAGCAGGGAACAGCTGGCCAGCAGCCCCACCAGCCCTGCGCAGGACAAACACAAGGCAAAGCGACATTCTTGTGACACATGTCACAAACGGTTTACATTTAAATCACAATTGAATAAGCATGTCTGTAATCTTACCGTCAAGAAACTGCATGGTTGCAATATATGTAACAAAAGTTTTACAGCTAAATTGATGTTGGCTGAGCATATACGTATACACAAAGGTGAGAAACCGTACAGCTGCGTCATGTGTAATAAGCGGTTTAAACATAAATCGGCTGTCACTAGACATGTACATAAACACATAGATGAGAAACCGTACAGTTGCGACATGTGTCAAAAACGCTTTGTAAATAAAATGTATTCGACTAAACATAAGCTAATACACACAGCTAAGAAACTGTACAGTTGCGATGTATGTAACAAACAGTTTGCACACAAATCATTTTTGATAAGTCATATACGAATACACACAAGTGAGAAACCGTACAGTTGCGATGTGTGTAATAAGCAGTTTAATCATAAATCTGCTTTGACTAGACATATACGTATACACACAGATGAGAAACCGTACAGTTGCAATGTTTGTAATAAGCGGTTTGCACTCAAATCGAATTTGCTTATTCATATACGTATACACACAGATGAGAAACCGTATGGTTGTGACGTGTGTAATACGCGGTTTAAACAAAAATCGGCTTTGATTAGACATATACGAATACACACTGATGAGAAACCGTACAGTTGCGACATGTGTAAAAAACTATTTGCAAATAAAATAAATTTGTTTAAACATAAGCGAATGCACACAGCTAAGAAACCGTACAGTTGCGATATATGTAATAAGGGGTTTAATCATAAATCGTATTTGACTAGTCATATACGAATACACACAGGTGAGAAACCGTACAGTTGCTGTGTTTGTAATAAGCGGTTTGCACAGAAATCGTATTTGACTAGTCATATGCAAATACACACAGATGAGAAACCGTACAGTTGCGACGTGTGTAATAAGCGGTTTAATCGTAAATCTTCTTTGACTAGACATATACGAATACACACAGACGAAAAAGCGTACAGTTGCGATATGTGTAAAAAACTATTTGTGAATAAATTGTATTTGAATAAACATAAGCTAATACACACAGCTAAGAAACTGTTCAGTTGCGATGTATGTAATAAACAGTTTGCATACAAATCATTTTTGATTAGTCATATACGAATACACACAGGTGAGAAACCGTACAGTTGCGACGTGTGTAATAAGCGGTTTAAACATAAATCGGCTTTGTCTAGACATACACGAATACACACTGATGAGAAACCGTACAGTTGCAACATGTGTAAAAAACGATTTGCAAATAAATTGTATTTGATTAGTCATATACGAATACACACAATTGAGAAACCGTACGGTTGCGATGTATGTAATAAGCGGTTTAATTATAAATCGTATTTGTCTAGTCATATACGAATACACACAGGTGAGAAACCGTACAATTGCGATGTTTGTAATAAGCGGTTTGCACAGAAATGGCATTTGACTAGTCATATACAAATACACACAGATGAAAAACCGTACAGCTGCGACGTGTGTAAAAAACGATTTGGAAATAAATTGTATTTGACTAAACATAAGCTAATACACACAGCTAAGAAACTGTACAGTTGCGATATATGTAATGAACAGTTTGCACACAAATCATTTTTGATAAGTCATATACGAAAACACACAGGTGAGAAACCGTACAGTTGCGACTTGTGTAATAAGCTGTTTAAACATAAATCGGCTTTGTCTAGACATATACGAATACACACAGGTGAGAAACCGTACAGTTGCGACGTGTGTAATAAGCGGTTTAATCGTAAATCGTATTTGACTAGTCATATACGAATACACACAGGTGAGAAACCGTACTATTGCGATGTTTGTAATAAGCGGTTCGCACAGAAATCGCATTTGACTAGTCATATACAAATACACACAGATGAGAAACTGTACAGCTGCGACGTGTGTAAAAAACGATTTGCAAATAAATTTTATTTGACTAAACATGAGCTAATACACACAGCTGAGAAACTGTACAGTTGCGATGTATGTAATAAACAGTTTGCACACAAATCATTTTTGATAAGTCATATACGAATACACACAGGTGAGAAACCGTACAGTTGCGACGTATGTAATAAGCTGTTTAAACATAAATCGGCTTTGTCTAGACATAAACGAATACACACAGGTGAGAAACCGTACAGTTGCGACGTGTGTAATAAGCGGTTTAATCATAAATCGTATTTGACTAGTCATATACGAATACACACAGGTGAGAAACCGTACAATTGCGATGTTTGTAATAAGCGGTTTGCACGAAAATCGCATTTGACTAGTCATATACAAATACACACAGATGAGAAACCGTACAGCTGCGACGTGTGTAAAAAACGATTTGCAAATAAATTGTATTTGACTAAACATAAGCTAATACACACAGCCAAGAAACTGTACAGTTGCGATGTATGTAATAAACAGTTTGCACACAAATCATCTTTGATAAGTCATATATCAATACACACAGGTGAGAAAACGTACAGTTGCGACGTGTGTAAGAAGAGGTTTAAACATAAATCGGTTTTGTCTAGACATATACGATTACACACAGGTGAGAAACCGTACAGTTGCGACGTGTGTAATAAGCGCTTTAGACATAAATTTGCCTTGTCTAGGCATACACGAATACACACTGATGGGAAACCGTACAGTTGCGACATGTGTAAAAAACGATTTGCAAATAAATTGTATTTGATTAGTCATATACGAATACACACAGATAAGAAACAGTACAGTTGCGACGTGTGTAATAAACAGTTTGCACACAAATCATTTTTGACTCGTCATTTACGAGTACACACAGGTGAGAAACCGTACAGTTGCGACGTGTGTAATAAGCGCTTTAGACATAAATTTGCCTTGTCTAGGCATACACGAATACACACTGATGGGAAACCGTACAGTTGCGACATGTGTAAAAAACGATTTGCAAATAAATTGTATTTGATTAGTCATATACGAATACACACAGATAAGAAACAGTACAGTTGCGATGTGTGTAATAAACAGTTTGCACACAAATCATTTTTGACTCGTCATTTACGAGTACACACAGGTGAGAAACCGTACGGTTGTGATGTATGTAATAAGCGGTTTAAACAAAAATCTGCTTTGACTAGACATAATACGAATACACACAGGTGAGAAACCTCACATTTGCGATGTTTGTAATAAGCGGTTTGCACAGAAATCGGATTTGACTAGACATGTACGAATACACACAGGTGAGAAACCGTACGTACGGTTGCGATGTATTTAATAGGCGGTTTGCAGATAATTCGTCTTTGACTAGTCTTCTTTGAAAGAGTGATGTTACTGAAGAGAAGACAAGGGATGCTCAGGCTGGCTTTAGAAAGGGAATGGGATGTACGGACGGATCAGATCTCCCTACGATGCATAGCTGAAAAACATGTTGCAAAACACAAAAAAGTACATTGTGCCTTTATTGATCTGGAGGAGGCATGTGATAGTGTGGAGTGGAGGGACGACTTTAAATTAATAATGAAGCTTAAAAAGTTTTATAATCCGGGCCCACTACTACTTGTAGACTTTACTACTTCATAGTACCAGTGATACTAATACTAATACAATAATGAAATGTGTTGTACATGTAAGTACTTTATGTGAGAACAGTCTTTAACACATCCCATATGTACAGTCACCAGCAATAATATATGATTAAGGACAGCGCTGCAAAAATATCTGATCACGGTAGAAGGCAAAAGTATATGACGACACTCGACGGCATAAAGATCTAATGGGTTGCGGCCGGCATATATATCGTTCTTGGTTTAGGGCATAAATATCGGACACTGAGTCGCTTAAAAATATCTGATACTATACAAAATCAAAATTATGTGACTCGTCACCAGCATAAATTTGTATTCACTTTGGAAGCACATTAAATCACACGGACCGCATAAATATCTGACATGTTACAAAATCAAAAATATGTCATCAATCAGCAAACATGAATTTAATTCACTAGTATTACGAATCTAATTTGAATGCAGCCATCTGACGCTTCTTGAAAACAGTGCGTACATCTATCTCACGTTTCTCAGCTTTTAAAATAAGAACAGTATTTTTGTGCTTGAATTTTTTTTTATTAGTGGTTAAACTCCTTGGTAAAGTATATGGAAAAAATAATACGTCAACAGGGTATGTCATATTAGAAACGAAGAACTGAATTTGTTGGATTTAGATAAAACAAAACATTTGACAGACATATACAGTGATAAGTACGTACTGTTTTCGAGAAGCGTCAGATAGCTGCATTCAAATTAGATTCGTGATACTACTGAATTAAGTTCATATTTGCTGATTGATCACATATTTTTGATTTCGTCAAGTATCAAATATTTTTAACCGACTCGGTGTCCGATATTTATGGCGTTACCCGAGAACGATATTAATGCCGGCCGCAACCCATCAGATCTTATTGCCGTCGAGTGTCGTTATATATTTTTGCCTTCTACCATGATCAGATATTTTTGTAGTGCTGTCCATAATCATATATTATTGCTGGTGACTGTACCTAACATTGTAATGCTAATTAATAGTGGTCTTATTGCGTGGTAAGTGTACGACTACAGTGACAGATAAACCGCTCGCGGTTTTCGCTCGCTGTTCACATATTAATCTGTATCTTTGTAATTGTATTGAATAATAATAAAAAATAATAAAAAAATTACTTGAGCTGTGATACAGAGCGTTTCATTGTGATCAAAACTGATCATCCAGAAGACCACAGCATGCATACAAATCTTGACAGTTACCCTCAAGAAGCCGTCGGCCGCTCCTAGTAGCACGCTGAATAGTACATGTCGGCGCAGAATCATGAAGGCTTTTTTTTTTGGAGAGTACATGGAGGCTTAGACATTATCAATCACAATCACACACTTGCACTGAACACAAACTTGGAAAACAAAAACGGCAGAGCAACGATCGCGACCGTACCGTCGAAACAATAATGACGTTCAGGTTCACTTCGTCCACATTTCCATTTCGTTAACTTCCCGACTTGTCAACAATCCCAATCTCGTCCACAATCCCATTTCGTCAACTTCCCAGCTCGTCAACAATCCCATTTCGTCAACTTCCCAGCTCGCCAGCAATCCCATCTCGTCTGCATTCCCGATTCGTCCACATTCCCAAGTTGTCTACATTCCCAGTTCAACATTCCCAATTCGTCAACATTCCCATTACGTCAACATTCCCAATTCGTCAACATTCCCATTTCGTACACATTTCCAACATGTCCGTTGCGGAACTGTATCTTAACCAAATATATGTCGATTGGTTGATGCCTTAACCTTGAAATTGGGTATGTTGACGAAATGGGAATGTTGACGACTTGGGAATGTGGACGAATCGGGAATGCGGACGAAATGGAAATGCAGACAAAATGGGATTGATGACGAGCTGGGAAGTTGACGAAATGGGAATTGAATGTGGACGAAATGGGATTGTTGACGAGTTAGGAACTTGACGAAATGGGAATGTGGACGAAGTGATCCTGAACGAATAATAATCACCAACCGTTTCCCGCCTTTATTTAACTTACCTCTCATTGGCTGAGAGCCGATTCCAAGTCAACACAATGTTTTGAAATGTTTAATATCGAATTATTGGAAAGGGTGGGGCTTTTGAAATTAATACATTTTATTCAATATTCCCGTATAAAAAATATATTAGACGTAAACATACATTAAATAAATAAAATGAAACATGAAATTAATTAAATATATAGAATAATTTATAAATTCCAGTATCAGGATCGGTAAGAACTTTTAGCAAGTTATCGTAATAAAATGATAATCTGTATTGACAATATCCGCCAATAGTGCGTAGAGTCGTTTCCGGTCTAGCGACTATCTTTGGATATGTGTAACTTCACGAAACGCTCACGAATTATCTAATATATAAAGTCGAAAAACCAGAACGGGATAAAAGAAACGAGACAGAGCGAGATGGCGCTCTACAACACCATTTTGACACATTTCTCCCAAACAACGCATTATTTCTCCGGAATTCGATTCTTTGATCTTGGGAATCGCGAAAAACTTGAGAAAATATGATATTGGGAGGGTAAGTTTTGTATATTAAGCATTAAGCAAAATAAAATCTATGCCAGTGTTGCCGTTCAGGGATAAAGAAAGCCATTCATTATCCTGCATTGGTGATTGCCGTTGCTCTACGTCCGTAGAAACTACCTTAAAAATAACCCTACACGTGATCCCCGGGTGGTGCTAGCAGAGCAACAATTTGGCTGCTGCACCGTCCTCTATAGGACCTCGCAGAGCTCACTGAATGCAAAGATTGCGAAATACAAATAATACTTAATGCAAGCAAAGAAGAATGTTGCATGGACTTTGTTTCCTTTGCGTATCTCCGAAGGTATGAATTAGGGACTTCTTGGCGGGAATATATCAATCGGTTTAGGCTGTAGAGAGAGCGTGCCAAAGAATTAGACATTCATACATAGATACGCTCGGAAAACGTAACCCTCCTTCGATAATCTGGTAAAAAATATTTACTTTGCTCACCCGCGACCACTATAAAATAATCCCTTAAAGCTACCAGTTTTATGGCCTAGAACATGCCGGCAACCTTTTGGCAGGCAAGGGTCACATAGTGGCCAAGGAATTTCTACTAGAGCTGGAATAATATATCTCTAACATTAACGTGGTCATGCCTTAACTTGGAATTTAAAAAAAAAGTATTAAAGGGACGTCACCAAGAGCGGGTCTATCTCTTTCTATACGTCTTCTGTGTGCCTAGCATAAAATATTGTACCACTATTAGTGGATTGTAGAAGTTGGGTAATTGACACCATGGAAATACCAATTGGCATTGCACCACAAACCAATGATCGCTCACGTTTCGACATTATTGAATAAAAAGAAAAAAAATAACTATAATGGAATCAGCAAAGGTTTACTATCTGTTTATTAGCAAAATATAAAAATTTACCATCTATGAATACCATGGTTGTAATATTATAATGAATAAAAAATTCAAATAAGCTAACGAGTAATCAGTGGTTTTAATAGAGATCATTTTTGGGTATTTTTAGACGTAGATACTTGACTTGAGCGCAGGGGTAAACTTTTTAGGAGTTGGCAACTCTCTCCTGCTAGTCTATTTGCTGCCCCCCGACCACGAAGTGCATTATTCGAACTTCGTATCGTGCCGTCCCTCTCAAGCTAATATTATTTAACACGAGAGTGAGCGGAACGACACGATACGAACTTCGAATTTCGTAGTTTAGGGGCTGGGGGACGACTACGAAATTCGAAAATCGAAGTTCGTATCGTATCGTCCCGCTCGCTCTCGTATTAAATCATATTAGCGTGAGCGGGACGATACGATACGAACTTCGATTTTCGAATTTCGTAGTCGTCCCCCTGGTTCTGCTACTAGTACCTCTATGGTTCTGTTGTTGATAGAGATACATCTCGGTAATTAATCTTGCTTGGTTAAGTCGTTGTGGTTATTTATTAAGCGCTGTGCTGTTTTTGATTTTGAAAATCGGTCCACAATTGACAGAGTAATCGGTGTATATACTTACACACATTTTTTTAAGTCGGTTTAAATCTTTTAACAAAAAAAAGTACTTAACATCGCCCGCTAGACCGTAAAACTTAGAACCTCATGTTTATTTAGTATTTATGGAATTATCCTCCAACTCCTAACCGTTAAGGAGTTGCACCTTCCATCATCACCTCATTAACTTGACATGACTACCGAGACGGAAATACTTGAATAGGTTAAGAAAATATATGAAACACACGCTTACTAAGTACATGCCTATAAAAAAAAATTGAGGGTTGCCGTCTATTTCCCTCATGAGATCATTATCAGATCCTGACTTGGTGACAATGAGACCAACTAGAAAGTATACCCTTTCAAACAAAAAAATAAATCCAAATCGGTAAAGCCGTCTTTGAGTAATCCGATGTATTGAGAACCTCCTCCTTTTTTGAAGTCGGTTAAAAATCCCTTGTGGTCCTGTTTGTCCTACGATAGCCTAGTCACGATAATCAGAAAGAGACAGTACCGCCCTTGCCTATCGTCCTATCGTAATCAGGGCCCCGACACTTCTTGGTAGATCTTGTTCCAGCTCTAGTGAAAGTTCCTTGATAGTGGCAAATTGAAATAAAAGCAGGACCGTGTTTTATAAAGCTACAAGTTACAATTTACAAGCGGAAGTCTCATTCTATCACCTTTTGTTAGAATGAGACTTCCGCTTGTAAATTACAATTTGTAGCTTTATAAAACACGGCCCAGGCCGCACTAGTTCATGATTTTGATAATAGGTAAGTATTTGTGACATAAAAATTGGAAAACATTTGCTGACTGTATTTGAGTGGCTAAAACAGTCACAGTTGCTTACAGCTTTAGGGCTAGGGGATTACTTTGTTGTTTTTAGGGTTCCGTACCTCAAAACTTTGTTGTTCGTTAGTCTGTCTGTCTGTCTGTCAAGAGCCTTTTTCTCTGTAACGCGTGGAGATAGCATGCTGAAATTAATATCAAATACTCAAGCCTGCAGGCCAGCTGTGAAACTTTTAAGTCAACGCAATCAAAAGATACAGTCATTAAAAAGGTTGTTTCCATACAAATTGCCGTACCCTGAAAACCTAAAGAGTACTTACTTCCAGTTGTCCTAGAAACTTGCAATTTGGTATGAAGTTAGCTCTTATAGCACAACCACTCAGAAAAATCAGCTTTTTTTTGTCTAGATTTCACAGACCAATATAAGATATTATCATGATACTCGTGACTTAATCGCGTAAAAGATATATGTTTAAATTGACTTAAACCCGATTTTCGGTGTATTTTTTCTACGCTACTAAGTCCCGAGTACCTATCATGATAATGTGCGAAAATCGCGAGTTTAAATCAATATAAGATGATCCCACACTGCGCGTAGCTACATTTTGCTTAGGAGCAGGGCTCAATTAAAACACTGGGGAAAAGCGTTAAAATCTTTGTACAGAACCCTCGTGTGCGAGTCCGACTCGCACTTGTCCGGTTTATCGGTTAAAGGCGGTTTTATCTCTGTCAAAACATTTTTTATTTCACAAACTTGTTTTTGAGAACCTCTTTGAAATCGGTTTTAAAATGAAAACAAAGTATCTGTGAATGATTTTTTTTATTCGACGTCGTATAACCTTTTCCAGCTGGGCCGTGTTTTATATAGCTACAAGTTACAATTTACAAGCGGAAATCTCTTTCTAACAAAAGGTGATAGAATGAGACTTCCGCTTGTAAATTGTAACTTGTAGCTTTATAAAACACGGCCCTGTTATTGCTATCGGTATCGGTACTAAAACGAAACGTCAATGTCATGTATCAAAATCCGCTGTCATGACAGATATATGAGGTCATGATGATGTATGTATACGTCATTGGCAGTAGGTAATGGTACTAATGGTTGCTAACCTAAAGCGACCGGTTGCCATAATAGTAGTTTATGCTTTTGGTGTACAAGCCTGACACCGAGAGGATGCCGTGGATTCCTCAACCTTCGCAGCAGCTTTGCCAAAGTAATTAAAACAGCAACTTCAAATATGCACCGACGTATATTTCACAGAATATATGCAATACATAGTCTCGTCATTTAGTTAAAATACTGCACACGATGATTATTATAATTATAGATTTAATCTCAGTTAGATTGGTTAAATGCATACGATCAGGCGGATGACAGAGCAAGCAAGAAGACAATACAGAACAGGGCATGGCACAGACCATAAAAATAAAGATAACACAAATAAGGCTGCCATACACTAACCAATAAGTTATCAAGGCATAGATTACTCAGACTTGGTCTAATACTTCCCCTTATGCCTTGAAAACTAATGCAAAAGTACAATACGACCTCACATTTGCGACTCTACATCGACTCTACATTGACATCGACTCTACATTCAATTGATGTCACATGCATAATGCACATACCTATAGCATGCCTACAATCTTAACATTTCAGTACCTAACAAAAAAAAAACAGATTGTATACATATGCAATGTGCTATAAATAGCAACAACAAATTACACTTAACAAGGCCTAACACACAGATCATGCCTAAATACACTATGCTGTCTAGAATTCAAACATTTTGTAAGTACATCTGCAAACATTTTTTCTGTACATAAATACTTAACAGTCATGAATTCTTCCAATACTAAATCTTTAATGAAATGGAAGCGCACATCAATGTGTTTTGTTCTCTTGTGACTAATTTCTTTATTCTCAATTATCTTAAGAGCACTTTGATTGTCATTATACACAGTGATGTGCACCTTTACACTAGGTACCAATTCTGATAACAGTTGCTTCACAAAACAAAGATCCTTGGACACGTCAGCTATAGCCATATATTCGGCTTCTGTACTACTGAGAGCCACAGACCGTTGCTTTCTTGATTCCCAATTTATTATGTTAGATCCCAACTTAATTGCATAACCTGTAATTGACTTTCTATCGTAACAGTCATTGGCCCAATCGGCATCGGTATACGCACATAAAACCAATTCCTTACTTTTAACATAAATTAAACCATAATGAATTGTACCCGCAAGATACCGTAGCAAACGCTTTGCAGCTAGCCAATGCGTTTTTCCAAAGCAATTATTGAACTGACTTAATTGGCTACAAGTATACGCAATATCTGGACGAGTGCATACAGACAGATACATTAAAGAGCCTATCAACTGTCTGTAGTTATACTGCTCGTCATTTAAACATTCGTTTTCCTTTAACAACTTGTTACTGGGAACCATTGGAGTAGAAACAGGTTTACAGTCCAACATATTGAACTTTTTCAAAATATTTTTTATATAAACTGACTGATCCAAAGTCAATGATCTATTTTGCCTATCTCTGGTTACACGGACGCCAAGATAGGTTTGTATTGGACCCAGGTCTTTAATATTAAATTCTGTTTCCAGTACTGCTAACAATTTCTTTTTACACTGGCTGTCTTTATGGTAAAATAAATAGCAGTCGTCCACATAGAGCGCTATGATTACAAAATCTGCTTGCGTTTTCATATAGTACACACAAGGCTCACTTTTACATTGTATAAAATTGTTATTACATAAAATATTGTGTATACAAACATTCCACATGCGACTAGACTGCCTCAGTCCATATATACTCTTTTGCAACAAACAAACTTTTTCATTATTTGCACTGAAACCTTCAGGCTGTTGCATGTAGATTGTTTCATCTAAATTACCATTCAAGAAAGCAGTTGTTACATCCACATGATCAATGTTCAAATCAAATTCATTTGCTAAGCTAAATAACATTCTCATGGTTGAGTGTCGCACAACAGGTGAGTATGTATCATGAAAATCAATACCTTCTTTCTGAGTGAAACCTCTCGCGACTAAACGAGCTTTGTGACGTATAAAATTACCTGAAGCATCACTTTTAACTTTGTATACCCACTTAGACTTTATAATATTGGTATTTTTCGGCCTATCAACCAATTTCCATACATTATTCGCTATTAACGAGTCATATTCGTCTTTCATAGCCTTCTTCCACTCCTCGGCTTCAGGACTAGACATGGCCTCGCTATATGAAACCGGTTCCAAACCGTTATTTACCATAAGTGAGTAATCAGTATCACTATACCTTTTTGGTGGAACAGACCGTGTACTTCGTACAGAACGTCTCGTGCTTGTCGACGGCAGGGCTGACAACTGCGCCGTAGCTTCCCCTTGAGCGATGCCCGCGCCCGGTGACCAGTCCACGTCGTCGGCAGGACAGTCGGTGAGAGAATCGCTCTCGCTCACCGTGCAGTACTCCTCATCTCCTGATCCTGGAAATGTCAATGAATAATCATGTTCATTTTGGATATAACTGAAATCGTTACTCTTATTTGCGTGATTTTCCATGGTACTATCATTCCCTAATGAATCATCACACTTTGCAATACTATCATTCTTGCCCTTAGTGTTGATCTCATTTACACTATTGTTACTAACAGTACTCTCATTCCTGTCACCTGTGTTACTATCATTCACACTTTTAATAATATTAACAGTACTCTCATTCCTGTCACCTGTGTTACTATCATTCACACTTTTATTATTAACAGTACTCTCATTCCTGTTACCAGTGTTACTGTCATTCACACTTAGATGGCTCATGGTACTCTCATTCCCATTACCAGTGTTACTATCATTCACACTTCCATTATCAATGTTATAAACATCATTTAAAAATTCAAAATTAAAATTCACATTATTTATAACATTATTACCATGTCTGAAATTATAAAACCTATGCTCTAAGAATTCAACATCTCTAGATGTGACAACTTTCGTAGGGTCAGTACAGTCTGCCAATCTGTAACCTTTAGAGGTATCAGAATATCCCACAAACACATGTGGCGTACATTTTGCATCCAATTTCCTACGTTTAACATCCGGTACCTTCACATACGCCACGCAGCCAAAAACACGAAGGTGACTGAGGTCCACCTTTGACCCAGTCCACACCTCCTCCGGAATCCGACCGCCCAATGCTGCTGTGGGAGACCTGTTTTTGAGATATATGGCAGTCGCCACTCCTTCAGCCCAAAAGCGTCGGTCCAGACCTGAATGCTGAAGCATACACCTTACTTTGTTCATTAAAGTACGATTTAGCCTCTCCGCAACCGAATTTTGCTGCGGACAGTATGGTACTGTAGTTTGGTGCAATATACCCTTACTCTTCATAAAAGTAGAAAGTTGCCTATTAACGAATTCTCCTCCATTGTCAGATCTTAAACACTTAACTGGTAAACCCATCTGTCTTTCAACCATACTTACAAATTCAATGAAACGGTCACATACCTCGGATTTTCTCTTCAACAGGTATCCAAATGACTTTCTTGTACAGCCATCAGTAAATGTGAGTAAATATTTTGCGCCACCCAAGCTGGTCGGTAAGGGGCCGCACACATCAGAATGAATCAGGGCCAATGGCTGGTCAGGAATTTTGCTTGGTCCTGTAGGGAAAGGTTTTGATGGAAGTTTTCCCTCTAAACAAGGAATACATGTATCTGTTTCCTTCTGGTGCTGAAACATAAAGTCATTAGTTGACACCCTATCCCTAATATTATTCAAGTCTTTGTTATTTATGTGCCCCATCCTCAAATGCCATAACTCTGTTGACAATTGCCGGTCAGCGACAGCAGAATTCGTAGTCTCTTGCCTCTGCAAGAACACAGAATTCACCTCATTGAGCAAAGGCTCACATGTTGTTACATTCAACCTGTAAATTCCATTGTGACTTAAACCAGATGCTATACATTTACCCTTAAGATCTGCAATGACACATCCTCCGCTGCTGAACGACACATTATAACCATTTTCAATTAGCCTACTCACTGAAATTAAATTGGTGGAAAGTTTCGGTACAAACAAAACATTACTTAGTTTTCTAATATTGCCATTTAAATTCAATAATATGTCCCCAGTACCTATGCACTCGAGCTCCTCATTATTTGCTACCATAATTTTAGAATAATTTTGCTTAAAATTGAGAAAAATATTTTTACTATTAGACATGTGTGCCGTGGCTCCTGAATCGACAAACCACACATCCTTTGGGTGTACCAATAAAGCTGAAGCGGTCAAAGCCTTGTCTTGTGTTTGATTTCTTCTATCACGCTTCATCTTAAAACAATTACTCTTGATATGGCCAGCTTTCTTGCAGTAGTGACATCTTCTTAAGTTGTTCTTCCTTGTCAAAAAAAGCAGTATTTTCATCAGTCGATCGACGGGTCTCTTCCTGTAACAGCCGCGCTCTGACTACTTCACTCGTCAGTGTACTGGTCATATTGACTGTTTCCAGGTTAGATACTAAAGGATCATACTCCGATGATAGTCCGCTTAAAAGGATTTCTGCAACTTCCGAATCTTCAATAGCCTTACCAATGTCGGCTAATTGCTGCACTAACATCATGATGGCTTCAATGTAATCTGACATATTGTTGTAGTTAGAGTAATCCACCCTATGTAGCTGCCTCAATAATAGAACTCGACGAACCAACCCCGAATCTTCAAATATATCAGAAAGATTTTTCCACGCTTCTTTCGACGTCTTGGCGGTTCTGACATACTGGTACATGCTCGAATTCAAAGCCAGGCAAATGCGAGCGAGGGCACGCTGGTCACGCGCATCTCCCTGCTCTCCTCCTTTTTCCACCAAATCCATTAATCCGTCGTGCATTAATGACATGCGGACAGCGAACTTCCACGCATAATAATTACGCGCGCCTTCCAATCGTTCAACATGTGTACCGAACGTGCTAGTCGGTAACGGCGGCATGGTCGCTTGTACGTTCTCAGTGTGCTCGGGCATATTTTTGTAGGTTATGTATATTTAACTTACTTGGTGCTTTCTGCTGATCTATCTTTCAGCTTTCTTCGGCTTTTGAGCTGGGCCAAATAACCTTTTGGTGTACAAGCCTGACACCGAGAGGATGTCGTGGATTCCTCAACCTTCGCAGCAGCTTTGCCAAAGTAATTAAAACAGCAACTTCAAATATGCACCGACGTATATTTCACAGAATATATGCAATACATAGTCTTGTAGGATTCCTATTGGGGGCGAGTCGTTGTGGATGAATAAAATGCCGGAATCCTGGATACTTGCTAATATATTCGGAACAAACAACACGTCACAGGTAAGTCCCCACAACGACTAACTCTAACCGGCGCGTCCCGCACCCGGGAGCGCACCTGTGCCACGTCAGCTCATATCTGAGTGCATTTGCACTACGATATGAGCCGACGCAGCTAAACTGTCCCTACAGTCTCGTCATTTAGTTAAAATACTGCACACGATGATTATTATAATTATAGATTTAATCTCAGTTAGATTGGTTAAATGCATACGATCAGGCGGATGACAGAGCAAGCAAGAAGACAATACAGAACAGGGCATGGCATAGACCATAAAAATAAAGATAACACAAATAAGGCTGCCATACACTAACCAATAAGTTATCAAGGCATAGATTACTCAGACTTGGTCTAATATATGCAACTGCTACATAATGAGGGTCCTTAAAACACGAGTGTGTTTTTATGAAACGAGGCGAAGCTGAGTTTCATAATAGGATCACACGAGTGTTTTAAGGCCTAATTATGTGGAGTTGCATACATTACTTTATCTACACACATATTATAAGTACTCTAAGATGGGTTCAGAAGCGGAAGGCATATGTCATACCCATACCTGTCACGAATTTTACTGGGTTTTTTTTATCATAGACTAACATACCGAGCGGACGTTTCGTAAACTGTTTTTTTTATTGTAAAAAAAATATATATCACATTATTATTTATACATGTCGGACTGAACTCGACTTATATACGTGAGTGATCCGTTTTATTTCACTATGATTGTAAATTACGTTGGTTTTCAAATTTGAAACATCGAATTCGATATCGAAAAGTCATTACGATATCGAATTCGATGTAATGACTATTACTTTACTGGTGGTGGTAGTGGTGGTGGTGGTGCTGGGGCTGGCGCTGTCGGCGAGAAGGCGACGGCGTACTCATTCATTCACGGGTCATTTTCTACGGTTTCTGAACGCATTATAGAGGACTTACGATATGTGTGTAGATAAACAAAAAAGTTGAAATTGAAGACACTACATATTTATATGTATATGCATTTCAATTCAGTTAAGAGGATTCAGGAGCTAGTGAGCAGCCTTTTCAGCGGCACGGCAGGCCCGGGAGCCCGGGCTGACAGGTGCTATCCTCGTTTGTTTCTATTGCTGGTATCGGAACCCAAATCCATTCTGCCAACTCTGCATTTAGCGGCCAAACATCGGGTTTTAATAACTCTTCATAGTGCTCCTTGCAAACAGTTATAATGAAAGAAGTGTAGTCTTTTTCTAACCTTGGCTTAACCTGCTTGATTTCTATACCCACTTCGGAGCCAAGCACTTGCCTAATGTGAGCTGATAGGCTTTCAATAGTAGTTTCCATACTCAATTGCCATATGTGCAGATGTTTCTTCTGTTCCGCGTCTTGTAGTTTCATTGTGTTTATATTTACACCGTCTTCCATATTTTTATTTTTATACAGGTGTGTTCTATTTACACCGAAACTAAATAAAAGCTGGTCACAATCTTGGCAAGCATATTGTTTTTTTCCCTTGCTAATCTGCGTGTGTTTAGTAAGACGGTTATCCTTCGTATATTTCTTCTTACACATGCTGCAAGTTAATAACGTCTCATTTGTGCGCGTGCGCATGTGTCTCAACGTCTCATTTGTGTGCGTGCGCATGTGTCTCGTCAAGGTTTGTTTGTTTGAAAACTGTTTGCTACAGACACTGCAGGTGGGTCCAGTATGTGTACGTGTATGCTTAGTCAAATGACTTTTTTTTGTAAACTGCATCTTACAAAAAACACAGTGAAATGCCTTCACGCTCGTGTGAACCTTCTTGTGCTTGGTCAGAGTTGCGCTTTTTGTAAATTTCTTATCACACGTATCACAACTGAATGTTCTTCTACCTGTGTGAGCTTTCAAGTGATAATTCCAATCCTCTTGTTGCGTAAACTGTTTGCTGCAGACGCTGCAGGAGAAGGGTTCCTCTCGTGCATGTGTCCGTCTATGGTTAGTCAAACTACTTCTTTTTCTAAACTGCATCTTACAAAAGCCACAAGAAAATGGTTTCTCATCTACGTGAGTCATCCTGTGCGCCGTCAAGGCAGTATTCTGTGTAAATTTCTTCGCAGATATATTCCACCTGTATGTGTGCGTTTTTATGTGTCGATTCAAATCCTGTTGTCGTGTAAACTGTTTGTTACAGATACTGCAGGAATCTGGTTTCTCGCCTGAGTGAATATTTGAATCAGATTGATTCCTTGGTTGTGTCTTAGGAACATCATGGGAGTAAGATGTTTCCCCAATGTTACCAAATTTAGCATCATCAGAAGAATTTTGTTCCTTGTGGGTCATGGAGCAGCGAGATCCCTCCGTGGGTTGGTTGGTTTCATCCTTGAGCTCCAGGTGAAACGGGTCCTCTGTTGTGTTCAGGTCACCTGCAAAATACAAGGATTGGTATTAGTAATTGGTACAAGTGTTATTATTTCTATAAGTGTCACATTTCAGTAAGCAGACACCTAAAATTATGGTGAATTTTAGCAGTTTTAATTTTTTTCTATATGGCTGGTCTCGCATCACCAAAATGTGGCAGTTTTATTTATACATGCATGATAGCCTAATGGTTTGACCTATGGACTCTTAAGCAGAGGATCATAGGTTCGAGCACCAGGTTTTTCAGATTATACATGCAAAATTACTGTGTAGGAAAACATTGTGACGAAACCTGCACACTCCTCTAAGGCAATTCAATGGTGTGTGTAGTTCCCAATGTGCAACAGCCCATGGGAACTATAGCCCAAGCCCTCACACTAAGAGGAGGTCTGTGCCCAGCAGTGGGTAGTAAATAGACTGGGCCATGTTTTATAAAGCTACAATTTACAAGCGGAGGTCTCGTTCTATCACCTTTTGTTAAAAAGAGACTTCCGCTTGTAAATTGTAACTTGTAGCTTTATAAAACACGACCCTGGTGATGATACACAGTGTCACATAATGAACTAGGAATGTCTCAACTATTATGGAAATGAGTGTATATGAAAATTTTATTTATTTTATGAAAAACTTTACAGGTGGGTGTGTTCATCTATAGGTACTTGCCAAAACACTTGTAATAATTTCCGGTTCATATTGTGACGCCATGTACAGAATGCCCAATATTTGCACCGAGGGTTTTCCTTACCAACACATTCATTCATTCATTCATTTTGACACATTTTCTATGCGTAATCTGTCAAAATGTAACTGTTGGTAAGGAAAACTATCCGTGGATTGATTATTGGGAACCGGCATAAATAAATAATAAATAAATATCATGGGACAAATTGACCTAGTCCCAAACTAGGCAAAGCCAGTACTATGAGTACTAGACAACGGATAAACATACTTATATACGTATTAAACAACCAAGACCCGAGACCAAACATTCATATTCATCATACAAACATCTGCCCCGGCCGGGATTCGAACCCGGGACCTCAAGCTTCATAGTCAGGGTCTCTAACCACTAGGCCATGCGGCTGTCAATCAATCGTCAATCTTTAAAAAGGAAAGTTTACGTTTAATTGAAAAGGCAACGTCCTGTTGTTGTATCAGTTCAGGTCCAATAACAATTTCGTATTTGACGTCGTGGCCGGCGTACAGGCCTTCTGCCGCGGCCGCCTCGCTCACGCCGCACTCGCCCCACTCGGGCTCCTGCTTCACAGGCTCGCACTTCACAACCACGTTGTATGACCACGCAGACTGTGCGTCGGAAGCTGCGGTACAGCTGGCCGACTCCATATCACAATTTGAATGTTTCAAAGTACGTTAATAGACTTCTTAATTTTAGAAGAACCTGGACCAATGCATCTGGCATGGCATTCTACAATCTACATTCAATACAATTCAACTTTTGGGATAATAATCGCCCTATCGATTAGTGCGATGGATGATTCAATCCACATTGTTTTCAGGGGGAGAAAACTAGAAAAGTTACCTGTATTTGACAGTTGAAGTTTTTAGCTGCGCCATCTCTTACCTGTGTAAGGCTACTTTTTAGTAGTTAGTGCGTTAATCATTGCTGTCGGTTTAAAAAAAATACGGTTTTTTTTTTCATCATTATTGCAAAATTTTGTGAAAAAATATCGAACCGAAGGCTTGTAATTTTCAATCACAAATTGTTACTTGTACTTCTGTTAAAAAAATTGCAAAATTTATCATCATGCAAAGAAGAAAAAAAAAAGGTTTTTGGTACACCTACTACATCCCTTCAAAATCTTCGGACTCAAGTAAACGTCATACAGCATGCAGCGCCCAGCGGCTTTCTGTTTTTTAGAAAATGCGCAGTGTTCAACTGTTATTTCGTTAATTGTCCCCTAGTAAACAGGTAGAGTCAATTTTCAGCTCCTCCGTGTTATTAGTGTTAGTTTGTGTGTATTGGACGTTGCGGCGAAAATTCGGACGCTTTAGTTACAATCTTTCTGTGTTGTTTCAGTTATTTATTGCGATATCAGATGCTTGTGATGTGTAAAGACTTGTTGTTTTGTGATGTTGTTAGTTGTTGCGATTTTGAACGCTTTAAATGTATAAGTTACGAAATAAACAATGTTGAATTCTGAGTTTCAATTTTTCACAATGTCTAATCTAATAACAGTGTGACGGTGTGTGCACATAATTCGTGTGTGTGCGCGTGTGTGTGCTCCCGCGCGCGTGTGTGTTATGAAATCTGTTCTGTCGACTATCACAGATAAAAGATGGCGTTGCTGTAGAGGCTGGTTGAGGGTGACATTTTTTTTCGCTGAGTAGGCGCTCTATTCCCCGTATATTATATTACTCTATGATTGTTTTGTTTTTTGTCACCATTTGTCACTTTGACAAGTTGACATTGTTTTTTTTGTTAATTCACCTATAAGAGATAGGCAAAGGAAACTAGGACCATACACAGCCATGGTGGCTTTTGAACCAGCAACCTCGGTAATCCGTATCCGTACGTTGAATTTCATTCTATGAATGTTTCATAAAAATAAAAACAAAAATAATCAATAAATCGATTATTTTCATTGAAAATCTTTTAACAAAAAAGTAAAACCGCCTTCTAAAAAACCTTGGAAAAAAACAGTAAAATAATCCTCTAGAGCCTTAAGTTTTATGGCCTAGCACTAAGTAGCAGAAATATGAAGTCGGTGCTTCATTCAAAGAATATTCCGCTCGCACCGCACCGACTTCATATTCTGCTACTTAGTGCTAAACCATTAAACTTTAGGCTCTAGCTAGAGGATTATTATACGTTTTTTTTGTCGTTTGTCGCTCAGTGCGTCCTTCA
The DNA here is from genome assembly GCA_963691665.1 of Clepsis dumicolana. Taxonomy (NCBI): domain Eukaryota; kingdom Metazoa; phylum Arthropoda; class Insecta; order Lepidoptera; family Tortricidae; genus Clepsis; species Clepsis dumicolana. Next base: position 1,450,736 of record OY829530.1, read on the forward strand.
CTATGAAAGGGACGCACTGCGCGACAAGCGACAAAATGGCGCGCGTGCTACATGTGCAGTGTATACCTACATTAAAATATTATTTCATAATTTCGAGTTTATTTATTATTTTTTAAAGCCGATTTAATCTCTATTTTTTAAAATCGAATTAATATCAAATACTCAAGCCTGCAGTCCCTGGAAACTGTGAAAAAATCAAACTTCTAAGTCAACGCAATCAAAAGATACAGTCATTGATAAAAAGGTTGCTTCCATACAAATTGCCGTACTGTGAAAACCTAACTAACTTTCAGTTGTTCTAGAAACTTGAAATTGGTATGAAGGTAGCTGTTATAGGCACAATCACTCAGAAAAAAGCTGAAAATCTTAATTTTTTATGTCTGTCTATACGGATCAATATAAAATGAAACAGATATACATATCACAGACCATCAGACCAATATAAAATGAGTCCACACTGCGTACATTTTGCTGCTGAGACTGGGCAACTTAAAACACTGGGGAAAAGCGGTTTTTTTTGTACGGAACCTTTAATGCGCGAGTCCGACTCGAACTTGGCCGGCTTTTTTTAAATTTCAGAAGACGTTGAAAGATAAGAAACGATTTTGTTGTAAGTATTTATTTCACACCATTCCATAAATACTCTGTAAGGGTGTTACCACACCAATCGACCGATCACGATCATCAATCGATGTCATTGATCGACAATTCGACATAGATCGATTGCGATCCTAAAGCAGACAGACGGGAGGCGCCTTTAACTTATCTATGCACTACAATTTTTCTGCCACTTTTTGAGGGGGAGGAGGAACACACACGTACAGCACACGATTTGTTACCTTCCTACAAACTCACACTAGAACAAAACTCACACAATACCAAAAACACGCACACAATCAACAGACCCTGATCATTTTGATCAGATTTGATGTTAGAGATTTGGCAGAGGGGAAATCTCCATTCCTTTCCTGCTCTAAGATTGCGATAGATTAGTGTGGTAGCTTTGGCTGATCGACTGTTAAATACTAATCGATCAATGTTGAACGGTGGTATCACGGACCAACCACCCTCTGGACACCAAATGTCAGGGCGAACGTTTCCGAAACGCATATGCTCATTTGCACCTATAAATGTCTCTTAGCCACCAATCGCGGCTCACTTTCGACCAGATGACAAGCGAGATGACAAGCTGTGAACCAATCACGAGGCATTCCCCCGGCCCGCTCATTGCGGCTTTTTTCGTAATGACTATCCAAGTAAATTATAGAAGATGCGGTGTCCAGAGGGCGGTTGGTCCGTGGGTGGTATAGATCGACATCGATCGATCGGTGTGGTAACACCCTAACTGTAGTGAGTATAGATAAATTACCGAGACCGTGGAATTGCATATGTAGTGGTATTGTGTGTTTATAGGCATTCTGTATTTGAAATTTCCCTTTTCTCGTAATCTACACTTATAAAACAGTACCGTGACTGACTGCCTGACTGACAGACAACGCACAGCCTAAGCCACTGGACCTAGATACTTGAAATTTGGCAAACATATACCTTGAATATCCTAGAGGTGCACTAAGGGATTTTTCGAAATTCCAACGGGATAGGGAACTAGCCTATTTTTAACTATTTCACGGGGGTAAAGCCGCGAGGCATAAACTAGTATCAGTATAAGAAGAGGTTTGTAATAGTTATACTGAAGAAGAAAATTCCAAAATAATGTCTGTGTCAAATTCTAAACATTCTTTACGTTGTGCGTGTATTATAACGGCTGATTCTCCTTTTCATGCGAACCGTACAACCTCTACAAATGCAATTTCAAGCTCTCGCTAATTTATGACAACAATATTGATATACATAGGGTAAGCATTTTAGGGTGTCTAAAGTAATTAATAGTATTTACGTAGTAGACTTTCGTATTGTTTCCAAATCAAATCGGTGAAGGAAAACATCGCGAGGAAACCTGCACACTCCTGCGAAGCCTTCCCAATCCACACAGGGCCCGCGTGGGAACTGCAGCCCAAGCCCTCTCATTCTGAGAGGAGGCCTGTGCCCAGGAGTGAGATGTAAAAAAAAGGCTGGTGATGAATGCAGAAAAAAACGTAGTTGTGGCAGCCATAGTAATGGCGGTTTGGCATAAGAATAAATAACAACATAGTAGAAGTACCTTATAAGATTATGAACGAAACTTGCATGCCGTATTATTGGCTATTTGTATGCCTCAGGGCACAGCATGGTGGTACTATTTTAAACACGTAAGACCTGTGTATACAAAACTGTAATTACCTGTTTTTTTGACAAATATATGAATTTGAATTTGTAGAACCAAGTAGAACGAAATCTGTTTTGACCGAGTCCAAAACGCCGCCACTTATATACCTACGGACCCCTTCACGTCGTTACACCCCTCTGTCGTCAAGGCGCGTTGCTAGGGTTGCTTGCTGTTAAATATTAGGTACTTACGTCTAAAGGTAATATCACTAAGACGTAAGTTTTTCTTAACTTTGAAATCATTATTTTATTTCAGTTTTACAAAATATGACATTTATAAATCATTACGTACCTACATAATTATAGACAATTCTAAATAAGAAGTTATTATGACTGCCATACCAAATGAAGCCATTTAAGGTGATTTAAGTAAGTATTACTTACCTACAAATATAAAAATAAAATGCGGCAACGCCGGCCGTGACAGCCTGACTGAGTAGCTCGTTTAACGAGTACTCTAATATCGTGACCTTGAGCCCGTTGGAAGCGGGAGTTTCAATTCTACTATGTTATTATTTATTCTTATGGGTTCCGTTCGGAGTGTCGGGTCAGCTATTTTCTAGGCTAAGTCGGGGCTCCATAGCTTGAACGTGCGGTCGTAGGAACACGTCGCTATATATTTGTTGTCGTACGATATATCGCCCGACATCACCTGGGAACAAAGAATCCAATTAGATTTTAGGGTTCCGTTCCGTGCCCAAAGGCTAAAAACCGGCCAAGTGCAAGTCGGACTCGCGCACGAGGGTTCCGTAGAAAGATTTTAACGCTTTTCCCCAGTGTTTTAAGTTGTCCAGTGTTAGCAGAGCCCTGCTCCTAAGCAAAATGTACGCAGTGTGGGGTCAACTTATATTGGTCCATGAAATCTACAGACAGACATAAAAATTTAAGATTTTGAGATTTTTCTTAGTGGTTGTGCTATAAAAGCTACCTTCATACCAAATTTCAAGTTTCTAGGACAACTGGAAGTACCCTTTAGGTTTTCACAGTACGGCAATTTGTATGGAAGCAACCCTTTTAATTACTGTATCTTTTGATTGCGTTGACTTAGAAGTTTGATTTTTTCACAGCTTCAAGGGACTGCAGGCTTGAATATTTGATATAAATTTCAGCCTGCTACCTCCACGGGTTAAAGAGAAAAAGGGTCTTGACAGACCGACGGACAACAAAGTGATCCTATAAGGGTTTCGTTTTTTCCTTTTGAGGTACGGAACCCTATTACTAAGACACCGTTGTCCGTCTGTCACCAGGCTGTATCTTATGAACCGTGATAGTGAGACAGTTGAAAGTTTCGGTTGCCGCTATAGCAACAAATACTAAAAACAGAATAAAATAAATATTTAAGTGGGGCTCCCAAACAACAGACATGTTTTTTTTTGCCGTATTTTATAGATAATGGTACGGAACCCTTCGTGCGCGAGTCCGACTCGCACTCGGTCGGTTTTTAATAAACATTAACCTTATACGATAAGAATCCGCTGGGATCGCTAGTGTCGCATGAGGTCTATCTGTCATTCTCCACCAATCATAGGCCAGTAAGATTGTAAGTCTCTCATTGGTGGCGAATGCAGCCAGACCCCACTCCACACTAGCTATTTGACTCGCGGTACCTTGTAGTCGTGTCCGGCGGCGCCTGTTGTCCGGCCCGTTACCTTGTAGTCGCGTCCGGCGGCGTCTGTTGTCCGGCGCGTTACCCTAAAGTCGCGTCCGGCGGTGCCTGTTGTCCGGCGCGTTACCTTGTAGTTGCGTCCGGCGGCGTCTGTTGTCCGGCGCGTTACCTTGAAGTAGCGTCCGGGGGCGCCTGTTGTCCGGCGCGTTACCTTGTAGTCGCGTCCGGCGGCGTCTGTTGTCCGGCGCGTTACCTTGTTGTCGTGTCCGGACAGGGACCGCAGCGGGTGCCAGGCAGGGTTGGACCACAGTTTGCCAGTCTTGTCGTAGGATGTCGTCAGAAGGAAATGGCCGTGACTTTTCTGGTACCTCACGTCTGTGGATGGACACAATAGTCAGTGGCGGTCCGAGGGGGGTGTCACGGGAGACACGGACAGTTCCGTTTTGTTCAGAAAAAAAAAAAAACATAAAAGCAACAACATTCATTGACCCGTATATATTTGCCATAAATAATATCTTTAGTATTGCAAAATATTTAGAACAATTAGTAAAAACACCGCGATAAAACCCGGCTAGTACAATTTTTGGTACTATTTGGGTCAATCGACTTTTCATTGCCACTCGTTGAAAACAAGATTTTCTAAGACCCCCACCTCCCCGAACGTCAGGATTCGCATGCTTAGGAGATGAAGCATGAAGGGATTGGCATGCAACTGTCGAAACTCCTAACGTTTGATGGAGTGGTGCCGTAGAAATTTATGTTTCGTGTTCGTGTAGTGGGAGAGCCATACAGTGCCCTAAGCACGACTTGTCGAATCCTGCGTTACGTTACGGTTATCGTATCGAGATCGAGAAATCTCATACTAAATTTTAGTTCCAAATACGCTCACGGGCGGGCGCTGTTCCAAACGTCATACAAACTCGTTATAGTTTACTATTCGATTTTACGTAACGCAGGATTCGACAAGTCGTGCTTAGGGCACTTAGCTATTTGCTGCCGTACGAATGGGCCGGCTCCTCCGGGAAAATACCACCCTCTCGCAGAAAATCGGCGTGAAGCAACAGCACCCCTGTTGCGTTTCGTTCGGTCAGCGAGAGCGCCGGAGGCCCGATGCCCCCCCCCCCCCCCCTCTCCTTTCCTCTATAACTTTTACTCCTTAAAGGCCGGCAACGGACTAGTGACTCGCTTGGGGTTGCTGGCTTTTATGGGTGGCGGTGATCACTTACCATTAGGTGACCCCCTTGATCGTTTTCCTCCCTTTCAATAAAAAAAAAATGTTTTAGACGAGTTACCCAGGGGACATCTCCTTGGCAACGAGTGGCAATGAAAATTTGATTGATTCATTTGACATTTCTTTAGACACTAACGCCTCTAGCGGCGAATTCATACGCGATAGAAGCAACGTGTTATAGTTACCGCTGCATAGATGCGTATGCGAAGCTATAGTGTATATCGAGGAACGCTTGCGCAGATCCCATATCTTCACCTGCGAACAATATATAAGTATCATTACTAGCTTAGGTATGCCCCGTGGCTTTGCCCCTGTGAAATATAAAAATCCCTTCTTAGTGCACCTCTAGGATATTCAAGGTACATGTTTGCCAAATTTCAAGTTTCCAGGTCGTGGTTTAAGTTGTCCGTTGTCTGTCTGTCAGTCAGTCAGTCAGTCACGGTACTGTTTTATAGGTGTAGATAGATAAAGATCACATAATAATATGCGTAAGTACACGAATATAATATTATAATCGCTAAAACCAAAGAGAATAATAAATTGCCTTGTTTATACTAACCAATATTATAAATGCGAAAGTAACTCTGTAACTCTGTCTCTCTGTTTGTTACCTCTTCACGGGTAAACCGCTCCACCGATCTAGATGAAATTTGGTAAGAAGATAGTTTGAATATTGAGGAATAACATAGGCTACTTTTTATTTGGGAACATTTTATAGTTCCCGCGGTACAGCGATAACCGAAATCTACGCGGACGAAGTCGCGGGCAACAGCTAGTAATTTATAAGAGCATTTTTCTATTTTCACTGTTTTTTGTACTTATTAAAAACATATTAATTTTAAGTGTTTCTATTTACATTCACATTCACTCATACATTCCCTTTCTAGGGTTCCGAAGCCAAAATGGCAAAAAGGAACCCTTACAGTTTCGTCATGTCCGCCTCCCCGTCTGTTAGTACCTGGTGATCGGCGGCGGCGGTGGCGAGCTGGGAGCCCTGCGGCGCCCAGTCGGCGCCCAGCACGGCGCCCAGGTGCCCCTCCAGGAACATCACGCAGCGCCCCGTACGCAGGTCCCACACGCGCCCGAACGAGTCCATGCCGCTGGAAACCAAGCGACCAAATAACCGACCAGATAGCCTAGTGGTTAGAGACTAGAGTTGGGCCGGCTCGGTCTTTAAAGGGAGCGCTCCGATCTCGCTCAATCGGTGAAAGGAACTAGTTCGGAATTTTAGTTCCTTTAGTTCAGTAGTTCAGTGAACGAGTTAGAACTGTTTCGATCTGTGAAGGACACGGAACGGAATGATAGTTGTCCATCTCACTCCCACTTACTCTAGAGATACTTTGAACGAGCGCTATTTATCTCGTTCCTCGGTCTCGGTCACTCTCACTCGCTCCGTTCCGCTCATGCGATTCATCCACTCCACACCTCTACCTACTGAACTAAAGGAGCGAAGAGCGATTCAAATCGTGCCAAAGGATTTAGTTCATTCCTAACAGTTCTTAGTTCCTGACCGACTCAAGCCTATTAGAGACCCTGACTATGATGCTTGAGGTCCCGGGTTCGATCGCCGGTCGGGGCAGATGTTTGTATGATAAATACGAATATTTGTTCTCGGGTCTTGGATGTTTAATATCTATTTAAGTAAGTTTATCCGTTGTCTAGTACCCATAGTACAGGCTTTGCCTAGTTTGGGACTAGGTCAATTGGTGTCAATTGTCACATGATATTTATTTATTTATTTAAATATGGTTGTTGACAGATGTAATACGCAACTTAGAAAAGTTGAAAAACCGCAGACATTGTCATTTCAAATTTCGATATTTCAAAAACGGGTGAACCGATTTTAATGAAACTTGGCTAAGAACCATCTCGATTACACTAGCTTTCGATTGAAAAAAAAAAACTGCATCGAAATCGGTCCATTCGTTTGGGAGCTATGATGCCACAGACAAATATACAGGTCAAACTTATAACACCCCTCTTTTTCATCGGGGATTAAAAATAAAATCATTTTTCATTTTCACTTGCCGTCATAGTTCTGTAATTCAATACAAACTTCCTACTAACGGATCCGATCAAATCGTTTTGACATTACAAAAAATGTTGCTGATTTGACCAAGCGGAAACATCCCTATTATAAAATTCTATTTATTTTTAAAGCCGTGATAGCCTAGTGGTTTGACCTATGGTCTCTCAACCAGAAGGTCGTGGATACAAACCCCGGCTCGCACCTCTGAGTTTTTATGAAATTTATGTGCGGAATTATTTGAATGGGTGAAAAAGGGGATGGAGTTTATACGGGAGCGAAGCCTGGGGGGGGGGGGGGGGGAACTAGTGGGGTCAATCAACTTTTAAGTGTTGCGTTGCTATGGCGACGTCTCCTCGGTCACTCTTTAAAACAACTATTTTTAACCGACTTCAAAAAGGAGGAGGTTCTATGTTGCACCGTATGTATATATGTACATCCATTACTCCGTCAATTGCAGACCGATTTTCAAAATTCTTTTTTTATTCGAAAGGGTATACTCCCGAGGTGGTCCCATTGTCACCAATGAAATGAAATGAAATGTGTTTATTTGCCTTAAATGTGGTGAACAAAGGTCTTATCCTAAATAAAAGTATCGCACACTGAGCTAATATTAGCATGCAAAAATTGTTTTAAATGTCACAAATATCGTTGTATAAAAAATAAAAAAATAAAAAAAGAAATCAAAGTATTATTAAGTAAAGTATATTGAAAATTAAAAATTAATTGCTTTAAGTCCTACAATAGAGGTATACAATAATGATAAAAATAAAAATATTGCTAATGTCAAAATATCAATACCCACTATACATTATTACATCACATAATTAGTCCTCTGTATTACGTGTCACAGTCAAAAAATTCTTTTAGCGAGTAAAAACACATGTCCATAAACCACACGTACAACGTTCGTTTAAACTGCGTGTTCGGGGTGACTTGCCGTATGCTTTGCGGTAGATGGTTATAGATCTTGATTGACATTACGTAACAGTTTCTCGCGTATAATGCACTTCTACATTGTGGCATCAGTAACTTCGTTGGATCTCTGTACCTTAACCTAGGATTGACTGAGCATTTCTTAAAATGGTTCGAGTTTTTTGAGACAAAGACACATATCTCAAATACATACTCGTATATACCAGTTAGAGTTAGCACATTTAATTTTTTGAACAAGGGTTTACATGGTTCTAGGTGACCAACATAAAAAATAGCTCTAATACATTTCTTTTGGGCAATAAATGCTTGCTTAATGTCAATAGAATTACCCCAAACAATCAGTGCATATCTTAGTACAGAGGCTACATGTCCGTGGTATGCTGTGGTAGCTGCTATTTGATAGGCTATACGTTTTAACCTCCTTAATGCGTACGTGAATCTTTCCAATCTGGAGCATAAGTTTTCAACATGCGATTTCCAACTACAACATCGATCCACTATAACCCCTAGAAACTTTGTTTCAATTACCTCTTCGATTACTACTACTTTGCATTGTATATTCAACTTTGGTCTCTGTACTACCTGGTTAGCAAACTGTATATATTTAGTCTTTTTTATATTTACAGATAAGTTATTGTTCTCTAGCCAAGCAGTTATAGCTTTGACAGTTTCATTAATGTTGTCATTAAACGTGTTACTTATATCGTCATTATTAATTATAATAGAAATGTCATCTGCGAATAAAATTGATCTGTAATTACATGCATTTGGTAAGTCATTAATGTATATAACAAATAATAAAGGCCCCAGTATGCTGCCCTGGGGGACACCGGTACTGTTTACTCTATTGGATGAAAAGTATCGCTTGATTGTATTATTTTCATCTAGATTGTCTATTTCCACACATTGTGTTCGATTGGATAGATAACTTTTGAGCCACTCTGAAGCAACACCTCTGATCCCATATGATTCGCATTTGTTTAGTAATATTGATGACTAACAAAATCAAACGCCTTACTCATGTCAAAAAATATACCCGTCACTGGATTTTTTTTATTAATTTTTTCACTTATTGTTTCCATCAATGAGTAACAGGCATACGTTGTAGATTTTCCTTTCTGGAATCCATACTGATCTTTAACTATTATATTATGTTTATTTAAGAATTGGGTCATTCTACTTTGCATCACCTTTTCAAAAACTTTTGCAAATATTGAGATAAGGGTTATGGGTCGGTGATTATCTAATTCTTGCTTGTCGTGTTTTTTATGGATAGGCTTTACAATAGAATGCTTTAATCTGTCTGGAAATTGTCCCTGATTTAATGACTCGTTTATTAATTGTGATAGAATTGGGGCTATGTATGTGGTGCTTAGTTTTTTAATAGAGTCAATTCCCTCAAATGTCTTTATACTATCAGTTTTATTTTTAATTATGTCCCATGTGATTTTACATTTGGTTTTGGAATTCAGTATTGCTTTATTATTAATATTTCTTTGAGATTCCATCATACACTTCTTCAGTAATCTAGTATACGTTAAATAGGCTGTTCTATGGTCCCTGGTTTTGTGTTTGTAATAGAGAAACCTGAGTTTCCTTTTAATAACGCATGAGGCTTTTATGCCCCGAGTTATCCATTTTGGTTTACAAGCGTTAGCATGTATTTTAATTCTTTGTATGGGGAAGCAAAGATCATAAAAAAGGCAAAAAATGCCATGGAACTCATCAAATGCAGCATTACTGTCAGAGTGGTCAGTAACTTCAGTCCAATTCAAAGAAGAGATGCACTGTAGAAATTTTGAGATATTTTGTTGGCTGTAATCTCTTTTCTCAATGTACCAAAATTACAATAAATTATTTTTTTTCAGTGTCGCGTTACTAATTTTCACTATTTGGCAAGTTTCATGATCAGAAAGGTACATCCTGTGCACTTCACCTACGGTATCTTTTATGTTACTGGCTATGTGGTCAATACAAGATTGACCACGCGTTGAGGTTTTAATATGCAGATCGATGTTATAATTCGACAAGTTTTTTAAGTCTCGCGCAGAAGAATCACATTGCAAGGTATTCACATTGAGGTCCCCCGCGAGGACTATTCTGCGTTTACTATTTCGTGTCAATTTGCATAGTAGCGTGTCTTGCTTATTAAAGAAAATGTTAAGATTACCAAGTCATGATCTGATGATGGGATCCCGGGGAAATCGGGGGCAACCCTCAAATTTTATAGGCACGTATTAAATGTAGCACACTACACTGATCACATTATTCTTTAAAGGCTCGTTCACACACACCGTTGACGCGGTATTTAGCACAGTCTTCCAACTTGAGGGCACCGACCATGGAAGGGGGAAGGACTACGAATTAGTCGGAAACATGGCGGGCTAAACTTGAACACTAAAAAGTTGATTGACCTGTATAATAAAGACGATGCATAATACTCACCCTGTGACGGCGAGCGAGCCGTCACACTGGAACCCGATGCTGTACACTTCCTTCGCGTGCCCCTCTTGGTGCAATACTTCCGTCGCTGGAAAACAAAGTAGTCCAGTTTGAACAAAGTAGTGTAGTTTGAACAAAGTAGTCCAGTTTGAACAAAGTAGTGTAGTTAAAACAAAGTAGTGTAGTTTGAACAAAGTAGTGTAGTTAAAACAAAGTAGTGTAGTTAAAACAAAGTAGTGTAGTTAAAACAAAGTAGTATAGTTTGAACAAAGTAGTGTAGTTAAAACAAAGTAGTGTAGTTAAAACAAAGTAGTCCAGTTTGAACAAAGTAGTGTAGTTAAAACAAAGTAGTCCGGTTTGAACAAAGTAGTGTAGTTAAAACAAAGTAGTCCGGTTTGAACAAAGTAGTCCGGTTTGAACAAAGTAGTGTAGTTAAAACAAAGTAGTCCGGTTTGAACAAAGTAGTGTAGTTAAAACAAAGTAGTCCGGTTTGAACAAAGTAGTCCAGTTTGAACAAAGTAGTGTAGTTAAAACAAAGTAGTCCGGTTTGAACAAAGTAGTCCAGTTTGAACAACGTAGTGTAGTTAAAACAAAGTAGTGCAGTTTGAACAAAGTAGTGTAGTTAAAACAAAGTAGTGTAGTTTGAACAAAGTAGTGTAGTTAAAACAAAGTAGTGTAGTTAAAACAAAGTAGTGTAGTTAAAACAAAGTAGTCCAGTTTGAACAAAGTAGTCCGGTTTGAACAAAGTAGTGTAGTTAAAACAAAGTAGAACAGTTAGAACTAGTAGTCCAGTTAGCGTCATAAAATTTCCGTACAAATAAAATGTAATATCGGCACTAGGGCTCCGGTCCGGGCTCACCTGTCTCCAGGTCCCAGAGCCGCCAGCTGGCGTCGAACACCGCGGCGGCCAGGAAGCGGCCCGACGGGTGGAACTCCACGCGCGACACCCGCGCCGGCCCGTGCCCCGGCAGGGTCGCCAGCGGCGCCTCGCTGCAACCACAGCACTACATTACATACGTCGCTTGACAAGGGACCAAAAACAAATCTATTAAAGAACACATATATCAGAATAAATGTCTGTCTATACCTATAAACAGTACCGTGACTGACTGACTGACAGACAACGCACAGCCTAAACCACTGGAGCTAGAGACTTGAAATTTGGCAAACATGTACTTTGAGTATCCTAGTGCACACTAAGAAGGGATTTTTCGAAATTCCCACGGGATAGGAAACTAGCCCATTTTGAAATATGTCACGGGGGCAAAGCAGCGGGGCATAAGCTAGTTCGTCATAATCTTTCAGTGCTGTCAAATCGTTCTTGCTCCCGCAATAACAACGTATGTAATTATTAAACCGCGATTAGTATACAATTAAGCACATAATTATGTCGTTAGATAAATGAATTGAAATATTTTTTATAAAACAAATGACACAGCATTTATCACGAACAGGTAGTGTTATCATGATACTCGGGACTTAATCGCGTAAAAAACACATATTTAAATTTGAATTTAAGATTAAGTCCCGAGTATCATGATAATGTGTGAAAATCGCGATAGTTTAAATCACTACATAGGTAGGTTGTTATACCTACTGTATGATTATAACGAAGCATTATTTGTAAATCCTAACTAATATTATAAATGCGAAAGTAATTGTGTCTCTCTGTTTGTCTGTTTGTTACCTCTTCACAGGGTAAACCGCTGCAGCAATCTAGATGAAATTAGGTAAGAAGATAGTTTGAATATTGAGGAAAACATAGGCCACTTTTTATTCGGGAAAATTGTATAGTTCCCGTGGGACAGCGATAACCGAAATCTACTCGTGGGCAACGGCTGATCTTTTATCTAAAGTTTTTTTTAATACGACGAGCAAGGAAAACGAGCAAGTGGGTCACCGGATGGTAAGTGATCACCACCGCCCATAGACACCCGAAACCCCGGAGGGTTTGCAGATGCGTTGCCAACCTAGAGAGATAAGATGAAATGCCTCTTGTGCCCGTAATTACACCGGCTGTCTTACTCTCCACACCGGAACACAACAGTGCAAGCGCTGCTGCTTAGCGGCAGGATTAGCGAGACGGACCTCGCACAAATTTCTAATTAAAAAATGTTATTACACCTTAAAGGATTTCTTTGATGACACGGTTAGAGACACCATCTAATCTAATCCAATTTAATCTAATTTAATTCAATTTCATCTAATTTAATACATTTTGTATTTTGATGTGAAGATTTTAAAATTGGAAATTAACGTAATTTAAATTCGATATGATGTACACTTGTTAACATTCAATTTAATTTATTTTTAATGTTTATACAGTCTTCTAAGTACCCAATCCTAACTGAATTTTTTAACACTTTGACATTCTAAATAGACATCATTTTACATCAACCAACCAACATTGAATTGTATTAATAATATTACCCAGGAATTTGTAAAACTAATTTAAATAGTACCTATTATAAGATGACAAGACAACTGTCTACAATGATTATTTTAAGCATTTCGTAAATTTTAATTTAGTGACTGTGAAGTTTTGTTCTGTTTAAAAATATGTTACTTATTTAAAACTTAAAACAAGACCGCGCGGAGTGCGGTTACTCCACCGACAAGAGCATAGCTCTTAAATTTAAGAAGAAGAGTTTAAAACTTATAATGTGCTGTGCCCTATCAGGGTCCATGTGAAACAATGTATGTCATGCTATAACATCTATACTGTACCATGGTTTGCAATAAATAAATATGAAATACTAGGTGTTGCCCGCGACTTCGTCCGCGTATATTTCGGTTATCGCTATCCCGCGGGAACTAAGTATATAATTTTCCCGAATAAAAAGTCATCATCATCATCATCATCACGTCAGCCGAAAGACGTCCACTGCTGGACATAGGCCTCCCCCAAGGCTCTCCTCTCAGACCGGACCAGAATAAAAAGTAGCTTATGTTATTCCTCAATATTCAAACTATCTTCTTGCAAAATTTCATCTAGATTGGTGCAGCGGTTTTCCCGTGAAGAGGTAACAAACAGACAGACAGAGAGACAGAGTTACTTTCGCATTTATAATATTAGTTAGGATGAAGGTCCTACCACCCGCAAAGTAAGTGTGTTGAATTTCATACCTGACGAAGTTCCAGAGGTGCACCGTGCCGTCGTACGCGCAGGACGCCATGGTGCACGCCTCGGACTTGTCGTCGCCGACGAGCTCTGCGCCGGCGCCGTCGGTCTGCAAGCCCGCGGCGCCGGTGGAGTCTTCAGCCTTCAGCTGCAACATAAGCGACCACGGATCAAACGGATAGTAGTAGTAGAAAACTGCCCGGCCAAGTGCGATTCGGACTCGCGCACCGAGGGTTCCGTACAAAAATTTTAACACTTTTCCCCAGTGTTATAAGTTCTCCAGTGTTAGCAGAGTCCTGCGTATGTGCATATCAAAAATATTTATAAATAGTATATACGCAAATTATGAGATTAATAGTATCCAAACGTTGTTAAAACCTGAAGTATTATCACTGTAATATGAACTTTTCTTCTACAAAACAGTTTCAACCAAATGTATGTATGTAGGAAAAATTAATTATTTATTTGAAACAAAATGTACAATGGACTAAAGCTTAGTGCAACGGAACTGGCATAACGGAAGCAGAAACGGAAACAGATGTCAAAAGCAAATCTTAACGGAAGCGGAAACGGAAACGGAAGCGGAAACGGAAGCGTTAACACTATGAAAAAAAAAAGCACAGTTGTACATTTAAAACTTTTTTTATTAAATTTGTATTTTAGTAGTCAAAATTAAACAGCGGCAAGTTATATTTAAGCAACCGCCCGCGCCGTGCCGCCGTCGCGTCTGCTGCACCGCTGCTCATCGCTTTCTCCCCGCTTCCGTTCAGAGTTCTGTTATAAAGTTTGCGGAACCAGAAGCAGAAACGGAAGTGAAAAAAATGCGGAACTTCTGCAGCTGCGGAAGCGGAAGCAGAGTTCTGTTGCAACACTTTAGTAAAGCTACAAAGTAAATAAGAACACCAAAACGAAAACCAACTTTTAAAAAAAAAAACCTACCAAACCTGAACTTCTTGGCAGGGTGGCCACCACGCAGGCGTATGTAGGTGGAATTAATATTTACTTTAAACTATTTATTTATGCGGTTGCATTTAATTTTAACTTCGCAATTATACATAAATAAATTACTTATGTACATAAAAACAATTAAAATTACAAAACTAGCGATTAATAATTAAAACTAACCTAAATCTAAATATGGCCCCCGTGGCATGGTGCCCAAAAGACTGGCGGCGTTCCCCCGTTGAACCGCAATGCTGATTCGCTGGGAGAAATAGCTGACTTATGTACCTATATTATTTAGAAAAGTTAAAGCTTACCGATGCAAAACTTTTTCATTTTATTGGCAACACATGAGTAGTTTCTTTGGAATCTTAATACGGCGTTCTGTTTACTTCGCGGAGGAGCTAACTAATCTAGTTAATTACTTGCCCCGTACCTTGTCCCGGAAGTGTCCCGGCATGGCGGCGGCGGGGTGGAACGTGGCGCAGCTGACGTTGCACGTGTGCCCCTTCAGCACCTGCAGCTCGCGGCACGAGGGCACCGCCCACACGCGGCTCAGCCCCGACCTGCGCACACGCCCAACTGACGTCTCAATCCCATGACGACTGTTATAGTAGTTTACGCAACTGCTACATAATATGTAGTAGTACATTACTACAGAGGCCGGGAAGTAAGGGGTTGCCGGCCGAGCGTAACGAGGTCGGATGGTTAAGAGGCTGGCAACCCCTTTTCACGCCGAGGTGTGTATGTAGTGCTTTTCTCAAACATGCAATGAAATTAAAAAGAAACAAAAATACGTCAGACATGGCTGTACGGGCTTAGTTTCCCTTGCCTGTCCCTTATTGGAGAAATTAATAAAAAAAAAGCTGTCTACTTTGCCTCCAAAATGATTAGTTAATTTTTTTTCGCGGTTCGAGTAGACATTTTTACCGCTAATATTTAAATGAAAATATTTTAAATGTGTATTTCTGTAATTAAATTTGCTATTTGAAATTATTGGTATTTGTAAATAATGTGTTATTAGTAACGTTCATGTCGATTTTATATAAATAAAACTACAAAACGTAGCAAGCAATCTTTGCTGTTTTTTTTTTAATAGGCGTAGTGGCAGAATGTCAACGAACCAAAAAGCAAATACGGCTTATAGTTTTTTTTAATGGCTGAACGCCTTGATGCTGTTACAAATATAGTGGAATGAAAATTAAAAAGGTGCATCTCGCCGGCCTAGGCCGGGAAGTTTGTATGAAATTCTTTCCTATACACCTCGCTTAACCGCGCCGGCAACGTGATACGTCCCGGCCGGTTATTTGGAACGTAACGTCAATATTTCATTGCATGTTTGAGAAAAGTCTATTTTCCTAGTCTGTAGTGTCCCATACTTTTATCTACACACATATCATAAGTCCTCTATAATGCGTTCAGAAACCGTAGAAAATGAAAATGACATGATGATGATGATGTGCTGCAATGCACGACGTGGCCTTCTCGCAGATGCGCCAGCCCCAGCACCTCATCCACCACCAGCAGTATAGTAATAGTCATTACGATATCGAATTCGATGTCGTAATGACTTTTCGATATCGAATTCGATGTATCGAATTTTACAACCAACGTAATTTACAATCATAGTGAAATAAAACGGATCACTCACGTATATAAGTCGAGTTCAGTCCGACATGCATAATTAATAATGTGATATTTTTTATTTAATGTTTGTCCATGATTTAAAAAAAAACAGTCAAATTCGTGACAGGTATGGGTATGATATATGCCTTCGGCTTCTGAACCCATCTTAGAGTACTTATAATATGTGTGTAGATAAAGTAATGCATGCAACTCCACATAATTAGGCCTTAAAACACTCGTGTGATCCTATTATGTAACTCAGCTTCGCCTCGTTTCATAAAAACACACTGGTGTTTTAAGGACCCTCATTATGTAACAGTTGCATAAACTACTATTGGATATTTCGGCTGCTACGATACCAGTGGCGTTTTAGAAGTTACGGTATTAATGTCGTTTTAGAAGTTACTAAGTATTTGGCGATGTGCGCGCTCCGGTATATTTGTACACGATGGATGTCCCGAACAATTTGACCGATTTGGTTGAGTCGCTGCTAATGACTATTTTGGATGTTTCCAAGTACTTGATGATCTTGACTATATGACGCTGACTGCACAGTCGAGTGAAAATATATGAGTGCATACAACTTACTCAATAAGAATCATTAAAATCGGCCCACGCGTTCGGTATCTAGAGGAACAAACATACATACATAGGCTGATAAACACATTACCCTCCTTTGCGTTTCGCAGTCGGGTAAAAATATGTCCCATGTCGACGAATTAAGGTTTGTTGTTAAATCGCTCTCTCTCTCTCTCTCGCTCTGTGTGTGTCTATCTCTGTCCCTCTCTATCTCTCTCCCTGTGTGTGTATGTGTCTCTCTCTCTACCTGTCTATGTGTGTGTGTGTGTGTGTGTGTGTCTGTCCCCTTACCAGCTGGCGGTGAGCAGCATCTGGCTGTCGCCGCTGAACCGGCAGAAGCAGATGGGCCTTGTGTCGCCTATCTGGCTGCAGTAAGTGGCCACGGCGGAGGCCCGGCGCTGCGAGTCCTGCTTGGACGCGGCGCGGACGCTGCCCGCCAGCTGGAGCTCCTCGCGCGCCTTGTTCAGTCTGTGGACGATGTATACTTGATGTAGGTATGTATGTTCGACGACCTGACAGCCTAGTGGTTAGAGACCCTGACTATGAAGCTTGAGGTCCCGGGGTTCGATCCTCGGTCGAGGCAGGTGTTTGTATGATGAATACGAATGTTTGTTCTCGGGTCTTGGATGTTTAATATGTATATAAGTATGTTTATCCGTTGTCTGGTACCCATAGTTTGGGACTAGGTCAGTTGGTGTCAATTGTCCCATGACCATGATATTTATTTATTATTCTATTTTTAACCTCCGACGAAAAAGAGGGGTGCTATAAGTTTGACATGTGTATCTGTGTATCTGTCTGCGGCATCATAGCTCTCGAACGGATAGACCGATTTCAATGCGGTTTTTTTTTAATCGAAAGCTAATTTAACCGAGACGGTTCTTAGCTAAGTTTCATTAAAACCAGTTCACCCGTTTTTGAAATATTGAACTTTGAAATGAAAATGTCGAGGGTTTTTCAAGTTTTCTAAGTCGGTTAGGTTATTATTTAAACTGACCTGGCCTTGGCGCGCGGGAGGGAGTACTTCGCTATCCAGAGCCGGGCCTCCTTGAGCTCCTTGGGGCCCTCGTGGTACCAGGTGCCCTCCCGGCCTCTGTCCCGCTCTATCCTCGCCTCCTCCTCTTCCAACTTCTTGTGGATCGCGTCTTCCCCGAGGCTAGAAAACATAAACGGATCAATACGACCGGATAGCCTAGCGGCAAGGAATAGGCAAACGAGCGAGTGGGTCACCTGATGGTAAGCGATCACCACTGGCCATAGACACCCGCAACCCCAGGGGTTTGCAGATGCGTTGCCAACCTAGAGAGTTAGCGTATGAGAGGATATCGAATATACCAATTTGAATTTAACATTTAGGTATGTTTAGTATGTTTATTTTCCCCTCACTACCTCGGAAAGCCGTCTTTTATCCTTTAATACAAGCGGGTAAAATCGCATTTTATCCACTAGTGGGGAAAGTAATTTGACCTTGGAGTGGACCGTGTTCAAGTAGCTTTTGACAGATAACAAAACGTAAAACGCTCATAATAATGGTTCGTTCGATATTAATTATCATTAAATAAATGATAAATGGTTTGAGAATTTAATAAAAAATACCAAATTTAGCTTTATTTAATGGTCCTTAAAATTCTATAAAAAACATTTGTTTTTTTTTTTAAAATGATGTTGAATATAATTCTGAACGCACAAGTTGAGTCGATGCAATTTCAAAACGCATCGTCAGAAATGGCAACATTGTCAACAAAAATATTCTCACCGACTCCGACTCACGTAAAAATACACAACTTCCAGAGTTTTCTGTTACAATGTGGTAAAAAAATTGTGATTCCAGTGATGAAGATTTATTTTTATGAGCTGTTTTTTTGCATGTTGCGCTTTCCTCGCTACATTGAGGTGAAAAGTTTTGTGTTACACACGGGTGCAAATGTATTTTATTTCTCGTGTATTGAAACAGTCGCTACGCTCAGGATTCTATTTTATTCCACACTCGCGAGTAAAATACAACATTGCACCCTTGTATAACAAATAACTATTCTTTATTTTCGATCCATTCTTGAGTAACTTTACTTTCATTGTGAAATAAACGGATCACTCACGTATATAAGTTTAGCCCGACACATAGGTACGTGAGTAATCCGTTAATTTCACTAAGATTTGGATGCCATTTTCATATTGATGATACTGATAAAGTTACGCGCACGCCGCCGGTCGATCGAGAGCTATGAGAGCGCATGCGACGCGGCGCGAGCGAACCACGCGACGCGACGCGACGAATCGATTCGAGCCTCAGCTCTGCGTCTCAGCGGGCCGCAGACCGACTTTCCACGCAATATACATATTTTTAACCTCTGACGAAAAAGAGGGGTGTGTATCTGTCTGTGGCATCATAGCTCCCAAACGGATGGACCGATTTCCATGTGGTTTTTTTTAATTGAGATGGTTCTTAGCTAAGTTTCAATAAAATCGGTACACCCGTTTTCGAAATATTGAACTTTGAAATGACAATGTCGGGGGTTTTTCAACTTTTCTAAGTTGGTAAGGTTATTTTATATATAGGTACTAGCTGAGCAGATCCCTCAGACGGACCCTCCTCTCAGCGGGTCCCTCCCCGAAGAGGCACACCGGCTCGCCCAGCTGACGCAAACTCCTGCGCACCTGAAACATGCCAGAGGTTACAGTATTTGAATGAGGTTGTTGGGTGATGTCAAAATAAAATCATTTGTTGGATTTAGATAAAACAAAACATGAGACAAACATGTACAGTGACAAGTACGCACTTTTTTCGAGAAGCGTCAGATCGCTGCATTCAAATTAGATTCGTAATACTACTGTATTAAGTTCATGTTTGCTGATTGATCACATATTTTTGATTTCGTCAAGTATCAGATATTTTTAAGCGACTCTGTGTCCGATACTTATGCCGTTACCCAAGAACGATATTTATGCCGGTCGCAACATATCAGATCTTATTGCCGTCGAGTGTCGTCATATAGTTTTGCCTTCTACCATGATCAGATATTTTTGCAGTGCTGTCCATAATCATATATTATTGCTGGTGACTGTACCTCATCGTCGTCGGTGGACACGTTGAGCTGGCGCGCCTTGCGCCGGCGCTCGAACTCCTCCAGCAGCGCCTTCTTGTCCCGAGACATCTCCTCCTCCAAGTCCATGTATTCTGCAAAATAATTTATCGACTCAGGCGTCGCTTTGCTCAGGTGCAAATTGATGAGCTAAAAACTAATCCTAACTAATATTATAAATGCAAAAGTAACTCTGTCTCTCTGTCCTTCTGTCTGTCTGTTTGTTACCTAATCACGGGAAAACCGCTGCACCAATCTAGATGAAATTTGGTACGAAGATAGTTTGAATATTGAGGAATAACATAGGCTACTTTTAAACTAACTTTTTGTATTATTTTTATTTTTACGGTCATCCCGTTTGAAATTAATTTTTCACAAATTTCAAATTTGATGCGTAAATATACAGAAAAACCAGAAAAATTTGTTCTCGAATTGGGGTTCGAACCCAATCCTTTACCATACCGTGGTAACGCGCTAATCCAATTACGCGTGAATATATAGGAGTTTTTCGTGCTAACTTCCAATTGCTCGGATAGCGTAATTGGATTAGCGCGTTACCACGGTATGGTAAAGGTTTGGGTTCGAACCCCAATTCGAGAACAAATTTTTCTGGTTTTTCTGTATATTTACGCATCAAATTTGAAATTTGTGAAAAATAGGCTACTTTTATTCGGGAAAATTATATATTTCCCACGGGATAGCGATAACCGAAATCTACGCGGACGAAGTCACGGGCAACAGCTAGTAATAAATAAAATCGTACCATCTGCAGCAAAATTAGCTAAGCAACCGAAGTGGTCACTATGAACTGCACAAGTTCTTATGTCTATAAAGATTAAAAAAATTTAATTAAGAATTTTTTATTTGCAATAAAGAATTTGAATTTGAATTTTTATAACAATAGAGCCATGCTTAAATCATTGTGACCGCTTTGGTTGCTTAGGTTTTCTGCTGCTGACTGTACTTACTTACAAATGGGGATAATACACATGTAATAAGGTTTATTAGCAGTATTTATCATGTTTTCCTAATCCTAATTAACACAATGTTGAATAGTCTTTGTATTTCTTAAAAACATGTGTGAATTTGACCCTTAAATTTGTAATCTAAAAATAAACAGAGTACCTATAGCTACATCTATTTGTTGTACACCTGGAAGACATACGACATTATATACAGTCAGCAGAAAAGATTAATTTAACTTTATTTACATAATAAAAGCAATTTACAATGACATTAAATCTAAGCTTAAACTAAATAAGGCCCCCGTGGCATAGTGCCCAAAAGGCTGGCAGCGTTGCCTTGCTGAATAGCGATGCTGATTCTTTGAGAGAGAAAACTGCCAGCCCTTTGGTCACAAGTTGAAAAGATTTAAGTACACACAATTCAAATTTTATTATCATGATACTCGGGACTTCATCGCGTAAAAAACATTTATATTTAAATTTGAATTTAAATACCTTAACGTTTCAGACGCGACGTTGCGTCCATGCTCTCCTGGTCATGGTCATGGTGGACCTGGTGGTCATGGTGGACCTGGTGGTCATGGTTTACGCGATTAAGTCCCGAGTATCATGATAATGTGTGAAAATCGCGAAAGTTTAAATAAATACACAATTCAAAATATGTCGACCTGAATTGTGTACAAGCATAGAGGCAAACATTGCAACAGCTGCAAACGTTTTCTAAAGCATTCAAATATAAAGCAAGTTATCTTATTGTTTTGTTGGAATACTGGCTATATCACTCCAACTCAATTTTTTTTTGTTTAAGGCAACCGGTCTCTTTGGGTTAGCATAAATCGAATGTAACATTATGCTAGAAAGTTTTGTTGGCATTTCTGTGAATGTTAAAGTCTATAAGCACCTTTAAGCGCCGGTGTCTTCGAGCTGTATTTTTGCTGTATTGTTACTATTATTGCACCAGTTGAGCCTTAAAACCAGAAGTATTAATCCGAAACTCTCACCATTGGATATTTGAATGTCTCCCAGGTCTTTCCCTGCCACATCTTCGGAGCCCTCCTTAACTGCAGCAGCCAAGGCAGCAAGACGAGCTTTCTCCTGCTCCTCGAGAGACCCATAGTGGACCTGCTTGCTCCTTTTCACTATAATAACGTCGTCGTCGTCCGACATTTCAAGGTTATGTTTTCAAAACACAAATTAAATATTTGTTGTTATTCTAATGTCTTAAACATTAGGTTCTTAAAAGTTTTGATTGTTAAAATCACTGTAACACTATATAAAGCTTATTAAAAATGAAAAATAATAACGCCGTCGCCAGCAGCCGATTTTTCTTTTTTTTTAATTCATCCCATAAGGGATAGGCAAAGGAACTGAGTCCATACAGCCACGTCTGATGTGTTTTGTAAATTTCTGTATATTAAAGTCCTGTCACCGTCAGAGTTGTCAGTCTGCCTAGTCACGTCCTGTCAGGTGCTCATGCCTTCCGTAAAGCGATAGTGTACTTTACGGCGAGCTACGGCGAGCAGCAGCCGGCGGATATTTGGGGGTCACAAACAGAGGGAATACGCGTTTTCACTTGAATTCTTCATTTGCTGGACACTTTCACGTCAATTTGTTGTATAACACACTATCTTTATTATCCACCAAACAACATTAAGCACAGAAACTAAAATTCAATTAACGACACGATCCACTCTCATCGGTTTCCCGCCAAATTCTCCTCGCAGCCGATGTCAACAAACAAGTATTTTTTTAGTTTACTATCTCAAAAGAAAGGCGAAGGCAACTAAGCCTGTACAGTTTTCACTTTTCTTGGGTAAAAAGAATGTCTGAAGGTGTGTTTTTTATATTTTGTAAATTATTGGCTGGAAAAATTAAACAAATCTAATTTATTTAACACCGTTTAAAAAAGTTTTTTGTGTACATTTTCTATTTTTATTCAATTGCATCATCGAATCATTGCTTATGGGCGTGGGCTCTTCAACTTCGATTGCTTGAAAAAAAAAAAATAGACATAGACAAGCAAGTCTGTTTACGTCAGATTCGCTAAACTAAACGATTTTCGCATTTTTCTCGTATTCAGCGAGGAACTCCAATTCAAACAACAATAAATACGCTCACAGCTCACCAAAAACCCTAACCTAGCTCCAACTCAATGGCCTTGAAAGCGATGCGAAGGTATTAGCAGCATAACCTCAAAATTATTTTGTCGAATTCGATCCAGTGTTTTGGTGATTTTGTATTGGTTGAAGTGATGGCGCACCAGCTGTCGCGACGCGAGGCGGAGGAGCTGCGGCCGTCGCTCGACCGCGCCATTTACAGGACCATCGGGAAGTCGGATAGCTCTCTGCTCTCCACTGTCTCCTACTGCTTAACGAGCGGGTAAGTTCTTTAGTGATGAATTAACTAGACTCAAACTAAAGACTATACTCAGACTAGACTCAGACTAAATTAGCCTCTTCATCTTGGTTTCTGTATTTTGGTTGTCTGTAAGAGATCGCTTTTAAGCGATAAGACTGCCTATAGTCTACCATATATACCTGTTTTTCTGTAATCTCCTTGTACTGTTTTGTGGTTTTCAATAAATAATACAGTAGAATTCATTTATAACGACGTCGCTTATAACGACTAACCGTTTTTAGCGTCGATATTATTTACTCAAGTTCGGTTCAATAGTTATATACTGAGAAAATGTAACCGTTTAGTGCGGCTCCGGTTTGAGCGACAAACCGTTTATAGCGACCATTTTTTACGATAATTCGTCCGTTTAATACGACGCGCCGTGTTTTGTTTCAATTTAGGTAACAAATGACCAATACCTCGGCCCCCTCACTTTCCCCGCGCGCTTCACCGTTCAATTCTCATTATTAGCACGCGTAAATCATAGTAAAAGTGTGTCAAAAACAAACCCAAATAACAGATTTCCTACGTTAGTGACAGTATTACAGTACATTACGTACCTATGTTTGTAATTTGGTATGTACTTATTTGTGAACATATAAGAATATGTAATTAAAATAAACATATGTAACTGATTCCTACAACATGTTTTATTTACCTAAATAGGAAAATCAAACTTTTGCACTTATTATACATAATTACATACATATGTAAATATCCGTTTTATACGTCATCCGGTTAGTACGACATAATATCGCCGGTCCCTTGAAGGTCGTTATATCCGGATTCTACTGTATTTGTATTGTATTGTAACTAGAACCAGTGCTCCTGTTACTCCTCAACTCTTTGTTTAACCGGTCGCAACAAAATCATTGACTAAACATGGCACACTCTTCCAATTTCACCCTATTATCATCATCAGCCTTTTTTACGTCCCACTGCTGGGCACGGGCCCAGTGCGTATTGGGAACTTCATACACGTCATTATTGTTATTTATTGGTAAAGAAAAACAGCAGGAGCCTTGTAACTTGAGTTTTATTTAGCGAGTGACAGAGACAGAAGTGACATAGAAAAGCAACACAATTTGAATAAGTATTTGACACACTATATAGCCAAGATGATCAGATTATAATTATAATAATAAGGTTTAACAGTTATTGCATTACAAATGTAATTCTGCACATAAATTTTAAAAAACCCAGAGGTACAAGAAGGGGTTTGAATCCACAACCCTTTGCTCATGGCTTTATGTTCACCCCAATATGCTTTGGCTGATCTGAACTGTAAAAGAAATATGTTCAGTGGACTGTAGAACCTCCTCCTTCTTTGAAGTTGGTTAATAAGATGGTCATAATTGTGGCTATGTAGGTAAAGTGTACTGATGCACACTTGCTGATTTATATTAATAACAAAATAATTGAATTAATTTTTTTTACTGTCAAATTTTATATTTTGACATATTATCTATACCTATACAACAGTACCATGACTGACTGACTGACTAACAGACAACACACAGCCTAAACCGCTAGACCTAGAGACTTGAAATTTGGCAAACATATACCTTGAGTATCCTAGAGGTGCACTAAGAAGGGATTTTTCGAAATTCCCACCGTATAGGGAACTAGCCCATTTTGAAATATTTCACGGGGGCAAAGCCGCTGGAGATAAGCTAGTCATTTATATGTTCACACCATGTTTTTCTCATGCCATGAGGGTATTGTTGTGGCACCTATTCAAACACTATAGCATCTTTGCGGCTCAGTCAGTGCCTACTAAATGTATAATAACCGGTGAAATGTGCTCTTATTGAGTTACGAAACGTGTCTGGGTGGGTATAGTGTAGTGGTGGTGATAGTTGGGTGGGCATGACATGTGTTGTGTTGATTTGTGTGGCTGTGGAGGGTGAGGTTTTGCATGAAACATGCATTTGTCACATAGAAGCTATCTTACATGTGTAGTTGCAGGTGAGCAATTGTTTTTACTTTTGATAGTATACATAATATATGTATTATGTCCATTTAAACACTGTTACACTGGATAATTGGTTTATTGAGCTAGGGAGCTGTACTTAGTGTATTGCATCAAAATAAGAGGTTACCCTACATTAATTACTTTTTATTAAAAAACCCAAAGGAGTTCTACCCTCATATTATCATTTATATGACAGTATGCATTTAAAGGTGCGTATGGATTAAAGCCGCTCAGGTCGAGCAGCCTCACCACGCACGGCGAGGCAGCTCGCAAGCATTTTAGTAGCGCGTTCGTTTGCGCGAAGGGGCAACGTACTCGCGGCAAACCGCTATTTGTGCGTCGAAAAAAATGGCGTCGATCGCGATCGAAGCTGATGCTGTTTTTATCGTGATTCAGTATTCTTAACAAGAAATTTCCACCTTGGTACTGAATGCAACAGTTATACAAAAATTGCAACTCATTTGGTGCACATTTACTTCACCAAATTACTTTAGAAAATTAGACACATCAGAAAGTGAGTGTTCAAGATACATTTATCGTTGTCCTATACCATTGCACACTATACAAATTGATTTTATTACTTTAACTAGCTTATGCTCCGCGGCTTTGCACCCGTGAAACATTTCAAAATGGGTTAGTTCCCTATCCCGTGGGAATTTCAAAAATCCCTTAGTGCACCTCTAGGATACTCAAGGTGTGTGTTTGCCAAATTTAAAGTCTCTAGGTCCAGTGGTTTAGGCTGTGCGTTGTCTGTCAGTCAGTCAGTCAGTCATTCAGTCAGGCACGGTATAGTTTTATAGGTATAGATTATCCTTCTGACCAAATAACCCGCTCCACTACGTGACTTAGTGATTTAACTTCAAAACTTGCCCCGCCGCAAACAAGTTTGTGCGTGTCAGCGTCCATACTACGCGAGACACGCACACCGAGGCACCTTTGATTGAGCACGGTCAAAAAACCGACACTTGACGGTTCGCTCTAAAATGTGCGCGCGCAGTGCGCGAAGCACGGCCGGATTTGAGCAATTGGTCGCGCCGTGCGTGGCTCACCCTGAGGCTGCCTCTGATCCGTACGCAGCTTAAGATTTAGGGCTTAAAATATCCATTATTATGGCATTATTAATTGTTATTGAAATTACACTTTTCTGAGATTTCGAGATTTTCATGTTACATCTACTTAGAATCATGAGTTCTATTGATTTTAATAGATGAAAAAAGTGTCCCAAAATTTTTAATTCTTTTTTTTTTCACCTATTAAAATCGATACTACTCATTAGTCTAAGTAGATATAATACATATAATATTTTATAAAACATTCCAAATAAATGCATTGCATTATCAGTTTTTTTCTTCTAACATTCAAAACAACACTTTCCAGGTACGAGCGCCGGAAGATCATAGACAAAATATCATCCCACATTGACTCGAAGAAAGCAAGCAAACTCGCAGACAAGGCTCTAGCTCTGGCCCAGGAGCTGGTGTCTTCCTCGAAGTCCACAAAGCGGAAACATGAGAGCGAGGAGAAGAGGGACAGTAAACGGTCTAAAAATGAGGAGAAAGAGGAGAAGCCGGAGGAAGAGAACAGGAACGGGAATGCTGTGGCACCGGTCGAGGTGACTCCGTTGGTGCTGCCCGTTGGGGAGACCATCGGGTCCAAGATCACTGGACTGAGCGCTGACAGGATTAAGGTAACATAACTGTTTTTAAACCCCCACTCAACCCCAAAAATGGTGGTATATGTATAGATAAAGTGAATAAAAAAATAAATTTATCTATATCTGTGTCTGTGGCGTCGTAGCTCCTAAACGGATGGACCGGTTTGGATTCGGCTCTTATTAATCGACAGCTAGTCTAGCTGACATTGAAATATAGTGATACTTCGTTTTTTTAGCATTAGAAAGAAGGTGAACAATCTTGATGTGTCTTTTTATTGGAAAACGCTTTTTAAAAATAAGTAACAGCAAGTAACAATTAAATAACAATGAGAATTTAATCATTTGTATTGTTATGGTTTTGTATGTAACGGTTACTGATTTTTAAAAAGGGTTTTTCAATAAAACGGCATGTCAAGATTGTTTACCTTCGTTCTAATGCTAAAAAAAACGATGTATAGGGGGGTATGATCTCAATTGGAGTAGTGGTTGTATTTTTTCCATTTGTTTTTTTTTTTTTTTTTTTTACTGTTTTTCCGTGAATATCAATTATGTTTTTAATAAACTCACTGAAACATGAATAGACATAAAAAAAAAACAGAAAAATGCCAACATTCCAGGCATTTAAATGCCAATCTTGGTGTAAGGGTATGGCAAGCGACCCGAAGTGTCGAGGATCCGGGTTCGATTCCCGGGGTTGACACTTTTCTGTTTTTAGGGTTCCATACCTCAAAAGGAAAAAAACGGAACCCTTATAGGATCACTTTGTTGTCCGTCTGTCTGTCTGTCAAGACCCTTTTTCTCTGGGACGCGTAGAGGTAGCATGCTGAAATTAATATCAAATACTCAAGCCTGCGGTCCCTTGAAGCCGTGAAAAAATTCAACCTTCCAAGTCAATGCAATCAAAAGATACAGTCATTAAAAAATCTATTTCCATACAAATTGCCAGATGTCCTAGAAACTTGAAATTTGGCATGAGTGGTTGTGCTATAAGAGCTACCTTCTTATAGCACAACCACTCCGAAAAGTCTCAAAATCTCAAAATTTTATGTCAGTCTGTGTATGTCACACACACAGTGTATGTACACCGTTTACCACTGCTAACGACATGTAGCGTCGAATAGGAGAACTTAGTGGTTGCCGCGCGAGCTCGAGACCACGCGCGGGCGCGGGGTCATTGACGCTTGTTCCCCTACTCGCCACTAGATGGCAGTAACATCCTAAGCAAAATATAGGAACAGGGCTTTGTTAAAACTGGACCACTTAAAACATTGGGGAAAAGCAGGGAAATCTTTGTACGGAACCCTCGTGCGCGAGTCCGATTCGCACTTGGCCGGTTTTTTTCTGTGTGTTCATGTTTCAGTGAGTTTATTAAAAGTATAGGGGTAGCCTAGTGGTTTCAAGGCTTTCCAAATGAAGAACCACTAATTTTAACTTTCCAGGTAATGATGGCGAACGCTCAGAAAGAGATAGAGGAGCGCAAGCGCGCCCTCGTGGCGATGAAGGGCGCCGCCCCCGTCAGCGCCGCCGCCGCCACCGCCGCGCAGGTGGCCGCCGCGCTGCCGGCCCGGGCGCTGCCCCCGCCCAGCGTCATCAAGCCCGTGCTCCTGTACTCTAAACCTGGTCAGTCCGAAACATACCCGTTTCCCGAAAACATCCGTTCCCCAAAACATCCGTTCCCCAAAGGCATCCGCTTCTCTAGGCATTCATTTCCCGAAACATCCATCTCACCTCCACAGGTCCACAGACATCGTTCCCTCGAAATACTCTCTAGTCAAAACTTCAGTATCCCCAAAACATCAGTTTCCCGGAAAATGCTTGTGCCGCCCGAATCAATTTCCCAAAACATCCAATATACTTCTAGAATGTGCAAGCATGAAGAAATCGTTCCCAAAAACATCCGAACGTCCCCAATATCGAAATCTCAAAACTTCAGAGGGTCGAGCACTATAAGTATTACTCCTCATTCGCGTATTATAGTATGTGCTTAGGTTAAGATAAACATACGACACGAAAAAATGTTGATTCTGTCTATATTATATTGTTATTAGCCACTGCGGCGGCAGCGCAGTGCGGTTACGAGTGCCTATTAGCGCGCATCCACCCGCGAATTTGTAAGAATAAATAATATTACGCCGTATACGTATAGGTACTTGGCGTCTGCGCGGCCGTCGCCGGTTTAATAATTAGGATGGTAATACATACAGCAGTATGGTGTGTGAGAGCTCTCCACTTTCTGCCAACAAACTGCTATGCAGTTTGGCAGAAGTTTATGTCTAAGTTTTTGTACTTTTATTTTCTTATTTTGAGTTAAATAAATTAAAAAAAAAAAAACGAGGTTTCGAATCCTGCGTAACGTTACGGTTTCCGTATCAAGATCGAGAAACCTCATACTCAATTTAAGTTCCAAATACGCTCACGGGCGGGCGCTGTTCCAACCGTCATACAAACTCGACAACGTTTACTATTCGATTTTACGTGACGCAGGTTTCGAATATTTGTACTCGGGCCTCTGTATCCCCAAAACATCCATTTCCAAAAATATCCTTGTCCCTCTTTAAGCACTCATCATCACCATCCTTTTGGTCCCACTGCTGGGCACAGGCCTCCTCTCAGTATTAGAAGGCTTGGGCTGTAGTTCCCACGTGGGCCCAATGTGTATTGGGAACTTGACACACATCATTGAATTACTTTGGAGGATTGTGCAGGTTTCACTATTTCTCACTATGTTTTCCTTCACCGAAAAGCTCGTTATAAATTACAAATGTAATTTCACATATAAATTCCGAAATTCACGGAAGTTCCAGCCGGGGCTCGAACCCACGACACTGCTTGAGAGGCCATAGGTCAAACCACTTAGGCTATCACGGCTTTTCTTCACATTTTTTTTTCATACGTCAAGGAAGGCAAACGAGCAAGTGGGTCACCTGATGGTAAGTGATCACCACTGCCCATAGACATCCGCAACCTCGGGGGGCTTGTATATGCGTTGCCAACCTAGAGGGCTAAGATGAAATGCCTCTTGTGCCCGTTATTACACCGGCTGTCTTACTCTCCACACCGGAACACAACAGTACAAGCACTGTTGCTTAGCGGCAGGATTAGCGAGTAAGATGGTGGTGTTCAAAATTCTAAATTTTATTCAGCAAATAGGCAGTTGAATGCTCTTTTACACGTAATTTTTTTGAGTCTACCAGCGCTTTCGGAAAGACCATGATTGCCAAGAAGAATGCGCCGCAAGAAACTTGGCACAAAGTCATTTTTTCTAAAAACAAGTTTAGTACATAGCTCTTACAATACGTCATACAATGACAATGCAAAGAAAAATTCGTTAAGCAGCTGGACTTGAACCAGCAACCTCGGTAATCCGTAGCATCCGTTGGTACGGATTACCGAGGTTGCTGGTTCAAGTCCAGCTGCTTAACGAATTTTTCTTTGCATTGTCATTGTATGTTGAATTTCATTCTATGAATGTTTCATAAAAATAAAACAAAAATAATCAATAAATCGATTATTTTCGTTTTTTTTTTCTTACAATACGTAACCACAGATGAATTACACAAGGAATACTCACTGTATTATTAGAAAATAAGAATAGAAGAAATAAGATGGTAATATTGAAACATTTATCATCATCATCATCATCTCAGCCGAAAGACGTCCGCTGCTGGACGGCGGCTCTCCACTCGGACCGGTCTTGTGCTTTCCGCATCCACCGCGGTTCCATTATCTATACCTATAAAAGAAGACCGTGACTGACTGACTGACTGACAGACAACGCACAGCCTAAACCACTGGACCTAGAGACTTGAAATTTGACAAACATATAGCTTGAGTATCCTAGAGGTGCACTAAGAAGGGATTTTTCGAAATTCCCACGGGATAGGGAACTAGCCCATTTTTAAATATTTCACGGGGGCAAAGCCGCGGGGCATAAGCTAGTTTTTCATAAACATCTGTTCCCAAAAATTTG
Organism: Clepsis dumicolana; assembly: GCA_963691665.1. Lineage (NCBI taxonomy): Eukaryota > Metazoa > Arthropoda > Insecta > Lepidoptera > Tortricidae > Clepsis > Clepsis dumicolana. The sequence continues at coordinate 1,481,551 of OY829530.1, forward strand.
ATATTTTAATTATTTTAGCATACTATGTGATTTTTGCAGCCGTGTCCGCCGGAGTGACAGCCGATGAGTTGGAGAAACAGAGGAAGATTGCTGAGCTGCAGGCCAGGATACAGAAAAAACTATCCGGTAAGTGTTACACCAATAAGGTAAAAAAAAAACATCATCTAACATACCATCCTGATTCTAACTAATATTATAAATAAGAAAGTAACTCTGTCTTTCTCTCTGTCTGTTTGTTACCTCTTCACAGGAAAACCGCTGCACCAATCTATACTCAAGAGCAATAAAAACGAGTTACTTTGTATGAACAATTCCATAAAAAGTGACCCGTTTTTTTTCTCTTGAGTGTAGATGAAATTTGGTAAGAAGATAGTATGAATATTGAGGAATAACATAGACTACTTTTGATTCGGGATAATTGTATAGTTCCCGCGGGATAGCGATAACCGAAATCTAAGCGGACGAAGTAGCGGGCAACAGCCAGTTTTACTTAACTTTTTTTAGGGTTCCATACCTAAAAAACTTCGTGTCTATCAGTCCGTGAATAGTGCTTCTACTTCGTGTATTTGTCGGAAGCCAAGAAAGCGAGAGATGTGCTGAGGCCACAGTAATAAAATCTTAATGTTGCTATAGATTCCAACACAGGATTAATGTGCGTTTCGTGTGACCTCAGGCGGAGCCCTGCCGGCCGGCGCGACGTCGGGCCCCGCGCCGCTGATCCTAGACCGCGAGGGCCGCACCGTAGACACCAGCGGCCGCCGCGTCCAGCTCACGCACGTCGCGCCCACGCTCAAGGTACGCAGCCCTACCGCCCCCACACGCGCGGGGCCGCGCCGTGGACACCAGCGGCCGCCGCGTCCAGCTCACGCACGTCGCGCCCACGCTCAAGCAACTCTCCTCCCAAGCAACTCTCTCCCCAATCAACTCCCCTCCCATGCAATCCTCTTCCCAATCAACTCCCCTTCCAAGCAACTCTTCGCTTAATCAACTCTCCTCCCAAGCAACTGTCTTCCCAATCAACTGCCCTCCCAAGCAACTGTCTTCCCAATCAACTCTCCTCCCAAGCAACTGTCTTCCCAATCAACTCTCCTCCCAAGCAACTGTCTTCCCAATCAACTCTCCTCCCAAGCAACTTTCTTCCCAATCAACTCTCCTCCCAAGCAACTGTCTTCCCAATCAACTCTCCTCCCAAGCAACTGTCTTCCCAATCAACTCTCCTCCCAAGCAACTGTCTTCCCAATCAACTCCCCGCTCAACCAACTCCCTACCCGTTTAACTCTTCTCCCAATCAACTTTTCTCCAAAGACGCAAATTGTTGTATCATTTTCTACCATTTTTCTGTATAATATTGTGCATCTGTAATATGCTTCGTTTTTTTTAGCATTAGAAAGAAGATAGACAATTTTGACACTTCTTTTTAAGCCCCGACGAGTGTTATAAGTTTGACATGTGTATCTGTGTATCTGTCTGTGGCATCATAGCTCCCAAGCGGATTGACCGATTTAGATGCGGTTTTTTTCTAACGAAACCTAGTGCAATCGAGATGGTTTTTAGCTAAGTTTCATTGAAATCGGTTCACCCGTTTTTGAAATATTGAACTTTGAAATGACAATGTCGGGGGTTTTTCAACTTTTCTAAGTTGGTTGGGTTATCATAATGTCTGAAACAAAAAGTATTGTCGGCAAAAAAAAATGATTTAGAAATGTCGTTTTTGTTGTTATGTTATTTATATAGTCTCGTTTTCTCCCAGGCCAATATCCGCGCGAAGCGTCGCGAGGAGTTCCGCGCGCAGCTGGCGGGCGCGGCGAGCGCGGAGCCCGCGGCAGACGCCGCCTGGCTGGACCCGCGCGTCACGCTCAAGCCGCCCGTGCGCACGCGCCGCGCGCTGCGCTTCCACGAGCCCGGCAAGTTCCGGCAGCAGGCCGAGCGCCTGCGCATGAAGGTAACAGCCTGTAGTTAGCCTTTAATTTTTACGGTTTCAGAGAAAAAGTGAGTTATGACTAGTGATAGATTATGACAAACATTACATTATGACTTTCGACCGTATGGGAGAAAATATAGACCCCCCGCCACGGACCAACCGCCCTCTGGACACCGCATCTTCTATAATTTACTTGGAGAGTCATTACGAAAAAAGCCGCGGCGAGCGGGCCGGGGGAGTGCGTCGTGATTGGTTCACAGCTTGTCATCTCGCTTGTCATCTGGTCAATAGTGAGCCGCGATTGGTGGCTAGAGACATTTATAGGTGCAAATGACCTAATTAAGGCGCTCCCCTGAGCCAGACGCTGAAATGGCTGCTTTTTAGAGCCATTCTGTAAATTATTTAAAGGATAAAAACAAAATATGTAAATACATTGAATATCTATAACATCTTAACTTGTTTTTCTATGTTTCATATATATATATTTTCTATTTAATACTTATGATATCTGCATCACAAGTAAGTCAAGTTGCAATTAATATTCTGTTACTACATCATAAGCATAATTTACTTTGACTTGTGACATACACCAATGTATAGAGAATTTAATAGGCTAGGATTTCAATGTTTAACATTATAAAAATACCTTTTTACAGTCATCATCACCATCATCATCATCTTCCTATTTACGTCCCACTGCTGGGCACCAGGCTTTTGTTTATAATATTTAAAAAAAATGTAATTGACGTATTCGGTGCGAATTCTTAACGAATTTATTTTTTCGAAAAGATGCGTTAATCGTGATAACACTGTGTAAAACGAAGTTAGACCGATATTTAATAGATGTTGTCACTAAAACGAAGTTATTCAGTAGAAGTGAGGTGGGGTGAGGAAGGCGCGAAGCGTTCAAGGTCATCCTCACAGGGGAGCCTCTTAGGGACTGGGGAATATGCAGGCCTCAAACGCGAGCTCCCTTTGCAGGCCCAGCTGGAGAAGCTTCAGAACGAGATATCCCAGATAGCGCGCAAGACCGGCATCTCGTCCGCTACCAAGCTGGCGCTGCTGGCCTCCGACAAGGCGGACTCTGACCGCGTGCCCGACATAGAATGGTGCAGTATTTTAGAATAGAATAGAATACAATTGTTTTTAACCCCCGACGAAAAAGAGGGGTCTGTGTGTCTGTGTATCTGTCTGTGGCATCGTAGCTGCCAAACGGATGGACCGGTTTCGATTCGGTTTTTTTTTTTAATCAAAAGCTAGTTTAATCGAGATGGTTCATAGCTAAAGGTTCATTAAAATCGGTTCACCCGTTTTTGAAATGACGATGTCGGGGGTTTTTCAACTTTTCTAATACTTTTTTTTTGTAATAAATACGCTTGTTTTCTCTCTCTTTATTAGGGGAACCCTCAAATGGAAAAAAATTAACCCTTATAGGATCATCTTGTTGTCCGTCTGTCTGTCTGTTAAGACCCTTTTTCTCTGGAACGCGTGGAGGTAGCATGCTGAAATTAATATCAAATACTCAAGCCTGCGGTCCCTTGAAGCTGTGAAAAAATCAACCTTCTAAGTCAGCGCAATCAAAAGATACAGTCATTAAAAAGGCTATTTCCATACAAATTGACGGAATCCGAAAACCTGAAGGGTACTTCCAGTTGTCCTGGAAACTTAAAATTTGGTATGAAGGTAGTTCTTATAACGCAACCACTCAGAAAAGTCTCAAAATCTAAAATTTTTATGTCTGTCAGTAGATTTCGCAGACTAACATAAGTTGACCCCACACTGCGTACATTTGCTTAGGAGCAGGGCTCTGCTAACTCTGGACTTCTTAAAACACTGGGGAAAAGCGTTAAAATCTTTCTACGGAACCATCGTGCGCGAGTCCGACTCGCACTTGGCTTTTTTTTATATTAATATATTCATCTACAATCAGTCGACAGACTTCAATTAGATGTTTTGAGAGAGGAAGAATCATTGAAGAGGGACCAGGATCATTGCCTTGTCATGTGACATTGCGGGTCACCTGATGGTAAGCTATCACTGCCACCCACGAGAACCAGCAACCCCAAGAGAGTCACTAATCCGAGAGTAATTATATACGTGAGTGATCCGTTCTACTTCACTTTTGTTTATTTTCATCATGATCATGTCAGCCGAAAGACGTCCACTGCGGGACATAGGCCTCCCCCAGGGCTCTCCACTCAGACCGGTCTTGCGGTCCCGCAATCTTTACTAGGACGTCGCTCCATCTTGTTGGAGGCCTACCGACAGCTCGTCTCCCGGTCCGCGGACGCCGTTGTTTATTTTATTTATTTTAATTGCCCACAGGTGGGATAGCGTCATCCTGATGACCCCCGAAGAGAGGGAGGCACAGTGCGCCACCACCGCGGAACAGTCGGCCGACAAAGTTGCCGACTGCAACATTGGGGATGGCGACATCGTCCGCAACTTAAATGTGCAGGCTGTCACCAACTTAGTGGAGCACCCGCAGAGGTTGCGACCGCCGAGTGAGTATAAAAAAAAAAAACCCGGTCACATACTCATACTCATCTCCATAATCATACTCGTCGGCGTAACATACTCATATGCATACGAATATTCGTCGGCGTTACATATTCATTTTCATAGGCATACTTATCTGCATATGAAGGGTACACGGAAGAAACATGTCTGGTCACTTTTTTTTAAACTAGATTTTATTCTCAAAATGTAGAGCACTCAATAGACTATAAGTTACCACTCAGTTACGGATGTAAATATTTATGTAACTTGCCTTTTTTATTACTTTAAAAAAAGATGTATACGAAAATTATATTGATAATTATTACATCGTTCCAAACTTTCAAAACGCTGTAACTGAAAAAGTTGCCAAGGTTCCTAGACAAGTTCTTTCCGTGTATCCTTCATATTTAAACTCATCTGCACACCTATAGGTATATTATAATCTTTCGCCACCTTTATCAAATTCCATCCTTACATCCATCCGCATCCGCATCCTCACTCGACTTAAAAACTGACTGCGGAACAGAAAGTAGTAAAAATTGCTGATTGCAACATTGGGGATGACGACATCGTCCGCAGCTTAAATGTGCAGGCTGTCACCAACTTAGTGGAGCACTCGCAGAGGGTCGAGCACGACTTTACGAATGCTGCGTAACGTAAAATCGAATAGTAAACGTTGTCGAGTTTGTATCACGTTTGGAACAGCGCCCGCCCGTGAGCGTATTTGGAACTAAAATTTAGTATGAGGTTTCTCGATCTCGATACGATAACCGTAACGTTACGCAGCATTCGTAAAGTCGTGCTCGGCCCACAGAGGCTGCGACCGCCGAGTGAGTATAAGAAATCAGTCACATACTCATACTCGTCTCCATACGCATACTCGTCGGCGTGACATACTCATTTTTATACGCATCGAGTCTGTGAAAGCAAATTGCTAGTTAATTTGAAGGATGTTTTTTTTTGGATAATATGAGTTTGAGCCGAAGTAACAAAACACCGGTCCATTATTTTTTCATGTTCTCCAACGTTATCATCAAGCCAGTAATTAATTTGCAATAAAAAGATAGAGGGTTTGGTCACTTTTTAGTACTTTGAACGGCAATTTCTCCGAATAGGTTGAGTTTGGGCAGGTAAAAAAAAATGCGGGTCCCTTGTTTTAGACAACTCTCTAACATATATAAAAACTAGCTGTTGCCCGCGACTTAGTCCGCGTAGATTTCGGTTATCGCTATCCCGCGGTAACTGTATAATTTTCTCGAATAAAAAGTAGTGTTAGCGACGCGCTCATGTTTATGCATAGTTTGTTTATTTTTAAGTTTTTTTTTAAAAGGTAGTCGTACGAAATGTTCAGGGCGTACCCTCCGATATTTTTATGTCGGCGCCATCTTGCAGTCCGCTGTTATACGTGAGCCTAACCGTACGGATCCCTATTTGTATTTTTTTTGAGTCTTTTGGATTAAAGCCAGTTTTCGACAAATTATTTGCATTTTAATCTGCGCACAATCAGGCACACCCTACAAGTAGCCTATGTTATTCCTCAATATTCAACCTATCCTCTTACTAAATTTTGTCTAGATTGGTGCAGAGGTTTTCCCGTGAAGTGGTAACAAACAGACAGACAGAGAGACAGAGTTACTTTCGCATTTATAATATTAGTTAGGATTAGGATAATTCAAATCGGAGCCGGACAGTTGGGTACCTTTCCTTGTTAGAAGTTTAATGTTTTCACAGCTTCAAGGGACTGCAGGCTTGAGTATTTGATATTAATTTCAGCCTGCTACTTCCACGCGTTCCAGAGAAAAAGGGTCTTGACAGACAGACAGATAGAAGGACAACAAAGTGCTCCTATAAGGTTTCCGTTTTTCCTTTTGAGGTGCGGAGCCCTAAAAACCGATGCCTCCCTTATTACTCCAATTAAAACGATTTTAAATTTAACAAAAACTAATAGAAGGAGGCAATTTGATCACTGAAAATTATAACGTCATAGTTCTGTAATTCAATGCAAACTTCATACTAACGGATCCGATCAAATCGGTTTGACATTTAAAAAAAAAGTTGCTGATTTGACCAAGGCGCAACATCCCTATTGCATAAACATTTAATCTTATTACCTGTTATTATTATTATAATATCTACTTAAATTCCAATAAAACTGTCAATTTTATACTAAAGAATACATGTTTAAATCATGATTCATGAGCAACTTCATCAAGCTATAACTCGTTTTTAATACTAATGTACGAGTCTTGCATAGTCATTACATTAATAAGTTTCCATAAATAATTAATTTACTGACAATGTATGAACACAGTCTGAAATAAATTATTTTAATTTTATTTATGATAATAACATACAATTTACAATCAGTTTACGATTTTATACATACAGATGTCATTGATACATAGCCTAGTGGTTAGAGACCCTGACTATGAAGCTTGAGGTCACGGGTTCGAATCCCGGTCGGGGCAGATGTTTGTATGATGAATACGAATATTTCTTCTTGGGTCTTGGATGTTTAATATGTAAATCAATGAAAATAATCGATTTATTGATTATTTTTGTTTTTATTTTTATGAAACATTCATAGTATGAAATTCAACATACAATGACAGTGCAAAGAAAAATCCGTTAAGCAGCTGGACTTGAACCAGCAACCTCGGTAATCCGTACCAATGTACCTATGTAATGTAATGGGTAATGGTACGGATTACCGAGGTTGCTGGTTCAAGTCCAGCTGCTTAACGGATTTTTCTTTGCATTGTCATTGTATGTTGTTTAATATGTATTTAATTATGTAATTATCTATATAAGTATGTTTATCCGTTGTCTAGTACCCATAACACAAGCTCTGCTTAATTTGGGACTAGGTCAATTGGTGTCAATTGTCCCACGATACTTATTATAACTTATTATTATAGATATACTTATTTAATGTACCTTATTTTTAGGAAGGCATTTAAAACCCACTCTAATTTTGTTCTTAGGGCACCTATTTGGGAATATGTTAGCGCCATTTATCTCTGTAGTCGTTGATACAGCCACGCCCCTTGTCTTTCGTACTAACATCCTCATGTTATTATAATTATCATTATGATTATCATCAGAATTACGCACAGAATCCACTTGATTATAAGAATCAATATTTAATTTTCCCGAACTTGTAAATAGATAATCCACTATGTGTTCAGGTTTTTCTTCAACACTATTATGCCAATGGTAGTTCTCTCCCATCACACTTGCGAATCCAACGGCAAGAAATAGCTCTAAAAACATTTTAAATGCTCTTTATAATTTTCTGTTTTTCCTTATTTTTATTAGTGTTTGGCTTTTTTTTAACAGTTTTTATTCCTAATCTGCAGCTCGCTTGAAACACTAGTGGTTCTCTTCAGAAATCGATGATCTTAACGTTTTTTCTTCTTAAATTATGTAGTTCGTTCCGTCGCCGAATAGCGCAGTATTAAAAATCGCTTTCCACTGTTGATTTTTCGCACACTTTCAAACATCCTCTTTTCCACGAATATCTTTGCTTTTTTTCTAACCTGTTTGTTCTATTGTATTGTTCTCTTTGTTCTGTTCTTCCTGTTTTTGTATACTGTTGAATATTGTCTTTTTTTTTGCAAATGGCCACTTTTATTTCACTTACAACTTAAGTAATAAAGAAAAATCCGTTAAGCAGCTGGACTTGGACCAGCAACCTCGGTAATCCGTACCACGCTCCACCAATTTTTTTTTTCTTTTATGTGTTAAAATAAAACTGCGTAGTTATGTTAGTATATTGTGTGGAAGCGGTTAACTAAAAAACGTCAGGCTGTTGATACCGGTTTGACATACTGAGACTTAAGGTAGTGTTGCCAGCGCTTCCTGTCAGTAAAACTTAGAACGTGCTTGAATAAACTAATGTGTAAATGATAAAAAATAAAAAACCGGACAAGTGCGAGTCGGACGCGCGCACGAGGGCTCCGAACAATGATTACGCTTTCCCCCAGTGTTTTAAGCTGTCCAGTATCAGCAGAGCCCTGCTCCTGAGCAAAATGTACGCAGTGTGGGGTCAAGGGACTGCAGGCTTGAGTATTTTATATTGGATTCAGCATGCTACCTGCACGCGTTCCAAAGAAAAAGGGTCTTGACAGACAGACAGACGGACATGACGAAACTATAAGGGTTCCTTTTTGCCATTTTGGCTTCAGAACCCTAAAAATAACATTAAACTACCGTGGGACTCAATCGTAGTGAGTATATAAGTCGAGTTTAGCCCGACATGTTTCGCAGTAATTCGTAGTCTTTCGTCTGGGAGCGCACGACAAACGTCATTAAGCTCGATTTATATGTAATGAAATAAACTCACGTATGTCAGTGGATTATATCACGTGTAATATAAGTCGACTTTTAACATGAAACTCTGTGAGATTCAATCATAGTGAAATAAACGGATCACTCACAGTATGTCAGTCGAGAGTCGAGAGTCTTTCCTCAGTTTGCGTTTCGCTACCGTCGTCGACTGTGCTCCCAGAGAAAGGACTATGGTTTAGTCCGAAACATGTCGGGCTATACTCGACTGGCATATGTTGTATGTTTGTATTTAATAAAATACTTGTTTGGGCACTGTTTATTATTTATTTAATTAGAAGATACAGAGAGGCTAACAATGGCTGACAATGGTTGAGTTCCAAGAGAGCGCGAGATGGCGCGACCGACACAGAGTATATAAAACAAGTGATGCCCTATTATGCTAGTGATGTAACAGCATACGTGAGTGATCCGATTATTTCACCATGAGTGCGGCTTTCTTCATTGCATTTTACAATTTTTTTTATCGAGCTTACCTTATCATTCATATACCTATTTTGACTAAAATAAAACAGTACCGTGACTGACTGACTGACTGACAGACAACGCACAGCCTAAACCACTGGACCTAGAGCCTTGAAATTTGGCAGACACATACCTTGAGTATCCTAGAGGTGCACTAAGAAGGTATTTTTCTAAATTCCCACGGGATAGGGAACTAGCCCATTTTGAAAAATTTCACGGGGGCAAAGCCGCGGGGCATAATCTAGTTTTAACTAAAATGCCGTTAAAGTTCGTTTGTCATTTTTTGTCACATTGACATTTGAAGAAGACAAAGCACATTTTAACTAATGGAGGCTTGAGTTAAGTTTATGAATAAAGCATTCTAGTTTGAGGAATCTGTGGATTTACAGAAAAAACATTTGAAGCTGGCTACACCGAGAAAAACTCGTTTCGTACCGTTTGCAAGTATTAATTGGCATCTAAGGTCATATGCATTGCATATACGACTCTATCGACTTGTTTATAAAGTCTTAATTGCAATATTTATCTTACGAGGAAAGGTACCCAACGTTCCGGCTCCAATTTGATTTATTCTTATACTAGCTTATGCTCCGCGGCTTTGTCCCCGTGAAATATTCCAAAATGGGCTAGTTCCCTATCCCGTGGGAAGTTCGAAAAAATCCCTTCTTAGTGCACCTCTAGGATGCTCAAGGTATATGTTTGCCAAATTTCAAGTCTCTAGGTGCAGTGGTTTAGTCTGTCAGTCAGTCACTGTACTGTTTTATTATCTTAACTAATATTATAAATGCGAAAGTAACTCTGTCTCTCTGTCTGTCTGTTTGTTACCTCTTCACAGGAAAACCGCTGCACCAATCTAGATGAAATTTGGTAAGAAGATAGTTTGAATATTGAGGAATAACATAGGCTACTTTTTATTCGGAAAAATTATATAGTTCCCGCGGGATAGCGTTAACCGACATCTACGCGGACGAAGTCGCGGACAACAGCTAGTATTTTTATATATATGTTGGAGAACATGTAAAAATAATGGAATAACAACCGGTCCATTATTTTTTCACGTTCTCCAACTTATAATCAAGCCAGTAATTAACAAGCCATTTGCTTTAACAAAACTCTCTACGGAAGTTAGAGGATGTGGCCACTTTTTAATACTTTGGAGGAAATTTTTTTTCAACAACGATCAATCAATCAATCAATTATTTATTTGTAAAACATAGGTACAAAAACAGATATATAAAACAAGAGCACAGTAGACCGTATATATTTGGTATTTCATCCTAGGCCTCTAGGTTGGCAACGTGTCTGCAATCTCTAGTGTTGCGGGTGTCAATGGGCAGCGGTGACCGCTTACCATCAGGTGACACACTTGTTTGTTGCCATCCTTGCCGTTTAAGATGAGATGAGATGACATTTAAGAAAAGAAAATACTTGTTTTGTTAAAATCTTATAATATGATTATAATAGAATAATATAACAGATATGACATTTAGTGCATTTTACTTTTGTGCAAACATTTCAATCCTACTCTGTATTTTCCCTTGGGACAATTTAATGGGAAAATGTTAGCTGAGAACTCAGTGCTCGATGGGACCTTTGCATCCCTTACTTTTCTAATAATCATTTTTACATTATTATTATTACTCTTATAATCGAAATTATACACATAATTATCGCTAGAATCGACTTGGTCAAAAACAGTCTGTGTTTCTGGCGTATTCCTATTCGCCTTCACCAGACTATTCCTTAGATAATCAACTATAATTGGAGGTTTGTCTTCAAGTGTATTATAGCCTTTCTCCCCCATCACACTCGCGAATCCGACAGCTAAAAGCAGAATTATAATCATTTTATGCACTGTATAATTTCTTCAGCAACTTCAGATCGTTATTCACTTTTAATTATTTTGAGCACTTCTTCGCCTCTTCGCCTTTGTACATTTGCTTTTGTTCTGTTATCTGTATTTTTTTGTTTTATGTGCAATAAAGAGATATACATACATACATACATACATACATAAATTATCTTTTTGATTTTGTAGAATCTTTGTCCAATGTTATTTAAACACTTATGTTGCTGCTGTCACTTTCTGATTTTCCTTCTCTTTCTTCTGTCTTTGTAAATGGCTTTGTCTCGCCAATTAGATCTCTCGTCCCTTTCTTGCTCCTTGTGCTTATACCAATCTGCGTAGTTGCTTTGTTTCTTTGTTAATCATTTAGGAAACGCGTAACAATTTTGTTGCATAAATTATTACTGAAGTAATTATTTTATCAATATTACTAAAGCAATGTATGCTTGTACGCGGATGTGACCACAATGTGCCTCGAGAGAGGTCCGACTGGCTTATCACTGGCGTCTGTTACTATCATTAAAATGGTCCATTTAAACTTACTGCCGCTCTCAGAGAACTAATTACGCTTTTACTTATACTCGTTACGTTTTAAAATGTATTAGTTCATAAGTTTGGGATATATGTATGTAATGAAATAAAAACGGATCACTCAGTGCATATAAGTCGAGTTTAGCCCGACATGTTTCGGACTATTCGTAGTCCTTCCTCTGGGAGCGCACGACCCAGCGGCAGCAAGACGCACACTGCGCGCCGCGGCTCTGCTTCAGGAGGAAGGACTACGAATTAGTCCGAAACATGTCGTGCTAAACTCGACTTATAAACGTGAGTGATCCGTTTTTATTTCATTATGATTGAGTCTCACGGTAGTTTCATGTTAAAAGTATTTTTTTTTATACGACGAGGAAGGCAAATGAGCAAGTGGGTCATCTGATGATAAGTGAATACCACCCATAGGCACCTGCAACCCCGAGGGTTTACAGATGCGTTGCCAAACTAGAGAGCTAAAATGAAATGCCTCTTGTGCCCGTAATTACACCGGCTGTCTTACTCTCCACACCGGAACTCAACAGTGCAAGCACTGCTGCTTAGCGCCAGCATTATCGAGTAAGATGGTGGTAGCGATCCGGACAGACCTCACATATAACTTCCGATTGAATAGTATCGGAATTGAAATCGGAATCGGAGGTGTTATATCAATCGGATGTTCCGACCTTTCGAAATCAGAATCGAACCTTCGCAACATCTCTAGTTTACTTATCGGCCGTAGGTACCTATAACTCGAGATAACCATTCTAAAAGCGTACTTCAACAAAGTACATTCCGATAACAAGTTATCTTTTGACCCGAGCTCACCTTTGCTATCATTTTTTATTAGATAACTCTGTTTGTATTAAAATAAACGGATCACTCACATGTTTCGGACAGGGCCGGCCTTAGGGGGGGGGGGGGGGGGCGACCTGGGCGACCGCCCGGGGCGCCGGGGTCAACACGGGGCGCCGCGCGCGCCGGCATAATGTCACCACTGTATACAAAAGGGCGCCAAATGCATGACTCGCCCGGGGCGCCGGGGTCTACACGGGGCGCCGCGCGCGCTGGCATAATGTCACCACTGTCTGCAAAAGGGCGCCAAATGCATGCCTCGCCCGGGGCTCCGGGGTCTACACGGGGCGCCGCGCGCGCTGGCATAATGTCACCACTGTCTGCAAAAGGGCGCCAAATGCATGCCTCGCCTGGGGCGCCGGGGTCTACACGGGGCGCCGCGCGCGCTGGCATAATGTCACCACTGTCTACACAAGGGCGCCAAATGCATGACTCGCCCGGGACGCCGGGGTCTACACGGGGCGCCGCGCGCGCTGGCATAATGTCACCACTGTCTGCAAAAGGGCGCCAAATGCATGCCTCGCCCGGGGCGCCGGGGTTTACACGGGGCGCCGCGCGCGCTGGCATAATGTCACCACTGTTTGCAGAAGGGCGCCAAATGCATGCCTCGCCCGGGGCGCCGGGGTCTACACGGGGCGCCGCGCGCGCTGGCATAATGTCACCACTGTCTGCAAAAGGGCGCCAAATGCATGCCTCGCCTGGGGCGCCGGGGTCTACACGGGGCGCCGCGCGCGCTGGCATAATGTCACCACTGTCTGCAAAAGGGCGCCAAATGCATGCCTCGCCTGGGGCGCCGGGGTCTACACGGGGCGCCGCGCGCGCTGGCATAATGTCACCACTGTCTGCAAAAGGGCGCCAAATGCATGCCTCGCCTGGGGCGCCGGGGTCTACACGGGGCACCGCGCGCGCCGGCATAATGTCACCACTGTCTACACAAGGGCGCCAAATGCATGACTCGACCGGGGCGCCTAGATGATTAAGCCCGGCCCTGTTTCGGACTAATCCGTAGTCCGTCCTCTGGGAGCACACGCATCGCAGTATTTTATTTCTTTAAAATCGTAAACTCTGAATCTGAATACAAGTAAAACCAAATGTAACCTGCTTATTTGTATTTATTTATTAAGAACCAAGTATCCATATTATATTTTAATTGGTACGGTTTTATATAGGTGTTATAAGTAAATTGAGTGAGGTTGAGATTGTTACAATAACATTACACTAATACTAAATAAAATAAGAATGTAACACACTAACACCGTTTTTGCATATAGATACGCATTGTTTAATTGAACTGTTATTTTCTCAGTAAGTGAATCTTGTATTCTTTTGAGTAAATAAATATCTTAAACAGTAAATTAAGCCAGTAAGTACATGGCGCCCTGTCAAGGCACTGCAATTTTCTTACATGCTAAGTTATATTACATTAAATTACAGAATTAGATCATCAAACAATTCAATAATAAAGACATAATCAATTAATTTAGCACAATATTCACATTACATTCGTTCGTTAAACTCATTGATGTACATTATCAAAACAAAACTAGAAGAGTATTAATCGTAGCAAAACAGTAATAATCATAATCACAATTAATAAAACAATCCATCCATAGCCAGACTAGCCACTCAATTGCTTTTGGCAACTAGAGTTGCCTGTCAACGCTCATATTTTGTTATAAATAGAGTTCAACTCAAAATTCAAAGCAAATGAGTGGCTAAAGATACATAATAAAGATTAATCACTATAAAACCATATCAATCATAATTAATATCATAATGGTTCATATCATTCAATATCGTTGTTATTATCAATCTTAAATAAAAATATTAGCACCTCATCATCAGCTTAAGCTAGTATGCAATAAATAAAAAACCTAATCCAAAAAAATTACGGGTTATTATGTAACACGTTGAATGACTTGCGTATGCGTCGTCGAATTGCTCTGTTTACGCTTTTATGCAATAGAATCCCACTCTTTTCTTACCTTTCGGACACCCTATACTAAATATATGACCCTCTACAATGTTCATTGGTGTGGTTGGCTCCGTAGTATTATTCAAATTATTATTTGTAGAATCCCCATTATTACCTCTAGAATCACCTGCGTTGCTATTATTCGGTGTATAATAATTATTATAAACATTATTGCTTTCAGAATTTCGTGCTATTCCGTTGTTATTATAATTCATGTTGTTGTTGTAATTTATATTATTGTATATGTTGTCATTAAAATTTCTCATAGTATAGTTACGTTTGACATTATGATATGGATTGTACAGGTTACCATTGTCATGATTATAAATCTCGCCATACAGATTACTGGTATAATTATTATTGTTATAATTTGCTTCATTACGGTTATAATTATTATTATTATTTGCTTGATTATGATTACCGTTATAATCATTATTGTTATAATTAGCTAAATTCTGATTATTAGACTTAGAATTTACATTAGTATACGGCCGATTTAACTGGTTAAAGTTATACTTGTTGTCTGTATTGATTTCCCTTCGTTCCCGATCTTGTTTCTTCAATATATCTATTAAACTTATATCTTTTGGCATCTCTTTCGCTCCAGCCGCCGCTATATTTTCCATAGCACTCCTCTTCACTCTTATATCCATTTCTGGATTATTTTCCATATGTATGTTATAGTTGTTTCTCCTGGCCACTATGTTTATTATTCCAACCAGGATATATACGGGTAGTGGTATCATTTTGATGTCTTCTAATCTTTCTTTAAATGTTCAAGTTGGTTTTAAATCACTTTTAGAACTTTATCGCTTTGAAAATGTCAACTTTACTTTTTCGCACTTTTTTTTCTAGATCGTTAGTATCCCATTGCTGAACAAAGGCCAATCTTCCACTCCAAAATTAAAAAAAATAAAATTTTTTAACATATATGTACCTACTTTGTTAATTATAACTAATTTCAGAACTGTTTTTGTCCTCACTTTATATAATGTTAAGTTGCATCGATATCAGAGCTATAAATTTGTTATCGTTTGACATATCACCTTTTACATATGCGTGTGTTAATGTTAAGAATTTTGATTTTAAGAGTTATTCAGTTTTGTCACTTTGTGAATTGTGATTGAAAACACTTTGGAACTTATAAATGCTCACTTTTTTCTGTATAACAATAATCGAGAGGAATATTTGAAGCAACTAGAATTAAAAAAAAAACTTTTTTTTTTTGATTATTCATGTCGAATCTTTTCGCTTGGAATTGCCAGGAAATGCTAGTTCGAGTCTTGACAACTTTTTCACTTTTTTTTAACAGATCACCTGTTTAATTCTTCTGAGTACTTAATTTAAAAAAAATCGAAAACCTCCTCCTTTTTTCAAGTCGATTAAAAATGGTTCCTGTTTCCGCCCTCCTTAGCTTTTAATTTTGTATATATTTTAGATATTTCTTCTCCCTTACTCCGGTAGTATACGAATGCGTTTGTTTAATTTTGTACGGGTGTGTCCCCGTATAAAGGTTGTATTAAAATGCTTGTTTTTCAATATATGTACTTGAAACTGCGTTATCAATGATTCATTACGAGCTCCACGAGGTTTTGTGGTTTATTGTAATGAATAATTATAATACGTACTTTAATTTAGTCGGTAGGCCTACCACAGTGTAAATCCAGTATCCGATCTACATATCCATTTACAAATAATTTACACAGCGCTAAGTAACAAAACCAAAGCGCTGAAAAATTCAAAGGAAAAAAAAAACCGGCCAAATGCGAGTCGGACTCGCGCACGAGGGTTCCGTAGAAAGATTTTAACGCTTTTCCCCAGTGTTTTAAGAAGTCCAGTGTTAGCAGAGCCCTGATCCTAAGCAAAATGTACGCAGTGTGGGGTCAACTTATATTGGTCTGCGAAATCTACAGACAGACATAAAAATTTAAGATTTTGAAACTTTTCTTAGTGGTTGTGCTATAAGAGCTAATTTAATACCAAATTTCAAGTTTCTAGGACGACTGGAGTACCCTTTAGGTTTCGGATATCGGAAATTTGTATGGAAATAGCCTTTTTAATGACTGTATCTTTTGATTGCGTTGACTTAGAAGTTTGATTTTTTCACAGCTTCAAGAGGGACCGCAGGCTTGAGTATTTGATATTAATTTCAGCTTGCTACCTCCACGCGTTCCAGAGAAAAAGGGCCAGACCATGCTCGGTGCGGGGTTCCGTAGCCGCTACTACAAACGATTGGGTCAATCAACTTTTAAGTGCCGCTCGTTGCCATGGAGATGTCCCCTGTACAACTCATAAAAAAAAATACGACAAGGAAGGCAAACGAGGAAGTGGGTTACCTTCGTAACAGATCACCACTGCCCATAGACACCCGCAACCCCGGGGGGTTTGCAGATGCGTTGCCAACCTGGAGAGCTAAGATGAAATGCCTCTTGTGCCCGTAATTACACCGGCTGTCTTACCCTCCACACCGGAACACAACAGTGCAAGCACTGCTACTTAGCGAGTAAGATGGCGGTCTTTTTTATTCCAAAGGGTATACTCCTGAGGTGGTCCCATTGTCACCAAATCATGATCTGATGATGGGATCCTAGGGAAATCGAGGGCAACCCTCAAATTTTATAGGCACGTATTATGTGTTTCGTATATTTTCTAAGGCTATTCAAGTATTTGCGTCCGGTAGTCATCATCTCATGTTGATGAGCTGATGATGGAAGGTACAACTCCTTAACGGTTAGGAGTTGGAGGATAATTCTGAAAATGTTAAATCAACATAAATGTGTGAAACCAAAATCTTTTAACAAAAAAGTAAAACTTTTTTTATGAAGGCGGTTTTACATTTAACAGGTAATTTGAACGCACATGTGCGTTTGCGGCACCCGAATAACTCAGGCCAAAGGGGTGGCAGCGAATGCGTTAAGGATATTATCGTATCGTCGGGGCTCCATTACGTGTAACAAACTTTACAGTGAGTCAATTTTAATTTACAAGATTTGATTCCTGGCAGACGGACGGACAAGGGAATACAAAAAGCCTTGTAAAGAGTAATTGGGTTAATCAACTTATAAATGCCGGTCGTTGCCATGGAGATGTCCCCTGGACAACTCGTCAAAAATAAGATTTTCTAAGACCCCACTCCCAAGAACGTTACGATTCGCATGCTTAGGAGATGAAGCATGAAGGAATTGACATATAACTGTCGAAACTCCTAACGTTTGATGGAGTGGTGTCTTAGACAATCTTATTTTAGACGAGTAACCCGGGGGACATCTCCATGGCAACGAGTGGCAATGAAAAGTTGATTTTCCCATGAACAAAGTTCTGAATTTGTAAACGTACATTACATACGCTTACTTTTCTGGGCTCTGCTAATACTGGACTACTTAAAACACTGGGGTAAAGCAGGAAAATCTTTGTACGGAACCTTCGTGCGCGAGTACGACTCGCACTTTTTTTTTTTAAACAAATCTAAATAAATAAATATCATGGGACAAATTGACACCAATTGACCTAGTCCCAATTTAATACTTAAGCATAATTTACTTTGACTTGTGACATACACCAATGTATAGAGAATTTAATAGGCTAGGATTTCTATGTTTAACATTATTAAAATACCTTTTTATAATCATCATCATCATAACTATCATCATCATCGGCCTATTTACGTCCCACTGCTGGGCACCAGGCCTTTATTTAGATTATTAAAAAAAAAAGAAAAGTAATTTACGTAATCGGTGCGAATTTTGAAAAAAAATTAATAGACGTCGTCACTAAAACGAAGTTGTTTACTAGAAGTGAGGTGGGGTGAGGAAGGCGCGAAGCGTTCAAGGTCATCCTCTCAAGGAAGCGTCTTAAACGACATAGAACGCAAACGAGCAGGTGGGTCACCTGGCCCGTGTTTTGTAAAGCTACAAGTTACAATTTACAAGCGGAAGTCTCATTCTATCACCTTTTGTTAGAAAGAGACTTCCACTTGTAAATTACAACTTGTAGCTTTATAAAACACGGCCCAGATGGTAAGTGGTCACCACTGCCCATACACAAGCAACCTCGGGGGGTTTGCAGATGCGTTGCCAACCTAGAGAGCTAAGATGAAATGCCTCTTGTGCCCGTAATTACACCGGCTGTCTTACTCTTCACACCGGAACACAACAGTGCAAGCACTGTTGCTTAGCGGCAGGATTAGCGAGTAAGATGGCGGTGTTCAAAATTCAAAATTTTATTCAGCAAATAGGTAGTTGAATGCTCTTTTACACGTCATTTTTTTGAGTCTACCAGCGCTTTCGGAAAGACCGTGATTGTCAAGAAGAATGCGCCGCAAGAAACTTGGCACAAAGTCATTTTTTCTAAAAACAAGTTTAGTACATAGCTCTTATAATACGTAACCACAGATGAATTACACAAGGAATACTCACTGTATTATTAGAAAATAAGGAAAAAAAACAGTATTTTAGAAACTAGTGCTCAAAAAGAATTATTATTAGAATAGTAAAACCAGAACACTTTACTGACACGATTTAATTGACCAGGCCCCTGTTTCACCATCTTTACAATTGTCAGTTTTATGTGACAATTCGAACTACATTTCTTTGACAATATGAAGCGCGCTAAACCAGTAGCTCTCCAAGTCAGCAGTTGACACCGAATTGTCATTGAAAACTGACATTTGTGAAATTGGTGAAATAGGTTCCAGGAGATGTATATGGTAGCGATCCGGACGCAATGATGATGATAATGATGATGATGCTCTTGTCCCCAGCGGAGCCCCTCAAGCCCACGTACATGCCGGTCTTCCTCACCAAGAAGGAGCGCAAGAAGCTGCGCCGCCAGAGCCGGCGCGAGGCTTGGAAGGAGGAGCAGGAGCGCGTCCGGCTCGGGCTGGAGGCGCCGCCGGAGCCCAAGCTCAGGTCAGTGCGGGCGCGGGCACAGACAGACAGACAGACAGCTCTGACTAACACGGGGCCACCGATAAGCCTTGAGCTAAGAAGTCGCTTTTGACATTGTCAAAAATGATTACCAAGTCTCGCGGTTTTAAAAAACTACGTCAACTGTCACTTTTGACATTGTCGAAAATGATTGCCAAGTATTGCGGTATTATTTTTTGACAATGTCAAAGTGACAGTTGACGTGGTTTTTTTAAGTCTACGCTAGTGCTAGGCGCTAAGCTAATCGGCCATTAAATCTCACAAATGTCATCAAGTTCCTTTAAAAAATATCATCATCATCATCAGCCTATTTATGTCCCACTGCGGGGCACAGGCCTCCAGGCTTAAAAAATATATTTCTAACTAATGATAGGAAATAAAAATCAAAAGAGCTGCAGTTCCTCGGTGACCAAGACGACGGCTGTCGAAAAGTAGTAGATTGTTCAACGAGGGAGGAAAAGGACCAATTTCTAACGAGATATTGCCAATAATAATTAGAGTTTGAAATTGGCGTTTTCCCAGAGTTAAACACCCTGCTTTTCATCTCGACTATAAGGAAAGTAAAAAAATCATAAATCTTTAAGATAAATATTTATGTTAAAAAATGTTGATTTTCTCCTCCGCGACCACAGAGAACAAAAGATAAACAATGCTTTCGCGCCAATTTCACGCTTTTTTTTTCTAAATTAATCGCTGGTCAGAATAATTATTGTTAGTCTTTATTTAATAGATTTTATTAAATAACTACTTTACTTTATAAATTCAATCAAGCAGTTAGACAATACCTATTCATTTATAACAGTATGTATTTTGGTACACATTTTTCGTAAAACAAGTAAGTTACAATGTTAAAATTGAAACAAATAGTTTGACTCTATGGGCTGCACTCACAATACCATTGCCATTTAACGAGTGTTTTTTTTTTAATTAATGCAAACTGCTTTGTTCGTATTTTTTTTTTCATTTAAGTGTAATTTATTCAGAAAAAAACTACGTTAATGTTGTAAGTATTAATAATTATTGGGTACCTAAGCATGTTTTTTTTTATAATAGCCAACAATAATGAAAAATAATAAAAACATAAGAATTGTGCCATAGGCTGTATAAGCTGAGTAGGTCATAGCCATAGCCATCCATCCAGCGCTTTTTTTTTTTAAATTTTTTACTCCCTAGGGGAGCCATGCATAACTTTCCTTCCGTATGTTAGATAAGATATGCCTCACTTTCCGAGTATGAGAGATCTCTTCAAAATGTTTCACTTATGCCCGTTTTCACCAACGACTCCTAAAATTTAAGGGATCCCTTAGCTCTTTTAGGGGACACCTAAGATCAATTTCCGTTTCACCAACGCTTAAGTAACACCTAACTGCTTAGGGGGTCCCGTAAGTTTAGGGGGTCGAATATTGACCCCCTAGCGCTAAGTGACAGTTCGCGCAGTCGCAGATGCGTTTTAATTTTGATAGGTTATCGTGCATTTGTTATGCAATAATTAACTTGATTGATAATATTTATATAAAATGGAAGGCATTTAAATGATTTTGTAGAGTTTGGAAGCTGTTGAATAAATAGATTTAATATTCACATCAAAGTTATTTAGATCAGACTGAAGATCAGATGATTTATCAAAGTATGATAGGTACTAAAGATTTTTCATAAGATATACCTACTCTCGCAGAATGTCGAAAGAAAACGTGCTTTTCATACTTGAAAAAATTTAACATTAGAGGTATTTGGAATATAAGAATAACCCAAAACAGAAGAAGAATAGTTCTGTATAAAGGAAGGCCTCATCGCAGTTGGACGAATGCCTAATACTAATTTATCCATCATCAGTCTATTCTTGACCCTCAGAATACAAAACAAACCAGAAGCCGAGTTCAATCATAACGCCGCGCACTGTGTCAATTTATTATTGATTTCGCTATCCGTTTACACTTAAAATAACAATCCTATTCTGTTTTTTTATAAACCCAACGGCATTTCTGCATGTAGGAACCACATGAGAAGCGATTAATTAACATGCGCGCTCGCGGGTTCTGGTCTGTTCTGTATTATACGGGTTTCAAAGAAATCGAATAACACAATACTTTGAAAATATGTACAGTTCATGAATAAATTATCAGATAACTAATCATTCCAGTTTCAGTCAATGAATGCTCGCTAATAAACTACAATCATCGCACCGAAAGTTCGAAAAAAATTTGATAGTTATAAACTGTTCTGATTTTTCTGGATGGCAAAGATAATGCCATACAGCCTAGTCAACATTTAAAAATAAGAAATAAGACGTCAATTTAGTATTAATTATATATCTGTATAGTTTTTCTATGTTTTTATAATGTTGGTTTAATTTTTTACAGACGATTTTTGAAGTTATTTCTCTTAAAAAAAATTATCGATAAAAAAACCGGTTTTAGAAATCACTATAGCTAAAACAAACCGTCACTTAGTTAAGTAACCCCTATTAAGGCGTTACCTAAGATGGTGAAAACGAAATTAGGTTAGGGAGAGATATAAGGGCCACTTAGGATAGGGGTCCCCTGATTAGGTGATGACTTAAGTGTCGTTGGTGAAAACGGGCATTAGCCAATTACTTACCCTGTAGATACAATACAAGTAATGGGCCAATCAACTTGTCCTTGCCACTCGTTGCACCGTAACACAACAAAAATATGTTTTTCTAAGACCCCAAGGATTTGCATGTTTAGGAGATGAAGCATGAAGAAATTGACATACAGGGTGGAAAGTTGAGATGGGACAGTAAGGGCAGCTACTAGATCCCTTGCTGCTACGAGAAAATGCTCTTAGGAGACCTTTGCTAACTTTTTAAGTGATGACAATCGACATTTACAGATTTTTGATAAAATGTACAGTCAGCGAGAAAATCGACAGATTTGACTTTTTTTTTTAATGCCAATCGGTCCCATTTCTATCAAGGATTAAAACTCTTTGAGACCAACAGAGGTTAGAGTACTAGAACACCCACAAATCGAAGAAAACTTTTTCCATACAGTTTGTAGGGTATTAACCTGTTTCATTCATGACGGCCAGCATTATCTGTGTAGCAACATGTTCGTTTTTAGTGTTCTCTTTCCGCACAGAGTAGTATCCTAATTGTAGTTGTCTACAATTTCATCGTTTTTAAGCTAAAGAAAATTTCACATTGTAATTAATTACCCTACAAAATGTATGGAAAAAGTTTTCTTCGATTTGTGGGTGTTCTAGTACTCTAACCTCTGTTGGTCTCAAAGAGTGTTTTAATCCTTGATAGAAATGGGACCGATTGGCATTTAAAAAAAAAAGTCAAATCAGGCGATTTTCTCGCTGACTGTACATTTTATCAAAAATCTGTGAATGTCGATTGTCACCACTTAAAAAGTTAGTAAAGGTCTCCTAAGAGCATTTTCTCGTAGCAGCAAGGGATCTAGTAGCTGCCCTTACTGCCCCATCTCACTTTCCACCCAGTATAACTGTCGAAACTCCCACCGTTTGATGGAGTGATGCCTTAAAAATCTTGCTTTAGACGTGTGACCCAGGGGACATCTCCATGGCAACGGGCGGAAAAGAAAAGTTGATTGACCCAAATACAAATTTATTGAACACCACAAAACAGTACAAGGAGATTACAGAAAATCATGTAGGATGTAGTTTAGGTGGTAGCTCATTGTCCCCTCGCCGCCCTCAGGATATCGAACCTGATGCGCGCGCTGGGCACAGAGGCCGTGCAGGACCCCACCGCCATCGAGGCCAAGGTCCGCGAGCAGATCGCCAAGCGGCAGAAGACCCACCTCGACACCAACAAGGCGCGCGCGCTCACCAAGGACCAGAAGCGAGAGAAGGTGGGTCACTTGGAAACCGCCGCCTCCCTCAGTACCCCCCTGTATCCATCCCCTCCTCATGTGTCCACCCCCCTCGTGTATTAACTCCCCTCTTGTATACACTCCCTGATGTATCCACTCCCATCCTGTATCCACCCCCTTTCGTGTATTCACCCCCGTCCTGTATCCACTCCCTCCTCGTGCATTCATATTCCTCTTGTATTCACTTCCTGATGTATCCACTCCCGTCCTGTATCCACCCCCTCCTCATCTATTCACCCCCTTCATGTATCCACCCCATCTCCTGTATTCACTCCTCTCCTGTTTCCACCACCCCTCCAGTACCCAACTTACCAACCTCCTACTGTATTAACCCCCTCCCGCTGTATCCACCCCACCTGTATTCCCCCCTGTATCCATCTCATCTATATTCCCCCCCCCCCTGTATCAACCCATTTTAATACATGTTTTGCTGGCGTTAGGCTGGCAAAAAACTGTGCTATCCATATATTATAATATATATATTCATATATGTATATATATAACCATAACAATGTAAATTATGAAGTTTCGTTGTGTAATTGTTAATTTGCTGTTATTTTTAAAAAGCGTTTTTCAATAAAAAGACATGTCAAGATTGTTCACCTCTGTACTAATCATCGTCATCATCATCATCACCAGCCTTCTTTTTTTTACGTCCCACTGCTGGGTACAGGCCTCCTCTCAGAATGAGAGGGCTTGGGCTACATTTCCCACGCGGGCCCAGTGCGGATTGGGAACCTCACAGACATCATTGAATTGTTTCGCAGGATTGTGCAGGTTTCCTCACGATGTTTTCCTTCACCGAAAAGTTCATGATAAATTACAAATGTAATTCCGCACATAAATTCCGAAAACCTCAAAGATGCGAGCCGGGGTTTGAACCTGCGACCCTCTACTTGAGAGGCCATAGGTCAAACCACTAGTGTTGGGTTTCGTATTTTTGTATTTTTTATATTCGAAATTAGGGTAGTTTACTTATACGCTTGCAAAGACTTAAACCTCCACATCTTCCGTCCCTATCAAACATGTGCACTATTGCAGCGACTATCCTTCTCATCGGCCGTTGCAACTCGAGCTTTAAATTGTGAAGCACTCTTCCGAAAACCGCTGTGACGCTATAACACTTTATAACTTTATAACTTTAGGGAAGTGAAACTGACATTTAAAACTCCCTAAATAGTTGTAATGTTTTGTTTTAATTTTTAAATGTACTTTTTTTGCATTGTGAGTTGTTTATTTTTAAATTTTATAGCGCATTGGCTTTGCTGTAATGCTGTAAAATTGTTTTGATAATAAATAAATAAACACATGAACTTTGTGTCGTGACTTTTTTATTATAAGCAAAGCACAATCAGGAGCCTGTGTTCGTGGCTGCCCTCTCTGCTGTTGCTAGCTGTACAGGAGTTCGATTCCCGATCGTGCCAATACGAGAAAATCAGATGAGTGCGCATGTTCTTTTCCTTTATCCCGTTCTTCGACCCTTTGGGGAGGACTCCAATAGAGAGATCTCTCTCCAGGCAGATGCTATGCCTGGGGACCGAAGTCCGAAGGAAGAGAGTTGGAAGTTGTATTTATGCAACCGACTTGAGAAACTTCGTTAGCGCGATGTAGAACAGTGACGTCACTCGCGTGTGGCGCTAGGGTCGCTACACCAGCACCCCTTTTTAGACCGGAGGTCGGTGTGGGAGCGCAGTCTGTGCGTCGTGAGGGCGCTTGCAAGGGCCAATTGCAAGGTTTGCTCAGCCTCGTTGGCGAGCGATGAGTTGCTCCGCTGTGCTGGCGGAAGCGATGAGTTGTTCCGCTGTGCTGGCGGGAGCGATGAGTTGCTCTGCTGTGCTGGCGGAAGCGATGAGTTGTTCCGCTGTGCTGGCGGGAGCGATGAGTTGCTCCGCTGTGCTGGCGGAAACGATGAGTTGTTCCGCTGTGCTGGCGGGAGCGATGAGTTGCTGCTAGTCTGGATCCTCGTCGGAGTGCGTAGCAGTGTAGGAGAGGTTTGCACACTGTAGACACCAGGCATGGAGATATAGCAACATGCTAGTGGTGCACAGTGTAGTAGTCTGGCGTTGCTGTGAGACTGCGTCATTGTCGTAGGTCTTGGAAGGTTGCGTTTTTTGTCCAATGTCGAGGGTCACCAGTTTGGGGCGGGCTCCAATAGAGAGATCTCTCTCCAGGCAGATGTTATGCCTGGGGACCGAAGTCCGAAGGAAGAGAGTTGGAAGTTGTATTTATGCAACCGACTTGAGAAACTTCGTTAGCGCGATGTAGAACAGTGACGTCACTCGCGTGTGGCGCTAGGGTCGCTACAGACCCTTTTCTATTTCCAAGCCAACCACAGGTCTTTGCAAGTGTTCTTCGTGATTTACAAATTAAATGAAATTTCATATAACGCTAAACAAACTACAGTCCACTTTTGCCTTGTGCCGAGGTTCCTTACCGCTTTAATCTTTTGTGGAGTAAAAGGCATCTCCAACTAGGCTATCACGGCCTTTACTAATGCTAAAAAATAAAACGAAGTATAATTTAGTTCGTCGAATCCGAGTCCATTGACTTTCGTTTATTTCTTCTATCGCGAGTCAAAAATCCTCTAGGATCGCCAGAGTCGAGTGAGGTCCATCTGTCATTCTTCCCCAATGAGAGACAAGCTACTGGCCTATGATTGGTGGAAATTGACAGATAGACCTCACACTGGCGATCCTGGCGGATTATTGACTCGCGATAGAGCCCTCATTGTAACGCATGTTTTGTAAATTTCAGGTTGATCGGAAAATAAGGGAAGACACGACAATGGCCGTCCATGTGGCAGTTTACAGGTCGGTTTTTTAAAACGTTTAAATCTTATCCAACACAAAGCAGACGGACGGGAGGCGCCTTCGGCTTATCTATGCACTGCACTACTACTTATTACTTATTGCGGGTGGTAGGACCTTGTGCGAGGTCCGTCCGGATAGCTACCACCATCAGTGCTTACACTGTTGTGTTCCGGTGCGGAGAGTAAGACAGCCGGTGTAATTACGGGCACAAGCGGCATTTCATCTTAGCTCTCTAGGTTGGCAACGCCTCTGCGGACTGTATCTTTTGATTGCGTTGACTAAGAAGGTTGATTTTTTTACAGCTTCAAGGGACCGCAGGCTTGAGTATTTGATATTAATTTCAGCATGCTACCTCCACGCGTTTCAGAGAAAAAGGGTCTTGACAGACAGACAGACAGACAGACGGACAACAAAGTGATCCTATAAGGGTTCCGTTTTTTCCTTTTGAGGTACGGAACCCTAAAAAACAGTCAAATTCGTGACAGGTATGGGTATGATATGCCTTCGGCTTCTGAACCCATCTAAGAGTACTTATAATATGTGTGTAGATAAAGTAATGTATGCAACTCCACATAATTAGGCCTTAAAACACTCGTGTGATCCTATTATGAAACTCAGCTTCGCCTCGTTTCATAAAAACATTATGTAGCGGTTGCATAAACTACTATTAACGACTCGAAACTTTTGACTTCTGCCTGCAGGGTGCGCGACCTGTTCGAGTGCGCGTCGGCCAAGTTTAAGGTGGAGGTGAACGCGCAGCAGCTGCACATGACGGGCTGCGTGCTGCTGCACCGCGGCTGCTGCGTCGTGGTGGCCGAGGGCGGCCCGCGCCAGCACGCCAAGTACAAGCGGTCGGTGCACGCGCCTTGACACTGTGGCACCATCACTGGCACTGTGTCACTATCAATGACACAGTGTCACTGTATCACTGGCACTGTGTCACTATCAATGGCACAGTGTAACTGTGTCACTGGCACTGTGTCACCGTTGATGGCATCACTGGCACAGTGTAACTGTATCACTGTCAATGGCATTGTGTCATCATAACTGGCACCGTGCCACTGTGACACCCTTTAAGTTTAACACGAACATAGTGAAATAACAGTAAAATCAACGGATCACACGTCACACGTGTCACTGGTTAAGACACCAACTTTAATTATCAAGTTGTTTATAACAAGCGCTAAATGGAGTTTATGTATTAGAAAAAAAATTACAGCAGCAAAAATTATACAAAAATAAAACATATGGAAGATAAAAAAAAACCACAATATAATTATAGAAAGGTATATTCTCGTTTCAGCCTAATGCTGCAGCGCATCAAATGGGAGGACGACCTTGTCAAGGACGCGGAGGGCGCGGAGGTGCCCAACTCGTGCAGCCTCGTGTGGGAGGGCGTCACGCCCGCGCGCGCCTTCGGGGACATCAAGTTCAAGGTACGGCGCCGTCGCACGCGTACACACGCACAGGCACGCCCACACACACGCATGCACGCAAACATACACACGCACGCACGCACGCACACACACGCACGGACATATACACGCACAGGCACGCCCACACACACGCATGCACGCAAACATATACACGCACAAATGATGAAGTTATTGCCGCCGTAGAAGAGTATTTTGCCGGTCTTGAAAGAAGTCATTTTATGGAGGGCATTACAGCTTTAGAACGAAGATGGAACAAGTGCTTAGAGGTACATGGAGAGTATGTTGAAAAATAAAATCAATTTTATGACGCCAACCTAAGTAGTTTTATATTAGGCTAGTTACTTATCATCCCGCCCTCGTAACCAGACTACAATGACATCTTGACTTGTCTACAACGTTTACCTGTTAGCTCTGATGTTAATTTGGAAAGGTTTTGTAGCGAAATAGTTTCATTCCCCAAGCGTTTTTTTCCCAGTAGTTTATTATAAACATTATTTACAATGATCCGTTGTTGACCACGAATTGTTTTGGGCATTTTTTATTATTGTTCAAAGAAACCGCCACAGTGACACTGACAATCATTAAAATTATTGCCAGTGTAAGAAATTAGTGCCAATGAAATTCCGCAACATGGCGAGTAGGCATATATTTCTGGTCAGGCTTTAAATACATATTAAACATCCAAGACTCGAGAACAAACAATTCGTATTCATCATAGACATTTCTCCCGACCGGAGATCGAACCTGAGACCTCGAGCTTCATAGTCAGGGTCACTAACCTAACCACTAGGCTGTCCGGTCGTTTAAGAAAATGTTCTTTTTTTTTTCAAATAAAAACAATTAGGTTGTTCACTTAGACGTACTCAATCTCTGGCTGAATTCTTGACAGTTCATTGTAACACACCCTGTATTTTAATTATTTGACTGAAATTGTCCCATAATATTTGTTTTATTTCTTTGTAGGTGATGCCGACTGAGAAACAGGCGCGCGAAGTGTTCCAGAAGCACGGCGTGGAGCACTACTGGGACCTCGCCTACAGCGGCGCCGTGCTGGCCGCCGGCGACGCTTAGCTCGCACGCCCGCCAGCCCGCCAGACCAGACTAGAGTAGCGTCTCAACTCAGCGGTGGGCACGCCAGATACAAAAAATTATTAACCCTTTATTTGGCAATGTCACAGCTAACCTCAATCTACACTCAAGAGCAAAAAACACGGGTCACTTTGTATGGAACTGTTCATACAAAGTGACCCGTTTTTATTGCTCTTGAGTATACTACGTTAACATGCTTGCCTATGGCAGAAACGCAAATTAGCTGCATGTTAGTAGACGGGTAGCTATCCACATAGCTATGACATTCAAAAATAAGGCTCTTGGCAAAAAATAATGATATCAATGTTATTGATGAGAATTTAGTCACCAACTGAGATTCAAAAATCCATTACCAGGTTTAATTTTGTTTTCTCAATAGCATAGATGTTTGTCTACATTTACTGTATGAAATTTTGTGATCAGGCTCGATATTTATATAGATTTTTTTGTCGATTTGTATTTTGGAATTAAAAAAAAATTAAGTCACGAGGTCTACAACTCATAGAACCACTAGAATTATAAGCTTCTAAACTTTCTAGATGAGGTTTTGAGCTTCAGCTGTAACCTTATACTTGGCAACGTATCTCATAAGATACTTCCATAGTCATTACATAGCACAAACGTCATCTATGACCTTTTCTGCCGTTCAAAATTATGTCATAATCCAAAGTGACTGAACGTATCATTAGCAATAGAAGTTTACTTAAAACCTTTTTGTTTTGAACCATCATCAAAATATCTATAGCATTATTTTTGTATTTTTATTATATTACACATTTTTAATAGATATAAAATAAGAAGAGACTGGAATGGGGTTGTTTCCTATTAGTCAAATCAGCAACTTTTTTTCAAATGTCAAAACGATCCGTTAGTATGAAGTTTGTCTATGAATTATGACGTCATAATTTTCAGTGATCACACTGCCTCCATTTATTAGTTTTTGTTAAATTAAAAATCGTCTTAATTGCAGTAATAAGTGAGGGATCGGTTTTTATGAATATCTTCGGAAGCTTGATAATGTAAAATGATTTTATTTTGACATCAGTAAACAACCCTATCCAGGATTTCTCTTTTTAGTTCTGCCAAATGAAGGGTTTAACAAAAGTAAAAACTCGACTGCAAAAACAATTAATTTATATTAATATAGCCTATATCTCTCACAACTGAGACGAATCTAGTGACACCTCATATGTTACAATTTATTGAATCAGGCGTTACTTTGTGGAGGTCCATATTTATGAACTAAAAACAATTAGTTTGCTCGCCCGCGACCACACGCGGTGGCGGTTGTGGTCGCGGGCGAGCAAACTAATTGTTTTTAGTTCATACCTCATATGTTGAAATCCGTCAAATGGTTTAGGACGCACAGCGAGCTATAATTAGACATACATACATACATGGCCGTGATAGCCTAGTGGTTTGACCTATGGCCTCTCAAGTAGAGTGTCGTGGGTTCAAACCCCGGCTTGCGCCTCTGAATTTTTCGGAATTTATGTGCGGAATTACATTTGTAATTTATCATGAGCTTTTCGGTGAAGGAAAACATCGTGAGAAAACCTGCACACACCTGCGAAGCAATTCAATGATGTGTGTGAAGTTCCCAATCAGCACTGGGCCCGCGTGGGAACTATCGCCCAAGCCCTCTCACTTTGAGAGGAGGCCTGTGCCCAGCAGTAGGACGTAAAATAGGCTGGTGATGGTGATGATGGTGATGATGATGACATACATACGCTATAAAAACAACCCTCCTACGGCAGTCTGCTAGAAACAATTTGTAGCAAGACCTGCCGATAACATTGTCAGTAACGCTATCTATTGACGAGTAGCGAAACCAAAACCCTCCAAGTGCTTGGACCGAGGGCGCTAGAGGGCGCCAGTAGCAAAATAAAGGCTATCGCGGGTCAAATATCCGCTAGGATCGCTAGTGTCGACTGAGGTCTGTCTGTCAATTGCCACCAAAAATTTTCTTTGCCACCCGTTGCCATGGAGATGTCCCCTGGGTAACTCGTCTAAAATATTAATTTCTAAGACACCACTCCATCGAGCGTTAGGAGTTTCGACAGTTACATGCAGTAATTGTACTTCATGCATCGTCTCCCAAGCATGCAAATCCTGACTTTCGGGGGAGTGGGGTCTTAGAAAATCATATTTTTGACGAGTTATCCAGGGGACATCTCCATGGCAACGACCGGCATTTATAAGTTGATTAACCCAATTACTCTTTACAAGGCTTTTTTATTCCCTTGTCCGTCCGTCTGCCAGGAATCAAATCTTGTAAATTAAAATTGACTCACTGTAAAGTTTGTTACACGTAATGGAGCCCCGACGATACGATAATATCCTTAACGCATTCGCTGCCACCCCTTTGGCCTGAGTTATTCGGGTGCCGCAAACGCACATGTGCGTTCAAATTACCTGTTAAATGTAAAACCGCCTTCATAAAAAAAGTTTTACTTTTTTGTTAAAAGATTTTTCTTTCACACATTTATGTTGATTTAACATTTTCAGAATTATCCTCCAGCTCCTAACCGTTAAAGAGTTGTACCTTCCATCATCAGCTCATCAACATGAGATGATGACTACCGGACGCAAATACTTGAATAGCCTTAGAAAATATACGAAACACATAATACGTGCCTATAAAATTTGAGGGTTGCCCTCGATTTCCCTGGGATCCCATCATCAGATCATGATTTGGTGACAATGGGACCACCTCAGGAGTATACCCTTTCGTATAAAAAAAGAATTTTAAAAATCGGTCAACAATTGACGGAGTAATCGATGTACATACATTAAAAATATATATATTATGCATACAGTGGAACGTTCCTCCTCCTTGAAGTCGGTTAAAAATGGCGATAGAGGCACTAAATGCCGGCAGGGAATGCGTTAACAAGTCAATCATTCAATTCACGCGGTGTTTTTCTAGGAACTTCATAGGGGTGTGCTCACACTTACTCAACTACTGGCTGAATTCTTCACGATTCATTAAAATACACGATACATATTCACTTAATGTAAAAATAAAATGATACTGAGTTTAAATGCTTGGAAATTGGCTAATTGTATGTCCCCTTTCATCCATTTTCTTTTTGTTGTGGTATTAAAGCGATCATCAGAAGGCGTTGTCTCCCAGACGGAACGCCATAAATCGTCTGTAATAGACGCAGAGGCCTATATATAAAGCGATCATTCACACATTTAGATTAAGATTTATTTCTTAGTTCGTACTGTAAGGTGTTATAAATGTATTTTGACAAATAAATACTTATGGAGTCCAGTGTTGTTTTTTATTTTGTTCTGACCACGACAGCCGTATTCATAAAGCAGACGGCCGGGAGGCGCCTTTGGCTTATCTATGTATGTACTACAATTTTTCTGCCACTTTTTAGGGGGGCGAGGAACACATACGTACAGCACACGTCTACGCTGCTGTCAAATTTGTTACGTTCCTACAAACGCACACTAACACAAAACTGTCGCACAAATGGCAAAAACACCCACGCAATCACCAGACCCTGATCATTTTGATGAGATTTGGCAGAGGGGAAATCGCGCGTTAGCATTTCCATTCCTTTCCTGCTCTAATCTACGGTCGTATTTAATAACTACGTCGCTGTGCAAACCGGCTAGAATCGCTAGTGTATTTTAAAAATATTACAACTTTTATCGAAAACTATAGCCGTAAGAGTATATAAAAAATTAATTGAATGGGATTGATGCCTGAATAAATAAGTTTATTATTATATATATTATTTGCCATAAGTGTCAATTTCACAAAGAGTGTATTACTGAGCCTCTAGTGTACAGTCAGCGTCATATATATGGTGACATCCAAAGTGTTTAAATACTTACACCATACAAATCGTATGGTGTGCCGAAGTATTTGAGCACTTTGGATGTCACCATATATGACGCTGACTGTACCTACGTGAATCGCCGGCCATAAATAGGTCTCGATCGCATTTGCGTTACGGGTGTCAAATAGTATGAGAATTGTTTGTTGTCGATACGTGCCACTAGTGGCGCTACTAATGTGCCCGTAGTAATTCAGACTTAAACGCAAACGCGAACGCGATCGAGAAGTTTTCTTGTGGCAAAAATTGCACTAGATTACGTGGCTTCGATACTCACTGTTGCTCCAAATGCATACTAGAGAGACCACTTTCCCACAGAACTTTGCAATTATCTCGGATAAAGTGGCCTATTTTATTCCTCCATGTACAAACTATCTCATTTTAAAATCTCATCAAGATTTGTTCAGCAGTTTTACCGTAAAGAGGTAACAACCAGACTGTTAAATACTTTCTCTTTTCAACCCCCGACGAAAAAGTGGGGTGTTATAAGTTTGACCTGTGCATACATATGTATACCACAGACAGATATGTGGCATCATAGCTCTGATTTCGATGCGGTTTTTTTTATCGAAAGCTAGTTTAATCGAGATGGTTCTTAGCGCACTGAGGGTTCCGTACGTATTTGTAGGTATGTAAATAGTCCGTCGATCACGGAAATCGAGCCTCGAAAATTTTTCTCGCTTTTCTCCGAATGTTTTAAGCCCTGCTACCTCCGCTCGTTCCAGAGAAAAACGGTGTTGACAGACAGACATACGGGCAACAAATTGATCCTATAAGGGTTCCGTTTTGCCTTTTTTTAGGTACGGAACCCTAAAAAAGGTGTTGAATTAAAACAATACATAATTTTCAATATTTAACTTGTACGTCTCACAAATCAACTCCACAATTATTTACATCGCAAATTGAAAACATTATACTATTAACACTTAAGAAAATGGAATCTATGACCTGCTAGCATCAGCGCTGCGACTCGCTTGAGACAAGACCAAGAGTGAAGCACAATCAATATAATAAATTTCTGGCAAAGCTATAAAGAATCTGACCTGTTTTTGATTTCAATACAATCTTTATCTCTTACAATAATCAATCAAAAAATTAAAAATATCATCCATCTTCTAGTTTTGCAATTATTTCTAAAAAATCAACTTTTTCTTAACTTAGTGACCCAGTAAGGCCCTAGTACAAATTTATTAATTACATTTTTAATCATGTGAATTCCAACAAAAAAAAAATATTTTTTATTTTTTTATTAGTATGGGTATCGTAAAGTCGGGTTACTTTAGCCCAATGGAGGGTAACTTTGACCTGCAAGTAAACCACACAGCGCTGTCAAATAAAAAAAGGAAAAAATAATATCAAGTAGCTGAAATATGCAACACCTTGGTCTGAAACAGTTTTAATGCAATAAATAAACCTGGACAGAGCATTCTGCTTGAGCCAAAGTTACCTTCCATTCCCTAAAATAACCCGACCTTATGGTATTTAGTAACATTTTTAGTCATGTGAATTACATAAGAAATTCAACTTTTTTTTTCATTAGTTTCCACGCCAAAGCATTCATCTTAAGGGTGCCTTTCCACCAGAGATGTGCTATGCTACGTTGCTATGGATGCGTTTGATATATCCACCAATCGTATTCATTGCACCCGTTTCTACCACTGCTATATATGCTATGTGGAGCAATGAATATGATTGGTGGATATCAGCGTATCCATAGCAACGTAGCATAGCACATCTCTAGTAGAAAGGCACCCTAAAACGGATAAATGGGAGGCACCATAGACATATAGTCGAGAAATTATAGGAAAGCTATGTGACGTATTGTGCAGTTAATAGGGAAGTTCTTCAAGTGCCACTAACGCTCATGCGCGTCCTGCAGTGACAACGGCGACGGAAACGCATATATGCGTTAAGAAGGTCTTTCCTCCAGTTTCCCAAACTATAAGTGCACATTTTGATAGTTCTGACGGAGCGTTCGCCTAACCCGTTTGTCGGAGGTACGTACGGGGTTACTGAGTTTATAGGCCAGATTATAGATTTGATGATGACTGTGATTGTAAATTATTTATTTGTTGCGTATAAAGTAATGTAATAAAAGATTACGTCTTGTCTCAAGCGAGTCAGGGGTGCTTTAAAACAAGCATTACTGTCGGCCGCGGCTTGAAGCGACTGGCTGAGCCTTGTCTATAACAGCTTCAAATACAGAATGTTTCGAAAAGTCAACCCTGTACTAGGTGCTTAACAAAAGAAATAAGCGAAATGAACGTATTGAAATTTTCCCAAGAAAAAAAGTCTTCATAAATTTAAAATTACTCAATTATTTTTCGGGACACCCTGTGCATTAATTAAAGAGCAGCCGCCGCTCCAGCCGGCCGACGCCTTTACAATATTTACAAGTGACGCCCGAAACGAAAAAATCAAAATTGTTCCCACTTTTTTCGTTAACAGCGAAAAGGACGCTTTCTGAGAAAAATCTTAATAATACTAATATTTAATTGACTTTAATCTCGTCTCTGAGTGTCAATTAACTTTCCCCGTTGCCCCGGTTTCATCAAAAAGCGTCCAGCCGCCTTCCAGAGATCAGCACTGGCGACCCAGTGGTACTAGCCTAACAGCCCTTGCGAGCTTGCCGCATGCCACAAACATTCACCCACGATTATACCCCACGAAAAAAAATCAACAAAAAAACATCTAGTTTCCAATAATGAACGAAAATACTAAATTTAACAAAGGCAGTGTAATTTTAAATTCTGTCTGTAGCATGCGGCACTAACCCGGGCCCATAACCTATCACAATCGGACTAGACTCAATTCTTCGTCGTCGGCGTGACGCCCAGCAGCCCAGAATACCCTCGGAGCTGGCTGGCCATGAAATCCCTGTACATGGCCAGCTGCCTCTGGTCCACGGAGCCCGCCAGGCCGCTGTACAACGCGCTCATGTACACGGGGTCCATGAACTGCATGTTAGGAACAGACTTTTGCATATCCATCATGTGCTGTAAACAAGATTGCCCTTTGAAAGCATTTTGGAGCAAGTTGCTCTGTAAGTTCGTCTGCGAGTCTCTCGACCCTGTGGAGCTGGTAGGGCTAACGTCATCCCGAGGGTTAACTTGGTAATTCGGGACCACTAGAGGCGCTTTTTTGGAGCTAAGTTTGGGATAGTCTTTCGGTGGGGTCGGAGTCTTCGCCGACACAAACTTGCCGTTCGATGACCGCTTCTGAGGCGTCTTGGACTTAGCAGGCGCAGTGGACTTGGGATTAACCAACGTTATTTCTAGATTAGAACCTACTACCGCCTTACCGTCAACTAACGTATAGTTTTTACTTAGATTTTGGGCAGTACTGAGTTTGGAGGGCGAGGGGGCGGTGGGGATCCTTACTATTTCAACAGCGGGCTTCTGACCGGCGGGGGGAGACTGGCTCTTGCAAGTCAAGTCGAGGATATCCTGGGGGGGAGTCAGCGTCTGAACACTCCTCTGGGGCTTGACGGGGGTTCCTAGCATGACGTGAGGGGGGGGCATGAAGGGGTCTTTAGGGTTCCCGTAGACGGTCCTCTCGGGACCTGAGGATCCGAACGCTGACGTGGCTTGGATCACCTTGGGGGGTTGGACCCCGTTGGCGTAGTTAGGAGGGATAATGTTGTACATTTGGAATATTTGCGCTTGCGTCATGATCTGGTGCTGGACGGCGGGGCTGAGCATGAGCGGCGCGGGCGCGGGCCAGGCGGCGGGGGGCGCGGGGGGGACGGCCGTCACCTCGAGGCCCCTCTCTTTAAGTATATCCAGTTTTTTTTTCTTGACGGCCTGCGGGCTTTCCGGGTATTCGTCCAAGTCTATTATTTCTGGAGTTTTAGGCTTGTAGGGGACCTGTGGGCAAAATAACACTTTCAATAGGGCTGTTGACTGATGTCTAAATAAAATACGGTGTAATAACGGGCGCAAGAGGCATTTTGTCTTAGCTCTCTGGGTTGGCAACGCATCTGCAAACCCTCCGAGCAGTGGTGATCTCTTACCATCAGGTGACTCACTTGCTCGTTTGCCTTCCTTGTCATATAAAAAAAAAATTACATTTTCGCTTATCAAGCTACCGAAAATACTCATAAAAAACAGATGCCTCGCTTATTACCTACTGCAAATAATTCTGTAATATCTAACTAAAACGGTCCTTCGAACCAGATTTATCAAAACCAAAATGGTCCTTCGAACCAGATTTATCAAAACTAAAATGCTCCCGAATGCCACCATACATGAATGAATGGTCGAAATAGTCTTTCGAGCCGGATGTTGTTGTGTGTGTGTGTGTGCGTGTGCGCTCACCTCGACGATCTCGTCGTCGCTGTGCGCGGCGGGCGGGCGGTGGATGCCGAAGTTGGTGACGGGCGGCGCTGGGGGGGGGGACAAAATAATAAAAACCGGACAAGTGCGAGTCGGAGGGTTCCGTACAAAAATCTTAACGCTTATGTTTTAAGTTGTCCAGTGTTAGCAGAGCCCTGCTCTTAAGCAAAATGTACGCAGTGTGGGGTCATCTTATATTGGTCTGTGAAATCTACAGACATAAAAAATTAAGATTTTGAGAATTTTCTGAGTGGTTGTGCTATAAGAGCTAGCTTCATACCAAATTTAAAATTTCTTGGACAACTGTACTGTAGGTACGGCAATTTGTATGGAAACAACCTTTTTAATGTCTGTATCTTTTTTGCGTTGACTTAGAAGGTTGATTTTTTCACAGCTTCAAGGAACTGCAGGCTTGAGTATTTGATTTTATTTTAAGCATGCTACCTGCACGCGTTCCAGAGAAAAAGGGTCTTGACAAACAAACAGACAACAAAGTGATCCTACAAGGGTTCCGATTTTTCCTTTTGAGGTACGGAACCCTAAAAAGAGGTAGATACGTCATCAGCGCGCCGAAAATGAAGCACAGAAAAGGCTACAAACTGTACCCTCTTTGGCCACACCTCTCTCAAAAACAGTCCAAACTTGCGCGAAAATGTTAAAGTGTTCGGAACATGTCTTTCGATTGTATTGTGAGCATATGACGTATATTTACTCATAGTACAACTGCGTCCGCGTAGATTTCGGTTATCGCAATCCCGCGGGAACAATACAATTTTCCCGAATAAAAAATTGCCTATGTTATTCCTCAATATTCAAACTATCTTCTAATCAAATTTCATCTAGATTGGTGCAGCGGTTTTCCCGTGAAGAGGTAACAAACAGACAGACAGAGAGACAGAGTTGCTTTCGCATTTATAACACTAGTTAGGATTAGGATTGTTTACAATGTTTTATGTTGCGGATCAACGTTAGTGTACTAGGGGTGCGTGACGTGGTGTGGTACTCACTGGTGCTGGGTGCGGCGGGCGCGGGGGCGGGCGCGGGCGCGGGCGCGGGCGGCGCGGCGCGCGCGGGCTTGACGCGCACGGCCCGCAGCGAGCTGCGCCCCGCCGGCCGCGAGCCCTGCAACACACCAGAGCCAAATAAGAATAACAATATATTTATTTTCCATTCAAGTTATTAGAGCACACAATACATTTTTAATACAAAGACGGTAAGTCACATAGAGGACAACATATTATGTGAATGTGACATATCCAGCCGCTCTCGCACTAGACTCTGGGTCTGTGTCGCGAGTGCCAACTGAAATACTAATATCCTAGTACAAAATTAAGTAATTAGACTTAAGGTTAAAGTTAACAAAACATAAAATCGTAATCATAAAATGACATAATACTGTGTAGGTATGCATGTGTGTGTGTGTGTGTAAATGGGTGTGTGTGTTCAATAACAGGCTTTAAGGAGATCCTCAGTATCTTGATAATTCATGTTAGCAAGGCGTACTTCGATAGCTCTCTTTAGCAAAATTCAAAATTCAAAATTTTATTCAGCAAATAGGCAGTTGAATGCTCTTTTACACGTCATTTTTTTTTTAGTCTACCAGCGCTTTCGGAAAGACCGTGATTGCCAAGAAGAATGCGCCGCAAGAAACTTGGCACAAAGTAATTTTTTCTAAAAAAAAGTTACATTTAGCTCTTACAATACGTAATCACAGATAAATTACACAAAGAAACCTCACTGTCATAAAAAAATTAGGAGAAAAAAAAAACCTTATTTTAGAAACAAGTGTAAAAAGTAATTATTAGAACAGCAAAACCAGAACACTTTACTTTACTGGCACGTTTTAATTGAGCAGGAGATGTATAGGGTCTCCAGGTCAAATATCTGTGAAAATTTAAATTACAAAGGGATGTATAGAGTCCCAGAATCCCTTTCTGCAGTCTCAAAATAAATGTATAATTATAAAGACCATGGGACAAGTGACACCAACTGACCTAGACATACTTATGTACATATTAAACATCCAATACCCGAGAACAAATATTCGTATTTATCACACAAACATTTGCGCCGACCGGGGATCGAACCCGGGATCTAAAGCTGGTTTACCCTTGAATTGCCGACACACGTTTCATAGCTGTTTTATTTCATCGAAAGCTATTTTCCGATGTACTTTCTTAACCTTTTGATTTAAAAACTACTCTAACCAAACGACAAACATTTAAAATTATCCTGATTTTGGCAGAAAATAGTTTTCGATAAAATGAAACAGTTACGAAACGTTTGTCGATGTTCCACGCGGCTCCCCCTCAAGCTTCATAGTCAGGGTATAGGGTATAGAAACTGGTAAAAGAACATACATACAGAAATGTGTATTCTCTGTTCATTTTTGTATACCAAATGTATCAAATTGCACTGTTTTATACATGTTTGTGTTTTTCCTGTGTTGTGAAAAATAAAGACTTTATCTATCTATCTATCTAATATAATCACGCCACTTTCCCACGGGGGTAGGCAGAAACTACGGCTTCCCACTTGCTACGATCCTTACACACCTCTTTAGCCTCCTGCACATTCATACATCTCTTCGTACACGCTCGCCGGTTCCGAGTACTCCGCACCTGACCTTTACGGAGAATAACGGTAAAAAAAAAGCTTTTAAAAACGTAAACGTCACTACCCACCTGGTCCCCGGGCGCGCCGTGGCCGTTGGGCAGCGCGCGCGCGCCCGCCGCCGGCTCCGCGCCCGCCGCCTCGCTCGCGCAGCTCGTCTCCGGGGTGCCTGAAAAGTACCATCATCAGCACCATGGCAGCCGACAGACGTCCACTGCTGGATATAGGCCGGCCCGCCGCTCTCCACTCACACCGGTCGCGTGCTATCCGCATCCACCGCGGTCCCGCGATCCTCACCAACCCCCTATCCCACAAAAAATGCAAGTCCTACAATTTAACATATTTGTCACATTTGAATATGAAAAACCTTACAAAGTTGTAAAATTGTAGCACTTGTAATTTTTGTGGTATACGTGCCAGGGAGTCGATTTTTGAATCTCACCCGGTGACTATTCAATGATTTCTAAAAGTTCGCATTTTTTCAATCTCACCGGTGACTAAAATTCTCATGCCCATGATATCAAATACGAATGCCCCCACCCACTCGTAAACGAGATCACTGAGTGACTTCTTGACCGCTGGCAGTGACGGCTATAACCTCAATCCACTATGTTGACTCGCTTGCCTTCGACAGAAACGCAAATTAGCTGCATGTCAGTAGACGAGCATGACATTCAAAAATAAGGCTTTTGGCAAATAGTGATATCAATGTGCTGGGTGAGAATTTAGTCACCAAGTGAGATTCGAAAATCGATCCGCAGGTCGCCCCTCCATCTTATAAGGATTTTAATTATAAGATCTGAATACGGATATAGGAATAATCTTATAGCGGTTAAACGTATTATTCGTTTTTTGGATTTTTTTAAAGAAAAGAAATAATCGAAAAATGTTCAAAAATTACCCTAACCTCGTAAAAATTTGTGATGGTTCGACAATTATACAGAATGGTTTTTGATGATTAATTTCTCTTTAGTTAATGGTTTTTGCAGCCGGGTTTTATGCTTTTTCTAATGCAGAAAAATCAACTTTTAATTGCCACTCGTTGCCAAGGAGATGTCCCCTGGGTAACCCGTCTGAAACAAGATTTTCCAAGACACCACTCCATCAAACGTTAGGAGTTTCGACAGTTACATGCCAATTCCTTCATGCTTCATCTCCTAAGCATGCAAATCTTGACTCTCGGAGGAGTGGGGTCTTAGAAAATCATATTTTTAACGAATTGTCCAGGGGACATCTCCATGGCAACGAGCTGCACTTAAAAATTGTTGACCCAAATAGTACTAAGTAACTAGCTATAGTATTATAGTATAGTAGGTATATATAGAAAAGCCGTGATAGCCTAGTGGTTTGACCAATGGCCTCTCAAGCAGAGGGGTCGCGGGTTCAAACCCCGGCTTGCACCTCAGACTTTTTCGAAATTTATGTGCGGAATTACATTTGTAATTTAATATGAGCTTTTCGGTGAAGGAATAATTACGGGCACAAGAGGCATTTCATCTTAGCTCTCTAGGTTGGCAACGCATCTGCAAACCCCCCGGGGTTGCGGGTGTCTATGGGCAGTGGTTATCACTTACCATCAGGTGACCCACTTGCTCGTTTTCCTTCCTTTTTTTAACTACAAGGTAGGCAAACGAGCAAGTGGGTCACCTGATGATAAGCGATCACCACTGCCCATAGACACTCGCAACCCCAGAGGTTAGCAGATGCGTTGCCAACCCAGAGAGCTAAGATCTAATGCCTCTTGTGCCCGTAATTACACCGGCTGTCTTACTCTCCACAACGGAACACAACAGTGCAAGCACTGTATACCGGCAGGATTACCGAGTAAGACGGTGGTAGCGATCCGGACGGACCCCGCACAAGGTCCTACCGCCCGCAAAATAAAAAAAAAGTATTATAGTAGTGTGTGCACCGACCGCGGGTGACCGCGTGCGCGAGGTCACTGTAGACAGCGCCCTCTAGCGGCTCGCGTTTGGACTCCTGCTTCCCTTCTTCAAGGAGTTTCTCCACCGGCTTCACGCTTATTTTCATCTGAAAACCACGTTTGTAACAATGAAAAAAAAAACCGGCCAAGTGCGAGTCGGACTCGCGCACGAGGGTTCCATAGAAAGATTTTAACGCTTTTCCCCAGTGTTTTAAGAAGTCCAGTGTTAGCAGAGCCCTGCTCCTAAGCAAAATGTACGCAGTGTGGGGTCAACTTATATTATTCTTCGAAATCTACAGACAGGCATAAAACATTAAAATTTTGAGGCTTTCCGGAGTGGTTGTGCTATAAGAGCTACCTTCATACCAAATTTCAAGTTTCTAGGACAACTGGAAGTACCTTATAAGTTTTGATTCCACGGCAATTTGTATGGAAACAACCTTTTCAATGACCGTATCTTTTGATTATATTGACTTAGAAGGTTGATTTTTTCACAGCTTCAAGGGACTGTAGGCCTATTTCACCAACTTTATAATTGTCGGTTTGTCATGACAATTCGAACTACATTTCTTGGCCAGTATGAAGCGCGCTAGAACAAAAGCTCTTCAAGTCAGCAATTGACACCGAATTGTCATTGAAAACTGACAATTGTCAAGTTGGTGAAACAGGGGCCAGGCTTGAGTATTTGATATTAATTTCAGCATGCTACCTCCATGCGTTCCAGAGAAAAAGGGTCTTGACAGACAGACGGACAACAAAGTGATCCTGTAAGGGTTCTGTTTTTCCTTTTGAGGTGCGGAACCCTAAAAAACACTTGAAAATTTACCCGAGAGAGAGATGTTACTGCGTGAATTCCCCTCTGCCAAAAATTCTGTAAGTCCGTGCAAAATGCACAGGGTCTGTTGATTGTGTGCGTGATTTCGGCATTCGTGTGACAGTTTTGTTTTAGTGTGAGTTTGTAGGAACGTAACAAATTTTGACATGGTGTGCAGCACGGCTGTATTGTTATAGACATGAGAGCTTGTGTAGCTCATTGTGACCGCTTCGGCTGCTTAGCTACTTCTGCTGCTCACTGTACGTGTGTGTCTCGAAGCCTCGACCCGTTGGAAAATGGCAGAAAAATTGTAGTGCATAGATAAGCCAAAGGCGCCTCCCGTCTGTATGCTTTATGGACCGAGCGAACGAAGTGAGTAAGTCTCTTCGTTTCAGCTTAGACAAAAGTTATTTCGTATGTCTGTCCAGCCGTTCGGCTGTCGCATTTTTCAACCGATTCTCGTGAAAATTTGTGAGCAGGTTCGCTAATTATTTAGGTTTTTTTTTACGGATTCGTGTCTCGGCATTTTTTTTCAAGAAAAAAAATACTTACCTAAAACTTTCGAAAAATTACCCGATGTTCGTGAAATTTTGTGAGCAGGTTCGATAATTATATACAATCTTTTGGTCCATTCATTGAAAAAAAAAAAAAAATTTTACAAACGTAGCGAGATCTACAGCCCACAGAGCCACTAAGGAGTAGGCGCAATTAGCAAAAAAGCTTGCATTGAAAAGTTATTTTTTTATTACAAAACTCGCCCACCTTATTCTCTTCCTTGGGCAGCGACTCCAAGAACTCCCTGTTCAGCTCCTCAGCCGGCTTGGAGGTGACGCTGAAGTCCTTGAGCGGCGCGTCTGCGGGCGCCCCCCCCGCGGGCGGCGCGCCCCCCTGCCCCCCTCGGGGCGGCGCGCCCCCCTGCCCCCCTCGGGGCGGCGTGCCCCCCCTCGGGGCGGCGTCGCGGCGCGGCGAGTCGGGCAGCTCGATGGTGGCGACGGTGCGCGGCGGCGGGCGGCCGTTGGGCGCGGCGCCCCGGACCCCGTTCCTGGTCTCGTGCTTCTCCAGCGGCAGGAGGTACCTGCGGAGACGATGGCGGTCTGATTAGTGAACGAGTGACGTGGTCTCTGTTCTACATCGCGCTAACGAAGTTTCTCAAGTCGGTTGCATAAATACAACTTCCTAATCTCTTCTTTCGGACTTCGGTCCCCAGGTGTGCCCTGCCCAGGCATAACATCTGCCTGGAGAGAGATCTCTCTATTGTAGTCCTCCCCAAAAACTAATAACCTAACCAACTTAGGAAAGTTGAGAAACCTCCGATATTTTCATTTCAAAGTTCAGTATCTCTATTTACTTCCTGTAAAAGTATCTGTATTATAAACATACAATGACAATGTAAAGAAAATCCGTTAAGCAGCTGGCTGGTTGGCTGGCGCTGAGGAGAGATCTTCCAAATAAAAATATGACACAAGGCATTGAAAAATTCGTTAGGTACAGTCACCAGCAATAATATATGATTATGGACAGCGCTGCAAAAATATCTGATCATGGTAGAAGGCAAAAATATATGACGACATTCGACGGCAATAAGATCTGATATGTTGCGACCGGCATAAAT
Source organism: Clepsis dumicolana (assembly GCA_963691665.1). Taxonomy (NCBI): domain Eukaryota; kingdom Metazoa; phylum Arthropoda; class Insecta; order Lepidoptera; family Tortricidae; genus Clepsis; species Clepsis dumicolana. The sequence goes on from OY829530.1 coordinate 1,525,261, forward strand.
ATCGTTCTTGGGTAACGGCATAAGTATCGGACACAGAGTCGCTTAAAAATATCCGTTACAATAAATAAATACACCAACGTTAAGTATAGCTTAATTGGTGGTGCGTGGTACGGATTACCGAGGTTGCTGGTTCATGTCCAGCTGCTTAACGGATTTTTCTTTGCATTGTCATTGTATGTTGAATTTCATTCTATGAATGTTTCATAAACATAAAAACAAAAATAATCAATAAATCGATTATTTTCATTTTTTTTATCTGTATTGTTTGACTAGCAAAAAACAATCCAATATATCCACGGGCTCCCGGATTCGGGTTCCACGGGATTTTATTTTATGGAACTTTAATTTCATTCTAAAGTTTTTATTTATAATTACACAACAGCATAGGCGCGCGGTTATTCATAAGCTCAACTTTTTGTGTTCTTATTACGAAAGAACTATCCAGATTCCCTTCAACCCCCTTGTAAGAAAAAATAATACATGACGGCCCAGCTTGTGCAGAGGCGAGCTTGTCCCGCGCTGTGTGTATAGTGATCACCTCTCGTAGTAGCGCCGGGCGGTGCCGGGCTGCATCACGTGCACGAGGCGCCACAGCTTGTGCAGAGGCGAGCTTGTCCCGCGCTGTGTGTATAGTGATCACCTCTCGTAGTAGCGCCGGGCGGTGCCGGGCTGCATCACGTGCACGAGGCGCCACAGCTTGTGCAGAGGCGAGCTTGTCCCGCGCTGTGTGTATAGTGATCACCTCTCGTAGTAGCGCCGGGCGGTGCCGGGCTGCATCACGTGCACGAGGCGCCACAGCTTGTGCAGAGGCGAGCTTGTCCCGCGCTGTGTGTATAGTGATCACCTCTCGTAGTAGCGCCGGGCGGTGCCGGGCTGCATCACGTGCACGAGGCGCCACAGCTTGTGCAGAGGCGAGCTTGTCCCGCGCTGTGTGTATAGTGATCACCTCTCGTAGTAGCGCCGGGCGGTGCCGGGCTGCATCACGTGCACGAGGCGCCACAGCTTGTGCAGAGGCGAGCTTGTCCCGCGCTGTGTGTATAGTGATCACCTCTCGTAGTAGCGCCGGGCGGTGCCGGGCTGCATCACGTGCACGAGGCGCCACAGCTTGTGCAGAGGCGAGCTTGTCCCGCGCTGTGTGTATAGTGATCACCTCTCGTAGTAGCGCCGGGCGGTGCCGGGCTGCATCACGTGCACGCGGCGCCACAGCTTGTGCAGAGGCGAGCTTGTCCCGCGCTGTGTGTATAGTGATCACCTCTCGTAGTAGCGCCGGGCGGTGCCGGGCTGCATCACGTGCACGCGGCGCCACAGCTTGTGCAGAGGCGAGCTTGTCCCGCGCTGTGTGTATAGTGATCACCTCTCGTAGTAGCGCCGGGCGGTGCCGGGCTGCATCACGTGCACGCGGCGCCACAGCTTGTGCAGAGGCGAGCTTGTCCCGCGCTGTGTGTATAGTGATCACCTCTCGTAGTAGCGCCGGGCGGTGCCGGGCTGCATCACGTGCACGCGGCGCCACAGCTTGTGCAGAGGCGAGCTTGTCCCGCGCTGTGTGTATAGTGATCACCTCTCGTAGTAGCGCCGGGCGGTGCCGGGCTGCATCACGTGCACGCGGCGCCACAGCTTGTGCAGAGGCGAGCTTGTCCCGCGCTGTGTGTATAGTGATCACCTCTCGTAGTAGCGCCGGGCGGTGCCGGGCTGCATCACGTGCACGCGGCGCCACAGCTTGTGCAGAGGCGAGCTTGTCCCGCGCTGTGTGTATAGTGATCACCTCTCGTAGTAGCGCCGGGCGGTGCCGGGCTGCATCACGTGCACGCGGCGCCACAGCTTGTGCCGGCAGACCGCCTCGTAGCCACCCCGCCTGCGGACCGACATGTACAGGGCGCGGAGAGACACTGGAACACAACACAAAGATCACTCAGCAGGTACCACCAACTTTACAATAAAATTGTCAGCTTACAATGACAATACGAACTACATTTCTTTGCCAATATGAAGCGCGCTGAAACAAAAGCCAGCACATTCACAGATTTGACAAAAAAAGCTTGCCGCGTCTGGGAATCGTACCAACGCCGAATGTGAAAAAAAAAACATGGTGTATTTTTATGATGGCAATCGACAGAGCAAATGACAAAAAATAATTCCCCATAAGTAACAATAAAATTTTAAAATAAAGGAACACTGTGAAATTACACACTAAAGATGTTAGCTGTAGGTACTATAATGTCTCTCACTGACAATGGTCACTGGGGGGCGGTATGGACCACTTTGGGAAACTACGTGCTGGTTGATAACTCACTATCCCGGAGCGAGAACTTGGGCTTGAAGGGCTCCTTGCGGTCGCGGTAGAACTGCCAGAGCTGCTGCAGGAAGGCGTGCTCCTCGGGCGCCAGCTCGTGCTCCTCGTCGCTGAACCGCGGGGCTCCGTTGTGCAGCGACAGCCGGCGGGGGGGCTGCTGGAGATAACGAAAAAAACCTCGTCATCAAGACGTCCACCGCTGGACATAGGCCTCCCGCAATGCTTCCTTCGAGTCGGCCCCTAACCCCATTGTGTACACACACACACACAGACACACAATACAATACAATACCAATATTCTTTATTGAAAACCACAAAACAGTACAAGGAGATTACAGAAAAACAGGTATGGTAGACAATAGGCGGTCTTATCGCTTAAAGTACAATATATATACATTTGCTGCTTTATTTTGAATACCTTATTAATTTCACTTAGTTATTAGTAGAATGTTTACCCATAAAGCAGACAAACGGGAGGCGCCTTTGGCTTATCTATGCACTACAATTTTTCTGCCACTTTTTGAGGGGAACGAGGAAAACACACGTACAGCACACGTCTACGCTGCTGTCAAATTTGTTACGTTCCTACAAACGCACTCTAACACAAAACTGTCGCACAAATGCGAAAAACACGCACACAATCTCAATCATAACTTAATGTTAGAGATTTGGCAGAGGGGAAATCGCGCGTTAACATCTCCATTCCTTTCCTGCTCTAACCTTGTTACTTCATAAACCTATTTGAGCTAAAATGTCGTTAAAGTTCGTTTGTCCTTTTTTGTCACATTGACATTTCCGTTAGTAAGAAGAAGACGAAACCTATTTTAGCTAATGGAGGCTCGAGTGACGTTTATGAATAAGGCCCTTAGTGTTTACCTGACGTCTACAAAGCATAACGTATTACTTTTTCTTGTACAGTGCACTCCAAGGTCCCAAGACACAGGCTCTGCCTAGTTTGGGGCCTGCTAGATATCCACTTTTGTATATTGCTAATGTACCTATGTATTATGGAATAAAATTATCTTATTCTAAGGCACTCCACTCAGACCGGTCTTCTCGGTTCGGCGCCCCCTCCCCCCCACACATCGTTGTCGCTCGACCAGGGGGCGGGAGGTCAGGAGAGCCACGAGCTTTACCGCCGCATCACAGCGACACTGGGGTAGATAAACCTACCTCCGCGGGCAGGGGCTCCTGGCGCGCCCCCTCGCTGTCGCTGGAGCGCGAGGAGGGCGAGGGCGAGTGCCTGCCGGCGCGGCGGCGGCGCCGGCCCCGCGGCCGCCCCTTCAGCTTGGGCGCCAGCTGGTTGCACACGAACTCGTGCCCCTCCAGCTCGGGGTACTCGAACGTGTCCTGAAAATATTTTTTTTTCTTTGGGCTATCGCAAATCAAAATTCCGCTGGGATTACTAGTAGGGTTGCCAACTATTTCTTGGGCACATATAGTAATTTCCAGCCCAGGGTATAAAAAATATAGTACACTGAAAGAAAATATAGTACCTACTTTGATTTAAAGAAAAACTTTTAAAATCCTGACTACCTAGACTCTAGATCCTAGAGTCTACCCATGAGGCTGACATGGTCACACCAGGTGTACCAAAGCCTCAATAAAATATAAGATTAAAAAAAAAACCTGACTGCGACCGAACTTGCATGGAGCGAATGGTAAAAACGGCCAACTCAAACCGCATGTAATAAGAAATATAGTACTTTTGCGTACTATATATTTCTTCAACAGTATATAGTACAATACTATATATTATAGTACGGTTGGCAACCCTAATTACTTAGTGTCGAGTGAGGTGTATCTGTCAATTTCCACCAATCATAAGCCAGTACAGTGTCGGAAAATAAAGCATTTTGGGAAATGAATCAGTTCGGCAAAATGCTAGTACGCCCCCCGCGTACCTTGCAGTACAGTATCCTGGTGTTCTTGGTGGGAGCCGCGTAACCGCCCAGCGCGGCCACCAGGCTGTCCCGCAGCCAGTCCCCCTGCACGCCCTCCAGCCGGGACAGCAGCGCGCGGTAGCGGCAGTAGCGCGGGTACGAGAACACCACCACGCCGGGGCTGTCCGCGTCCGAGTCTGGAAAGGCAGGGGGGGGGTCATTCGGCAGTCTTATAAGGGAGCGTGACGTCACCACGCCGGGGCTGTCCGCGTCCGAGTCTGGAAAGGCAGGGGGGGGGGTCATTCGGCAGTCTTATAAGGGAGCGTGACGTCACCACGCCGGGGCTGTCCGCGTCCGAGTCTGGAAAGGCAGGGGGGGGGTCATTCGGCAGTCTTATAAGGGAGCGTGACGTCACCACGCCGGGGCTGTCCGCGTCCGAGTCTGGAAAGGCAGGGGGGGGGTCATTCGGCAGTCTTATAAGGGAGCGTGACGTCACCACGCCGGGGCTGTCCGCGTCCGAGTCTGGAAAGGCAGGGGGGGGGTCATTCGGCAGTCTTATAAGGGAGCGTGACGTCACCACGCCGGGGCTGTCCGCGTCCGAGTCTGGAAAGGCAGGGGGGGGGTCATTCGGCAGTCTTATAAGGGAGCGTGACGTCACCACGCCGGGGCTGTCCGCGTCCGAGTCTGGAAAGGCAGGGGGGGGGTCATTCGGCAGTCTTATAAGGGAGCGTGACGTCACCACGCCGGGGCTGTCCGCGTCCGAGTCTGGAAAGGCAGGGGGGGGGTCATTCGGCAGTCTTATAAGGGAGCGTGACGTCACCACGCCGGGGCTGTCCGCGTCCGAGTCTGGAAAGGCAGGGGGGGGGTCATTCGGCAGTCTTATAAGGGAGCGTGACGTCACCACGCCGGGGCTGTCCGCGTCCGAGTCTGGAAAGGCAGGGGGGGGGTCATTTGGCAGTCTTATAAGGGAGCGTGACGTCACCACGCCGGGGCTGTCCGCGTCCGAGTCTGGAAAGGCAGGGGGGGGAGGGTTCATTTGGCAGTCTTATAAGGGAGCGTCCAATTACGTGTGGCTCGATAGGGGGGGGGGGTGGTATTACGAGGGGGAGAGGAGGTGTAGTGAGATATCACGTGTAGATACTTTTTGTGAATTAAATCTGATTATGTGTACCTGTTTTTAACCCCCGACGAAAAAGAGGGGTGTTATAAGTTTGACCTGTGTATCTGTGTAACTGTCTGTAGCAACATAGCTCCCAAACGGATGGCCCGATTTAGATGCGGTTTTTTTTAATCGAAAGCTACTTTAATCGAGATGCTTCTTAGCTAAGTTTCATTCAAATCGGTTGACACGTTTTTGAAATATCGAACTTTCAAATGACAATGTCAGCGGTTTTTCAACTTTCCTAAGTTGGTTATTAAAGAAAACATTCAGATTTTTTTAACTACTTAACGGTTAGGAGTTGGAGGATACATTTTTAAATATTAACGTAACTTAAAATTGTGAAATAAAAAATCTTTTAACAAAAAGTAAAACCGCCTTCATTAAAACCTCAGAAAAAAATACATAAAATAATCCTCTAAAGCCATAAAGGCCTAGCAGAAATATGAAGTCGGTGCTTCATTCCAAGACTATTCCGCTCGCACCGCACCGACTTCATATTTCTACTAGGCCTTTATGGCTTTAGAGGATTATTTTATGTTTTTATTTCTGAGGCTTTTTTTTTTAAGGCGGTTTTTGTAAGTAACTGGTTCGCGGTTTCGAGAACAAAAGCAGATGATACCACTGTATAGACATAATGGCGATTGTGATGGCTACTAATTGAATCGGCTCACTTCAAAAACCCCCGACATTGTCATTTCAAAGTTCAATATTTAAAAAACGGGTGAACCGATTTTAATGAAACTTAGCTATGAACCATCTCGATTACGAAATCGGTCAATCAGCTTGGGAGCTATGATGCCACAGACAGACACACAGATACACATGTCAAACTTATAACACCCCTCTTTTTCGTCGGGGGTTAAAAAGTTTAAACTATACTCACTGATGGCGCTCTTCTCGCGCTCCACGTCGCTAAAGTCCAGCCGCGCGCGGTGCAGCGGCTGCGTGCGGCGCGGCTGCGCGGGCGGTGCGCAGGCGCCGCGCCACACGGCCCGCAGCCCCCACTCCCACGCCGCGCCGGCGCACAGCCACGAGATCAGGTCCTCGGCGCGAAGGACCACCTTGTCGTTTATCGCTAAGACTTCGTCCTGGAACAGGAGAGAGGGGGGTTTAGTTATTAGATTCTATTTGTTTATTTACATAATAAAAGCAATTTACAATGACATTAAATCTAAGCTAAAATTCAGAATATTTTCTTTAAAGAAAAGTTGAAAAACACCGTCATTTCAAAGTTCAATATTTCAAAAACGGGTGAACCGATTTTAATGAAACTTAGCTAAGAACCATCTCGATTAAACTAGCTTTTAACTTAGCTCTTTTTCGTGGGGGGTTAAAAACAGAGTAACCTTTATCCTTTATTTCAGAGTTGCAAAAGCGCTTGGTCAATGCAACTTGTGACCAAAGTGCTGGCAGTTTTCTCTCTCAAAGAATCAGCATCGCTTCACCGAGGCGTCGCTGCCAGCCTTTGGGCATAAGAATAAATAATAACATAGTAGAACGGAATCTCTTTTGACCGAGTCCAAAACGCCGCCATTTATATACCTACTTCCCCCTTCACGTCGTTACACCCCTCTGTCGTCCAGGCGTGTTGCTGGGGTTGATTGCTGTTAAATGTTGATTACGTCTAAAGATAATATCGCTAAAATATAAGTTTTTCTTTACTTTGAAATCATTATTTTTATTCTAGTTTCACAAAATATGAGGTTTATAAATCATTACGAAGGTCTACATATTATAGACACTTTCAAATAAGAAGTCATTATAAGTGCCATACCAAATGAAGCCATTTAAGGTGATTTAATTACTTATTACGTATTACTTATCTACAAATATAAAATAAAATACATACAGGCTCACGTAAAACTATTACAACCAAATTATAAACAACCAACCGCGCGTGCGGCGACAGTCTGACTGAGTAGTCTGTTTAACAAATACTCTAATATCATGACTTTGAGCCCATCCGGAGCGGGAGTTTCCGTTCTACTATGTTATTATTTATTCTTATGCTTTGGGCACCATGCCATGGCGGCCTTATTTAGACTTAATTTAGTTTTAGCTTAGATTAAATGTCATTGTAAATTGCTTTTATTATGTAAATAAATTAAGCTAAAACTAAATGAACTAAAAACTTAAATCTAAATTAAATCTAAATAGAGTCAACCCAAAATAACTCTGCAACGAACTGACAACAGTAGAAATCTAAAGCTTGTTTATGACAACACTGATTTATAGTCAAACGACACGTTTTGAACTTTTGATTAGATTAAACATAAACAGGTCATCGTTCATCCACCATCCACCATTAAAATACCTCTCATATTTCGTTTTATAGATTTTTTTAAATGTACAACGGCAAAACCTACTAAACACTGGCAAAATTGTCCTCCAATGGACAGAGCCATATTTAAAAAAAATAAAGATTTTGAGACTTTTCTGAGTGGTTATAAGAGCTACCTTCATACCAAATTTCAAGTTTTTAGGACAACTGGAAGTATCATTTAGGTTTTCGGATTTTGGCAATTTGTATGGAAATAGCCTTTGTAATGACTGTATCTTTAAATTGCGTTGACTTAGAAGGTTGATTTTTTCACAGCTTCAAGGGACTGCCTGCCGGCCTGAATATTTGATATTAATTTCAGCATGCTACCTCCATGCGTTCCAGAGAATAACGGTCTTGACAGACAGACAGACAGACAGACAGAGGGACAACAAAGTCATCCTATAAGGGTTCCGTTTTTTCCTTTTGAGGTACGGAACCCTAAAAGCAGAACATCTTAAGTCTCTCTCATCACAAGTTAAGCATAACCTAACCAACATAGAAAATCTGAAAAACCATCGACATGTCGTTTTAAAGTTTAATATCGAAAAGACAGCTGAACCGATTTCAATGAAACTTAGCTAAGAACCATCTCGATGAAACTAGCTTTCGATTGAAAAATCCGCATCAAAATCGGTCCATCCGTTCGGGAGCTACTATGCAACAGACAGATACACAGATAAAACTATGACACCCCTCTTATTGCGTCGTTAAAAACATATTTTGATATCGAACATAAACCTCTCAAAGCGACACTAACTCCAACAAATGAAAGCGGAACTAATTAACAATAAGTCGTAATTGTGGGCCTAGCAGTGGGCTGCATTTTTTATGACGAGAGGGGAGGGGGGGGGGGGGCTAATTGAATAACGCACAGAATAGCGCAGTAGAGAGTGAGAACAGTAGGTCTCCGTTTTTAAGCCCCGACGAAAAAGTTCGAAAGTTCGACCTGTGTATCTGTCTGTGGCATCATAGCTCCCAAACGGATGGACTGATTTCGATGTGGTTTTTTTAAAGCTAGTTTAATCGAGATGGTTCTTAGCAGGTTTCATTAAAATCGGTTCAGCCGTTTTTGAAAAATTAAACTTTGAAATGACGATGTCGGGGGTTTTTCAACTTTTCCAAGTTGGTTTTAGGTTATCAACTAATATTATAAATGCGAAAGTAACTCTGTCTCTATATCTGTCTGTTTGTTACCTCTTCACGGAAAAACCGCTCCACCAATCAAGATGAAATATAGTAAGAAGATAGTTTGAATATTGAGGAATAACATAGGCTACTTGTTATTCAGGAAAATTGTATTGTTCCCGCGGTACAGCGATAACCGAAATCTGCGCTTACGATATCGCGGGCAACAGCCAGTAGTTTATATAAATCACGTGGAAATTACGGAAAAACCATGCTAGTCGTATTATCACTGCGATTTTGATTAAACTTAGAGAATAATCATCTTGATCAAAACAACCAGGTCTAAAGGTTGGCATTCATAGCAAAATAAAGCATCAAACATTTTTGTTTCCGCAATAATACGAGTAAGTAAGTAATTAAATAAAAACGGACCACTCACGTATATAAGTCGAGTTTAGCCCGACATGTTTCGGACTAATTCGGAGGAAGGACTATACTAATTAGTCCGAAACATGTCAGGCTAAACTCAACTTATATATACGTGAGTAATCCGTTTTTATTTCATTATGATTGAGTCTCACGGTAGTTTTACGTTAAAAGTAAGTAAGTACTTATATTAAACTAGTGGCCTACTGCGCCTGGGCCGCTGCGGGCGACCCTGCGAGATTGCCGGCGTAAGGGGGGCGCAGGGATACACTCGGCGGCTCACGCTAGCTTAGATCACCCGGCGTTGCCTTTAGGTCTATCTTAAAATCGGACGAATAACAACACAATACAAGAACTCTTTATTGAACACCACATAATAAACAAAACAGAAAAAGGTACAAAGAATATATGTACAAGGCAGCAATAACCTAACCAACTTAGAAAAGTTGAAAAACCCCCGCCATTGTCATTTCAAAGTTCAATATTTCAAAAACGGATCATCCGATTTTAGGGAAACTTAGCTAAGAACCATCTCGATTAAACAAGCTTTCGATTAAAATAAAACCGGTCAAGTGCGAGTGTACAAAACATAATCAGTTCTGTTGCCTTGCAACACTCTCTCTTCTGTCAACCGTTGTACGTTGCTAATCCGTGTATTTCGATTAATATAGTTATAAAATCATACAGTGCCTTTTATTCATATAGAAGTGTCACAAACAACGAGTCGGACTCGCGCACGAAGAGTTCCGTACCTTATCTATAAAAACGGCAAAAAACATGTCTGTTATATGGGAGCCAAAGTTAAATAATTATTTTATTCTGATTTCAGTATTTTTTGTTATAGCGGCAACAGAATTCATAATCTGTGAAAATTTCAACTGTCTACGGTTCATGAGATACAGCCTGGTGACTGACAAACAGACAGACGGACGGACAGCGAAGTCTTAGTAATACGGTCCCGTTTTACCCTTTGAGTACGGAACCCTAAAAAGCAGGCAGCTAATTTCACTATAGAGGTCTCTGTACGAATTTTAATGTATGAGGTGTCATTAAATTCGTCTCAATCGTGGAAGTGACGGTATATTTGCAGTCGGATTTTGTGATTTCTAAATAACTTTTTCATTAGTTCACACATAATACTTGATACGAATTCTGTTAAAAACCCTTTTATAAAATAAATAAAAAATCGATCTCAGTAGGAGCATCTTTTTGTATTTTTTCTCCCAAAAAAAAGTGATAAAAACGAGCTAAGATTTGAATACATGGAAAAAAATTCGACCTTTTCCCTATGTCAATCGTGGTGCAAGGGGAAAAGCACACGACCCGGAGTGTCGAGGATCCCCGGCTCGATTCCCGGGGTTGGCGTGTTTCTGGTTTTTTTCTGTGTATGTGTGTTACATTGAGTTTATAAAAAACATGAAAGATAACCGCCCAAATCCGCGCCCGGCCGCATTCTAAATGAAGGGGAGCGAACTAAAATTGCTTTCAAATAAGTAACCGATGGGGTATTCTGCGAGGCGAGGCGATGCCGGCGCGATATGGCTTCCTTTTCAACCCACGACGAAAAGGAGGGGTGTTATAAGTTTAACCCGTGTATCCACTGTCCGTGTATCGGTCTATGGCATCATAGCTCCCAAATGGATTTACCAATTTCGATGCGGGTTATTTTAATCGATAGCTAGTTTAATCGAACTTAGCTTAGTTACTTTTAAATTGGTTCACTCGTTTTTGAAATATTTAACTTTGAAATGACAATGTCGGGGGTTTTTCAACTTTTCTAAGCTGGTTTGGTTATTTGTGTTCCGCGTACTCAAAGGGTAAAACAGGACCCTGTTACTAAGACTCCGTTGTCCGTCCGTCTGTCCGTCTGTCACCACACTGTATCTCGTGAACCGTGATAGTTAGACAGTTGAAATTTTCACAGATGATGTATTTCTGTCGCCGCTATAACAACAAATACTAAAAACAGAATAAAATAAATATTTAAGTGAGGCTCCCAAACAACAGACATGATTTTTTGCCGTTTTTATAGATAACTAGCTGTTGCCCGCCACTTCGCCCGCGTAGATTTCGGTTATCGCTATCCCGCGGGAACCATACAATTTTCCCGAATAAAAATTCCTCAATATTCAAACTACCTTCTTACCAAATTTCATCTAGATTGGTGCAGCGGTTTTCCAGTGAAGAGGTAACAAACAGACAGACAGAGAGACAGAGCTACTTTCGCATTTACAATATTAGCGCGAGCCCGACTCACACTTGGCCGGTTTTTTTAAGTTTGGTAAATACACGAAGGTATTTGTCCGCTCGGCCGTTATGGGGCGTAAAGGGATCGACGATATGGCTTCCCACTCCTATACCTATCGCTAAATTGTGGCAGAATACCGGCACTTTCGGAAAAACCATGACTGCCAAGATTTATATTAAGTAGGTATATTCGGCTAGGATTTGCCATTTTTAACCCCAGACGAAAAAGAGGGGTGTTATAAGTTTAACCTGTGTGTCTGTGTATCTGTGTATCTGTCTATGGCATCATAGCTCCCAAACAGATGAATCGATTTCGATGCGGTTTTTTTTTAATTGAAAGCTAGTTTAATCGAGATGGTTCTTAGCTAAGTTTCATTACAATCGGTTCACCCGTTTTCGAAATATTGAACTTTGAAATGAAAATGTCGGGGGTTTTTCAACTTTTCTAACTTGGTTGGGTTATCTTTTTATAGAACCACCTCTGTTCAAGTTCAAACGAAAAAATAATCATCAAAATCAGACAAATACAAAAAACATATATACAGTAAGGGCTATCGCGAGTCTAAAATCCGCTAGATTCGCTAGTGTCGAGTGAGGTCCATCTGTCATTCTCCACCAATGAGAGACAAGCTACTGGCCTGTAATTGGTGGAAATTGACAGATAGACCTCACTCGACACTAGCGATCTCTCATTAGAAATGATTTTGTACATTGAAACAAATAAACCAACATACAAATTCATTATAAACACTGTGCAAGTGTCTGCAAGAAATATAAAGTTATAGCTTAAAGGTCTCTGCAACCAGGTAAAAAAAAAAGTTACTTTTAACGCAAGAAAACTTCTCGATAAATTTCGGGGAAATACGGCCAGAGGGTCGAGCAAGACTTTTTGAATATTGCGTCACGTAAAGTTTGGAACGTTTGGAACAACGCCCGCCCGTGAGCGTATTTGGAACTAAAATTTAGTAGGAGGTTTCACAATCACGATACGATAACCGTAACGTTACACAGCGATTTAGCCCAAATTTCCACCTTTAGGTTAAATATCATTGTTTGTCTTTGGTTATTGCTTATGTTGTTTAATTAAATATGTCGCAGTGACGTCTCAATGTCTCAATTACTATGGGCAAATCGTCAGCGCCTCTAGCGGCGCGTATTGGCAACGTACTATTCACAGTCTTTGACACGTTAACGCGAACGCTACACTAGTCGCTCTGAGTGATCAATTACATCAATAAGAGGTTTGTATTATATATTTTAGTTCGTTATTTACTGTATAAGTTAATTTTAATTTGCAAGGACCCGAAATAATAAATATAAGAAACCCTACTGAACCCTCTCGCTGGCTCGCCGCGCGCACCCCGATTTCTGTTTACAATTAAACTTAGCATACAAACGCGGCGCTTGTGTGTGTGCCCTCTGGGAAGTCAGGGTTGGCGCTGACAGAGTTCAGATAAAACATCCTCTATTTAGTAAAATATATAATAAAAACAATTTACAATGACGGTAAATCCAAGCTAAAACGAATTAAACTAAACCTATTTCTCCCAGCGAATCAGCATCGCTGTGCAACGGGTGAACGCCGCCAGTCTTTTGGGCGCCATGCCACGAGGTCCTTATTTAGATTTAATTAAGTTTCATGTTTTGGTTTATTTAGTTTTAGCTTAGATTTAATGTCATTGTAAATTGCTTTTATTATGCAAATAAATTATTTTACTTTATTCTACAGTGAGTTTTAGTACATATTGTATAGTAATGGTTAAAGAAATTAATTACATAAAAAAAAATTATGCTTAATTTATTGAAAAAGTGCTTGCTAAAAACAACTCCTTATTGAATATCACATAATAATTAAAACAGAAAATAGGTACAAAGGTAGCAATAGGCGCAATTTAGTATTAAATGCAAGGTAGCAATTTCATATTATACCTATTACAGAAAAGTTTTTTCCTAACATAAAAAATAATGCAAAAACAATAATTACGGAAATGGCGATTTAGCGCAGCCCTGGCTGAAACTGCGCGTGTGTGAGTACCCGAACAAGGTGAACATAGATGGTGCTGTTTTTTGTGAAGGATTAAAATTTGGGTCAAATTATTTTTGCTCGACTGCGCGGAGGGCGGAATTGGAGTTTATTGAGTTTTGTTTTCGATCAATTGGTGTATTCATCGACGAACTAATGGGTATTGTCGATAACATTCTTGTCTTATTTATAGGTAGAGTCAATAATGATTTGATGATAATATTAATAATTACAGTTAATGTGTTGTATATCGATAAGACACAGTACTGAAGAAAAATATCCCTTTTAAAAGTCACTTTAAAAAAAAACATCAAACACATAAGTAGTAAGACTAAAGCAATACGAGTATATACCTCTAGCTTTAGTAACGAAATAAATAATAATTTATGTATTTTAGTACCTAATTTATAATTAAAGAATTGGAAAAAGTAAAAAAAACTTCCTTCAAAAGCGCCGCAATGACCAAGAATAAATGAGCTTGACACAAAAAAAAAATCATTCTAAATAACCAATTTCCCAAACCAACACTCAACAATTTGCATGTACCTACAAAAAGCCAAGACACAACACACATGTAACAAAGGCGAACTTATCCATTAAAGGGATCTCTTCCAGTTGCGCGCCATACCTATATGGTACATAAATAAATATCAAGGGACAATTTGACACCAATTGACCTAGTCCCAAACTAGGCAAAGCCTGTACTATGGGTACCAGACAACGGATAAACATACTTATACAGATAAAAACATACTTATTTTGGATGTTTGATATGTACCCGGAGTGTCGAGGATCCGGGTTCTATTCCCGGGGTTGGCATTTTTCTGGTTTTTTTCTGTGTATTCATGTTTCAGTGAGTTTATAAAAATATAAACATCCAAGACCCGAGAACAAAAATTCGTATTCATCATACAAACAACTGCCCCGATCGGGATTTGAACCCGGGACCTCAAGCTTCATACTCAGGGTCTCTAACCACTAGGCTATTCGGTCGGCATATTATCCAAAATCATCTAATCCCTTCACGGCAAAACCGCATCACCCCGTAGCAGCACATGTGACACACTCGCACAGGCGCGGGCACGCACACGCGCGCGCGGAATTGATAGCGCGTCGGATCTAGTCGGTGCAACGCCCCTGTACTAGAGCCGGGTGCACACTGGGAGTAGGTCCTTCTTAGATGACTATGGATTTTTTTATTTAACCTTAGTTGATCCACGATTGATCTTATCACTCCTGACGTAGGGTGTTAGATCTATTTAAGGCGTAGCTAACTGGTATTGCGGGAAATAATAGTTTTATTTTAAAAAGTCTTCACTTAAAAAGAAACAATGACTGAAACTGAATCTATTTTGACAGAAGCTACAATTTGTGAGCATTAAGAATTCGGGTTTCACATAAAAATGCAGGCGAATTGAAAACCTTTATTTGAAGTCTGTTGAAAACATTGGATATCTAACCTAACCAACTTAAACTTAATAACCTAACCAACTTATAAAAGTTGAAAAACCCCGACATTGTCATTTTAAAGTTCAATATTTCGAAAACGGGTGAACCGATTTTAATGAAACTTAGCTAAGAACCATCTCGATTAAACTAGCTTTCGATTAAAAAAAACCGCATCGAAATCAGTAAATCCGTTTGGGAGCTATGATGCCACAGACAGATACACAGGTCAAACTTATAACACCCCTCTTTTTCGGCGGTGGCAATTCCGGAAAACAATATATACCCTATGTCACTCCCACAACTGACACGAATCTAATGACACCTCATACGTTAAAATCCGTCAAACGGTTTAGGCTATAGAGCGCATACACACATACATACATATGCTCGAAAAACATAACCCTCCTACGGCAGTCAGGTAAAAATAGGGTTCGCCGATGGAAGTTCCTTTCAAATCGATATCACATTTATTATTCAATTTCATTACATTTACACATCATTTCATTAATGAAACGGACAAACCATTTCATCAACGTTTGTAATTAATTTGTTTTTAAGACTGTTGTCAAAAGTTTAACTCAAAACATATTCCAAGTATATAAAATAGTAGAGCGTTTCCGTCGAATTCCTTTAGGCAAATTAGCAGCGCCACTAGTGGCACGTATCGACAACAAACGATTCTCATAGTAATTGACACTGTAACACAAACGCGATAAAGACGTATTTTTGGCCGTTGATTACACTAGACACTCTGTGCCCTAAGTTTAAGTAATCAAAAAGAACAAAATACGTCTGGATCGCGTTTGCGTTAAAGTGTCAAATAGTATGAGAATTGTTAAACGCGGACGCGATTGAGACGTATTTCTTGGCCTGGTCGGCGATTACACTAGGCGTTCTGAGTCATTAGTGTAATTTTTGACACAATAAAACGTCTTAATCGCGTTCGCGTTTACTTCTCAACCACTGAGAGCAAATCGGCCGCGCCTCTAGCGGCACCTATTGGCAACAAACTATTCTGATATTAATTATACTTTTTTAATACTCACTCAAACATGGATACACGGAATAAAAAACAGAAAATGCTAACCCCCGGATCCTCGACAATCCGTGTCGCGTGCCATACCAAACACGCTGAATTTTTTCCATGTATTCAAATCTTAGCTCGTTCATCACTTTTTGCAGTAACTACCGCCATCTATGGGATTACTTCGTAGACTAAAGACAGCACACTCCTTCGAAACTAATCAGTTTAAACGGACTAAGAGATGGCGCTATAAAGCAATCAATTAATTTTGTCAATCAATCATGAAAATTTGTCCATAGTAATTCAGACGATAACGCAAACGCGACCGAGACGTTTTCTTATGTAAAAATTACACCAGAGGCTAAGATGTGGGATCACACTCACGTGTTCTTTCCGAGCGGCGGCCTTCAGAGCAGTACATCAGGGTTATGTCCAGAGCTGGGCCCAGAGTAGATACTTCCCTTACTGTTAAACTTCACAAGCGCACGCCACATAAAGCCCGAGCGCAATCTTAGTTGGTCTTTAATTTGGATGGCATTAATTTCTATACATTCAGAGTATTTCGTGAACACTTTGGTCGAGGGTTCTGCGATAGTGAGTACGATCAGCTACATTCGCCGTTCATAAACTATAATTATAACATGGCATTGAAACACATCCTCGTGTAGTTTGCTAACCGCTAATACCGTGACGACTTAAATTTTAGATATTGTTAATATTGAAAGACAATAAACTAAAATTCATTGTGACACTTGTTTAAATATTTTACCAATAAATATTTAATGAGTTTTAACAGGTGGAAAAACGTCACGTTATATTTGTATTTAGTGTTTAATGAAGGCTTGCGAATTTGAAATGTGAACACACAAATTCATAACTTTTTGATAACATTGTAACTTGATATTTTTTGATATTTTAAAATTACATCTCATATAATATAATTATAATAGACGAAAACTAGATAAACTAGTGTTTCGCGCCGAACCAAGAACACACGAACTAATTTTTGCGTCAAACATTAAGCTTTAGCATAGACGGTGGCGCCCTCTATTCTCTCAATAGCTCCTGAACAGATTCTGCTCATGTAAGAACCTACAATTGTGTATACTTTAACTATACTACTCAAAAGAAAATACTGGCTACTAAGGGCCTTATTCATAAACGTCACTCAAGCCTCCATTAGCTAAAATAGGTTTGTCTTCTTCTTACTAACGGAAATGTCAATGTGACAAAAAAGGACAAACTAACTTTAACGGCATTTTAGTTCAAATAGGTTTATGAATAATAGGGTATGAATACGGCAAGCGAATTCGAAAGCGAAGCGAAGAAATGATGCGGGGTGGTGTATTTAGTTGGAATTCTTTTTAACATACTAGATTTTTATATATGATAAGGTAGGCAAACGAGTAAGTGGGTCACCTGATGGCAAGTGATCGCCACTGCCCATGGGCAACCGCAACCCCGGGGGGTTAGAGAGCCAAGATGAAATGCCTCTTGTGCCTGCGATTTCCTCAGCTGTCTTACTCTCCACACTGGAACACAGCACTGTAAGCACTGCTACTTAGCGGCAAGATTAGCGAGTCGGATGGTGGGAGCGATCCAAACGGCCACTTTTATGTGCGAGCATAGATAGAAAAACTAGTTCGTTTTAAATGGTTTAATTACCATATTTTAGTTACAATTAATTATATTTATCAGAACACGAGAGAGGCAGTTGTTAGCGTCGTAGCGTAGGTTGAGAAAGAGAATGTGTCGGCGCCGCTCAGCACCACGTGACCCGTGCTGTCACGCGCATGCGCGGCGCGTCGCCGCTGATTGGTCCGCGTCTTCGGGCGCGCCATTGGCGGGTGGCAACGGCGCGAACATACTCCGGGACGCTGAAAGCCTAGCTTTCAGGATCTTCCCTTACAGGCAGTAGATAGATGCGGTTGAGAGCCCGCCTCGCAAAATCTTGTTTATTTTTGTCAGATATTATTTAAGTTTAGATATTTTTTTATTGTAAGTAAGTGCTTTTGTAATTAATGCTCTGAAATAAAGCATATTCTTGTCAATAGTTAGAAATGGTAAGCCACCACTAAATTATATTTTTAATAAACTCACCGAAACATGAATACACAGGAAAACCAGAAAAAATACCAACCCCGGGAATCGAACCCGGAACCTCGACACTCCGGGTCGCGTGCCCACCCTTACACCAGAATTGGTATTTATTCACAGCATATTAGACAGCCGTATTAAAATGAAACTAAAACCTTAAAAATAAAATAAATAATATAATAGTGCCGCAGTGTGTCCACGGCCTTGCCGACATAAATTCTCAATAACACGAAATGGCGGAGCGGGGCGCGCGGGGGCGCGGGGCCGGGCTCGGACGACAGTAATTATTATTATTATTATTAAAAGAAATAAAATAATTTAACAGACCTATACTACGTTTTTTTAGGCATTAGAAAGAAGTTAAACAATCCTGACAAATATTTTTATTTAAAAATGCTTTTTAAAAATAAGTAACATCAAGTAACAATTAAACATCAATTAGATTTAATTATTTATATTGTCATGGTTTTATACGTAACGGTTACTTATTTTTAAAAAGCGTTTTACAATAAAACGGCATGTACAGAGGCGAGATTGTTTATCTTCTTTCTAATGCAAAAAAACAAAACAAAGTATAAGTAAGTAAACACTCCCCTTCCTCTGGCGGTTGTGACAGCAGGTGCCCAACAGTGGGACATAAATGATGATGATGACGAAGTAAACACTTTATTGTACAAAAACAAGATAAAAACACAAGTTTACAAATAATTTTGAGTACAAAGGCAAATTTATCCCTTTAAGGGATCACTACCAGTCAACCTTCGAGTGGAGAGGAATAGTAAGTATTCGTTGACAGTATTGGTGAGATGAAGACGCAAATTTAAGCAGAGGGAGCTGTTGTATATCAGAGGAGAGATCGTGCCCAGCAGGGGACAGAATCATAGGATAACATTAAGTATGTATTTATGGTGTACATACATACTTTTTTTTAAACTGACCAGCGATTGACCACTATTCCACCTGATTTAACAGCCTATCCACCAATAACTAGGTGTTGTAAATATTGTTTTGCTATAAAAACTTTCAATACCACCTTGTTTAGTGTAGTAATAATAATCGGATCAAGTTAAAACCGTCATGTTTATTTTTCACTTATCTTAAGTTATTGCTGAAAATATCCTATTTTTATTACAAGTGTGTCAATAAAGTATTACATTCCATTTTATTATGAGAAAGAGCAGAAAAAAAGAAAAATGAAATCTAAATTTTAATTCCAATTACTCTGCCCGCAGTGCGGCCCTGGCCCGGTGAAAGATGAGAGCCGAGCGCGCGGACCGAAGCGACTTGATACTCGCGTTACGTAACTTGTGTATACATGTTTGTTTGTGTGAGGTTCGACGGTCAAGTGGAATGATAACGAGGTAAATAAACAAACCAATGTACGAAAACTTTTTGGAAATTGAGGTAAACGTCAAAAAAAATTACACGTTAATTTCAATAATTGGCACTCTGCTTGTCACATTTATTGCTCAGTATTATGATTGAAGGTGCCAACTATTGAGACAGGGATATTTATGCGATTGGCTGCGCGCTCGGACAAAGCTTGAAAAAGAATAATGGATTTGGTTCGAATCGAAACATGTCGGACTTATCTGGACAACAAATACGTGAATGACCTCTTTTTATTTAATTTTTAACATCACAGTGAATTAAAAGTGTGCGTTTCTCTGCCGTCGATGCGTGCGCTCCCAGAGGAAAGATTAGGAATTGGTCCGAAACACATCAAACGGGATTTAAATATTAAAAATCGCAATTAAACTAACTAGGACCGAGTAACATAATTTGTAAAATCATGCTAGATAAGAATAAGAACCATCACGATTTAACTAGCTTCCAAATTTAAAAAAAAAGCCGCAACGAAATCGGTTCACCCGTTTAAAAGCTACAGTGCCACAGACAAACACCAAACACACGGACATAGCGGTCAAACTTATAACACTCCTCTTTTTGCGTTGGGGGTTAAAAAACAACGCAAGTATCAAAACCGCTCGGGAGCGCTATAAAGCAGTTCACGAAGTTTTCAACTTTAATGAATTCAAAAGGGTATATGTACGGTACTGATGCCGCCGGGCGGACAACGAAAATCAACCTTGTAGGGATTAGTTTAAGGTTGATTTCGGATCGCGGTGGGGGGGTTATATTAATATTATTATATAGTTTTATATAGAATTTGGAGATTAGAAACCATTTTTTGTGGCAGCCTTTTTGCTTATTGTCCAAATATAGTTTTTGTGATAACAGTTTTTGAGTCTGTCCAGTTTGACGTCCTTTGTACCTACAATTAGATACGTTATTTAAATATGTCATATTTTTAACTTTGTAACTCATACTAATAAAGCAATAATAATAAAATGTTATTAAAGTATGCCTTTTTTATATACAAAAGCGGTCAAGTGCGAGCCGGAGTCGCGCGCCGAGGGTTCCATAGAAATTTGTCGGTAAATATATGTAAATACATATAGTTCGTTTATCACGGGAATGATGGATTCGCCGAGTATTAGAAGAATGTGAACCTAGTAAGAAATATGTCTGGTTAAACTCCCTTGCATACGTGAGTGATCCGTTTAATTCGTTATGCTTATGTAATACCTGTATAATACATTACGTATTTCCATTTACCTAAAGCCCATTTCCTTTGTGAAGAGGGTGACCACATTTCGAGAAGGACAGTACAAAATATTATTTCACTAATTTCGAATATAGATTAGATTACGTATTTAAATTACAGTCATCATGAATTGTACACAAGTTACAAGAATTTATGACCAAATCGTCAAGAGTTTTATCTACACACATATCATAAGTCCTCTATAATGCGTTCAGAAACCGTAGAAAATGACCAGCATTGCAGCACATCGTCGCCTCACCACGACCAGCAGGTCCAGCAGTAAAGTAATAGTCATTACGACATCGAATTCGATGTCGTAATGACATTTCGATATCGAATTCGATGCACCGAATTTGACAATAATTACAATCATAGTAAATCATACGTAATTTACAATCATAGTGAAATAAAACGGATCACTCACGTATATAAGTCGAGTTCAGTCCAACATGTATAATTAATAATGTGATATATATATATTTTTTTAAAACAGTTCATGAAACGTCAACTTGGTATGTTTGACTATGATTTAAAAAAAACAGTCAAATTCGTGACAGACATGGGTATGATATATGTCGGCTATGATATGTTCGGCTTCTGAACCCATCTTAGAGTACTTATAATATGTGTGTAGATAAAGTAATGTATGCAACTGTACATAATTAGGCCTTAAAACACTCATTATGTAGCAGTTGCATAAACTACTATTAACAAATACAGTGATTTAGTAAATTAACCCAAATATTAAATACTAGCTTACGCCCCGCAGCTTTGCCCCCGTGAAATATTTCAAAATGGGCTAGCTCCCTATCCCGTGGGAATATCGAAAAATCCCTTCTTAGTGCACCTCCAGGATACTCAAGGTACATGTTTGCCAAATTTCAAGTCTCTATAGGTCCAGTCCTAATAGGTCCAGTGGTTTAGGCTGTGCGTTCTCAGTCAGTCAATCAGTCACGGTACTGTTTTATAAGTACAGAAGATAATTCGTTTACAAGAATGTAGTATTTTACAATGTAAGATAGTAAATTAAATATAATATGTCCACGTTCTGCTTTAGTCTAACCTAACCATCTTAGAAAAGTTGAAAAGCCCCCGACATTGTCATTTCAATGTTCAATATTTCAAAAACGGGTGAACCGATTTTAATGAAACTTAGCTAGGAACCATCTCTATTTAACTAGTTTTCGATTAAAAAGAAATCGAAATAGGTCCATTTGTTTGGGAGCTATGATGCCATAGATACACAGATCAAACTTATAACACCCCTCTTTCTTGAGTTGAGGGTTTAAAATAGCGATAACCTCAATCAGAATTTTTAACCCCTGACGCAAAAAGAGGGGTGTTACAAGTTTGAACGCTATGTGTGCCTGTGTGTCTGTCTGTGGCACCGTAGCTCATGAACGGTTGAACCGATTTGAATGCGGTTTTCTTTATATGAAAGCAAGTTTTTTAACCCCTGACGAAAAAGAGGGGTGTCATAAGTTTGACATGTGTATCTCTGTATCTGTCTGTGGCATCATTGCTCCCAAACGGACTTACGGTACGGATTACCGAGGTTGCTGGTTCAAGTCCAGCTGCTTAACGAATTTTTCTTTGCATTGTCATTGTATGTTGGACTTACAGATTTCGATGTGGTTTTTTTTAATCGAAATCTACTTTAATTGAGATGGTTCTTAGCTAAGTTTCATTGAAATCGATTGACCCGTTTTTGAAATATTGAACTTTGAAATGACAATGTTGGTGGTTTTTCAACTTTTCCAAGTTGTTATATGAAAGCAAGTTTTTTAATCTGTCTGTCTTACTCAGTCTAGCTACCTAGCAACCGAAAGGGCAAAAACTAATTAATTATTTCATAACTAATTTACTTTCAAATCTTAATGAATTTTCCGTTTTATTTGCTGTGTAATACATATTAATATGCTACAACGTGGCTAGTGTTTTGGCCTGTGGCCTCCCGAGCAGAGGGTCGCGGGTTCGAACTCCGGCTCGCACTTGTGAATTTTTCAGAATTCGTGTGCGAAATTACAATCGTAATTTATCATGAGCTTTTCTGTGTCTGGAAAACGCTTAAATACGGATGGACCGATTTCGATGCGGGTTGTTTTTAACCCCCGACGAAAAGAGGGGTGTGTAAGTTTGACCTGTGTATCTGTGTGTCTGTCTATCTTTCTGAGGCATCGTAGCTCGCAAGCGGATGGACCGGTTTCGATGCGGTTTTTTTATTCGAAAGCTAGTTTAATCGAGATGGTTCTTAGCTAAGTTTCATTAAAATCGGTATACCCGTTTTTAAAATATTGAACTTTGGAATGTCAATGTCGGGGGTTTTTAAACTTTCCTAAGTTGGTTAGGTTATTAACAGAAATCTAGTTTCAGAACAAAACGGGATTGCGCAACACTGTGGTATAATATGGACGGTACGGTTCTACGGTATTAAATATGATTTAAATGTAAACTTTGTTTTCACGCCAGTAATAACGAGCTTTGGTGCCTTACTTCAGGACCTCGCACGACAGTGCCGCCAACTGGTGAACACAAAGAAGCTCCATCATTGCTGGGGTCCACGGCCATTTGCCCACCGCTGGGAACCGAGAGCCGTCTCGAACACCAGTATCGATTGGGTACTAATAATAGAACAGTAGCGGATCGCGGTGCAAGCCACAGGGGGCAACGGAAATATTAAAAGGACTAAAGGAAATATTATAAAGTAACAATAATAAATTACAAATGTAATTCCGTACACAAATTCCGAAAAACTCAGAGGTGCGGGCCGGAGTTTGAACCCACGACCCTCTGAGGGTCGAGCATGACTTTACGAATGCTGCGTAACGTAAAATCGATTAGTAAACGTTGTCGAGTTTGTATGACGTTTGGAACAGCGCCCGCCCGTGAGTTTATTTGGAACTAAAATTTAGTATGAGGTTTCTCGATCTCGATACCATAACCGTAACGTTACGCAGCATTCGTAAAGTCGTGCTCGACCCTCTGCCTAAGAGGCTATAGGTCAAACCACTAGGCTATTAGATTTGTAATTTATCATGAGCTTTTCGTTGAAGGATAAACATCGTGAGGAAATCTGCGTAGCAATTCAATTATGTGTGTTAAGTTCCCAATCCGCACTGGGCCCGCGTGGCAACTATAGCCCAAGCTCTCTCATTGTGAGAGTAAAAAAAAACCGGTGATGAATATTAATATAAATATAATAGCATAATTTATAAAAAAAAAATTGTATATATCATGGGACAATTATTGACACCAATTGACAGGTACACGGAAAGAACATGTCTAGCCATTTTTTTTTAAACGAGATTTAAATCTCAAACTGTAGAGCACTCAATAGACTATAAGTTACCACTCGGTTACAGATACAAATATTCATGTAACTTGTCTCTTTTATCACTTTCTCAAACAAAGGAATAAATTGATAATTAGCGGATAATAGCGTAACGAACACACAAAAAAAAACATACAGTCAAATTAAGAACGTCCTTTTTTTATTACATAATTTTTTTATAGTTTGTTATTAGGTAATTTACAAATTTATTGACTCAGATAATTCCGAATATTGAAAAAAAAAAAAGTTTCGAAGTCGTTTAAATATACGCAAACCTGTCTAATTTTCAGTCCAATTGTGGAATATAAAAGGATATTTTCACAGGCAATAATTTTTACTGAAAGATATGAATGTATTTATTTTATATGAACGCTAAATAAAGTTGAATTGAAAGAAGACATATATTTACCCAAATGGTCATATGTACTTTGTGTAGATAATAAAACAATAATATATGTATATGTTTATCATAACGGCTTGTTGCTGCCGCGTTTGTAGAACAAACTTTTAGATAGATAATATATTATATGTACACAGTTTCCATGGCAGACTTGGAAAAGTTGATAAACCCCTGACATTGTCATTTCAATATTTCAAAAACGGGTGAACCGATTTTAATGAGACTTAGCTAGGAACCGTATCGATTAAACTAGCTTTCGAATAAAAAAAATCGCATCGAAATCGGTAAATCTGCTTGCGAGCTACGATGCCACAGACAGATACACAGACACACAGATACACAGATACACAGATACAGAACAACCCTCTTTTTCTTCGGGGGTTAAAAACTATAGGACAGAACAGAGACATAGTTCTGTGAACATAAACTTTGAAAATCAAGTTACCGTGTGAACAAACGCATTTTCAAAAACTTTACAATTTTAACATGAAACTACCGTGATACTCAATCATCTGTCTTTTTGGTGTTCCGTATCTGTGTGTCTGTGTATCTGTCTGTGGCATCGTAGCTCGCAAGCGGATGGACGGATTTCGAAACGATTTTTTTTATTCGAAAGCTAGTTTAATCGAGATGGTTCTTAGCTAAGTTTCATTATAATCGGTTTTCAAGTTTGTGAAATATTGAACTTTGAAATGACAATGTCGGGGGTATTTCAACTTTTCTAAGTTGGTTATATTTGTCAAGTATCAAGTCGTTCCGGTCGCGCTGTAACGGACGGAATCCGGCGTCGCGCGTCGCTTACGAAATGTTAGCTTGCTGCTGTAGGAGAATACCGCAACTGACTTATGCGTTTTTAAATCATTTTAATATTAACAGTTTTAAATGATTCGCGGTTAATTTCATTAGACATAACATTTCATTATTGGGTGCTCATCAAACCTATAAGGTAATCATCACCAGTCAATATCCCGTTTTCATTACGTCTAATTTTATTTTTTATTAAATTTGACGACCGGAGAGTCTAGTGGTTAGAGACCCTGACTATGAAGTTTGAGGTCCCGGGTTCGATCCCCGGACGGGGCAGATGTTTGTATGATGAATCTTACAATAATATCTCAAAAACGGCTAAATCGATTTAAATAAAACTTGGCTAAGAACCATCTCGATTAAACCAGATTTCGATAGGAAAAAAGTTTAATATTTCATTTTTTTGAAACTATGCTAAGAACCATATCGATTAAACTAGTTTTCGATAAAAAAACTGCATCGAAATCGGTCCATTCGCTAGCGAACTACGATGCCACAGACAGATACACAAATACACAGACACACAGATACTCAGGTCAAACTTATACCACTCCTCTTTTTCGTCGGGGGTTAAAAAAAATCGAATCGAAATCGGTCCATCCGCTTGGGAGCTATGATGCCAAACAAACACAGATACACAGGTCAAACCTATAACACCTCTTTTTTTGGGTCGGAGGTTTTAATAAAACTAGAATTCGAGCAAGATTATAAAAATAAAACGAACGGAAGTGAAATTAGCTGAGAGATCATCAGCAGCGTTTTGCGGCTGGCGCGCGCTAAGTAAAGCAAGCGAACGAAGCAAACTGGAGGGCACAGGGCTGGCACACGCGAATTTTTAAATAACTATTTAATTTACATTAAACATTTTTTTTTCATCCCTGCATAATTCTGAAATATATGTAGGTATTTGATCTGGAGACCCTGGGGCGCCGTGAAGAGTCCCAGAGGTGCCGTCGTACATTTCTGTTTTCTCGTCTCCTAGGTACTGTATTGAAGCCATTGTATCTACTGTATACACACACAGCTACAAACTTGGCACAGGGCGCCGGGACGAAATACAAAAATGCAAGGTGCGCCGCAAAGTGAAAAAGTTTGGGAACCCCTGCCCTATAGTCTGCCTGCCCTATAGCATCTTAGTGAAATAAAACGGATCACTCAAGTATGTGATTTTGTATATTTAGCCCGACATGTTTCGGACCCAGCGGCAGTTTGCGTTTCGCTACCGTCGAAGCGTGTGCTCCCAGTACGTAATTTATTATTTGGAAAGTAATAATAATAATAGTTTGTAGTGGTTGTACGGTTCGCATGAAAAGGCGAATCAGCCGTTACAATATACGCACAACGGAAATAATATTTAGAATTTGACAATGCCATTATTTTGGAATATTCTTCTACAATATAAATATAATAGGGATGTTGCCTCTTGGTCAAATCAGCAACTTTTTTTCAAATGTGAAAACGATCCGTTAGTATGAAGTTTGTATTGAATTACAGATTTATGACATCATCATTTTCAGTGATCAAACTCCTTCCTTTTATTAGTTTTTGTTAAATTAAAAATCTTTTTAATTGCAGTAATAAGTGAGGCATTGGTTTTTTGTGAGTATTTTCGGAAACTGGATAAGTGAAAATGTAAAACGATTTTATGTTGGCATCAATCAACTACCCTATTATTACAAGTCTCTTTTTATACTGATAGTATGGGAAA
Organism: Clepsis dumicolana; assembly: GCA_963691665.1. Classification (NCBI taxonomy): domain Eukaryota; kingdom Metazoa; phylum Arthropoda; class Insecta; order Lepidoptera; family Tortricidae; genus Clepsis; species Clepsis dumicolana. The sequence goes on from OY829530.1 coordinate 1,552,164, forward strand.
AGGGAAATTTCAAATAAAGAATGCCTATAAACACAATAACACTACATATATGCAATTACACGGTCTCGGTAATTCATCTATACAAATATTTATTTAAAAGAAAACAGTAATAATAATAATAACGCCTGCGTGGCAGCCCTAGTGGCAAGTAGGTATGCTCGGGGCCGATATTTTTTCACTGCAGAACAAAGCGCGCTGGAGTCGCATTGATACAATTTTTTTTTTCGCCAGAAGACGAAGAAGAGAAGATAGTTCAACATAATAATAATACAGTCAAATGGATATTAAGGACTATTACATATCAGGTGTAAGTAAGTATAGATAGACATTTTCGCGGTATATTTTGATCTTTTTAACCGACTTAAAAAAAAGGAGGCTATCAATTCGACACGTAGTTATGTTATGTATGTAATATTATCGAAACTGCAAGATTCTATTATACTATATTAGGGCTTTCAAATAAATATACAAAATTTTATCGATGTACGCTTGTCTTCGAATTTCTTTGTAACTAATTATCGGATTGCGACCATACTTTTTGCAACATATTCTCACATCATATTTTTTTTATCAACCAATAATTTCCAAAGTATTGCAGATTATTAGATATTTTGTGTTGTATTTGAACTATAATGAAAACAAAACCTGACATTTTAAGAATACAGATGAAACACTGTTTCGTATGAGTCAACAGAATACAGATTTTACAAATCCACCCCACTATAAAATAAACCTACAGTCCTATAAAAAAAAGGGAGACACCGAATTCTATTTGGACCAATCAAATAACCTAATCAAGTTAAAAAAGGCGAAAAAAAACTCAAACAAAAAACTTAATTTTCATTCGATTTCGATAAAACTTAGCTAAGAACCATCTCTATCAATCTAGCTTTCGCTAAAAAAAGCTACGATGCTACACAAAGGCCACGCAAAATACAACACGTGTTGAAGACTGAATCCATCATCGTGTAACTCCTAATCAAATAAATTAGCAATAAGTTGTACGAAGCTACAAGTAGTATTAACTAGGATTAAGGCTAATATTAAATCTGTCAAATCGTCATGTCATTCTGGCATTATCTTTGTGTTATTATGTGCATTATGTTTTTGCGTTTAAAAAAAGAAGGTCACCGTAACCCTCTCCACGCCATCCGTGTGCGTCTTGCGTCTCGCTCGCGCAATAGGTCCTATACTTTTATTCCTCTGCGGTAAGTAGCCGCCATTATTGTAAATAAAATAATATATTACTATTTCATGAGTTCAGTTTCGTTCACCTTTAAGAATTTTTGAATTGGTGGGGTATGACATTTTCACTCATGTTTTGTATAAGTAGGGTATGAATTGTATATGTAGGTATATGATTATTTATGTAGTATATTTATCTGTAGTTATTAATTCAATTTAAGTTGTTGTTAATTTTAAGTTTCTCCTTTCTGTTCATTTCTGCCACCTAATTTAGCTTCTTCATCTTGGTTTCTGTATTTTGGTTGTCTGTAAGAGATCGCTTTTAAGCGATAAGACCGCCTATTGTCTACCATACCTGTTTTCTGTAATCTCTTTGTACTATTTTGTGGTTTTCAATAAAGAATATTTGTATTGTATTGTTGTTGTCAGCGTTAAAAGTCGCTGGTCACTTTTGTACCTTTTCGCTCTACGGCCAGATACAGCGACTCATACGTGACTGACAGTGTGTTATTGCGACAAGGTACAAAAGTGATGAGCTACTATTGACGCAGACTGTACTATCACAGAACCATTTTTATTTTTAAACCCCGACGAAAAAGAGGGGTGTTACAAGTTTAACCTGTGTGTCTGTGTGTCTGTCTATGGCATCATATTACCTCAAAAACGGATGGACCGATTTCGATGCAGTTTTTTTTAATCGACATGGTTCTTAGCTAAATTTCATCGAAATTGGTTCACTCGTTTGTGAAATACTGAACTTTGAAATGACAATGTCGGGGTTTTTCAACTTTTCTAAGTTGGTTGGGTTAGTGTGTGTTTTTAAACTAACTTAGAAAAGTTGAAAAACCACCGACATCATCATTTCAAAGTACAATGCTTCAAAAACGGGTGAACCGATTTCAATGAAACTTAGCTAAAAACCATCTCGATTAAACTAGCTTTCGATTAAAAAAAACCGCATCGAAATCGGTAGATCTGTTTGGGAGCTACGATACACATGTCAAACTTATAACACCCCTCTTTTTCGTCGGAGGTTAAAAACAGAATACAGTAAATATTTAAGTGGGGCTCCCATACAACAGACATTATTTTTTTGCCGTTATTTTTATAAATAATGGTATTTAAATAAAATTATAAAGCTGGCAACCCTAGACCACCTCACAATAATACGGTTACATATATACAAAACATATAACATATATAATTGAACAAGTGTATTGTATATAACACACTATAGGTAAACATACCTACGAAATGTATCAGATGATGAGATCAGAGGTCACCGCAAGGTCGATGTATGCGTGGTTTATATATTTAATCATTTTTATCTATTGTCCGTCATCAACTATATGTATATTTGTGTTAACTACCGTAGGTACTCTGGGTAGTCAATTAATTAAATAAATATCATGGGACAATTTGACACCAATTGACCTAGTCCCAAACTAGGTAAAGCCTGTACTATGGGTACTAGACAACGGATAAACATACTTATGTAGATAAATACATACTTATATACATATTAAACACCCAAGACCCGGAAACAAACATTCATATTCATCATACAAACATCTGCTCCGACCGGGATTTGAACCCGGGACCTCAAGCTTCATAGTCAGGGTCTCTAACCACTAGGCTATCCGGCCTAAACAAACCTTTTGTATCTTTTATTTTTACGGTCATCATCATCATCATCGAAATTATTTTACCACGGTTTGGTAGAGGTTTGGGTTCGAACCCCAGTTCGAGAATTCATTTTTCTCGTTTTTAACCCCCGACGAAAAAGAAAGGTGTTATAAGTGTTACACGTGTATCTGTCTGTGGCATCACAGCTCCCAATCGGATGGACCGATTTCGATGCGGGTTTTTTTATTCGAGAGCTAGTGTAATCGAGATGGGTCCTAGCCAAGTTTCATTAAAATCGGTTCACCCGTTTTTGAAATATTGAACTTTCATTTTCATAAGTTCGTCTGTGTGTGTGTGTATAAATTTTCTCCACACCGGAATTAGTGCGTCGAACATTATTTGATAAGCAGAACTAGGCTCTCCTTATCAGCTGTAATTCGTTATCAGCTGTAATTCGTTATCAGCTGGCCGGCGTACGGTGAAAAACTAGGCAGCCATATTTACAATACAATACAATACAATACAATACAATAACTCTTTATTGAACACCACATAACAGTCAAAACAAGAAATAAGGCACAAAGAAAATACAAGGTAGCAATGGGCGGCCTTATCGCTACAGAGCGATCTCTACCAGGCAACCATAATGGAATAAAGGTAAGAACATATTAAAGCAGGCGGTGCTAGTTAAAAAGGTTTTAGGTCACGAATTTATAGCAGGTTACTAGCAAAAAAAAAAAAAAAAAAATACATAAAAAGCATTAAAAAAAAACACATAATTTCAATGATACTCGATAACAGATACATAATAATACAAAAATACTAAATAATAATAATAATAATAATAATAATAATAATAATTTAAAAAGTTAGCCAGAAACCTCATGTACAATTTGACAGATAGTGCTCCTTCAGCATAGTTTTAAAAATAGTCAAAGATTTAGCGCGCCTTAGGCTTTTACGATCTAGACTAGAGTTATTTTTAAATCTTTTATATTTCAAAAAATAACAAACCTTTTTTTATCCGACTGCTGAAGGAGGGTAATACTAGATCTTTCAACAGGAAACAACTCGATCATAGTGAAATAAACGGATTATGTCACGTAATTATGTCAGTCGGTACTCGGTATAGCCTGACATGTTTGCTCTTGCTCTCAGAAGGACTACGGATTAGTCCGAAACACATCGGGCTATACTCGACTGACATACGTGAGTAATCAAATAATTTCCGTTACACATTTTTTCACAAGTTCTTTGACTAAATTGGACTTACTTATGTGTACGTGAGCGATCCATTTATTTCATTATCCATTGATAAAGTTATAACAATTACTTTCAATAACGCTCATGGGTACCTCATTTAAAATAATACAACAAAAAACCATTGTTTAATAAAAAAAAAGGCGAATCCAGAAAAAACACTAGTACATATTCTAGAATGATTTTACTTGAAATTGTGCTGCCACCCGATCCGTTGCAACTTGTTTAATATTTAATGCCGAGTTCATATTACAGAGAATGATATAATATTTATACTTTATACGGACTATGCAGCTCGCATGAGTGGAATTTATGTGATTGAGAATAATAGCTGTGACTCAGTTATTTGTTATTATACCTAATTCTACTTTGATAAAGCTGATTATGAATGGGGCATTAAAAATGACGTTTTTCCATAGAATTACACGTAGATTGTATACCTACTTGATTAACAGATGATCATAAGTATTAAATTAAACAAGTTGTTGTTGTTGTTGTTGTTGTTGTTATTTGTTGTTTGTTTTGTTTGTTTTTTGTGACGGCGGAATAGCCTAGTGGTTAGAGACCATGACTATGAAGCTTGAGGTCCCGGGTTCAAATCCCGGTCGGGGCAGAAGTTTGTATGATGAATATGAATGTTTGTTCTCGGGTCTTGGGTGTTTAATATGTATATAAGTATGTATTTATCTATATAAGTATGTTTATCCGTTGTCTGGTACCCATAGTACCGGCTTTGCCTAGTTTGGGACTAGGTCAATTGGTGTCAAATTGTCCCATGATATTTATTTATTTTATTCTGGCTGTTGCTTTGAATCTTATTTCATTCCACATTATTTCACAATTCCAATTAAGTAGTAGTATTACATAAGTTATCTCTAATACATGCTTTGTTTATTGACTGGCTATTAAACTAAATAATCGGACTCATTAATCTAATTATACTAAAATTCCCATATCATCATAATAAAATAATTAAAACAAATTCAATATCACATTACGAGTTACAACCGCATCCCACTCAACGCACAACCTTTTAATATACGCACACATGCTCATCTAATTTTATGGTCACACAGCCAATACATTGGAAATGGAACCCTACGCCAAAGTTACAAGGCTGAAAACAATCTAGCAAAAACATGCGTTAAGTCGTTTTGAATTTGAAACGCATGTGTATTTATACAGGCTTTATACAGGAGTGTGAAGAGAATTCGTCAAGTGTTTAAATAAATTTAAACTCTATTTACTAAGGAATAAAGTCGAAATTTTGCAAATTTCGTTCGTCACAAGCGTTCAATGAAATATGATTCGTATAAAACTAGGAATACGGTTCAATCTGTATTGTTTGTCAGTTTTTAATGTGTGATATACTGTGGTTGTTATTATTACGTTGGCTTTGGAACAAAGAGTATTATTTAAACTTTTTTTTTAAAGAAAATATTATGATGATTCGAAAGTGGGATTAACTGTACATGTATTATTGTTATTTTAATCTAGGTATTATGTAAGAATTCAGTTAATTGCACTCTTATACTTAATCTTAATTTCTCTGACGTAAATTAAACAAATCCGACATATTTTTTTTCGGTTTTTTTGGTCACAAACGACAACATTTTTGAGTAAGGTACTAAAACAGCTGAAAACCCATTTTAACGACTGGACAGATTTTTATGAAACCTAGCCAAGAATCATCTAGATTAAATTAGCCCGGGGTGCCGGGTGTCTATGGGCAGTGGTGATCACTTACCAACAGGTGACCCACTTGCTCGTTTGCCTGCCTTTTCGTATACAAGATATATTACAGTATAATTATCTCGTCTATATCCAGGCCAAGGACGTATTAGAGCCTTAGCAACACACCATTATACATATTATTTATTACATATGTATGATGTGTATAACCTAACCAACTTAGAAAAGTTGAAAAACCCGCGACATCGTCATTTCAAAGTTCAATATCTCACAAACGGCTGAATCGATTTTAATGAAACTTAGCTAAGAACCACCACTAGAAAACCTGCTATCAAATGAAAAAACCGCATCCAAACAGGTTCACACGTTTAGGAGCTACGGTGCTACAAATAAACAGCAGTCAAATTTATAACGTTAACTTATTAGTGTCAGGAATTTAAAAAATATGATTCAACTAGCTTAAATGCCCCGCTGCTTTGCCCCCGTGAAATATTTCAAATTGGGCTTATTCCATATCTCGTGGGAATTCCGAAAAACACCTTCTTAGTGCACCTCTCAAGGTACATGTTTGCCAAATTTCAAGTCTCTAGGTCCAGTGGTTTTAGGCTGTGCGTTGTCTGTCAGTCAGTCAGTCAGTCACGCACGGTACTGTTTTATTAACCCCGAAGAAAAAGAGGGGTGTTATAAGTTTGACCTGTATATTTGTGTATCTGTGTGTTTCTGTATTTGTCTGTGGCATCGTAGCTCGCAAGCGGATGGACCGATTTCGATGCGGTTTTTTTAGTTCGAAAGCTAGTTTAATCGAGATGGTTCTTAGCTAAGTTTCATTAAAATCGGTTCACCCGTTTTTGAAATATTGATTTTTGAAACAATGTCGGGGGTTTTTCAACTTTTCTAAGTTGGTTAGGTATAAACTTATAGAGGTATGGAAGATGAAATTATGATGATCTGCGAAAGACTGCACGCAGATGATGGATGCGGCAAGCTGAAGACAGGGCGCTATGGCGCTCACTAGGGGAGGCCTATGTCCAGCAGTGGACTAGAATAGGCTGATGATGATGATGATTGAATGAAACCATCATTTCACGTAACACGTAATCGCTAACTCCAACCCGAAAGGTCTATACAAAAAAACTGTTTTTAGGGTTCCGTACCTCAAAAGGAAAAAACGGAACCCTTATAGAATCACTTCGTTGCCCGTCTGTCTGTCTGTCTGTTTGTCTGTCAAGACCCTTTTTCTCTGGAACGCGTGGAGGTAGCATGCTGAAATTAATACCAAATACTCAAGCCTGCGCTCCCTTAAAGCCGTGAAAAAATCAACCTTCTAAATACTAATTGACGATTTCCAAAAACCTAAAGGGTACTTCCAGCTGTCCTAGAAACTTGAAATTTGGTATGAAGGTAGCTCTTATAGCACACCACTCCGAAAAGTTTCAAAATCTTAAACTTTTATGTCTGTCTGTAGATTTCGAAGACCAATATAAGTTGACCCCACACTGCGTACATTTAGCTTAGGAGCAGGGCTCTGCTAACACTGGACTTCTTAAAACACTGGGGAAAAGCGTTAAAATCTTTCTACGGAACCCTCGTGCGCGAGTCCGACTCGTACTTGGCCGGTTTTTTTTCTTTCCATCAACTCTAGAGTTGTGAAGAACGTAATTTGCCGTAGAAAGCGCCCGGCGACCCGTGACGCCGACCGGTTTTCCCAAGTCGGTTAAACGGTTACTAAACAATTGACAAGTTTCATTACGTTTGGGAACTGTAGCCCAAGCCCTCTCATACTGAGAGGAGGCCTGTGCCCAGCAGTGGGAAGCAACATGTGTAATATATGCAACTCTACCAAAGAATATATATAGGTATACTAACGTAAAACTCTACATAATGGGGGTCCTTAAAACACGAGTGTGGATTTATAAAACGAGGGGCAGCCGAATTTCATAAAAAGACCAAACGAGTGTAATTTTGTAACAGTTGCATAAAACTACTACACTGTAAGTACTTTAAATACTCAATGAAACAAGAGTTATACTGAATTCAGTATACCGAATTTACTTCGTAAAGCAATACGTAATGAAGCAGTACTGGAGGGCAGGCTTAATAGCAAAAACAACGGAAATAACTCCTTACAATCGATTGTGACTGCACCGTTAGCATAACAAGACGGCTGCTTTTAATAATATATTATTACAATAAAATAATAACCTAACCAACTTAGAAAAGTAGAAAGCCCCCGTTAAAACATTGAAAACGGGTTAACCGATATTAATGAAACTAGCTAGGAATCATCTCGATTAAACTAGCTTTTGATTAAAAAAACCGGCCAGGTGCGAGTCGGACTCGCGCACGAGGGTTCCGTAGAAAGATTTTAACGCTTTTCCCCAGTGTTTTAATAAGTCCAGTGTTAGCAGAGCCCTGCTTCTAAGCAAAATGTAGGCCGTCTGGGGTCAACTTCGGGGTTTTCGAAATCTACAGAAAGACATTAAAATTTAAGATTTTGATACTTTTCTGAGTGGTTGTGCTATAAGAGCTACCTTCATACCAAATTTCAGGTTTCTAGGACAATTGGAAGTACCCTTTAGGTTTTCGGATTTCGGCAATTTGTATGGAAATAGCCTTTTTAATGACTGTATTTTTTGATTGCGTTAACTTAGAAGGTTGATATTTTCACAGCTTCAGGGGACCGCAGGCTTGAGTATTTGATATTAATTTCAGCATGCTACCTCCACGCGTTCCAGAGAAAAAGGGTCTTGACAGACAGACAGACGGACAACAAAGTGATCCTATATGGGTTCCTTTTTTTCCTTTTGAGGCACGGAACGGAACCCCAAAAGTACTAGTAGTCTTCAAATCGACTATAATTCGAAGCTAATTCAAATCAATTTATTGAAACAAAGGGTTCTATGGGAAACCCCAGGCGGGCCCGCGGGGCATGTTTATATCGCGAACTAATGACTGTAATGACAGGGTGGTTGGAGAATAGCGAAGTATGTCGAACTATAGGGTGAGAGCATTAAAGCACGATAAATACTCGTACATACAAACATATACGTGTAAATAATTAATCTAAACATATAAAACAGAAACGTGACCGACTGACTCGTCTATCAACGCACAGAGGGTCGAGCACGACTTCACGAATGCTGCGTAACGTTACGGTTATCGTATCGAGATCGAGAAATCTCATACTAAATTTTAGTTCCAAATACGCTCACGGGCGGACGCTGTTCCAAACGTCATACGAACTCGACAACGTTTACTATTCGATTCTACGTTACGCAGCATTCGTAAAGTCGAGCTCGACCCTCAGCCTAATCCACTAAAGCTAGACTTGAAATTTGGTACACATATACCTTGAGTATCCTAGAGGTGCACTAAGACGGGATTTTTAGAAATACCCACGGGATAAGGAACTAGCCCATTTTGAAATATTTCACGGAGGCAAAGCCGCGGGGCATAAGCTAGTAATTAAATAAAAATCATGGTACATATGACACCAATTGAAGTGGGTACCAGACAATGCATAAAGATACTTAAGTATATAGATAAATACATACTTAAATAGATCGACCCGAGAAAAAACATTCGTGTTTATCGTACATAACATCTGCCCCGACCGGGTATCGAACCCGGGACCTCAAGCTTCATAGTCAGGGTCTCTAACCACTAGGCTATGCGGTCGTCGTATTAATACCATTAAAACAAATAACAAGAGGAATTAACTTATTTTTAATATACCCTATGTCACTCCCACAATTAAGACGAATCTAATCATCATGTGTTCATCATCATCCGTCGAAAAGTTAATTAAACATTGTGTTGGGGCTTAAAGTGGACTGTATTGGCTGGTTCTCTATACCCTCTGTAGATTTTCTCCTATAAAACCGCATGAAGCGGATGAAATAAAAATGATGGCATTCACTCACCTTTAGCTGTTTCCTGGATTTCTTTATGTGGCGCGGTCAAGCCGTCGAAGAGATGATGACGAACATTGATTGAGATGCAGTCTTGAATTAGAAGTATTTTATTTATTTATTTATTTATTTATTTAAGGAGAACCAACAGCTTATAACACAATATAAGTAGTGAGAATGGAAACACAGAGACAATTACAGGATCTTACAAATAGTGATGAAATACATGCTTAAGCTAAACTTAAACGAGGTGCGCGCACCATATCATACCATACCATATATTTGTGAATAAGTAACGGTTTTTCAGTAAGTATCTGCTGTTGTGTTTTTTTTTGTTATTTAATTCATCTCATAAGGGATAGGCAAAGGAACTGAGTCCATACAGCCACGTCTAATGTGTTTTGTAAATTTCTGTATATTAAAGTCCTGTCATCGTCAGAGTTGTGTCAGACTGTCCTAGTCACGTCCTGTCAAAAGTATCTGCTGTATCTGACAGCCATGTAACTACTCTTATTTCTTCTTTTCGGCTCTATGGCTGTGTAGAGCACGCGCGCGCGGAGGTGGTATGTGAATGCGTCCCATTTTCATCCATACCACTCCATACAGTTTTATAGGCTCAAACACATTGATACGTCAGAAACGCATAACTCTCCTTCGGCAGTTGGGTAAACAGATTAAAGCAGGTAATTTACAGTTAACTAACATACATAACACATAACATGAGCATAAAATACACATAATTACTTACAATAAATGTCGGTAATAATAGATACATAGCAATAAATAGGTACTTTAAAAAAAAAAAAAGTTTACTTTAAGAGGCTTCCGTGAGAGGTTGACCTAGAACGCTTCGCGCCTTCCTCACCCCACCTCACTTCTACTAAGCAACTTCGTTTTAGCGACGACATCTACATATTTTGTTTTTATCGTTTAAATAATTTACTGAATGGCTCTAAAAAGCAGCCATTTCAGCGTCTGGCTCAGGGAAAGGTTTTTCTAATATCTCTATAACTGTGACTTAATCACGAAGAACAGATTCCTATTTACCGATTAAAAATCATCTTATATAAATATATTATAAATAAACATTATATTTGCTCGTCATTGCTGACGGTACGTATTCAAAATGGCGGGCAGAGGACGCGCGCGGCCGCTGCGAAGGATTTCTTGTCAGCAATTACAACTGCGCTTAGTCTGATTTAACCTCTAATATGACGATGTACCGTATATGGAACACTATTTAACACTATCCTATCACTTGCTTTACTACTAGAAAGAAATTTAAGGCTTATGAAATTAAAACGAGGTTTGAATTATACATGGTTTTGCGGGTGGTACGGCCTCGTGCTAGGTCCATCCGGGACGCTACCACCATCTTACTAACCAACCGCTAAGTAGCAGTGCTTGGCACTGTTGTGTTCCGGTGTGGACAGTAAGACAGCCGGTGTAATTACGGCCACAAGAGGCATTTCATCCTAGCTGTCTAGGTTGACGCATCTACAAACACCCCGGGGTTGCAGGTGTCTATGGGCAGTGGTGATAACTTACCAACAGATGACCCACTTGCTCGTTTGCCTTCTTTGTCGTTTAAAAAAAATAGTTCTTTTAACCCCCGACGCAAAAGTGTGTGTATATTTGTACAACTTTCTATAAAATGGCTCGACTATGGGTTAATATTCCGATGAATTGAGGACCTCCTTCTTTTTTTGAAGTCGGTTAGTATTAGTTAAGTAAAGGATCTTTAAATAAAACCCATTGTCTCGTTCGTCAACTGTTCACACAAAGGTTCGGCGACGCGTTCGACTTAAAAACACGATTTTACTATTTAATATTTCAAGTAATAAAATTTAAATATGTAAAAAAAGTGTTGGCAGGCCTCCCGCAAGGTGGACGGACGATCTGTGTCCTTAGTGTAATGAAAAAGCACATAACCAACATAGAAAAGTTGAAAAACCCCCGACATTGTCATTTCAAAGTTCAATATTTCAAAAACGAGTGAACCGATTTTAATGAAACTTAGCTAAGAACCATCTCTATTCAAATAGCTTTCGACTGAAAAAAACCGCATCGAAATCGGTCCACAAGTTTGGGAGCTATGATGCCACAGACAGATACACAGATACTCATGTCAAACTTATAACACTTATATCTTTTTTGTCGGGGGTTAAAAAAGCACAAAATACGTCTCGATCGCGTTCGCGTTTAACAATTCTTATACTATTTGACACTTTAACGCAAACGCGATCGAGACGTATTTTGTGCTTTTTGATTGCACTAAGGGCAGAGAATTATTAAACACGAACGCGATCGAGACGTATTTCTTGGCCTGAGGGTCGACCACGACTTTACGAATGCTGCGTAACGTAAAATCGAATAGTAAACGTTGTTGAGTTTGTATGACGTTTGGAACAGCGCCCGCCTGTGAGCGTATTTGGAACTAAAATTTACTATGATTCTCGATCTCGATACGATAACCGTAACGTTACGCAGCATTCGTACTCGATCCTCTCGTCGGCGATTATACTAGGCGCTGAAAATTGTTAAACGCGAACGCGATCGAGACGTATTTTGTGCTTTTTGATAACACTAAGGGCACTGTACAGATCGCGAGCCATTGGCTGAGGGTACCACAAGACCGATCGTAGTGGAGATCCTTGGAGAAGGCCTATGTCCTGCAGTGGACGTCTTCCTGCTGACAAGATGATGATATAAAAAGATATGGTGCCAATTTTTTTTCGAAAATCTTAGGTGACACATCTGTCACAATCCAATATCGCATGTGACAGATATGTCACACAGACCTTTTGTACCTACCGCCATCTAGTGATAAAGCCATCTGTTAGAAAACTCAATGCTAAAATACTGAACTGAAACAAATATTATCAGCATTTTAAAGCGGTCATATGTGTCTGTCTATCCGTCCATTTGATACTTGTCTCCTGATGAGAGATGACCCAAACGTCATATTACCAGGGGAAAAGTATTGCCAGCCGTAAAAATAATACCCCATTGTCTCCAATGAAGGGTATTCGAAATTCAAATGTGGCATCATTAAAACATAAACTGGCAACCCTGTACTTAAATAATTGCTGAAGCGGAAAGGGATGGAGACTCGCTCGTTTAAATTTTTAAACAAGCAAAAATTACCTGGCACACTCACAGACGTGATTAATGTTTAATCGTACTAACCGCTACTATTTTCCAATATCTTTTTAAATTACATAGTTAATCACCATCATCATCATCATCAACATCATCTCCAGCCTTTTTTACGTCCCACTGCTGGGCACAAGCCTCCTCTCAGAATGAGAGGGCTTGGGCTATAATTCCCACGCGGGCCAAGTGCGGATTGGGAACTTTACACACATCATTGAATTGCTTCACAGGAGTGTGCAGGTTTCCTCACTATGTTTTCCTTAAACGCTTAGGACAAATTACAGATGTAATTTCGCACTTAACAACCGGAGCTCAAACCCACGACCCTATGCTTGAGAGGCCATAGGTCAAACCACTAGGCTAGCACGGCTGACAAACAATGCACACGTCAAACCTAAATGATAAATCACAAATGCAATTCAGCACATAAATTGCTGCCGTTGATTACACTAGGCGCTCTGTTTGTTGCCGAAACGCGCCGCTAGAGGCGTTGACGATTGGCCCTAGTAATTAAAACGTTAACGCGACCACAATCGAGACGTTTTCGTGTCAAAACTAACATTAGACGCACAAATCCGTCGTAACGCTTATTCAATATCTATGAAGTACTGTAATAAGACCATCTCGCGTTATTATAAGATATTTCATCGCCATAGTAACGTTTTCGTCGATATTTAAATATGGCGTCATTAAAATACAGAACGCTGGCAACCCTGCGCCGTTCTGGTAAATAATTGCTGAAACCGAAGGGCGTGGAGACGATTATTAAATATATTTTTTTAACGTGCTTATTTTATTGCATATCTTTATGTAGCTATATATTTTTTATTTTATACGAAAAGGAAGGCAAACGAGCAAGTGGGTCGCCTGATGGTAAGTGATCACCACTGTCCATAGACACCCGCAACCCTGGATGGTTTGCAGATGCTTTGCCAAACTAGAGTGCTAAGATGAAATGCCTCTTGTGCCCGTAGTTACACCGGCTGTCCTACTCTCCACACCGGAACACAAGTGCAAGCACTGCTGCTTAGCGGCCGGATTACCGAGCAAGATGGTGGTAGCGATTCGAGCGGACCTCGCACAAGGTCCTACCACCTTTTAAAATATATATTTGAAAAGGCATACATGTAAAGTACAGCCGTGAGTCTAGTGGTTTGAACTATGGCCTCTCAAGCAGAGGGTCGTGGGTTCGAAACCCCTGCTCGCATCACCGACTTCTTCGGATTTTATGTCCGAAAATTACATTTGGAGTTTATCAGCTTATCGGTGAAGGAAAACATCGTGAGGAAACCCGCGTACTCCTGCAAAGCAATTCAATGGTGTGTGAAGTTTTTGTTGTCTGTGCTTGCATTGTCATCCAACTTACACATCCATATCAAATTTCATGTCGATGCCATTAACCGTTGAAGAGTTCCTTCCTGTGGAGTGTGGAGACGATCCTGGCCACACCCCCAGGATTTCGCTACCAGATTGTATTGTCACCGGATTTACATAAGCATGCCAAATTTCATCTCAATCGGTTGAGGATAACTGCTTTAAAATTAAGTTGCAAGATTTGACGGACAACTTACATACATACATACTTATATTATACCAACAATGCAAGTTAAAAAAAAAACAGTCTGAATTACGGCACTGATACGTGGTTTAATAATAGAAGAACAACAATTTGAAATAACCTCTAACCACCTTAGTAAAGTTGAAAAACCCCCGACATAGTCATTTCAAAGTACGATTTTCCCCTTTTTAACCTTTTTTTGAAAAAGAGGGGTGTTATAAGTTTGACCTGTGTATCTGTGTATCTGTCTGTGGCATCATAGCTCCCAAGCGGATAGACAGATTTCGATGCGGTTTTTTTAATCGAAAGCTAGTTGAATCGAGATGGTGCTTAACTAAGTTTCGTTAAAATCGGTTCACCCGTTTTTGAAATGACAATGTCGGGGGTTTTTCAACTTTACTAAGTTGGTTAGGTTATTCGGTCGAGAGTTAAAAAATAACACTGGAGGATAAAATTCGTTACTAATTAGGAATTAAGGCCAAACGTAAATGAAAAAGGTAATACAAAGTAGTATTGGGCGAAGTTTTAGCTTATCGCGGACATTAAGAAACGTTCGTCACACAGAAAGACATTATTATTACTTTGCGGTACAGTCACACGCGAAAGTGAACATTAAAACCAGTTAAGTATTTTTAACATGAAACTAGCGTGAGACTCAATAATAGTGAAATAAAACGGTGAAATAATCGATTATTTTCATTGATTCAGAAAATAGTTCCATCTCTTGCCACTAATGCGTAACTGTAGAAGTTCCGTAGTGGGTGAGCCGCTTGATTAAACTACTCATAGATGGCGCTGAGGAGAGATCTTCCAAATAAAAATATGACACAAGGCATTGAAAAATTCGTTAGGTACACCGACGTTAAGTATAGCTTAATTGGTGGAGCGTGGTACGGATTGCCGAGGTTGCTGGTTCAAGTCCAGCTGCTTAACGGATTTTTCTTTGCATTGCCATTGTACGTTGAAATAAAACGGATCAATGTCGAGTTTAGCCTGATTTGTTTCGGACTAATTCGTAGTTCCTCTGGGAGCGCACGACCCAGCGGCAGCGAGACGCACTTATATACATGAGTGATCCGTTTTATTCCACTAATATTAATTATTACCTATATTTTTTAATTACTCGCTGGCACAAAAACATTCCGTATCACGTGCCATTGCCCTTACACTAAAGCTAGTTAGTAAGCAAACTTAGGTGTTAAGGCACATGACACGACACGGAACGTCAAGGATCCGGGTTCGATTCCCGGAGTTAGCTATATTTTTCTATGTATTTATGTGTCAGTGAGTATTTTTCATTTCATTCTTTTTATTTCAAAAAATATATTAAGTAATTGATATTATCGGGATATCCGTAAAAACAAAAATAAAATTGGAGAAAAATTCTTGCGACCGCATAGCCTAGTGGTTAGAGACCCTGACTATGATGCTTTAGGTCACGGGTTCGATCGCCGGTCGGGGCAGATGTCTGTATGACGAATACAAATGTTTGTTCTCGGGTCTTGGATGTTTAATATGTATATAAGTATGTATTTATCTATATAAGTATGTTTATCCGTTGTCTAGTACCCATAGTACAGGCTTTGCCTAGTTTGGGACTAGGTCAATTGGTGTCAATTGACCCATGATATTTATTTTATTTCAATTACCCCCTACAAACAGATAAGTAGACCAACAATTCTCGTAGGTAATCAATTCCCCGCAAACACTTGCGCGCGCGCCGGTCCCCGATACCGCTTATCAGTTATTTACACAGAGACTGAACCCGAGATAAGATAGCTGAATAACTGAAACTAATGTCCCGAATGCACGGACAAAATAAAAACATACTTATACTATTTTTAAGACAAAAACAATATAGTCATTTTACTTATTGAATAACTTAACCAACTTAGAAATATGAAAAACTCCCGACATTGCCATTTCTAAGTTCAATATTTCAAAAACGGGTGAACCGATTTTAGTGACACCTAACTAACACCTAAAATAAACCGCATCGATATCGGTGCATTCGTTTGAGAGCTATGATGCCACAGACACACAGATACACAGGTCAAACTTATAATGCCCCTCTTTTTCGTCGGGGATTAAAAAAAGCCGTGATAGCCTAGTGGTTTGACCTATGGCCTCTCAAGCATAGGGTCGTGGGTTCAAACCCCGGCTCGCACCTCTTGAGTTTTTCGGTGTCTATGTGCGGCATTACATTTGTAAGTTATCATGAGCTTTTCGGTGAAGGAAAACATCGTGAGGAAATCGGCACACTCCTGCGAAGCAATTCAATGATGTGTGTGAAGTTCCCAATCCACACTGGCCCGCGTCTGAGAGGAGGCCTGTGCCCAGCAGTGAGAGGTTAAAAAGGCTGGTGATGATAATGATGATACTTATTGAAAAAAATAAACTTTAAAAATGTACGACATTTTAGATTTTAGACCTCATAGACAATTATACCGAAAAACAGTACTGTTTTTACACGGCGAAAGCTTATTGAGTAAATAACATTAATTATAAGAATAACCACATTTTTTTCAACATTTTACTTTGATCCATTACTTTCGTTACTGTTGACCACTATAGTCGCAGTAAAAAAAAACCTAACTACTATCACTACTATGTAAAAAAAAAAAGTTTATTTGGACATTGCCATAGTCAAACTTTCATTCAGTTTACTTCTACTCACTGTCGTGTACAAAATCCATCACAGAAAAACTCAAATTCCATTAAAAAAAATAAACAAAAAAAAAACATTCTTAATATAACATCAGCTCCACGGCTCGCTATGTGCTTAAGTCGTCACATGGCACGTCGCAGCAAATGTATTGTGTGTAGCGCCGCCACCCCTTGATACTTGCATTATTATTATTATTATTATTATTACTTTTTTTTTTTTTTTTAAGTACATTAGAAAAGTGTTTCTAGAATGTGTTCAGTCGGAAAAAGGTTACTTGTAGTGAAATGGGTTTAATACTAATGATTTGTTACAGATATGTCGAAGTTTGCTTATGCATTCATCATCGTGCCGCATCTGCTATTAGTTAATTAATAAACCCAATGTAAGCGGTTTCATATATTTCGTAAAAGATAAATAAAATAAGGAATACATGACGACCGAATAAACTAGTGGTTAGAGACCCTGACCATGAAGCTTGAGGTCCCGGGTTCAAATCCCGGTCGGGGCAGATGTTTGTATGATGAATATGAATGTTTGTTCTCGGGTCTTGGATGTTTAATATGTATATAAGTATGTATTTATTATCTATATAAGTATGTTTATCCGTTGTCTGGTACCCATAGTACAGGCTTTGCCTAGTTTAGGGACTAGGTCAATTGGTGTCAAATTGTCCCGTGATATTTATTTATTACTTATTTATTTATGACCAGGCCTGTACATCTCATATTGTAAATTTATTAGGTTTTGACATGTCAAACAGTATCTAATATTCTAAATGAAATGTAGAAATCGAAATGTAATCCACAATAAATATCGGAGTAACAAAGTGTTTTTTATTACTTGGCTGTTGTTATTAAAAACCCTCAAACTCCCAACATTCACTTTTCTTTAGACAGGAAAAGTAAGGCGTAGGCTATATGACAAAACACAACCACAGAAGTCAATTTGATTCGTAGATAATATTAACGCTGCAATAACTTTCACATGCAAGTGTTAAGAACGAAATAATTATCATTTACCCTCTCAATTCGCAGTTAAACAATTTCAAAACGACCGCATAAAATGCAGACGCAAATGAAATCAATTAAAAAATAATAAAACTAAACAAAAAACGCAACGATCAAACCCTTGCGGTCCGCATAGAGAGCCATAAAGTACTACAAGGTTACTGTGCAGGCGCGCCATTCCAAACGCACGGTTATGCGCTGGTGATAAGAGTCAGTTTGGTAGCACCGGCACATTTGCACGCCTAGGCAGCATTGGCGTGTGGTGCAAGTGATTTGAAAAATAAATTATGTGCATTTTAAATTTTTTGAAATTAAATTACGTTTGTCGTTTGGAGAAAAATTTGGTTCTGCTGAAGTTTATTTATTCGGTTAAAATCTGTAGATTACAGCTCATTATAAATGTAACTGGTTTTATTGAAGGTTAAATTCAAAATTCAAAATTTTATTCAGCAAATAGGCAGTTGAATGCTCTTTTAAACGTCATTTTTTTGACTCTACCAGCGCTTTCGGAAAGACCATGATTGCCAAGAAGAATGCGCCGCAAGAAACTTGGCACAAAGTCATTTTTTCTAAAAACAAGTTGCATCAGATCTTACAATACGTAACCACAGATAAATTACACAAAGAAAGCTCACTCTATCATTAAAAAAAATAAAGATAAAAAAAACCGTATTTTAAAAAAAAGTGTAAAAAAAATATATTATTAGAACAGCAAAACCAGAACACTTTAATTTATTGGAACGTTTTAATTGAGCAGGAGATGTATAGGGTCTCCAGGTCAAATATCTTTAGAATTACAAGGGGATGTATAGGGTCCCAGAATTAATACTATAATATGATAATACTTAATCTAAATGGCTTAGGGATGTATAGTCTCTAGGGTCAATTTAAACTAAATTTAAAATCAGCAGAGGTGTAAAACGCCTCCACGGTCAATTAATAAGCGACCGTACTCAGACACGCTAGTTAATTATTCAAAGGTACTTCCAAATGGGCTACGTTTTTGCTGCAATACGTGGCCGGCAACTATAGGCGTCTTTGTCTAGCTTTCATAATAAGAATCAGACAGCAATAGTTGCGTTCCACATGTTGCAGAAAACCGTTGCCCGTTTAGAAGCCCCTTTATTGTTAGTTAGTGACGATTTCAAATACATCTATTTCTTCGAATTTCCATCAATCAGTGATAACGAACTGGTTAGCTTTTCAGTAAAAGAAACACTTACTCGTATTTCCAGCTTTCTAACGAGCTATTAAAAGTATGATTTTTGTAAAAGATTGCGTATGTACATACCATAAAGGAACCTGTATGCCAAATTTAAGCTTTCTAGGTTCAGGGGTTTGGTTTGGGCTGTGCGTTGATAGATCAGTCAGTCATTCACGTTTGTTTTAACCCCCGACGAAAAAGAGGGGTGTTATAAGTCTGACCTGTGTATCTGTGTGTCTGTATATCAGTTTGTGGCATCACTAGGTATGTAGCTCCTAAACGAGTGGACCGATTTCGATGCGGTTTTTTTTAATCGAAAGCTAGATTAATCGAGATGGTTATTAGTTAAGTTTCATTAAAATCGGTTCACCCGTTTTTGAAATATTGAACTTTTAAATGACAACGTCGGGGTTTTTCAACTTTTCTAATAAATGTTTAGATTGGTATTAAGCCCCGCTCCCGCCCCCGCTTCTACTCGTACCACAGCCCGGCCGTAATTTCATCCATGAAATAGTTGGCGTTACCAAATAGGGATTAGAGCGGGACGGAGCACTCCGCGCCGCGCGTGCGAGCGGGACGGCAACGACGCCACTCGATTTTTGAGGTTTCCGTGCATCGAGTTTTTTTTTAAAGTTCACTTGACGTTTTTAGATAAAGATGTTTTTTGGTACGTTTCGTACTCGTACAGCGACTGCACGATTTTGACATTTTGCCGTTTTTAGGGTTCCGTTCCGTACCCCAAAGGGTAAAAAATGGGACCCTATTACTAAGACTCCGCTGTCCGTCAGTCCGTCCGTCTGTCTGTCGGTCCGTTTGTAACCAGGCTGTATCTCATGAACCGTGATAGTTAGACAGTTGAAATGTTCACAGATGATGTATTTCTGTTGCCGCTATAACAACGAATACTAAAAACAGAATACAATAAATATTTAAGTGGGGCTCCCATACAACACATGATTTTTGCCGTTTGTGTTTTTTAGAATTAACTAGGTAATAATTGATTGAATTAGGCGTTATCTTGCCGAGATCCATATTCATGAACTAAAAACAAGTAATTTGCTCACGCGCAACTACACGTGCAAGATAGCTAAGCATATGCGACAAATGCATGTTTTCATGCATCCACTGCCAGATTGCCACACGAATCTACACACGTCACACAAACCCAACTATCACCACAACCGCTGAGTTTCGGAACACTACGAGGTCATTCTCAAAGCGTTCAACAAGCTTCCCGTTATTCTTCTGACAAGATTTACATTTTACTGAAAAGTTAAACAGATGGCGCTATTGTGTTAAGGAGAGGCCTAAGTGTTATACGAAATGAATGGCACAGAGACCTCGTTTCTTTATATTGAGGCTTATTACTTCATAAACCTATTTTAACTAAAATGCCGTTAAAGTTCGTCTGTCCTTTTTTGTCACATTGACATTTTCGTTAGTAAGAAGAAGACAAAACCTATTTTAGCTAATGGAGGCTTGAGTGACGTTTATGAATAAGGCCCTTAGACATTTGGCAGTCCTCTTGGCTTTATCGTCCTTGGTGTATGTCAGTCTATGTCTTCCGTCGAAACTCTTCAACATAACTGATAACAACACGTTTATCGTATTTTTTTCGTACCTACTTACTGATAAATGCACGCCCAAGGCTATGCAGTTTTATATATGAGTAAAGTTTATATATTGAAAGCTGAATATAGCTAAATAAATAAATAAATGATTGTTAATTTATTTATACTGTTTTATTCTTAATTTTGACATAGTGCGATATTCAATTTATTTTTTGATAATTTAGTTATTAATGTTGTTTTTAAGCATTTGACGATTTCAATATAAATTCACTTAACTTGACATTGTACAATTTATGTATGATGTAATTATATATTGAAGGAATAAATAATCTAATCTAATCTACCATTTTATTCGTAAACATTGTTACCATGTGACATAAAGAGCACGATGGCCAGTTACAGTGTGCAAATTGCGTTTTATCAAACATGCAACGTAATATTAACATTACGTTCCTTGTAACAAGCTGCGAAGTACCACTTTTCGGTTTCAGCTCGATGAGAGTTTTAAAAAACCCAAAAAAATCTATTTCTAATGAGAATAATAACGTAATTTTAATTTTAAACGTGTACGAAACTCTCGGCGCGCTAGTCCGACTGGCACTCGGGCAGTTCCTGTATGATGCTGAAGCGACCCACCTGTCCATGCTGGTTCCTCCCATCAGGGGTGTTCTCCGGAAGAAAGTACAGCCGAAGACTGACCAAGGTCTGGTCCGAGACGCGGTCCGTCCATAGCAGCTGCAGCTCCCCTGCACAGACAGACAGACAGATTCCAAAACTGCTAGCATAAGAGGAGATGGGATGCCGCCTCGCTCACGATAAGGTGGGTACAGTTAATTTTTTTTGAAGTGAGCCCATCCACTTAACAGCAATCACAATGGCATTGTATTTAATACAATGCCATCGTCTGCTTTTGTTCTCGTAACCGCCAACCAGTTACGTACATAACCTAACCAACTTAGAAAAGTTGAAAAACCCCCGACATTTTCATTTCAAAGTTCAATATTTCAAAAACGGGTGAACCGATTTTAAAGAAATTTAGCTAGGAACCATCTCGATTAAACTAGCTTTCGATTAAAAAAAAACGCATTGAAATCGGTCCCTCCGTTTGAGAGCTATGATGCCATTAACAGATACACAGGTCAAACTTATAACACCCCTCTTTTTCGTCGGGGGTTAAAAAAAGGTTGGAAATACTTTGCTTGCATATTGAAATTTCAACCTTATTTCATGTTGTAGGTTTAAAGTGGTCCAAGACGAATATTTTATTTAACACCAGTACATCCCTTTCGTAGCTAAGGTGGTTTAAAATACACAAGTGTTGAATATGCTATTTTCCTTTTAGAGCACTTTAAACGCACTCAACACGGAATAAGGTTGAAATTTCAACAAACCAAAGTAGTTCTAACCTTTTTTGTACGTAACTGGTTGGCGGTTACGAGAACAAAAGCAGATAATAGAATTGTATTAGTATAATGCCATTGTGATTGCTGCTAAGTGAATCGGGTCACTTCAATTTTTTTTAACCATATACGAACTTCGAATTTCGGACTTCGGACTTCGGAGTAAGCTTGGGGGAGAGGTATAAATCGTGCTTATTCTTGTCAAACATGCAATAAAATATTGACATTACGTTCCGTATGATAGGCCGCGAAGTACCCCATTTCGGGCGCGGTCAGACGAGAGGTCTACAATGGAATTTCATACAAAAAGTTAAGCCAAGTGTGAAGCCATTCATCACCACCAGCCTTATTTACGTCCCACTGCTGGGCACAGGCCTCCTATCACAATTTGAGGGCCTGGGCTACAGTTCCCACACGGGCCCAGTGCGGATTGGGAACTTCACACACATCATTGAATTGCTTCGCAGAAGTGTGCAGATTTCCTCACGATGTTTACTACTAATGTACTTATTTCCGCACATAAATTCCGAAAAACTCAGAGGTGCGTGCCGTGGTTTGAACCCACGACACTGCTTGGGAGGCCACAGGTCAAACCACTACGCTATCACGGCTATCCAGGTTAGGACATTAAACTAACCTAACCAACTTAGAAAAGTTGAAAAACCACCGACATTTTCATTTCAAAGTTCAATATTTCAAAAACGGGTGAACCGGTTTTAATGAAACTTAGCTAAGAACCATCTCAATTAAACTAGCTTTCTATTTAAAAAAAAAAACCGTATCGAAATCGGTCCATCCGTTTAGGAGCTATGATGCCATAAACAGACAGATACACAGGTCAAACTTGTAACACCCCTCTTTTTCGTCGGGGGTTAAAAAAATAATTTGAGGTTGAAATAGAACGAAATAAGTGCTGGTTACAATTTCAATACCTATCGTTTAGATTTAGTGGCCTTAAAAACAACAATATTGATTTCTTGAAGTTTTCTTATACCTCACCGCACGTTTGAAAAAAGCACCATTCATGCCTCTGCTTGAAAACGGATTGCCAGCCTCGTATCCAGACTATATCTAGTTTTCTGGCAATACCTATTTTCCCGGCCTCTACAATAATGTACTATTACTTTCTTCCTGCCACGGTAGTTACTGTACCTAATATAAACCAGACATCATGAGAGGCATACTGTACCCGATTCTAGATGCCATCGAGATCATCTCTACCGTGAGATTGTATAGAATAGAATCTCGCAGTCGAGATATATCTCGTACGCACTGAGAATTTATTGAGCTACTGGGAAGAAAATGGCACGCATGCTGACTGTTTGAAACTACATTCTAAACTAAACTAAGACTATCTACTTAAGATACTTTATCTACACACATATCATAAGTCCTCTATAATGCGTTCTGAAACCGTAGAAAATTCGATGTCGTTAAGAGATTCAAATTTGAAACATCTTCTAAACCAACATAATTTACAATAAAACAAACAGTCAAATTCGTGACAGGTATGGGTATGATATGCCTTCGGCTTCTGAACCCATCTTAGAATACTTATAATATGTGTGTAGATAAAGTAATGTGTGCAACTCTACATAATTAAATTATGGCTTAAAACACTCGTGTGATCCTATTATGAAACTCGGCTTCGCCTCGTTTCATAAAAACGCACTCGTGTTTTAAGAACCCTCATCATGTAGCAGTTGCATAAACTACTATTTTCTACTATGTAAAGTAATTATGAAATAAACGGATCCCCCACGTGAGATTGGGTGAGATTCGACTCAGGAGTCGATTTTTGAATCTCACTTGGTGACTAAATTCTCATTCACCACATTGATATCACTATTTGCCAAAAGCCTTATTTTGGAATGACATGCCCGTCTACTAACATGCAGCTAATTTGCGTTTCTGTCGTAGACAAGCGAGTCAACCTAGTGGATTAAGGTTAGCTGTCACGCCAGTGGTCAAGAAGTCACTCAGTGATCTCGTCTACAAGTTGGTGGGGGCATTGTATTCGATATCATAGGCATGAGAATTTTAGTTACCGGTGAGATTCAAAAATAGGTACGAACTTTTTAGAAATCAGGGAATTTAGTCACCGGGTGAGATTCAATTATCGACTGCCAGGGTCGAGTCGAATCTTACCCAATCTCACGCAGGGGTCCATTTATTCCGCCGCCCCAAACGCCTGACGTAACTAATGGATTGGATGGAAGGTCGAACACAAGTCAAGGAAAAAAACCTAAAAACGTCGGATGCGGAACCCTCGGTGCGTGAGTCCAGCTCGCACTTAGCCGGTTTTTCATATTCTATTTAGACGAAGACGAAGAACCAGACCCCATGCATGCAATAACTGAACATTACTAAAGAACACCACCCCGAATACATCTTCAAAACTGATTTGTTTGATATTTTGTATTAGGTTGTAGGGGTAGGACCTTGTGCGAGGTCTTACTCGCTAATCCTGCCGCTAAGCATCAGTGCTTGCACTGTTGTGTTCCGGTGTGGAAAGTAAGACACCCGCCCGGTGTAATTCCATAATTACACCGGGCGGGTCTGCCCATGCACAAGAGACATTCCATCTTAGCTCTCTAGGTTGGCAATGCATCTGCAAACCCCCCTGGGTTGCGGGTGTCTATGGGCAGTGGTGATCACTTACCATCAGGTGACGAACCACTTGTTCGTTTGCCTTACTTTTCGTATAAATAAAAATGCACTTAAACTAGTTACTAAGTATAAGTTGCTCACTAGCGACCACAAATTGAGCAAATTAATCGGATCCGAGCAAATCACCTGTTTTTAGTTTTTTTTTTAATTTGCTGAAAAAAAAAAACAAAAAATACAGACCCCTAAAAACATCTTAGAACAGTACGATAGATTAGTATTCTGCCAAGAATTGACCAATCACGATGAAGCACGAAGCAGCTAGCGACATCTATCAGCGACTCAACTAAACATGCTGGGAAAGCTCACAAAATACGACTCAGTAATACGCAAGAAATATCCGGTCAAACATGATTAAATACAATAACCGACTTCAAAAAATACAAAATTAATAAAAAAAAATTATAAAAAAAACAGTAGGTCTAGCATAACTCATAGTGCGACTTCTATCTCGCGCGAGAACAACTGCCCGTCCTTTTGTGTCACTCAGAAGTGTTCTGAGTGTGTTCTGAGTGACAGAAAAGGACTGGCAGTTGTTCTCGCGCGAGGCGCGAGATAGAAGTCGCACTGTGAGTTGTGGTAGACCTACAGAATGCAACGGGACGGGTAATATAATCTCGCGCGACAAACAAAGTCGCGGCCAGTCGTGCTAGCCCTACAGAATGTTTTTAAAAAAATCTGTAAGCAAATTCTACGTTTCTAGGTTCAATCCAAACAGAAGCTTTTGAAGTCAGTTAATTATATTTAAACTACATTTTCAAACAGGCCAGGCCAACGTCAATCCAAGTCGGATCTTCTGTCTTTGTCACTCTTTAGCTATAAAAAGGCTGTGTGAGAGAGAGGATCAACAGACTTGAGCATGCGTCTGGAGGATAAATTAAAACTTGATTGGCGTGGACCCGAGGTAGCATACTATTCATACTGGGTAGCTGCAGCTAGTTCGGACTCATATATTAATTATTACTTTAGAACAACCATTAACTTACTAACACCATGGACTTTGGGTCTAGTACAAAATTCACGAAAAATCTGTCCCAGTACAACACGGCATTGTCCGATGACAGCCATACGTCATAGCGCTGTCGTTAGACAAAACTAAGACTGACTGACGCTCGGTTAGTGGTCTTTTGGTTCGGACGTTTTCAAGCGCCAACCCGAAGTCCATGGTGTTGGTAAGTCAATGAGAACAACTAAAAAAGTGGGTATTCTTTTAGAACTTTTGTTACCATGAAAAAAAGTTGAGTAGGGTCTTCCCATATCTACGGCCGGCTTAAGCCGATAAAAAAAAGCCTTATGCCCACGGAATAAGAGGTAAATTAAGCTAGCTTTTGATTAAAAAAAACCGCATTGAAATCGGTCCACCCGTTTGGGAGCTATGATGCAACAGACAGATACACAGATACACAGACACACAGATACACATGTCAAACTTATAACACCCCTCTTTTTCGTCGGGGGTTAAATAAGACGTCGATCGGCACGGCTCGGCTTGGGGAATAGAGTCGAGCCGATCAACGTCTTTTACGCTCTTATTGCGTGGACATAAGGCTCTTTTTATCGGCTTAAGCGTACACTACATTTAAATCTATGAATGGTGATGACATATTAAAACAGTCCGAGCTAGATTTAATGCAGTATTAAAAGCATCTGTGTCCCTCTAACTATAGTATCTATACCTATAAGACAGTACGCTGACTGACCGACAGACAACGCACAGCCTAAACCACTGGACCTAGAGACTTGAAATTTGGCAAACGTGTACCTTGAGTATCCTAGATGTGCACTAAGAAGGGATTTTTCGAAATTCTCACGGGATAAGGAACTAACCTTCGCTTCGCTTTTAAGCGATAAGACCGCCTATTGTCTACCATACCTGTTTTCTGTAATCTCCTTGTACTGTTTTGTGGTTTTCAATAAAGAATATTTGTATTGTATTGTAACCCATTTTGAAATATTTCACGGGGGCAAAGCCACGGGGCATAAGCTAGTTTTATTTTAAATATAAAACGTTTTAGCTTTGACAAGATTTACCATGAAATCAGTCAGTTAACATCTGTGATGGATGAACTTTGTTATGATCTGTCACACCCAGAGAAATCAATTAAATATACATAATTACAAATCTATAGATGCACAGGGTGAATGGGCATTTGCTAGGCCAGCGTGCTCCATCGTAGACCACATCTTCGCTTACCATCAGACGTGGTTGTGGTCAAACGCAAGCCTAATAATAGTGTATTAAAAATATTTATATACAAAACAAAGTCATGTTAGTTAGAACACTTATAATTCAAGAACAGCTGAACAGATTTTTATGGTGTTTGATTTTTTGAAATTTAATTTGATTGATTGATTTGCCAGAATAACTATTAAAATATCGGAAAAATTCACGGATTAAAAATTATACAAGAAAGTTAGTTTTCAAATTACAACTCACGGGAAAATAGAGAAAATATAGCTTAAGCTGGGGACCGAAACTAGGTCCTTGTCATTCCGTGTCACGTGATTAGTCATTACCAACAAAAAATTAAAAAAAAGAAGAAAATGATATAAGAAAAAACAACAATGTTAAGAGAATACAAAATATCGAAGCAGAGCCGAGCTGCCACATTAGGGCTAGGGCGCACTAGAGTGCGGCCACTCAAAATGCTGAATTAAGTAGAAAAAATTTTCTTTACTCGTTTTGAATGAAAGGCCAGTTGAATGTTATTTATCACTGTTGATGATTACATTATGAAATCACCCAGTGTTTTGTTTCTTTGGAAACGATTGTTTTCACCATTCAATATCAAGGTGACTAATTATATTATGTAATTATTAATGAGCAGTACAGTTCATAAAGCAGCAATAACACACAGGTAAAAAAATATGTTAATACTAGCCCCCTTATTCATAAACGTCTGTCAAGCCTCTGTTAACTTAGCAATCGTCTTTGTTTGAAAAGGCAAATATCAAAGTAACAGATAAAGACAAGAGATTGCCAAGTTAACAGAAGCTTGACAAGCGCCTATGAATAAGGGGGTTACTATTTAAGAAAGTTGACTACCGGATAGCCTAGTGGTTAGAGACCCAGGCTTTGAAGCTTGTGGTCCCGGGTTCGATCAACGGTAGGGCCAGATGTTTGTATGATGAATACAAATGTTTGTTCTCGGGTCTTGGATGTTCAATATGTATATAAGTACGTATTTATTTGTCTTTAGAAGTATGTTTATCCCTTGTACCCATAGTACAGGCTTTGCCTACTTTGGGGCTAGGTGTCAATTGTCCCATGATATTTATTTATTTTGCTGTGTAATCATGGCAGCAGATATATTTTATGTCATTTTTGTATTGTTATAAAAACCTCTGTACAAGTATGTTACATCAACAACCAATGATATTTTTACAGTAGGTCTAGCACAACTCACAGCGAGACATCTATCTCGCGCGAGAACAACTGCCCGTCCTTTTCTGTCACTCAGAATGCAACGGGACGGGTAATATAATCTCGCGCGACAAAGTCGCGGCCAGTCGTGCTAGCACTAGAGGCGGTGGAATACACAAGAGCATATTAAAAGCTGTACCCATTTTGATGTCTGCGTAGGCAAGGACAATCTACGTCACGTGTACGTGTGGTGTGTACAGATTCTTGCGACTCTATGTGTATGTCTGTACTAGTTCTGGGAGTCAAAGTTAGAGCGGTTAAGTCTAGAGGGAAAGAGATGCTGATACTAAATTACTGGCATGCTACCTCTGGCTTGCCCTCGTAACACTCATATTTTCCAAAATTATCATTTTATTACATTTGAATGGACTAAAAAACAATTACTTTGCTCACCCGCGACCACTAATGACAAATAGTTATATCTGTGCGGCAAATGTATGTTTCCATGCAACACCTCCACCTCCACTGCTACACGAATCAACACATGCCACACAGACCCAACTATCACCACCACCACTATACTAAACGCTGACGCGTTTCGGCACTCTCCACGAGGCCATTTACGAAGCACAACAACAACCGCTCAACATGCCACCACTTCCACTACTGACATATGTAAACCATGTACTCAACTTAGTTAATGACAAAACCAACGTACCCACTAATATTTTATAAATTAATGAACAAGTTAATTTGGTTTCTTCGCCTTTGTTACGACTTGGTTCTAATTTTAATAATGTGTCATAGTAATAATGAGAACATGACTTCTCTTTTTACCGTACTCGGTTAAAAATAACGGGGTACCTGGCGTAGATTAAAAATAAAAACAAAAAGGGTAGTTTGGAATTCATTTCTTAAAAAAGGGTAGTTTAGGACTTACATAAAAGGGTAGTTTGGAATTTATAAAATATTAGTGGGTACGTTGGTTTTGTCATTAACTAAGTTGAGTACATGGTTTACATATGTCAGTAGTGGAAGTGGTGGCATGTTGAGCGGTTGTTGTTGTGCTTCGTAAATGGCCTCGTGGAGAGTGCCGAAACGCGTCAGCGTTTAGTATAGTGGTGGTGGTGATAGTTGGGTCTGTGTGGCATGTGTTGATTCGTGTAGCAGTGGAGGCGGAGGTGTTGCATGGAAACATACATTTGCCGCACAGATATAACTATTTGTCATTAGTGGTCGCGGGTGAGCAAAGTAATTGTTTTTTAGTTCATAAATATGGACCTCCGCAAAGTAACGCCTGATTCAATAAATTACATTTGAATGGAACTTAAACCATTGCTAAAAGTTGTTTCGCTTGTCAAGTAGGATGCCTTGAATGATTCCATAAGAGTTAATAATGTCATAATGAAGAACTACCAATGAGATGTCAAAGAACGACTGTAAAATGAAAGAAAGAAAATACCTTTTTTTATTATAAACTGACCAGTGATTGACCCCTATCCCCGATCTCACTTGATGGAAAGGGCAGATGAGGCCTAAGGTGTAACTCACTGGTTCACTGGTGGTTCTGGTGGTGGATCTCATTAGACATAATGAGAACGGGATATTGACCGCGATTACCTTATAGGTTTGATGATTTTGATGAGCTCCCGATATTTCGACGCAGTTAAATCCATCACGATAATAGGCTGACTCATGATATTGGGATATCGGGAGCTCATTAAACCTATAAGATAATCGCGGTCAACATCCCATTCTCATTACGTCTAATGTAAATTACCGATAATCATTTAAAACTGGTAATATCTCATTGATCGTTCGCTCTGGTTTGGGTGGTCAGCATGGTCTTTTTATTTTAGCATATTGTCTTAAATTCCATGAACATATATTTGCCACCATACGCCCCTAGGCCGCAGCTACGCTGAGCGCTAACGCCCCTCAAGGCGTATAAGCCAAATTATGCGACATTTTTGCAAAATTTAAGCATGAGTGTTACGAGGTTTGTCATAAAGGATATTTGTTGGTAATCTGCAAGTTGGTACCTATGATTAGTTGGTCATGAAGTGGAGGCAGCCATTCGGGGTATTTTTTATCTGTTGACAGTATTTTATGAGATGAGTTAGGTAGGGTTGACAATGGTACAGTGGCAAATTTATGTGACCTGGTGGCGGTGTCACTGCTGGTGAACTTAGTGCTGTAATATAACCTAATGGACATTGATAAGACGCGGCACTAGTTTCAGTTGTGATTGTGACCACCAGTTCACATAAGTTTGTGACATAATATGTGACAATATGACAAGACAGGCTATATCGTAGATTGGTTATCATGTACATACGTTCAACACAGTTTTAGAACAGATTCAGAGTAAAATAATTGGTGTTAAATCTATATGGGTGTTTAAAATTCATCATTCCCAATGTCTACTTTTTTTTTATACGACGTGGAAGGCAAACGAGCGAGTGGGTCACCTGATGGTAAGTAATCACCACTGCCCATAGACACCCGCAACCCTGGAGGGTTTGCGGATGCGTAAACAACAACAACAAATTGAAATTACAGCATTTTTTAAAATTTTATTTAACAAGTTTTTAAGCCCTTACCATTAGGACGTAGAAACCATACGCAATAGATAGCCCTTTCTTGTTATATTATCACATTAAGTACATCGGATGAAGATGAGATGGCATTTTTCCAGCAAAAGAACCACTTTTCGCTTTAATTTTATACGTTTTTCTTACTCTAAAAAAAGACTACTTTATTGTTTTTCTCACAACTATAAGCAAGTTTAACTTTAAAATACGCAAACGAAAAGTGGTTTTTTCTTTACCGGGTTATATAAAAGTCAGGTAGAATAAATGTCGTTTATTAGTATTTGTAATTGGTAAAAAAAAAAGCGACGAATTGAGAAAGTTCCTCCTTTTTTTAGAAGTCGGTTAAAAACAAATGACATTAGTCCTAACGGATTTTCATCGAACCCAGTCACAATTGAAAAGCGCGACGTTGACACTTCACTTCGATGTACCATTTTGCATCCCTTTCGTTATTGTCGCCAACGACAGAGACGGCATTCCAGAAATGCGAAGTCAAGTGTCACCATGATAGTTAATCAGCTTAATACGGCTAGCATGACGTCTTATTTATTGCGATTTCTGTCTCAACCTTTGAAGGATACGCCCCAAAAATAGATAAACCCTACAAAAAGTCATCGTGCTAACCGTTTAAAACGAAACAGCGCGAAGGGTGAATGAAAAGTAAAACTTAAGGGGTCGTCCACTGATTACGTGAGACGTTTAGGGGCGGGGAGGGGGGTCGAGTCGAATCTCTCGAAATCTCACGTGGGGGACCGGTCTCGGCCGAGTCGAATCTCACTCAATCTCACGTGAGGGACCGGTCTCGGCCGAGTCGAATCTCACTCAAGCTCACGTGGGGGACCGGTCTCGGCCGAGTCGAATCTCACTCAATCTCACGTGGGGGACCGGTCTCGGCCGAGACGAATCTCTCTCAATCTCACGTTCGGGACCGGTCTCGGCAAATATCACGTAATTTTGTTCCCGCATGTAAAAATTGCAAGAAAACTTGATCAAATTAAGTAAAACATTATTCTTCGCAAAATTATGGCTGCGTGGATGTATGTCTTTTTCCAACATAATCAAGCACGACCGTATACCAATAACAGTGAAATAAAAACGGATCACTCGCATACATAAGTCGAGTTAAGTCCGACGTGTTTCGAACTAAGACAGCGAGACGTACACTGCGCGCCGCGGCTCTACTCGCGCGACTACTAGGCGCAGCTGACAGCGGCGCACAACTACCCTCATTTTCATCGCCATTTTCATTTTTGTTAAGTAAATGCAAATACACTTATATACGTGAGTGGTCCGTCTTTATTTCACTATGACCGAGTCTCACGGTAGTTTCATGTTAAAATTACGCAATTTGAAAAACTTGAGAAAACAACGTGAGATTAGAGGGGGGGTGGAGCCAAATCTCACGACATCTCACCAAGGGGGTAGTGGGGGGTTGAAAAATCACTAAAATCACCTCATGTAATTAACGGATCCCCTTATCCATAAAATATAAATATATTTAAGCACGTCCATAGGAGAGAAATACCTTTATTTTTTTAAATAAATATATTAAAAAGAAACTTCACACTCACTTAGACTTATTTAAGCCCTGGCCGAATTCTTGATGGTTACCGCTACCAACGCTATGGTATACTGCTATAGTACCGGTATATACAGCTACAGTAAGCCGAGCACGAGTTTTTTTCGAATCCTGCGCAAACGTTACGTTATCGTATCGAAATCGAGAAACCTCATACTAAATTTTAGTTCCAAATACGCTCACGGGCGGGCGCTGTTCCAAACGTCTTACACTCGATAACGTTCAACTCGATTACGTTCCGCAGGGTTCGAAAACTCGTGATCTGAGCGCCTAGTGTAATCGCCGACCAGGCCAAAAAATACGTCTCGATCGCGTTCGCGTTTAACAATTCTCATACTATTTGACACTTTAACGCAAACGCGATCGAGACGTATTTTGTGCTTTTTGATTACACTAAGGGCACTGAGCGCATAGTGTAATCGCCGACCAGGCCAAGAAATACGTCTCCATCGCGTTCGCATACTTCACAAAAAGCACAAAATACGTCTCGATCGCGTTTGCGTTAAAGTGTCGAATATGAAAGTCGAATGTCGAATACTCGGAACCTAATCGCGTAAAAAACATATGTTTAAATTTGAATTTAAATAAGTACCTCGACGTTTCGGACGCATTCTCACCCTTCGAGACCATGGACGCAACGTCGCGCCCGAAACGTCGAGCTATTTAAATTCAAATTTAAATACAACTTTTTTTACGCGATTAAGTCCCGAGTATCATGATAATGTGTGAAAATCGCGAAAGTTTAAATCAATACATAGCATGAGAATTGTTAAACGCGAACGCGATCGAGACGTATTTCTTGGCGGTCGGCGATTACACTAGGCGCTCGGTCTGCAGTACTGGTATTATCTGAATGTAAATAATTACCGACGGAGACGAGCTCGGAGTCCTGCCATATCCTCACGAAGAAGAAGTCGCCGATAGCTATGATACGCTCCCTCTCCCCCGTGACCCTGAGGGCCTTGTAGAACGTGTACTGCCCGTGCTGACCGCACGGCGCGCCTACCAGCTGTGAAACAAAAAAAAACTTAAAATATCACTCACAAATAGACACTGGCTACTGAAAGTTGACCAAGCAAAATGGCGGCAATCTTGAAAATCTTCAGTTGGCAACACTTTGATCACGGCATGCAACACCAGGGCCGTGTTTTATAAAGCTAGGGTGTGCAGATGTGTTGCCAACCTAGAGGGTTGAAATGAAATGCCTCTTGTGCCCGTAATTTCTCCGTAACTCTCTCTCCACACGGGAACACAACAGTGCAAGTACTGCTGCTTAGCAGCAGGATTAGCGAGTAAGATGGTGGTAGCTATCCGGAGAGACCTCGTACAAGATCCTACCACCAACAAACGTCGATTTCATTGATAACAAAATAACCTAACCAACTTAGAAAAGTTGAAAAACCTCCGATATTGTCATTTCAAAGTTCAATGTTTCGAAAACGGGTGAACCGATTTTAATGAAACTTCTTAGAACCATCTCGATTAAACTAGTTTTCGATTAAAAAAAACCGCATCGAAATCGGTAAATCCGTTTGGGAGCTATGATGCCACAGACAGATACACAGATACACAGACACACATACACAGATACACAGGTCAAACTTATAACACCCCTCTTTTTCGTCGGGGGTTAAAAATACAGTAACATAAAATTGTATGTGTTTGCACGTAAGTGTGGCGGAAGGTCAGATATAATTAACTTGGCATATTGCGTTATGTAGTTCACAAACACAACATTAAGATTGCTTTTTCTTTATTCGTGTCAACTTTGTAACATAGCCGTAAGAGTATTTTTAACTCCCGACAAAAAAGAAGGGTGTTATAATGGGTGCTAGGTACATAATGATTTATAAATCTCACATTTTGTAAAACTGGAATAAAGTAATGATTTCAAAGTAAAGAAAAACTTATATCTTAGTGACGTAAGTACCTAAAATTTAACAGCAAGCAACCCTAGCAACACGCCTGGACGACAGAGGGGTGTAACGACGTGAAGGGGGAAGTAGGTATATAAATGGCGGCGTTTTGGACTCGGTCAAAAGAGATTCCGTTCTACTATATTATTATTTATTCTTATGCACATAGCATGTTATTTTTAAGTGGTAGCACAGGCTTAACTATAAGATAAGTTTATTTTGTGAATTGACATATAAAACGTTGTAGTACTCCCACGGGTTATATCACTGATTGTTGCTATGCGGACGTGGGCATTCAGAGGAGAGTCAGCAGAAAACATGTAAGTATTTTAATAATGTTATGAGATGATGACTTCAAAAACCGGCCAAGCGCGAGTCGGACTCGGTTCCGTACAAAGGTTTTTCCCGTTTTCCCCAGTAGTTTTTGTTGTCCAGTGTTAGCGGAGCCCGGCTCCTAAGCAAAATGTAGGCAGTGTGGGGTCATTTTATATCGGTCTGTGACATAGACAAACATAAAAATGTAAGATTTTTAGATTTTATTGAGTGGTCGTGCTATAAGAGCTACCTTCATGCCAAATTTCAAGTTTCTAGGACAACTGGAAGTACCCTTTAGGTTTTTACAGTACGGCAATTTGCATGGAAACAACCTTTTTAATGACTGTATCTTTTGACTTAGGAAATTGATTTTGTCACAGCTTCATTCAAGGGACTACAGGCTTTATTTGACAGCATGCTACCTCCACGCGTTAAGTATTTCCCTATGGGGTGCGAAACCCTAAAAAATGCTCAGCGTGGGGTTCCGTAGACATTGTTTTTTATACAACGAGGAAGGCAAACGAGCAAGTGGGTCACCACGTCACCAGATGGTAAGTGATCACCACTGCCAATAGAACACCCGCAACCCCGGAGGGTTTGCAGATGCGTTGCCAACCTAGAGAGCTAAGATGAAATGCCTCGTGTGCCCGTAATTACACCGGCTGTCTTACTCTCCATACAGGAGCACAACAGTGCAAGCACTGCTGCTTAGCGGCAGGACTAGTAAGATGGTGGTAGCGATTCGGACGGATCTCGCGCAAGGTCCTACCACCCGCACTGCTATTACTATTATTAAATAAAGTAGGTACCTTATTATTTTTCTTTTCTAATATATTAGAAACATTATTTTTCTGACGCTACATTCAAACTCATGACCTTTGAATCAATAAGTATAAAATTGAAACAGCCCTCGGCGCCAGGGAGACACGATGCGTGCGAGGGAGACGGCAAATGCTAATCGGGTGTGAATACCCCCACATGGATATTTAAGTGTATAATTTGTATACTTATAATCCAATTATTTTTTAATTCGGCTGTTATCATTAAATATTATTTAGTTACAATTTTTTTTATTTAGTTTTTTTCTTTCAAGTTTTTTTGTCGATTTTGTGTGAATAAATCTCTCTCTCTCTCTTTCTTTCTCTCTCATTACTACGTTGTTAACCGTAGATCTTTACATGAGACGTGGATCAGACAAACACCATCGCATTATGAAATAATACAATACAAATATTTTCCATTGCGCACCAACAATCGATATTAAATAAAAAAAAATCTATTCTATTCTAAAAATTCTATAAAATAAATTAAATAAAATCGTCACCATCTATGGAAAAAACGAATACTCCCTGTACCAAATACGAAATCTTGATACGCTAAGTGCATGCTAGGTCATTAATGTTATTATGCTAATGTTGGCAGCACTGACTCTAGTTGCATTTAGTTCAAAACGAAAAACTGACTGGCCGGTGACACAAGAATTTATTCTTATGCCGGTGACGAAAA
Organism: Clepsis dumicolana; assembly: GCA_963691665.1. Classification (NCBI taxonomy): domain Eukaryota; kingdom Metazoa; phylum Arthropoda; class Insecta; order Lepidoptera; family Tortricidae; genus Clepsis; species Clepsis dumicolana. The sequence goes on from OY829530.1 coordinate 1,588,343, forward strand.
GATTTAGTACGAACCAAGTGCCAACCGAACTATGTATTGAATAGTGATGCGACGATAGTCGATAATTTTATCGACGTTTAGATACAGATTTTTTTGTGTTAAAAAATAATGAATACTTATGTATAATAGAAAATAAGAATAATTAAGAAACAAAAAACGGTAAGTATGCGGTTACATTTTGATTGAGTACTAGAGTTAAGTAATGGATAATGTCATAATATATTTCTTTATTATTATTCAGTTGTACTGATGACACGCTTTTCCTTGTATTATTTTAACGGAAGGAGTTATACCTTCGTTTGTAATAACAAAGTACTTTGATTATTACCTCAATCATTTAAATATTCTACCACATTTTGAATGTTCTATAACGAAAATAAGTGTGACGTTACTAATTATCATATCAGAGCAATAATTATCTTGTAGCAAATGTTACCGCATCAATAAAGTGATTAAATATTTTAGTTAAACACACGATACATGAACGAAACAGACAGACAGACTTGGACGAAACTGTACGGATTCCGTTTTTGCAATTTTAGCTACTGAAAATCGATCCATAAAAAAAAGTGATTGATTAATTATGTTACCTTTTCCTTATAAACTTATAAGTATATGAGAAAAGTGTACGCATGTTACTCGATTAACATACGTGAGTCATTCGTTTATTTCTCTGAAATTAATAATTGGTTGAGAAAACCGAGCGAAGCCGGGTCGGGTCGCGAGCTATTACTTAGGACAGGTAAGGATCAAAGCATTTAAGTTTTGAAAATTAGAATCAAGGCTGAAACAAGTCAAAACCAGAATAGTTAAGACTTACGTAAGTAAATAGTTAAATACTTTTACGATTGTACGGCAACTTAAAGTTAATTTTACATTATAGGCATGCCTGTGAATCTTGGATCGCCTCTCGTTTCTAATTGAATAATTTCGCTTTTTGTTAACAAGCTTGTTTTTAACTGGGAAAAACTATTATATGTAAACATAACAATTAGTGATATTATGAATGATGATATACCTACACTACCTACGACTTTGACTCATTATGTATTTTTTTATATATATATGAATAATAATTGAAATAACTGACTTTTTTAAATCATTATAATACTAGGACAATTTCAATATTTGCATGATTAGCACTGATCACCAAAATTAAAAATGTAATATTTTGCATGCTTTAAAGCACAAATTGGCGTACTCATTATGTAAATTGTAACACGTAACTTTGTAACCAATATCTAGCAATAAACCATTTAATTTCTTATTGAACGAGAATGCGGCGTAATGCTACATGAACATTGAACGGTTTCAACCAGCATGTGTAAACCTGGCTTAGCGGAGGGGCGTTCAATAGGCTAGTGAAGTAAGTTGGCCATTATTTGCATAATAGAAAGACAAACCATGTAAAAATTAACATTATTTTAAGTAAATTACAAGTAATTCTGTTGAGTTAGGAGATAGACAATTGTCGAATAATAGTAGTTTATACACCTGTTACATAATGAGAGTCCTTAAAACACGAATGGATGACACGAGTGTTTTAAAGCCTAATTATGGGCATACATAACTTTATCTACACACATATTATAAGTACTCTAAAATGGGTTTAGAAGCCGAAGGCACAATAATCCTGTCAGGAATATGGCTGTTTTATTTTTAATCATAGACAAACATATCGCGCTGACCTTCCGTATCAACGTTTTTTTTTATTGAGGCCCATTTTTATATTGTATTATTTTTTGAAGACGAAAATTGATTGTCGTAACGATGGTATTTACCTACTGCTTCTGAATGCATAATAGAGGACTTATAATATGTGTTTTGATAAAGTTTTTTTTGGTCTACTCCTAACTTACTTACTTAGGGACAAAACTTTATTCGACAAATACAAACTATACACAATCTAAACGTCTTGGCACGTCACGAACTTACGCTATTTTTCTCAATATACTTATTTTAATAAGGACAACATAAACCAAACACAAACCATTGTCACCGCAGTGTCAACACTCGTGACGTCATCAAACCGGTTGCCATAGTGACGTCACTTTCCGGTAAAGACTTGAAATGTTATCGATGACCTATTGTCAGGTATAGTTAAGTGATTAATTACCCTAAGACGTGGGAGCAAGAGTTACTTTGCATTGTATAGAGTGGTATTAACGATAAATAATGGCCGATACTTGTTAGTTGTTAGTACTGATAGGGATTTTTTTAAGCTGATTGTTGAAATGAGAAAGTATGGTATAGGTATTATCTATTTTGAACCTCCAGCACGAAAAAATGGATGTGATAAGTTTGCCGTGTCTGGCTGTGGCATGGTAGCTCCTAAACATTTGGACCGATTCGGAAAAAGTTTTTTTTTTCGAAATTAAGTTTCATCAAAATTGGTTTGGCTGTTTTCGAGAGGAGTTTAAAATGGAAAAAGTTGCGAGTTTTCCAACTGATCAAAGTTATTTTAGCGAATATTGTCATGATAATAAAAAAAGTGAACATTAGAATCGTTGTATGAAATTAATTATTCCTCTCACTGCGAGATTCTTGGAATGCCCCCGAAATCATTTGCTATTTTTGCGAGTATTTACTATTAATTTCAACTTGCTACCTCCACGTGTCAAAAAAGGGTCTTAACAGACAGAGAGACAGACGGTCAATAAAGTGATCCCATAAGGGTTCCGTTATTTCCTTTCGGGGTACGGTATCCTAAATAACCTAACCAACTTAGATAAGTTGAAAAACCCCCGACATTGTCATTTCAAAGTTTAATATTTAAAAAACGGGTCAACCGATTTTATTGAAAGTTAGATAAGAGCCATCTCGATTAAACTAACTTTCGAAAAATTGAAAAAAACCGCATTGAAATCGGTAAACCCGTTTGGGAGCTATGATGCCACAGGTACACAGACACACAGATACACATGTCAAACTTATAACACCCCTCTTTTTCGTCGGGGGTTAAAAAGCCAAAATGATGGAAAAATCATCAAGTCCAAAAACCTTGAAACGTTACGACTTACTTTTTGCAGCAAGTACAGTTGTCGACACTCGTAACTAAGCATTCCTCAGTCATCGCCACGTGACGAGGTTCCCGGTACCAAAGAGCATTGGCGAGTGTACGGGTGACGTCACACTACAAGCGTAACGGGCGGTTGCGTTTTTATAAATAGGGTTCTATTTTAAGTATTTATGGGTTAATGATAACACTTTTAGACGTCGCGTTGGTATAATTACAGACTATGGTTGCGACTTGAACTTTGGCATTTTAACCGACTTCAAAAAAAGGAGGAGGTACTCAATTCATCGGTTTTTTTTTTTTTGGGAACGAAAGGAACATGCAGCCAAAGCAATGTGTGACCTTCCCTAACTATACAAATGTAGCTACGACTACGTAATCAAATCTTGCAAGATAAGTATTCATCCATTTCAAATGTCCGCATAGACTTTACATTAGATTCGTATGCAAATCCGATGACAATGCAATTATGAACTGCTGTCAGCCAAAAGCTGTTTTCAAAGCTGACATTTCCAAGTTCGAAGTAGTAAAGGACGTTTTTAATAGTTATTTATGATACAAGTGCGGAAAGTAGGCAATTTCCAACGAGTGTCGGAAAACTTTAAACACGAGCGTAAGCGAGACATTTCCACAAGAAAGTTATACAGACAGTGTCAGTTTCCGTGGGTCAACAAATTCATAGAAAGTTAGTATATTTTCCCGCAAGCATCCGCAGGTATGCAGAAAAGTTGTATGATATTTTTTTATGAATACGTTGACCCACGAAAAGTTGCACTTTCCGAGCACGTGCATTGTAAAACACTTTTTTTTACAATTGTAACCAAAGTACATAATTGTACTAGGAGAGTTACTTTGATCACGTTCGACACTGCTCCAATACGTCCGGAATATAATATCCAATATACGTCCAATATACGGAACCTTCAATTTTAATCTATGGTCATACAGGTGACAGCGAGGTGTCAGTGGTCAGCGGGGATGATTAGTTGGTTAAACCAGCAACTTTTTTTTAATGTCAAAACTTTCGCTCAGTCACTATCGTCGCTATACTTTCTCAACCTCGTATCTTACCGATACATTTAGTTGTAAAGACAACTCTACATTGATTTAAACAGGGTTGTTTTTGGAACTAAATATATCGATAAGATACGAGGTTGAGAAAGTATAGCGACGATATGAAGTTTGTGTTGTAATTGTATTACTCAACTACAATGTCATCATTTTCAGTGATCAAACTGTGTCGTCTAGTATTTATAAATTAAATATCGTTCAAATTGCAGTAATAAGTGAGATCTCGGTTTTCGCGTACCTTCGAAGGCCTGATTAAGTCATAGTGTAAAATTATATTATTTTGACATTAAATAAGTGTTAGGTATGTTATTATTATTATAATTTATTGCATCATTATTGTTATTTCATTGGTACAAAATTGTTGTTGACATTAATTTTTATTTCAAATTATTTTATTTTATTCAATTGTGGTTCATTACACTGACATTTTATAATTATTATACAGCTTATTTTATTACATGACTCAATTAATTTCAGTGACATAAAAGTAATGATACGGTATTTATTATTCACTAATATAGCTCGTAAGCAGAACCACTGTTACTAACAATCTATGGATTTATAATGATCTGATTAAAATTGATTTATATTTTTATTTTTTATTAGTCATCAACTCAACAGTTGGGGTTAAGGTTACAATCATTGGGCCCTAACCTTATTAATTTTATCTTAATAAAAAATATTCCGACGAATTGAGAACCTCTTTTTTGAAGTCGGTTAAGAAGATTTAAATTGTATAGCTTACAAAGGAATAGATGTTTAAACAGTCGAGAACTTGGGGCATGGTCCAAGGCAAAAGCGATCAGCATCTTGCTAGCCTTAAGTCCGAAGACATCGCGCATTTCTATAAAAACACAAATGACGATGATGATTTAAATAACAAATATTTGTATTGTATTGTATTGATACTTGCACCAATTGATAAAGCGCTAGCGCAGTAAATAACTTAAAAGAGGATGTCTAGTTTTGATTTAGGATGATTTTAACAAAGAGAAACATATATTTTTTAAATACTAACACAGAAAAACACTGACATTAAGAACATAACATGGAGTTGAAGTGTTTATACGCCGCGATTAAGGTTATATTGATATTTTAAAGTAGTTTTTAGGTTAAAATCGTGCATAGTAGAGATCAAGTGGCCACGAAGTTATTAACAAGTCATGTATTTTGGTGACAAGCAAGTTTTTTTTAACTAAGAATACCACACAGCCACACTGACATTACTTTTACTTTAATTGTGGGTTAAAAAACTATACGTATGAACTTGAGCGATGTTTGACGTCAAGTTGTTTTTACAAAATAAATAGGTAGGTACTTGGAGGCCAAAAAATAAATTACCTACCTCTCTATCTCTTTAGTTGTTATTTATTTTAAACACTTTGATTTATCCTTAACAGTCGTATTCCCAGTTAATTTCCTATTAGGTATTAAAAAAAACGGAAAGTGGCACAAGGAAATAGATGGAATTCAAATAGTTTTCCTTGAACACAAAAAAGAAATACGACGTTCATGCAATCTTGTTATCATTATCATCCTGTTTGACTGTTCTGAATAATGACATTTAGTATTGCATATAAATATAACATTAAACCATACAGTAGACCAGGTACGAAGAGAGACAGAGACAATTGACAACATTTCATATTTTTGAGACTATAATTTGATTAATTGTCTGTATTCTACTTTGAAAGAGGAGCAAACCTACGGTTTTTAATTTTCATTAGGACTTGTAATTAATTTATTAAAAGGTACTTATTCCAAAAGGACGTAACTCCGAAACGGCGCCAGGATGGATCAATTGCCTTTGTCTTGTCACGATCAAAAAAACAAAACCAAGATGTTAAATTTATCTGACATTGTCAAACCTACGTGTTATTGTTGCTTATTTTTTTTTTCGTGAAAAAGGCAAAAGTATTAGACCCATTCTTGCGCCGTTTTGGTAGAATTGGTAATTTTATTTTATTCTCTTGTATTTAAAAAAATAAGCAATACAACATTTTTATAAATATAGTGTTGTGCTCAGGAGGCAAAGCCCTTTCGATACCTATATTAATTTCCAGGTGTGAAAAATATGAAATGTTGTCAATCGCCTATCTCTATCCTTATTAAATTTGTCCTTTACTCGTACTACCATACTTGCCAAGTATTGTATAGGTATTATTAATTACGGATAATTAACAGTATTTTTTTTATCACATCTTTTTAGTGGGTTCCGTATCAAAATGGTAAAATGGAACCCGTATGCTGTCTGTCTCTCACAGCTTATCTCAGGAATAGAGGTTTATGTAAAGATTACAGAAAAAATAAAACAAATTAAATTTCTGCCAGTCTGCATATGTCAGAGACCAATATAAAATGACCCCACACTGCGTACGTTTTGCTTAGGAGCAGGGCTCTGCTAACACTGGACAACTTAAAACACTCAGGAAAAGAGGGAAAATCTTCGAGACTCAATTGCCATAACAGACGAACTATTTACATGCCTAAAATTTTTGTACGGAACCCCTTAGGTGCACGAGTCCGACTCGCGCTTGTCCGTTTTTTATTTTTTATTCACCTTAAATTAAAAAAATAATAAAGTAAACTATTAATTACGCGACTGTTATTGTTTGCATGTAACTCTGATTTTATTTTTCTATTGTGATAATAATTAAGTAATTATCGATATCGATTATCCGCAGCTTTAGCCACATCCCTACTGCTGATACGGCGCACAGTGGAGTGGTTAAGATCGCCAATCCAATTACTTATTTTTCTCATCTGCTCATTTGTGGTTAAAACACTAATTACAAATTTAAATTACTTTTTTACTATAACTTTAGCGATGCCTTCGTTTTTTTTTCGATAAGAAACCTAGTCGAAGGTTGAAAAAGTAGTACTTGATTCAAATCATAAAAGGTAGAAGGTAGAGGTTCGTACCTAATGCCTATACCCACGTAAGGTTTATTTTACCAATCACAGGTGATGTCAAAAAGAATAACTAAGAGAGACAATGGTATTCCAAAGTCACACAAAACAATAGAATGTTATTCATTTGTTTTCACGATGGCATTAGCTCAATCGGTGCGAATCCGTTAATTTCTTTTACAATCAATAACCGAAGGGATTACCGGAAATGGTTTCACTTTTATGCCTAGTCAAATTGAACACTTTACGTACCTTGAAAGGGGGTTTGTCCATATTCAGGCAAATCCAAACACGCACATCACAGAAAGTATTGACAACAATTCGCTGAAATAACACCACTAAATTTAACCGGCCAAGTTTTTAACTACTTATAAATTTAAATTTAGCACATCACAACAATTTACACTGAACAATAAACACTGAACAACAGTAAACACTAATTTAATAATTAATTTTAAAATATCCGGTGGCACTTTTGGCTTCGGTCGGGGAAACGTTCCGATATTATAATTTCAATTATTTGTTTTGAATTACGAAGGGCACAGACACAATATGGCCGCTTGACGACATCGCGACGCGGCGCGGCCGAGTTCGGGCGCTGCTCGGTCGTATCTGTGGCAATGGCGGTTGCTCGGGGTCCTCTCGCTCGCACATAACTAGGGCTGCCTATTCTGGAACTAACATTTTTGGAACAAAAGAAATGCTTGAAATAACGAGATTATTGCTGTTGATAAATTAAATTTTATACGTTTAAGTAATTTCAAAGCATGATGAAACCTAAACGTCAAAAATGTGTGAAGTAGCTCTTAATGTGGTATGAGAGTAAATATTGAGTGTATTTTGTTGAGTAAGTGTTAAAAATAGTAAGTACATCACAAAACAATACTATTTGACATGTACGTAAGATTTTAGATTAAACTGTTTGTTCAATTTAAAAAGGAACACTTTCATAATTCAATCTTGGGCGTGTACGTAGTGTAATTTGTTATTTTCAGAAAAAAGCTTCACAGTTTAGAATTTAAAATGTGGATGGACAAACCACCTAAATCAGTTACTGAAATATTGAAGATTAACTATCTGGAATCCTGCGTTAGTCATTGCTCCCGAGTTCAAATACCAATTAGCAAGTACACATTTTTTCTATACAAGTACATAATTTCGTCTGTATAATGGAATATTTAAATATTTTATTTTCCTACACAATCCCACTCAATTCCATCCTAAAATTTATTCCAACTTCAGTACTATTTCCATTTCTACGTTCTTAAGTAAACACGCAAACTACGGGAGCCAGAAAAAAAAGGGATCTCAAAATGTAATTTACTTACTTGTGATAAATATGATTAAGACGATAATTTTGTCTAAACCGATTTTATTAAGCTTTTCACAAAATATGTTAAAATAAATAAATAATTTAATATAATAAAACAAGCGAAAACAAAACGAATGATAACAATAACAGTTACTTAAATAATAACAACATCAAATCAAAGTACTATTTTTAAATATTCAGTACAATTTAAATTAAAAAATTCGGCTTGTGCCAGCCCTACGCTAACTCACACAAGCACACGTTCATGTATACATTTTTTTACGTAAATATAAATGATTGGCACAGTACACCGGCGGACGTAGGATTCGGAAACATTTACACTTTTTTTAACTGTAGGGTTACATTATTTTTGAAAAACGCATATTCAATAATTAAATCGTGATTGAAGATAGTTTGTATTTATTGTTAATTTTATAGGTACCCATACTGATAAAACAATAAGATGGTAAGACAGCTAATATAAACCGCTAGACTTGATTGTTTTGTTATAATCTTTTTCTTACACAGTACTGAATGCATTTTAATGAAATTGGTCACTATGTGAATTACGGATAATATAGCAGTAGGCACATCTTTTACTTAAAAAAAAAACATAACCACATTATTATACCAAGGCATATAAAATACATCGCGTTCTTTAATGCAAATCCACAGAATTTTATGAAAAATACTGTAATTATATAACAATATAAACTTTTCTTCTGCAGTATGATATTGCAATTTTTTTTTTTGTGTGAACAAAAGTTTGTATGTATGAAAACGTTTCATCGCAACCTTGAGCGTATACTGCGCCACTGTTTCGGTATTTTAGTTAATTTATTTTTAGCTTACTCGCTTTGGATTTCCGCAAAAAGTGAACGAAATGACTGCAAACGATTTCTAATGTTTTATTTAAGTGGCAACCCTAATAACTGTTGAGATTAAAACACATTTTTTATGTTGGCACTTGGCAGGACGCAGTGACAACCTTGGCTCCTAGGTTGGTAGAAGAATGCACTGCGAATTTGAAAGTTATTTTCTTTTTGTTGGTTTGCATGTATGTACCTGTATTTTTCGTCGATACGATGCAGTTTTTAATTTAATTTTGTTTTTTTTTTTGTTTGACCATCAATTTTTTTTTGTTTATTTTATTAAGTAACACACATTTTATTATTATTACTTAAGAGTAAAAATAATGCAGTTTCTCAGCGATAATTCTAATTTTTTTTCGTATAAGTAAATTGCCAATCCACAAAATTAATATCGACTAACATGCTAACTAGGCGCTCTGAGGCCCGAGTACGAATATTCGAATTCTGCGTAACGTTACGTTATAAATCGTATCGAAATCAAGAAACTTCAAACAAAATTTTAGTTCCAAATACGCTCGCAGGCGGGCGCTGTTCCAAACGTCTTGCAAAATTTTCGATAACGTTTCTACTCGATTACGTTACGCAGGATTCGAATATTCGTACTCGGGCCATGATGATGATGATGACTATATCGAAAAACATACTTACATCACTACAAATAACAAAATTGTTTCACAAATTTGTAACAAGACAGTTAGACATAAGCAATTATAATTATTATCTGCCACGATCATGAAACATGGTTTTTTTCTGTAATTCTGTAAGAAAGCACTCAATAAATACTTATGTGAATTGTTGCAAGTATTCGATTTATAAATAAGTTGAAACAAAAAGATTCGAGTAATATTCTCCAGAAACGCACAGGAATCAGTGCCCTTAGTGTAATAAAAAAACACAAAACACGTCTCGATCGCGTTCGAGTTTAACAATCTCATACTATATGACACTTAAACGCAAACGCGGTTTTTTCGGATGGTAGGACCTTGTGCGAGGTCCATCCGGATCGCTACCACCATCTTACTCGCTAATGCTGCCGCTAAGCAGCAGTGCTTGCTCTGTTGTGTTCCGGTGTGGAGAGTAAGACAGCCGGTGTAATTACGGGCACAAAAGGCATTTCATCTTAGCTTTCTAGGTTGGCAACGCATCTGCGAACCCTCCTGGGTTGTGGGTGTCTATGGGCAGTGGTGATCACTTTCCATCAGGTAACCCACTTGCTCGTTTGCCTTCCTCGTCGTATAAAAAAAAACGAGATAGAGACATATTTTGTGCTTTTTGATAACACTACGGGCACAGATTAAACGTCATTCTATCGTACAGGCGAAAAAGCGTACAAGCAGATATTTACGAAACTATTTAAATTCAAATTTTGTTTTAATGACATCAATAAAATATTTATAAAACTAAAACCCCCTAATGTGCAGCGAGGCTACGCACACATCGAAGACGTGTTCGTTTTTCAAATAATCCAAACTTAGCAGTCAAAGCTAAACCGACTTTACACCAATACATCAAGGTTCATTTTGATTCGATATCTATTTTTATTATTAGGTGTGTGTACAGTACGAGTACAATTTGAGGTAGTTAAGAAATGGGGTAAACATAATTATTATTATTATTTGTCTGAAATTGTTATTTTAATGCAATTTCGTTTAAAAATGTTTTTGCTATGCATTATTCACATTTAGCATGTATTTTGTGTGTTTTATTTTGTATGTTAACATTACATCACATTTGAATCTGAGGCAATAATCGAAAACCACATAAAACCTGAAGTCGAAGCACGTCTGGCGAACCCATGTTTTTTTTTTAATTTTTGCTTAACAAACAATTGCTAAATAACTACGGATTATTATCTTCTTCAACTTTGAAACTTACGGAACCATCGATGGTATAAATATCATCTTCATTAGCCTATTTACGTCACGCTTTTAGGTACAAGCCTCTTCTCACAATGAGAGGGCTTGAACTATAGTTGCCACGCGGGCCCAGTGCGGCTTGGGAAATACATACACAGCAGGAATGTGCAGGTTTCCTCACGATGTTTTTCTTCACCGAAAAGCTCATGATAAATTACAAATGTAGGTGATTCCGCACATAAATTACGCGAGTCGGGGCTCGAACCCCCGACACTCTGCCACTCTTGGTATAAATACAATGAAACTAAATACTTTTAAAAAATAACTGATTTAAGTATACGACTCGTAGTAATAGTTATTACGGTAATCATGTCTTTACTTCTTTAGTGACAGTGACACTCGCAAGATTAACACAAATCGATTGACGTAAGAATCATTAAAATCAACTAAAAAACAATTACTTTGCTCACCCGCGACCACTAATGACAAATAGTTATATCTGTGCGGCAAATGTATGTTTCCATGCAACACCTCCACCTCCACTGCTACACGAATCAACACATGCCACACAGACCCAACTATCACCACCACCACTATACTAAACGCTGACGCGTTTCGGCACTCTCCACGAGGCCATTTACGAAGCACAACAACAACCGCTCAACATGCCACCACTTCCACTACTGACATATGTAAACCATGTACTCAACTTAGTTAATGACAAAACCAACGTACCCACTAATATTTTATAAATTCCAAACTACCCTTTTATGTAAGTCCTAAACTACCCTTTTTTAAGAAATGAATTCCAAACTACCCTTTTTATTTTTATTTTAATCTACGCCAGGTACCCCGTTATTTTTAACCGAGTACGGTAAAAAGAGAAGTCATGTTCTCATTATTACTATGACACATTATTAAAATTAGAACCAAGTCGTAACAAAGGCGAAGAAACCAAATTAACTTGTTCATTAATAATAGACCCCATGTTGTTGTACCTAATTATTTCCAATTGTTCTAAAACCGATAGCCGCAAACCCTTATCACAATAATGTAAAATTTCGTACGTATCTGAGTCTAACAACGAATGATTCGTTTCTAATAAATGCTTGGCAAAGTTTGATTTCTCTGGATGATCATGCCTATATGACGAGACATGCTCTTTAAATCTAGTATCAAAGCTTCGACCGGTTTGTCCAATGTATACTTGACTACAGTCGCCACAAGTGAGTTTATATACGCCCGACCTGTTCCCTTTATCCACCTTTTCTTTGTTATTACAAAGTCTAGAACGTAAAGAATTAGTAGTCTTAAAGGCAACATTGATGTTATTTGATTTTAAAATATTATAAATCTTGTCAGACAACCGGCCAACATAAGTAATACTAGATCTAAATTTGTTAGTAGGCTGAGATGGCAACGCAGAGTAAAGCATGCTATTCACTATCCGTCCCTGCTTCTTTTGAACCAGACTATTAACCATTGCTGTACTATAACCATTTGTTGTTGCTATCTGATATATAGTATGTAACTCAGAATCATAATGCTCTTTCGAAAGAGGTACAGTTAGTAGTCTATGTACATAACAATGGAAAGCAGCCAGTTTATGCTGCCATGGGTGAGTAGAATTTGCAGGTATGACAGTATCTGTGT